>OY755204.1:43827837-44427837 GCA_963576765.1 Draba incana
GTGCCTTGTCGACGGGTCGTGGAAGAGAGAGGATAAGACGAGTGGCTTGGGTTGGGTTTTACAACTACAAGATGGGATGACAGACCTTATAGGATGTCAGGGATACACTAGAAGCCTCTCCCCTCTCCATACAGAGTTACATGGCCTGCTTTGGGCCATGCAGTCTATCCTCCAAAAACAACGTTTTTGCTCCACTTTCGTCACAGGCTCAATGGATCTGGTGAAGATGGTGGATGCGCCAAATGAGTGGCCCGGCTTTGAACCGGAATTGCGTGAATTGGCAAACCTTCGGGAGTCCTTCCCCGAATTCAATCTCATATACCGACATCGGGACAATAATACGAGAGCGGATTTATTAGCAAGAAATGGACGCACGCAGGATAGGATCTTTACTTTCAATAGCACTTCTGTCCCCTATTGTTTTACTGATACAAATAATGTAATTGCTCAGCTAATAGAGAAGTGTATTTGTGATAAAAAAAAAAAAGAACACCCATGGCAAAGGCCTCCATTGCATATGCCCTTAATAAGATATCTAATGCACATGCCCTTAGTCTACACGTCGTTTGCTAAAATGACGTTGAATAACTTAACGTCGGCCAAATGTTACGACGGGTTGGAAACCGACCTTATTATCTTTATGTCACTTTACAAGTGACGTTAACTCTACATATAAACAACGTTAAGAACCTTTTTTTGTAGTGAGAAATGTCATGGGACATTAGGGTTATAAATATTCCATATTTCTTAGATGTATCGGATTTAGAGCTCATATTGTAAAGAAACCTCCTTGATAGTGCTTAGCACTAGCCCAAGACCGTACAACCCCGAGAAACCCGAAATAAACAAAAGACCCTCTAAGTATGATGAAAAAATATGGAAGAGCTATTAGAATACTTGAAAGACTCTTAGAGAAAATGAGAGAACTTAGGAATTGGAACACTCTTTTTAAAACTTTAATTTTATTAGACTTGTTTAACTTTCTTGAATGTTCTTGGTGTATGTTAGAAATGAAAGGGGTGAGGAGGTATTTATAGCCTCCAAAAGATCTCTCCCTAAGACTCTAGATTATTCTACTAACCTCCTTACTTACTAAATATTTTTCAAGTCTCTAGAATTCTCTATAACATCTATATTAGTATCTCCTTATCTTATAACTCTCTAGATTATTCTACAATATTATCTACTTCTCTTATCTTCAAGAATTCTCTAGAAATACTTAAGGAGGTGATAACCTTCTTAAATATCTCTTGAAAATTCTAGAACTTAGGCTTCATTTTGGGCTTTGTCCATATATCAAATTTGGATCATTAACCCATAATTAAGCATAACCCAAAATCAAGTTTAACTTCAATACTCTCCCTTAAACTTGATTTTGTCAACCATCCCGAGCTTCGAACGAAGTAACTCGAACTGTCCCTTCGGTAATGACTTGTTGAAGATACTTGCAACGTTGTCCTCACTTCGAACCTCCAAAGCTTCGATTGTCCCATCAAGCACCTTCTCTCTTATAAAGTGATGTTCTAGCTCAATATGCTTTGTCCTTGCATGAAACACTGGATTGTTAGCCAACTTGATAGCACTTTGATTATCTCCGTAGATTGCAGTCGCTTTATTATTTGGCTCGAACAAATCTTCAAGAAGCCTACGAAGCCATATATATTCTTGAGCTGCGAGAGTCGAAGCTTTATACTCGGCTTCAGTGGTAGACAACGACACGGTTGGTTGCTTTTTGCTGCACCACGAAGCACTTTAGTCTCCACATAAGAACACATAACCCGAAGTTGAGTTTCGGTCATCTAAATCTCCACCAAAGTCAGCATCTGTGAAACCATGAAGGAAAATCTTGGCATTGTACTTGTACACCAGACCCATGCCAAGTGTTGTTTTCACATACTTCAAGATCTTCTTAGCTGCTTCGAGATGTGGCTTCCTTGGTGCCTGCATAAACCGACTTACAAGACCTACCGCGAAGGCAATGTCAGGTCTTGTAATGGTTAAGTATAAGAGACTTCCCACAAGAGAGCGATAAGGTCAAGGATCGGGTAGTAAGGACCCTTCATCACGCCTAAGCTTCATGTTCACATCCATAGGAGTAGTACGCGTCTTTGCTTCGTGTACTCCAAACTTCTCAACAATCCTTTTTGCATAGCTTTGCTGGCCGATGAATATTCCATCCTTAGTCCTTTCAACTTCCAAACCAAGGAAGTTATTCAACTCACCCAACTTCTTCATCTCAAACCTTATCGATATATCCTTTTGTAAATGAGCGATTTCTGTCTCATCATTCCCCGTAATTATCATGTCATCTACACAAAGTAGAACTACCACATGGACTCCTCCATTCTTCTTTAAGAAGAGACTTGGATCAGAATTTGATGGCACATACCCACAAAATTGAAGAAACTGAGTGATACGTGAAGTTTTAAACCTAAATCGTATCCGCAAGTGCACAGACAAAAGCAGTAGTATTTTAGGTATCGAATCCTCAGGGACCACGGTCACACTATGAAAATATGGATTATCGTTTAAAGCTAAGATAAAATGGGAATTTGTTTGTGACGAATTAATGAACGAAATAGCAACTAAAAATGATGTAAATTCAATAAGATAAAGGCACTAGATTAGAGTCATTCGCCGGTGGTTTCGGATCATGGACTGAGCAATCTATTCAGGATTCAATTTAGCGCAATCTAGAACTCGAACATGAATGTAATATTGCCTCACTGTCGTGATGTATCAATAACTTTATCTAGCATCCTAAATGCATAAACTGTCGTTCGAATTCAGAAATGAAGATAAGCATTAACAATTTGGTTCGATTTGTTCACAATCGATGGCAACAATCAACTGTCGTTGGTTACACACCGATTGCTCATCAATGGTTTATCTAGCAACCTAGAGCACTTTCGTGAATAAGTTAATCCTAAAATCATAGACTAGGTGATCAAATTAGCCTAAGCAGTACGAATCCCGATTGATGAAGACAAATGATAACATTTCCTATTTGGCTCAGTCACTATCATCCTAATCCACCATTGAATTTCCCTAATCTAGCAATGAGACTACTCAGTCATGGAGGACAAAATCACAGCAATCAAATGAGAAGAAAGCATCATGATAAAATAAGAGAATAGGGTTTAAGAAATCTTCTCAATGGAAAGTTGTGGATGATCCTCCAATTCTTACAATCAAAATCCTTGGAAATGAAAAACACCTTGAAAGGATCTCAACAATGGAAACAAGTAGTCTCAGCTCTCAAAAAAACGTCTCAGGAAAAATCTCAGAAAAATTAGCACACCCACTTGGAAAGTGGCTACAACTTATTTATAAGGAAATTTTAGGGCAACTTGGTTCTGGGAGCCCGACCGGTCGGTCCGATGTCAGACCGGTCGGTCCGTGTCAGCACGAGGTATGTCTTCGGGTCTGGGATCGGTCGGTCTTACAATTCGGATTGGTCGGTCCGGATTCCAGAGACTTCTGGCTTCGGGTCTTCGAGTGTGGACCGGTCGGTCCGGATTCCAGAGACTTTTGGCTTCGGGTCTTCGAGTGTGGACCGGTCGGTCCTCTCATCCGGACCGGTCGGTCCGGATTCCAGAGACTTCGACTTCCTTGGATCTTCAGGCGAGCAGGTGCTCGCTCCAAACCGAGCAGGTGCTCGATTTATGAAAATCACTGTCTTTCCTCCAGATTCGTCCCTTTTTGCTCCAATGACCCTCACGGACTCTAATCTATGCTCGAGAGCCTCCTAGAACCTGAAAAGACACAAAATAAACTAGAAAGAACCAAAAAGACTAAAGAAACAAAGCGTAAAAGACACCAAAATACTAACATATCAACTCCCCCGGACTTGCCTTTTGCTTGTCCGCAAGCAAACAAGAAAATACGAATCCGGAAAAGAGGTTTGAAGGCGGGAACTCAAATCCAAAAGAAGCACTAAAGGGTTCAACAACACGTCCTAAAAAGAACTAACTCGATGCACAACAAACTCTACTCAAGAAGCTTTCGCCATACTCATCACTTATGCAATATTACTCCAAATCCTGAGACTCAAAAGAAATCTTGCAATCAACAAATATTCAACTCTTTAACATTCATTATTGTGTTTGGTGCGGTCTCACAATTGGAAATTGAATCAATACCATTTGGCTAGGTAGAAGAAGGCTTGAAAATGATATAAAGAGAAGGTTCATATTCTTTTTGGTGGATAACTCTCAAATGAAAGTGTCACATTTAGCAAAAGCAAGAAAGAAAAGAGACAATTGATGCACACAAGGCTAGGAATCCAAAGTTCTACCCATTATCCCCTTGTTGCATTCTCTCATCTCTCTTTTCTCACTATCCCATGTTTAACCACTAGCCCTTTTGGCTAAATTTTTCTTTCAAATCTTTCTCAACCTTACTCTTTCCTTTTCGATCAAAATCCTAGGGAATACTCTTTTCATTGCACTAGCTCTTTCTATCTTAGCATTCTCTAACATATTTTCTTCTCTTTTGATTTTATTCTAGGAGAATGCCGTTTTCTTTTCAAACACTTAGAGCTATTAACTGGTCCTTTTAATTCCCTTCCCTAGAACTTGTTCTTTCTTCTCCTTTTCTTTATTTTCTTTCTTTTCACACTCAACCACAAACCCAAAGATATTCAAATAAGCATCTAACCATTTCGGTTTCATTCCCCACCTAAGACTAGTCTTAGACACAAGAAACTAGTCTATTGGAAACTTTGCCTTGCCGTCTCTAATGCTTGCAAGATTTTGCCAATGTAACACAAAAAAAAAGGCCTCACTCAAAGAACATATGCAAGGGCTTGAACAAAATGGTCGGGTTTAAAAGGTGTGGTACTATCCTCATCTAAAAGATGAACTTAGATCGAGATAGCCATTCAAATCAAGTTAAGAGTGGTAAAAATAAGGCAAACATGATTTGAATGTCAAGTGTTTATCAATGGTTATGATTCAAAGTCCAAAAGTGAGAGAGATTAGTCAGGATTAAGTTCAAATTGATAGAGTCGAATCTAGATCATGCAAGTTTCTAATGAGATGGGACTTTCAAAGAAATAAGATCCAAGTATGGATGAGCCTCTACTTCATGATTGTTAATGCATCGAAAAAGTTCTAACGAGGGCATATCATTAAATCCTAAAATGAGACTTTACAAGGAAATTTCATCATTGTTCCCTATGCAAAAATGCAGATGCAATCCTAGAAATTCGTTTTTCTTTTTTTTTTTTTTTTTTTTTTTTTAAAATCCGACTCAATGAAAATTCAAATAACTAACCGCTCCCCCGGACTTAAATCACACCGTCTCCGGTGTGTAAAAGTGCAAGAGAATGGTGACACATGAAACTAGTGAACACAAAACATAGATAAATAAAAGAAACGGATAAAACAATGATAGTGGAGGGTGAAAGAGATATCACCGAGTAGAGGCTTCATCGCCTCCTTCGCCGCGCGTTCTCCTTCTCTTCCTTTCCAATGGTTGACCCGAACCGGAGGTAGAGCTTGAAGGGACCGGCTGAGCATCTCTTGCTACTGTAGCGTGACAACATCCTTTTGAGAGCATCTCCATAATCCTTTGCATTAGGCTGTTGTTCTTCTTCGTTGCTTGGATCATCCATCGCCTATATTCACCACTGTCAGCATCATCAGCGATGTGTGGGAGATCAAACTCACCTTGGGGAACGGTGTGGTATGTTAGGCGCGGAATGGATGGGGCAGCTTCTCCGGTTTGAGAAAACGAGCAGGTGCTCGGTCTGGATGTACTTCTGCGCGAGTAGGTTCTCGGTTTTGCGGCTGAAGAAGAACGGCTCGGGTTTGGCACGAGGTACTCCAGAGGTGGCTGAAACGCAAGGTCCTCCCACGTGTTGAGCTGTGTGAGGAGGGGGCATGGAAGCATGATGAAGTTAGGTTCTCCATTTGCAGCAATGAACTGATAAGCACTCGGCTTAACGATAATCTTCGAGTTTAGCAAATGCTGCATATCCAGACGTGAAACTTCGTCGACGCAGGAAGCCTTGGATAAGTCTAATCTAAGGTGGCGAAATAGTGACGTGAGCAAGCTTCCAATGAGCTCAACACGAGGGCCACTAGCGGTTGAAGCAGGTTGAGCCTTGATTGCGCATAATGTCTCGGCAAACCGGATGCCCAAATTATAACGATAGTGCTCAAATTGCGCTAAGTCTCCATCTCCTACAATATTACCAACACCCAAAAACAGAAGCATTAACTCATCATTATGCACTTTGTTACCTACGGGTCGGTCGAAGAGCATGTTGCTTAGAAGTCGCGCAACAGTGCGGAGAGCGGGATGACGGAGCCGGTTTTGACTTGCAGAGTTGCTTGAGTACGTTCCCGAAGCTATGACGTTCCAAAACGTCTTTGATTCCTTAAGTCTCCTGGGGCTTTCTAGCCTCGTATCGGTCGTGTGAAAACCGTAGATGTTGCAAAATTCAATCATTGGAATCTCGTATCTCGTTCCTCCAGCAAAGAACGAGAATGTAGCTTCTTCAAGAGACGGTGACTCCGGATTTGCATACGTGAGAGTGGCGGTTGCGAGGCATTGTCTTGTCAAATCTGGGTAAAGCACGTCTTCTTCTAAAGCGAAAGACATGCAACGAGCGTGCAGAAGGATGCTATGGACTTGCTCTTTTAAGCCAAGCTCAGTCAATGTTTGGTCACACAAGAACCTAGTTGGCTCGAGCGTTAAGGCCAAAAGTTTGTTGTAGTTGAAAGCGTCGATTTCGTCCCACGCGGTGTCTGAAGAAGGTGGGAGTTCGGCGGTATCAACGTCAATTGGAGTCTCTTCGGGGCGGGGCCACGGATAGGTTACGGGTCTCCGAGCAGTGGAGGATGTGGCAATACCCTTGCCCTTATCCTTGATCCCGAATCGCATCCTTGGTGGCATTGTTAAAGATCGTTGAGAGAGACAACCGACGGTGAGGAACTTGGTTTTGGAGCGAGTAGAAGTCTCGGTGGTGGACGATGGAGATTGATGAGGATTGAAGCTTGATGGAGAGATTGGTGAGAGGGATAGCTTGATCGTGTGAGGGGGAGGAAGTGAGCGGCTGCAAAATAGGGAAGAAGAAGAAGTTAGTAAAAAAATTTTTTTTTAGGTTTTTAAAGGGTTTTTTTTTTTTTTTTTATAAGGGGGAAGGAAATTCGGATTGGTTGCTCGGGCACAGGACCGACCGGTCCCGATACTGGATCGGTCGGTCGTGTTTCCAGAGAGTTTGGCCGTGTTCTGATCCGCGTAGGGGATCGACCGATCCGGGTCAAGGAGCGACCGGTCTCATTTCCAGGGGCTACTCTCGATCCGTTGAGTCTCCTGGATCGACCGGTCGGTATATGGGACCGACCGGTCTCATTTCCAGAGACTTGGCTGACTCCTTTGACTGCTCTGGATCGACCGGTCTCTCTATGGGATCGACCGGTCTCATTTCCAGAGACTTAATCCGGGCTTTTTCCGAAACTGAGCAGGTGCTCAAAAGAGATTCCTTCACCATTTTTTTTTTTTTTTTTAGAATTCAAATACTGAAAACACAAGTAAAATGTTAGTGATAAAAGGAATTTAAAACTAAATTATGTACGAAAAACCTTACCGATGGGTTGCCTCCCATCGAGCGCTTGTTTAGAGTCGTTAGCTAGACTTTGTAAGGCATTTAAGCTTGAGGAGGATCGCTAAGGGGAATTGATCCACCTTCTTCGACGCATGTGTCGGCAAGATACGGCTTGACCCGCTGGCCATTCACAACAAACTCTCCTCCGTTAGTGTCCAGCAACACTATAGCTCCGTATGGTCTCACTTCTTTGATCGTAAACGGTCCTGACCATCTTGATTTGAGCTTGCCCGGAAACAATCTGAGGCGCGAGTTAAACAACAAGACTTTGTCGTTAGGAGCAAAGTTACGGGGAATAATCCTCTTGTCATGATAAGCTTTGGTTCGCTCCTTATAGATCCTCGAGCTATCATAGGCTAGATGCCTAATCTCCTCTAACTTGTGGATCTGCATAGACCTCCTCTCGGCTGCACTAAGAATGTCGAAGTTGAGCATTTTAACAGCCCATGCCGCCTTGTACTCAAGTTCTACCGGGAGGTGGCATGTCTTCCCATACACCAAATGAAAAGGCGTTGTCCCCAACGGAGTTTTGTAGGCAGTCCTATAGGCCCATATTGCATCGTCCAACTTGGCGGCCCAGTTTTTTCTAGTGGTTCCTACTATCTTTTGTAGGATACTCTTGATTTCTCTGTTGCTAATCTCAACTTGACCACTAGTTTGCGGGTGATAAGCTGTTGCAACCTTATGCTTTACGCCATGCTTCCGTAGAAGGTTCTCAAAAACCTTGTTGATGAAATGAGTCCCTCCATCACTTATCACTACTCGGGGGACTCCAAACCGGGGGAATATTATGGTCTTGAACATCTTTAAAACCACAGCGGCATCATTTGTTGGGGAAGCAATGGATTCAACCCATTTGGACACGTAATCAACAGCTACTAAGATGTACTCATTTCCATAGGAGGATGGGAAAGGTCCCATAAAGTCTATTCCCCAAACATCAAAGACCTCTACTTCCAAAATGAAGTTTTGAGGCATCTCATTGCGTTTACTGATGTTGCCTTGCCTCTGACAGGCATCGCACTTAGACACGAATCTGTTTGCATCCCGGAACATCGTTGGCCACCAAAAACCGGCTTGTAACACTTTCGAAACCGTCTTGAATGTGGCGAAATGCCCAGCATAAGATGAACTGTGACAACGTTGCAAAATCCCAGGTATTTCAGCCTCTGATACGCATCTTCTATAGAGCCCATCCGAACAATGCTTGTACAAGTACGGCTCATCCCAAAAGTAGCGCCTAATATCGCGGAAGAACTTCTTTCGCTCACTTCCTTTTAGGTTCTCAGGAACTTTTTCAGCAGCAAGGAAGTTAGCGAACTTAGCAAACCAAGGGAAACTCGGAGAGTGGGCATTCTGAATTATACCGCAGAATTCTGACTGAGCAGGTGCTCGGAAATTATCGTAGATTTCAATCGCATAGATATGCTCATCCGGCAGACTATCATCCATTGGCGTTTCGTCTTCAACGTGTAGCCTACTTAAATGATCCGCAACTCCATTCTCGGACCCTTTCTTGTCCCGAATCTCAAGATCGAACTCTTGAAGCAATAGAATCCACCTCAATAATCTAGGCTTAGCATCCTTCTTGGTTAGCAAATACTTCAATGCAGCATGATCGGTGTGAACAATCACCTTAGATCCGACGAGGTATGACCTGAACTTCTCAAAAGCAAATACAATTGCTAATAGCTCCTTCTCGGTAGTTGCATACCGGCATTGAGCATCATCCATAGTCCGACTAGCATAATATATCACATGGAGCTTCTTGTCTTTCCTTTGACCCAGAACAGCTCCCACAGCGAAATCACTCGCATCAGTCATG
This sequence comes from Draba incana, assembly GCA_963576765.1. Classification (NCBI taxonomy): domain Eukaryota; kingdom Viridiplantae; phylum Streptophyta; class Magnoliopsida; order Brassicales; family Brassicaceae; genus Draba; species Draba incana. The sequence goes on from OY755204.1 coordinate 43,837,278, forward strand.
ACTTCAAAAGGTAATTCCCAATCCGGTGGTTGTACTATTGGCGCACTAACCAAGGCATCCTTAATAGTATGAAACGCCGCCAAACAGTCACTATTGAAGTCAAACTTCACCTCTTGACAAAGCAATCTAGTGAGGGGTCTAGTAATGTTGGAGAAATCCTTGATGAACCGACGATAGAACCCAGCGTGTCCTAGAAAGCTTCGGATACCCTTTACCGTAGTAGGCGGTTGCAATGCCATCATCACTTCTATCTTAGCCTTGTCGACCTCGATCCCTTTTTCTGAAATCCGGTGCCCAAGAACTATCCCATCACGGACCATGAAGTGACACTTTTCCCAATTTAGAACAAGATGCTTCTCCTCGCACCTTTGCAACACCCTGCACAGATTAGACAAACAAACAGAAAAAGAACTCCCATACACAGAGAAGTCATCCATAAAAACTTCCATACAACGTTGAAACGTTGCTGGAGCGTTACACAAACCGAAAGGCATGCGTCTATACGCGAAAGTGCCGTAGGGGCATGTGAACGTCGTCTTCTCTTGGTCCTCTGGGTGGATAGGAATCTGAAAGAAACCTGAATAACCATCTAAGAAACAGTAGTAAGGATGGTTAGCTAAACGCTCAAGCATCTGATCGATAAATGGTAAAGGAAAATGATCCTTGCGAGTAGCAGCATTCAATTTCCGATAATCTATACACATCCTATGTCCAATTACTGTTCTAGTTGGTATCAATTCATTTCTATCGTTTTTAATTACCGTGATACCTCCTTTCTTTGGCACAACATGCACAGGACTGACCCACTTACTGTCAGATATAGCATAAATCACCCCAGCATCTAGAAGTTTCATTATCTCTTTCTTGACGACATCCTTGAGATTCGGATTTAACCGTCTCTGATGCTCGACAGAGGTCATAGATTCATCTTCTAGATGTATTCTGTGCATGCATAAATCAGGAGATATCCCAGCAATATCATCAAGTGAATATCCTAGAGCTTTCCTATACTTCCTTAATTCGCACAAAAGTAAGGTAATCTCAACATTGTTCAGTTCAGCATTCACTATAACGGGATAAGTAGAGTTAGGACCGAGAAATGCGTACCTGAGCCCTGCTGGGAGGGTCTTCAATTCCAGCTTTGGAGCTTTCAGCTCGCTCCAAGAACTGTGAACAGTAGACTGAGCAGGTGCTCGGTTTTCCTCGATTCTCGTATCATCTTCCAAACTTAAAAACTCCACTCCCTTATCCATCTTGGTGTTAGAATCCAGAAACTTAGCAAATTCCTGGGCGTCTCTGCTCAGAAAACCATGTTTTCCTTCGGCTTTAGTTAACGCGACTTCAAGCGGATCCTTTGCTAAAATCTCTTCAACGTCATCCTCTAATAACTCTGACCCGTTATGGACAACAAATGTCTGCCCATCTATCGTTGGTCTCTTGAGGAGCTTGCTCATCTCGAATCGAACCACCATTTCTCCTAGACGGAGGTCCACTATGCCTTGTTCGACATCAATGATAGCGCGCGCCGTGTTAAGGAAGGCTCTGCCCAAAATCAGCGGGTCTCTCGGTTCCTCATCGAGCTCCAAAACCACGAAATCAGCTGGGATAAGAGTGTCCCCTATGCGGACGTGCAAATCCTCGATAATACCTATAGGAAGTTTTGTAGACCGGTCTGCAAAAACCAAAGAGATCTTAGTTGGTTTGAAATGAGTTAAACCTAAACGTTTAGCAACTGAATAAGGCATTAAATTAACGCTGGAACCCAAATCAACCAATGAGCATGCAAACGTGCAAGGCCCAATCTTCACGGAGATCACAAATCTTCCCGGATCACCCTTCTTTGTCAACACCTTACTCTGAAGTGTGGCGCTACATTCCTTGGAAACCATCATCACATTCTCATCCTCAACGACTTTTCCAGCGACTAGCTCTTTCATGTACCTCTTGAGTGAAGGAATCATTTGAACGGCATCGGTTAAAGGAAGCTTTACCGTGATATCCTTAAGCATTTCCTTACACTTCGCATTCTCCAAATCCCTTCTAGACTTCCTTGGGGGTACTGGGTAAGGGACCTTTGGTACATAAATTCGCTCGGGCGGAATTTCGGAAGTTTTCTTGGAAGCATCTCGACTGAGCAGGTGCTCGGTAGGAGTGAGCAGGTGCTCATTAAACTTTTTCGCAGAATCGACTTGGACAGAAACTCGAGGTGCTCTTGAGCTTGTTTCAACCTCCTCATTTATATCTTCTTCCAATAAACCATCCTCATGAGCTTGATGCTCGGGTAACTTCTCCTTAGCCTTCGCTTGAGAGCTTGTAACCGTAGGCGGTACCATCTTCCTTCCACTCCTCAACTCAACAGCATTAACTTGATACTCCTTCCTAGGATTAACTTCACCTTGTCCCGGAAGAGACCCAGCTGGTCTTTTGATAGCTTCAGCGGTTTGAGCTACTTGAGTATCAAGTTTCTTAACATGCGCGGTGACAGCTTCGTACTTTGCGTTTAGATCATTATACATATGCTCCACCCTTGTGTTTATCTCTGTAGATGCCTTTTGTTGATTGACCATCAGCTGCTGCATGAGACTCTTCAACTCGTCTTGAGAGGTAGGCGCGGTAGTAGCTTGCGGTTGCGGAGTGAATTGTTGTTGGTTCTGGTTAGGGACGTATTGCTTCCCTTGAGTGTTACTAGGATAGAACTTCTGATATCCTTGTCCTTGTCTGCTCTGATTCGCACTTGCTTGCTGCGGGTAAATCTGATCTTGTGGGTTCTCAACATTAGTGCTTCGGTAAGAGAGGTTAGGATGGGTTCGATAGTTGGAATTAAAACCGCGGTTTTGATATCCTTGGCCAGTCACGAAGTTAACCTCGTGAAGTCCAGCATCTTCATCATCCTCAAACTCTTGAGGGATAAGAGTTCCCTCATTCTCTTCCACAAGCTTTACCGACCTTTGATTCTCACGAAGAAGCAGATTAACCTTTGCCGTCAACTCGTCCATTTTCTGAGTGTCAACATTATCGACCTTCTTAGTCCTATCATACTCGGGAGCTTTGTTATTGGAACTCGCAGCGAGGTTCTCAATCAGCTCAAAGGCTCCATCCCTTGTCTTGGTCATGAAGTCCCCGTTACTTGCAGCGTTAAGAGCATTCCTATAGTCCCACTCAACTCCATCGTAGAAAATTCCAAGAATCTGCTCATCTTTGAAACCGTGATGAGGACATTCCCTACGGTATTCCTTGAGTCTTTCCCAAGCTTCACAGAAAGCTTCACCAGAATGTTGTCGAAACGAAGAAATCTTGTTCCTCAAAGACGCAGTTTTGGACTTGGTGTAGAAGTGGTCCAAAAACACAGCTCTAACTTCGTCCAAAGTCTTCAAAGAACCAGGCGGTAAAGACTTCAACCATCTAGAAGCCTTATCCGAGAGTGAGAACGGAAACAGCTTGCACTTCAGAAATTCACTCGGCACTCCATTAGACCCCGTAGTAGTGCAGATTTCCTCGAAATTCTCAATGTGATCCATCGGGATTTCAGCCGGTAATCCATGGAACAAGTGTTGTTTCACCAGAGATATCATCTGAGGCTTGATCTCATAATCCTGCCTCTGAATAGTTGGAATCACAATGGCGGAACGGTTCTGATAGTAGGCATGGGGATTATCCGTATCCCCTATACCCGGCTGTGCTGGAGGGGCATGTGGTTGATTTCTTTGCAATTGAGTAATCTGATCCCTTAGCACTTGCAACTGAGCATTCATCTCCTCCTGATTAGTCATATTATCCGGATTCGGTGAGTTTCTTCGCCGACGGTTTTCTCGTTCAATACGTGCTAACTCTTCGTTCGAAACGTTGATTAAGGATTCGGTGATGTTTCTTCTTGTTCTTCTACTGGTCATGCACCTGAAACACACCGAATGCAAACAAAAGAAAACAAAATTAGCAAAAACAAATTCTTAGACTATAAACTAAATCGAAATTCAAAGGCAACGCAATTGGCCCGGCAACGGCGCCAAAAACTTGATACGTGAAGTTTTAAACCTAAATAGTATCCGCAAGTGCACAGACAAAAGCAGTAGTATTTTAGGTATCGAATCCTCAGGGACCACGGTCACACTATGAAAATATGGATTATCGTTTAAAGCTAAGATAAAATGGGAATTTGTTTGTGACGAATTAATGAACGAAATAGCAACTAAAAATGATGTAAATTCAATAAGATAAAGGCACTAGATTAGAGTCATTCGCCGGTGGTTTCGGATCATGGACTGAGCAATCTATTCAGGATTCAATTTAGCGCAATCTAGAACTCGAACATGAATGTAATATTGCCTCACTGTCGTGATGTATCAATAACTTTATCTAGCATCCTAAATGCATAAACTGTCGTTCGAATTCAGAAATGAAGATAAGCATTAACAATTTGGTTCGATTTGTTCACAATCGATGGCAACAATCAACTGTCGTTGGTTACACACCGATTGCTCATCAATGGTTTATCTAGCAACCTAGAGCACTTTCGTGAATAAGTTAATCCTAAAATCATAGACTAGGTGATCAAATTAGCCTAAGCAGTACGAATCCCGATTGATGAAGACAAATGATAACATTTCCTATTTGGCTCAGTCACTATCATCCTAATCCACCATTGAATTTCCCTAATCTAGCAATGAGACTACTCAGTCATGGAGGACAAAATCACAGCAATCAAATGAGAAGAAAGCATCATGATAAAATAAGAGAATAGGGTTTAAGAAATCTTCTCAATGGAAAGTTGTGGATGATCCTCCAATTCTTACAATCAAAATCCTTGGAAATGAAAAACACCTTGAAAGGATCTCAACAATGGAAACAAGTAGTCTCAGCTCTCAAAAAAACGTCTCAGGAAAAATCTCAGAAAAATTAGCACACCCACTTGGAAAGTGGCTACAACTTATTTATAAGGAAATTTTAGGGCAACTTGGTTCTGGGAGCCCGACCGGTCGGTCCGTGTCAGCACGAGGTATGTCTTCGGGTCTGGGATCGGTCGGTCTTACAATTCGGATTGGTCGGTCCGGATTCCAGAGACTTCTGGCTTCGGGTCTTCGAGTGTGGACCGGTCGGTCCTCTCATCCGGACCGGTCGGTCCGGATTCCAGAGACTTTTGGCTTCGGGTCTTCGAGTGTGGACCGGTCGGTCCTCTCATCCGGACCGGTCGGTCCGGATTCCAGAGACTTCGACTTCCTTGGATCTTCAGGCGAGCAGGTGCTCGCTCCAAACCGAGCAGGTGCTCGATTTATGAAAATCACTGTCTTTCCTCCAGATTCGTCCCTTTTTGCTCCAATGACCCTCACGGACTCTAATCTATGCTCGAGAGCCTCCTAGAACCTGAAAAGACACAAAATAAACTAGAAAGAACCAAAAAGACTAAAGAAACAAAGCGTAAAAGACACCAAAATACTAACATATCACTGAGCAAGCTTTCTATACCATGCTCGTGGAGCTTGTTTTAACCCATACAAAGCCTTCTTAAGCTTGCACTTATAATCAGGATGCTCTCGTGATTTAAAACCAAGTGGTTGCTCCATAAAAATATTCTTATCAAGCTCACCATATAGAAAAGCATTCTTCACGTCCAATTGCCATAACTTCCAACCAAAGCTTGCAGCTAAAGATAAGAGAGAGTGTACCGTTGTCATCTTAGCCACTGGACTAAAAGTCTCGTCATAGTCTTCTTCATACTTCTGAGTGAACCCTCGAGCAACCAACCTTTCCTTATATATGTCAATGCTTCCATTGGTCTTTCACTTAATTCGATACACCCATTTGCAAGAAATAGGTTGGACATCCTGGGGCTTCGGAAATAAATCCCAAGCTTCATTCTTCATTAGAGCATCCATTTCCTCCTTCATTACGGTCTCCTACTCACAAAATTCTTTCGCTTCATCATATGATGATGGCTCCTCTTCATCTAATGGAGTTGCAAAATAACATGAGTAAGTGGTGATAAACTCTTCATCCCTGAATCGAGCATGCCTGATAATGTTCCTCTTTGGTCTTTTGATTTACCAAGGAACCATTATCTTCATTCTTCTATTGGTTAGTGCTTCCCCTTTCACCTTGCATCTCTGTTCTTAGACTTTCACCCTCACTTGGTACTTCGAGAACTGGTTCATTGATCTTATAAAATGCATCACCGTCTTTCTCAACCAAGACTTGAGGTGGCCCATAGTATGAAGAAACTTCGTCAAAGACAACATCATGAGACACAACATACTTGTGTGTCTCCGGATCCATACACCTCCATCCCTTCCTTTGTTCATCATAGCCGACAAAGATACACTTCTTCACCTTTGCCTCCAATTTTGTTCTCTGAGAGTCGAACACATGAACGTAGCAGGCTGACCCAAAAATCCTGAGATGTTTCACCGTTGGCGTTTTCTTATGAACCATCTCATAGGAGACTTCATATTGTTCGGACTGAATGACATTCGGTTGATGACATATGCTGCACATCTCATGCCTTCTGTCCATAAAGCTTTAGGCAAGTTCTTGCCATGTAACCAACTTTTACATGTCTTACTTAGATGTCTAATTTTTCTCTCTGCTACTCCATTTTATTGAGGTGTATATGGACATGTAAACTCTCTCTTAATGCCACAGTCTCGACAAAAAGAGAGAAACTCCTTTCACATAAACTCTCCTCCATTATCCGTCCTTAGAGTCTTTATTTTCTGACCCAACTCGCCTTCCACGGTAATCTTGAATTCTTGAAACTTGGAAAATACTTTGACTTTTCTTTCACAAAGTATACCCAGGTGTACCGTGAGAAATCATCAATGAACAACAACATGTAGCAAAACCCAGAATAGGAGGATGTTCTCGTTGGACCCATCAAATCACTATTGATCCTCTCTAACGGAGCACTACACCGTGAAGTATAGTTGTCAAATGGAAGTCATGCGATTTTCCATATTGACATCCTTCACAAAACTTTCCTTCATCTTGAATCTTCAACTTTGGGAGTCCATTTACCAAATCCTTATTCACCATGACTTTCAGCTTAGTCATATTAATATGACCAAGTCTAGCGTGTCGTATATAGGCATTGTCATTGGCACTCATCTTCTCCACGTAAGTGTTTGAGACCGATAAGACATATAAATCTTTAACTCGTGCTCCAGTGTGAACCACCTCTGCCTTTAGCTCTTTAATGTTCTTTAAGAACTTAACGTCTCTTGGGCCAAATAGAACGTAGTTACTCGAGTCTACCGCATTCACCACAGAGAAAAGGTTCTTTATAACTCCAGGAACATGGTACACGTTCTTGACTATGATTGGACTTCCATCATCTCCTTTAATGACAACAATACCTTCCTTTTCAACTCGGTGGACTGAATTATCCGCGGTAATAATGACATCTTTCCCATCATTATTCTGAAGACTAGAAAATAACTTGTTGTCTCCGGTGATATGATGGCTACAACGCGAATCCACTATCCAATTATTTTCTAAAGTTTTAGTTGTGGATGTACCTGAAGATGCAGCCTCCACCGTGAAACACTTTCCCCATTCTTTATCTTCAGTATGACCTTTTGATTCTGCCATATTCGTTTCCTTCAGCTTGACTCGACAGTCTTTTTTAAAATACCCAAGTTTCCCACACCGGTAGCACTTGAATCGCTTCTTATCTCCCATGGACGATCCTTCTTTTCCATGATTATCCCTATGTTTAGCTTTGAAGCTCTGTTGTCTCCGAGCTACAAAAGCACTTCCCGAATCATCATGGACTTTAACACCCGCCATTTGCATGACTAAGGATTCTTGCGAAGCTAACAAATTCTCAAACTCCTCCAAGGATGGTTGTGTAGGCCATCCTTGAACCGATGTCACAAACGGTGTATACTCGGGTCGTAGACCTCGAATAATAGACCATTTTAACCTCGCCTCCGAAATTGATTCTTCCAGATTAAGAGTATTAATCTCAAAGCAAAGGTTCTTTACCTTTATGAAGAACTCTGAGATTGTAGACTCCCCCGGCTTCGCATTTGCCATCTCATTCTCTAACAACTATAGTCGAGCTTCATTCTTCTTGTTGAACAATTGATCTAGCGCCCGCAAAATAGAACTAGCGGAATTGCACCTTGAGACATGCTCAAATACTCCCGACGATATTGACCTTTTTAAAGCAAACTCCGCCTTGGCATTCTTCCGTGTCCATTCCTTTGTCGCTTCGTTGTCGCAGTAGCTCCCCTTGGTGGTATTGTGCTACTACCGCTGACGACATTCCATAAGTTCTTACTAACCAAGTAAGACTCCAACATAACTTCCATAGCCGGTAGTTAGATTGGTTTAAAATCTCCATTCCCAATCCAACAACACGACCCATTGATTCCATACTTAGAGTAAATGCGAGCTCTCTAAAACCCGATCTTGATGAGCACAATTAGAATGGCTCTGATACCATGTAAAGAAACCTCCTTGATAGTGCTTAGCACTAGCCCAAGACCGTACAACCCCGAGAAACCCGAAATAAACAAAAGACCCTCTAAGTATGATGAAAAAATATGGAAGGGCTTTTAGAGAATACTTGAAAGACTCTTAGAGAAAATGAGGGAACTTATGAATTGGAACACTCTTTTTAAAATTTTAATTTTATTAGACTTGTTTAACTTTCTTGAATGTTCTTGGTGTATGTTACAAATGAAAGGGGTGAGGAGGTATTTATAGCCTCCAAAAGATCTCTCCCTAAGTCTCTAGATTATTCTACTAACTTCCTTACTTACTAAATATTTTACAAGTCTCTAGAATTCTCTATAACATCTAGATTAGTATCTCCTTATCTTATAACTCTCTAGATTATTCTACAATATTATCTACTTCTCTTATCTTCAAGAATTCTCTAGAAACACTTAAGGAGGTGATAACCTTCTTAAATATCTCTTGAAAATTCTAGAACTTAGGCTTCATTTTGGGCTTTGTCCATATATCATATTTGGTTCATTAACCCATAATTAAGCATAACCCAAAGTGTTCTTTGCTCAAATCCCACAGAAATCAGGTAAGATGACTATAATCATATAAAACTATTTTATTACTGGCATTTTTTTAATACCCAGCGTGCCCTTTTGTTACGTTGTGACAAAAAACGTAGTTACAAAAATACCATAGCAACGTAAGCAACCACGTAGGAAATCGCTGACGTGTATTAATGAACTCAGCCGTAAAGCGCTACAGATGAGTTATGGTTACATTCCGGCTGAATTATGGTTACGTTGCATCTAAGTTAAAAAATGCGGCTGACTTATGAGACATCGCTTGACTTACAAACAAAAATCAACCGTTAATTACGACTGATTTACAGAAATCTGGCTGACTAATGAGATAACGACTGACTTACGAACATAAATCAACCATTAGTTACGGCTGATTTACAGAAATCTGGCTGACTTATGAGATAACGGCTGACTAACGAACACAAGTTACAGTTGAGTTATACAACGGCGGGCTAATTTTTGGAAAACTGGCTAAGTTTAAGATAAGAAATTGCTGAGTTATGTTCTTCGGTTGGCTGACTTATGAGAGGTAGTTACGGCTGATTTAATTAAATCAGTCGTAATTGGCTGGGTTAACAATAACTCAACCTGGTTGCGGCTGACTTATTAGGGAAAAATTAATTACTAGAATAACATTCATTTGACGGCTGATTTATTTGATAATACGGTTGACTTAATATTTCCTAGCCTAATTACGGCTGATTTATTAGCGAAAGATTAATTACTGAAATAATATTCATGTTGCGGCAGACTTACATTATACTTGATGGCTGATTTATTAATGGCTGAGTTATATGTTTGTTTGGCGGCTGACTTACCGATATTCCATGTCACCAGCTCCGATTTTCCATGTCATCAACTCTTATTTTCCATGTCATCAGCTCTTACATGGGTTCTTCATCTACGACCTTCTTTTTATTCTTCTTCATCTACCTTTTTCATTATTTTCATTCATCAGAGATCTTATGGATCCGGTAATTATTGTTTCCGGTAACTGGGTTAAGAAACACATATATGTATTCAACGCTGATGGTAGAGGGTGTAGAGTTGTGCATATAGATGAGCAAACAACACTAGACGAACTTGCGAAGATAGTACTCGATGATTACGGATTGAAGGAGTCGAGCCATCAGATTCAACTGAGCTACATGTTCTCGAATAAAGCTTTGAAAACAATGGCGCACGATACTCCACCAGTTTACCTCTCCAATACTCAACAGTTGCAAGTTTTTTTAAGCTTCAGAAAAATTGAACACTTACGTCTTTGTGTGGAGATTACGAAGAATGAAATTTGTTGGAATGACGGAGCGAGAGAGAATAATAAAAGTTTATTCACTTATAGCTCAGAAGTTGAATCTAGATCCGAAGATTACGGTGGGAGTTATGATGCTTTCAATTTGGAGGATGAAGTAGAAGAAGATGAAGTAGGCGAAGAAGATGAAGTAGGCGAAGAAGATGAAGTAGGTGAACAAGACGAAAAAGATGATGAATTTGACAACCGATTTGATATGTTCGACGACTCGGATAGTGAGTCATCTGAAGATGATAACTTCAGTTTATACAAAGATAAAGATTCACCGACACTACCTCCTAAGAAGAGACCTCATAACTTGTCGACGAGCGGATCAAAAGGAAATCCGGAGGTTCCAAGGTTAGATATGTCTTCCCTAAACCTCTCGGTAGGGCAACGATACGAGAGTAAAGCCGATTTGGAGAAACGACTGAAACTTCTTACGGTGAGGGATCAATTTGATTTTGATGTAGACGTATCCGATTTGGATACACTCGTTATTAAGTGTTGGGTTGGTGGATGTCTCTGTAGAGTTCGTGCTACTACACTTGGGGATCCCCCGACATTTTATGTTCGTATTTACGATTCGGATCATACATGTTCCGTAATTGAGCGTTCTGGTCGATCTCGAAAAGCAACAACGGCAATTTTAGGAGAGTTGTATAAGGAATTTCTCGGCGACGTTGGTCCGTCAGTTCGACCTAGGAGTGTCGAAATATCTATCCAGAAGCAATTTGGTGTAAAGGTAATTATTAGTACGTTGCGGCTGCTTAATTATAGGATGCGGCTGATTTATTGTTATATTACAACTGAGTTATATTATAAACTTAACGGTTGAGTTATATAAACGAGACAACTGAGTTATTTAATCTCAACGGCTGAGTTATATTATAAACTTAACGGCTGAGTTATTTAAACTTAACGGTTGTGTTACTAGTACGTTTCGGCTGACTTATTGTTACGATGCGGCTGACTTATTTGTATCATTTTCCATGTGGTCAGATGGATTATTGGAAATCACATCGAATGCTAAGATTTGCAAGAGAAATCGAGATGGGAACTCCTGAGAGTGGGTTTGAAGACTTGCCTTCTGACTTATACAAGATAAGAAGGGAAAATTCGGGTACAATTACGCATCTTCAAATCGATGAGTTTGGAAGATTCATGTATGTGTTCCTTGCATTTGGTGCGAGCGTAAATGGGTTTCTTTTCATGCGTAAAGTTGTCGTTGTCGACGGTAAGTTTCTTAAGGGTAAATACAAAGGGACGCTTCTCACAGCACTAGCCCAGAATGGTAACTTTCAGATTTTCCCAATTGCCTTCGGTGTGGTTGACACTGAAAATGATGATTCGTGGCACTGGTTTTTTACGCAGCTAAAACTTGCGATTCCTGACGATAAGGGTCTTGCGATAATCTCGGATAGGCATAACTCGATAGGAAAAGCAATTGAGAATGTATATCCGTTGGCTTCTCGGGGAATTTGCACTTATCATTTATATAAGAACATTTTGGGAACGTACAACGGAAAAAGATATCTTTCGTCAAGTGAAGTAGGCGGCAAGATGTTGTAGGATGGCTGATTTTACTGCGATATACGAGGAGATTCAAGCGATTAATCCTGAACTCCATGCCTACCTCGAAAGAGCTGATGTCCGACTGTGGGCGCGTCTTCATTTCCCGGGCGTAAGGTACAATTTGATGACTACGAACATAGCGGAATCAATGAACCATGCACTGTCAAATGCTAGAAGTCTTAACATTGTTCGACTATTAGAATCGATACGATTTATGATGACGAGTTGGTTTGTTGAACGGAGAGAGGATGGTAGATCGCAGCTAACCACGCTTTCGCGTGGTGTCGAGAAACAACTACATGTAAGTCAGCCGTAACATTGCATAAGTCAGCCATAACATTTCATAAGTCAGCCATAAATAGGTTGCATAAGTCAGCCATAACATTGCATAAGTCAGCCGTAACATAGCATAAGTCAGCCGTAATATTGCATAAGTCAGCCGTAACATTGCATAAATCAGCCGTAACATTTTATAAGTCAACCATAACATTTTTTATTCTGTATTTATAATAGGGTCGTGTTACTGCCGCCAGACTTATGATGGCACAAAGGATTAATGATTATCACACTGAAGTTAGATATGGATCTTCTCGGGATTCTTTGCATGTTGTGAATTAGGACGGAAAAACATGCACATGCCGGTGTTTCGAAAGGGAAAAATTACCATGTGTGCATGCAATCGCAGCTGCCGAGTACAGGGATAAATGTCGTATATCCCTGTGCAGTCCTATCACAACAATTATTTAGTAAACGCATACGCTGAGTCGATCATGCCGAAAGATTCAGCGCTCCAAGTTCCAGATAACGTAGCTAACCAACCGTACTTTCCCCCGGTTGTTCGTCAACCACCAGGAAGGCCTAAGAAAGGTAGAATGAAATCTGCTCTAGAAGTTGCACTTGAGAAGTAATGTCCTAGGAAAGAACACACATGTTCTCTTTGTAAACAGGTTGGACATAATGCAAGAACTTATCCAATGTAGAAAGTTTGTATAAATTTTTGTTGTATTACGGCTGAGTTATGGATTTTGTTTACATTACGGCTGAGTTATGGATTTTGTTTACATTACGGCTGAGTTATGGATTCATGCCCAATTTGAATTCTGATTGTTTACATTTCGTCAATATTCACGCCCAATTTGATTAACGGTTCTGAAGAAACTGAATCGTACCATTGCATAAGTCAGCCGTAACATTGCATAAGTTAGCCGTAACATTGCATAAGTCAACCGTAACATTGCATAAGTCAGCCGTAACATTTCGTAAGTCAGCCGTAACATTTCAGAATTACTTAATTTAGCCAGTCCATTATAAATCAGCCATTACATAATTACTTAATCATTATAAAGCAGCCATTACATTATAACTCAGCCAATTACATTTATAACCTATTCCTACTTAGGAAGCATAGACTGCAGCATCTGCACTATCTCCTTTATGTCAGCCTTCATATCGGCGATGTTCTCCTTAAGTTCACTAATTTCGTCGGACATAGTCGTATGACTCTCAGAGATAATCTCCAATTATTCATCGTGAGCTTTGTCGACCCACTTAAATACGTGATTTGGCCCAGATCCCATGGCGCAACGATAAAACTTTCGTCCCGGGTTAGATTTTGTCTTAAACATTAGCACAATTGTAACCGACCCACATCCACACCTTCTAGGTATTCCCCTCCCCAAATCCATATTATTTGATAGTTAAGAACCCGATTAACAAAACAAATAGAGATTCTGGATGGATTTTGGTTTGATTGTTCACGTTGTACCCTTTAAGACATTTGGGCAGGATTTTGGGTGGCTCTTCGGCGAGTGTATAGGTCACTGCACACCTACGCTAGGTGTAGCGGCTCTTCGGCGAGTGTATAGGTCATTGCACACCTACGCTAGGTGTAGCGGCTCTTCGGCAAGTGTATAGATCACTGTCAAATCGGCGCATTAAATACATAGATTTGGGATTTTTGGCAGGATTATTCCCGCCCAAAATAGAAACACGAAACGTCGTGACACAGTTGGGTTATGGTATAGAAAGATGAAAAGTCACAATACGGCTGAGTTATTGATTCATTATTATGGATGAGTTACGGATTTTGGGTATTGCTCTGATATAAAAGAAGAACAAAGACTTTTCGGATTTTTATTTGATAATTGGATACAAACAAATGAGCCATATAACAAGTATATATAGGATCAAATGAAACTTGTAACATTTAATCCACGTCATTTACTATTCAACGGCACTGTTGGTCGGTCAACTTGCAATATTTAATCCGGTCAACTTGCAACATTTAATACGGCGGAGTTAAAGTACTTCACGGCTGAGTTATCTAAATGACAGAGCTGAGTTATCTAAATGACACGGCTGATTTATGGATTTTGTTTACTCTATGGCTAAATTGTGGATTCATTATTATGGCTGAGTTATGAATTTTTGGCGGGATTTTTCCCGCCCAAAAAAGAAACATGAAACGTCGTGACACGGCTGAGTTATGGTATAGAAAGACGAAACGTCACGATACGGTTGAGTTATGGTTAAGACGGCTGAGATACGGATAACATGGCTAACTTCTAAATGATACAGCTATGTTATCTAAATGATACGGCTAAGTTATCTAAATGACACGGCTGAGTCCAAAATTTCAAACAAAATGTTTCATACATTTTCAACAAAAAACACATACATTTTATTCTTACACGTTTTAAAATTTTTTTGCTATTACATAATCCCATAAACAAATCTCACAAAATATAGCAGACGAAGTACTTATATCTTTGTTAACACCATATTCATTCCAAACACAATTGCTTTTTCTGAAGTCCTTCGTTACACCATTGCAACTGCAACCTCCATAAGTGTAACTATCTTTGAGCTCTTTCATCCTTTGCCTACTCCACCAAATTTCATCACGAACTTTTTTCCCAAGTTTCTTCATCTCCTCCATTGTCGTTGACAACATAGGCTTCAATAACGAAGACAATACTTTTAGACCTTCATCTTTCGTTGCTCCTTCTGCAATGCAAATCATTCCATATACATAACAAGCTTTTTCATTGCCTTTCTGTGCAGCTTTAGCTAAACATGCCCTACCTTTATCTTCTTCTTCATCTTCTAGACAATCCACTTTTAAACCTATGTCAAAAAAGTTGTACACATTTCCGGTATAGAGCCTCAGGGTTTCCATTCCTTAAGCACCTATCCAAAAACTTGTAAAATGTTTCGTAAGTGTGAGGAAACCATGACAGGAATGGAACGTCACGAAGTGTTACTCCTTCTACAACCCATCTTTTGTTGCAACAATCTCTGAAAGCCTTTGACACAACATTTAGATTCTTGATGTCGATAAGGGAAGAAGATCCAACAAGTGCACATATATCTTCGAGAATCTCATTTGGCAACGTCACTAATCAAACTAAAAGCATTGCATTGTTAATTAAACAATAATTTTATTTATTTTTATTATATATACTAAACCAATAGCCAAATTGAATAATCATCATAATTTACCAAAGAAAATTTGATATTAAAATTAAAACTAAACTAAATATTTGAATACATGCAAGTTATCAGTTCATAACCAAACTTAAAAACTTAGTTATTGCAATCACTGTTTTCTAAAAAAACTTCAAGGAGCTGATGAGAAAAAAATACTTAAAACTAACTAAACTTCATGCTGCAAGCCTTATATCTCCTTTTACCACCTACCTACTGTCTCTATATTGTATAAACAAAAGGAAAATTGTTAGTGATGATGTTCAATTTACATATAACAAAAATACACATTGGGATAAATACTACCTTTGACGATTGTTTGAGCTAGCAAGTTCAAGAATAACTTCATGCATCTCATCCATTTTCTCTTCAAAATCTTTCATCTTTGCTGTTTTTTCTTCCAATCTTGCTTCTAGATCATGAACTAGTTTTCTCAGACCAGTTACTTCTATTTCACTGGATGTTGTGGTGATGCGTTTCCGAAAGAATGTCGAAGGAGTGGGACCAAGACCGATACAACGAACACGTCCAGGACGTTCATTCCCAAATACTTGAGCGAATTCATCATTTGAACTTGTAGTGTTATTCTCAGATGCGTCTGCCTCATTTTGAATCCTCTTCTCTGTTATTTTCTCCTACAAGTAGAACAAAACCAAAAGTAATAAAATGAGACCCAAAATATAACATGAAACTAGCGGACTAGGAAAACGAAAGTGCAGAGAAAACTGATCATAAGTATGATCATATATTTCTAACAATTAATACAATGTAAGTAATTCAAACACTACAAGAAAACAGCCGCAAATCCGACAGAATTTCCGACAGTAATCCGACTGATTCCCGACCGAACTGAAATTTTTCAATTCTGTCGGAAATCTGTCGGAATTATTTCCGACGGACACTAAGACTGTCGGAAATCGGTCGGATTACTGGATCGGTAACTAGCCGGTGCCGGTGCCGGAGGAGATTCCGTCCGCTGTCGGAAATCTGTCGGAAAAAATCAAACCGTTACTAATTTCCGACAGATTTCCGACAGACACCCCACTGGCTGTCGGAAATCTGTCGGAAACAATAGCCGTTATGTAGCCGTTATTATATCCGTTTGATTTTCGACGCTTTTCCGACAGATTTCCGACGGTCAGCGTATTTATATATATGATTCCACACAACTTCATTCACTCACAACAACAACAACTTCCAACCAAACATTTGTTAGAAAAAATCGTTAAGAGAGTGAGATGTCATCTTCTAGATATTATAGATCGTGGATGGATGAAGAGATGTATGATCCGGAGTCGAAGACATTAAATGAAAGTTATGCACGAGGTATATGCGAGTTCATGGCGGTTGTCGGAAATCGAAAGGTAATAAAATGTCCATGTTTAAATTGTTGCAATTCGCGTAATGTTAAGGTAGAACAAGTTTGGCATCACTTGTATACCAATGGTTTTATGCCGGGATACAAAATTTGGTTTTTTCATGGAGAAACTAATAATGATGGTGCTAGTAGTAGCAGTGCACCATATGTTGCGGATAGCTTAGGCGAACATAGAACGGATAACTTAGGTGAACATAGAACGGATAGCTTAGGCGAACATAGAACGGAAGTAGATTTTGGTGTAGGTACCGCTGAGATGGTTCATGATGCGTTTAGAGAGAATTTGCCATCGATCGTAATAGGGGAGGATAGAGTAGAAGAACCAAATGAAGAATGTAGAAGATTTTATGATATGTTAGACGCAGGGAAGCAGCCCTTATATCATGGGTGTCGAGACAGACATTCACCTTTATCAACTGCTAGTAGACTGATGACCATTAAGACGGACTTCAATTTGGCGGAAGACTGTGTTGATGCGATAGCAGATTTTGTGAAAGATATTTTGCCTGAAGATAATCAGGCACCTGCATCATACTACGAGATACAGAAACTTGTAGCTGGTCTTGGTATGCCGTATCAGGTGATAGATGTATGCATCGACAACTGTATGCTATATTGGAGAGAAGACGAAGACCGGAGAAGATGTAAATTTTGTCTTAAACCGCGGTATCAGGAAACTGGTGGGAGAGTTCCGATTCCATATAAACGTATGTGGTACTTACCATTGACAGCGAGGTTAAAGAGGTTATATCAATCTGTGCGAACGGCAGAACAAATGAGATGGCATGCAAAGCATCGTCAAGATGGAGAGATTACACATCCTTCAGATGCAAAAGCGTGGAAACATTTTCAAATGTTGTATCCGGATTTTGCATACGAGTCAAGAAATGTGTACCTCGGGTTAAGTACGGATGGTTCAACCCATTTGGGAAGCATGGAAGGCAGTATTCTTTGTGGCCCGTAATCGTAACACCGTATAATTTGCCTCCTGGTATGTGCATGCGTCGAGAGTTTTTATTCCTCTCCGTTCTTATTCCCGGCCCTGAGCATCCGAAGAGATCACTTGATGTATTCCTCCAGCCATTTATTTATGAGTTACAAATGCTATGGAATCACGGTGTCGAAGCATTTGATGTTTCACGGAAGCAGAATTTTCTGATGCGTGCGGTCCTTATGTGGACTATTAGCGATTTCCCAGCATATGGTATGCTATCTGGATGGACTACTCATGGAACATTATCGTGCCCGTTTTGCCAAGACAACACTGACGCTTTCCAATTGAAGAATGGAAGAAAGCCATGTTGGTTTGATTGCCATAGAAGGTTTCTACCGGACGGCCATCCTTATCGTCGGTCTAAAAGATTATTTAAGAAAAATAAACAAGTGTTTGATGCTCCAATTGATGAGATAGACGGTCGTACTATATTGGAGCAGTTGAGAGATTTTGGTGCTGAGAGGACTCCTGATTGTGGGGGTAATGGGCATGAACCGCTTTGTGGTGTAGGAGGAGCTCACAACTGGCACAAGAAGAGTATATTTTGGGATTTGCCGTATTGGAAGGATCATTTATTAAGGCACAACCTCGATGTGATGCATATTGAAAAGAACTTCTTTGACAACATCATGAATACGGTGTTAAACATCCCGGGAAAGACAAAAGACAATGTGAAGTCTAGGATGGATGTTTCAAATATTTGCTACCGTGCTTATCTTGATCGTCTTCCCGATGTTACATATCCTTTTCCTCCGTACCGATTGCAAATACAAAAGATAAGAGAATTTTTCCGGTGGATTGAACACGAAGTTAAATTCACTGATGGATATGCAGCTAATCTGGGTAACTGCGTAGACTCACGATACCTAAAGTTTTTGGGACTGAAGAGTCATGATTGTCATGTACTGATGCAGAGGCTTCTTCCATTTGCTTTTACCCATCTTCTTCCTCAAACTGTCCACGAATCTATTGCAGCAATTGGTGCTTTCTTTAGGGATTTATGCACGAGGACACTTACAGTTGAGGGGATCCGTAATTTAGATGCCAATATACCAGTGATCCTTTGCAATCTTGAGAAGATCTTTCCGCCGTCTTTTTTTGATGTTATGGAACATCTTCCCCTACACCTCCCCCGCGAAGCCGAACTAGGTAGTCCCGTTCAATTTCGTTGGATGTATCCTTTCGAGCGGTACATGTTCCATCTAAAGAAGAAGGTCAAAAATTTGGCTCGAGTTGAAGGTTCTATTGTCGCACAGAGTATCAACGAAGAGTAGACGTCCTGCTCGTTATGATGATAAAGGTGAGAGAGTCACGTATGCCGCGATTGTCCCTGAGATGTTTTCGCAAGTTGGCCGAGTGATTGGGAGAGGGAAGAGACGCTTCCTATCACAAGATGAGTGGAGTCACTTACATATGTATATCCTAACAAATTGTGAGGAGATGGCGAAGTACGAAAGGTAAAAACAGAACTTATTTAAATACATCTTGTTTTTAATACCTAAGTAATATATAGGTTTCATATGTTATATATTTTTGTTTGCTTTCAGGATTTACATTGCATCAATACGTCGCTATTATCCAGAAATGACAGAAGACGAACTTGGAGAATCTAAGGAAAACGAGTTTCCAAATTGGCTGCAATATTACGTAAGTTATAAAAAAACGCTTACATTTCTTAAAATTAGTGAATTAATTATTACTTAATTAAATGTTTGTTTATTAATTTGTCTAAATTATTATCTCAGGTTTCTGAAGGAATGAAGAATGGAGAAAGGTTTCCGACATGGTTACAAGAGATAGTTTCTGGCCCAAGCTTCGAAGCAACTTCATACACTCGGTATTGCACTAGGGGATTTGCATTTAGGATTCATGAAGAAAGGCCGAGGGCAACTGCAGATTACGGTATTTCAGCTACAAGTGGTGATGTAGTCTACTACGGGATTCTCAAAGAAATATTGCAAGTGCGCTATCCAGGAATGTTGGGCATGAGGTGCATTGTTTTCTTGTGTGAGTGGTATGATCCGTCATATCCAGAAGGTGTTCAGGTGAGCCAATTTGGCGTCACTTCTGTAAATTCTTCTAGGAGACTGCAAAAGTATGACCCATTCATCCTAGCATCACAGGCAGACCATGTTTGATTTTAAAATTTTATAATACGTGCGTTATAGATAAATAATGATATTGTAATTGCCTAAACTAAATATGTTTGTTTCAGGTATGCTACATTTCTTACCCTAGGGTAACACATCGAGGAGATCCTTGGATTACAGTGACTCCAATTAATCCAAGAGGGAGACTATATGGAGTTGCTGAGCAAGATGCTATGCAACCAACTAGAATTACTCCGATGGCTCCAGTTGATCATTCTTCAGCGGTGGACCTTTTTGTTGATTTCACTGAATTTGGTGATAATATCGTACATTCAGAATCAGAAGAAGAAGTTGGAGAATTTGATGAAGACGAAGATACAATTCCTTCGGAAGGATCTGATGAAGAAGAAGAAGTTGGAGAATTTGATGAAGAAGAAGTTGGATAATTTATATATATATATATATAATTTTTTTTTAAATGATATATATATATATATAATTACGACATATCTGTATATTTATATATATATATATATTTTATATAAAATGATTTATATATATATATATATTTTTAAATGATATATCTGTCGGAAATCCGTCGGAAATATATATATTTCCGACGGATTTCCGACAGAAACGGATATTTATATAAATAATCTTTTTTTTGTTATTTTGAATATTGCGTCGGAAATCTGTCGGAAAAATATATATATTTCCGACAGATTTCCGATGCAATATTCATATCATGCTCACCTTAAAAGACGACACGTGTTACCCTTACATCTGTCGGAAACCTGTCGGAAATATATCTATTTTTCCGACAGATTTCCTACAGGTTTGGGGATTTCATGTCAAACTCTTGAATTTCGAGAAGACAAAGCCTCGGCATACAATTCTGACAACTAAAGTGACAGATAATTGAGTAAATAACCTTCTCGATGTTATACAGAACATGTTTTGCGATTTTGTCATGTTTCAACCAAAAGCGTTTGATACAGTTACATATACAAAACAATAGATGTTTACGGAAAATACTAAATGTTTAGAATTTGAAAGTAACAATGACCATTACAAGTATTTTATCTTCCAAATATTGCTCCAACCATGCTAATAACTTGTAACTACGAATACGGATCATAAACAAGCTTAAAACCCCAATTCTGTCGGAATTCTGTCGGAAAAATATTCATTTTTCCGACAAATTTCCGACGGAATAGGAGATTTCAGGTAAAAATATGTACAAAATGCTAACAATTTTTCCAAACCCTAAAACAACAAAAAAACATTTTTTAAATTTCCCATACCCTAAAACAACAAAAAAACATTTTTTAAATTTCCCAAACCCTAAAACAACAAAAAAACATTTTTTAAATTTCCCATACCCTAAAACAACAAAAAAACATTTTTTATATTTCCCATACTTTATAACAACAAAAAAACATTTTTTAAATTTCCCATACCCTAAAACAACAAAAAAACATTTTTTATATTTCCCATACTTTATAACAACAAAAAAACATTTTTTAAATTTCCCATACCCTAAAACCACAAATCTGTCGGAAATCTGTCGGAAAAATATACATTTTTCCGACGGATTTGCCAATTTTTACCCGCAAAATGAAAAATAAATACCGCGAAATCATTTACACGCGGTCATTTAATTTATTTCGATTCCGACGGATTTCCGACAGATTTTAAAATCTGTCGGAAAGCTGTCGGAATTTCTGGGATATTAACAGACGCTTCTTCTCCCCCGAAGAACACAATTCACAGTCACAAAAATCTCTAAAATCGCCTCCTCCGCCTCCGCTGCTCGCCAATCGACGATTTGGCCGTTGTCTTCGCCGGATTTCGCGATTCTCCGCCTCCGATCCTCTCCCCCACCGAGCCTCGCCTCCTCCGCCTCCGTTTCTTCATCTTCTCCGCCGGTCGCCGGAATTCGTCGCCGGAAACCAACCGTTCCTTCTTCTCTACGGTGCTTCAATGGCTGATTTGCCATCACATTTGTAAGATTCCAATTCCTAATTCCTTTTGGTTAGTGAATTAGGAATTGATTTAGTGAATTAGGAATTGATTTTGTGAATTAGGGTTAGATTTTGTGAATTGATTTTGTGAATTAGGGTTAGATTTAGGATTATGAAATTTTGTGAAATTAGGGTTATAATTTAATTTTAATTTGGGTTAATTATTGAATTTTGTGAATTAGGGTTAGATTTAGGATTTGGGAAAAATAAATTTTGAAATTTTATATATTTAAAAATAGGAATAATATAATGAATTTATATATAAATTTAGAAATTTTAAGATAATGAATTAATTTTTGAATGTATATATGAATTTAGAAATTTTTTAGATTTAGGAAAAATATATAAAGAAATTTTAATATAATGAATTTATATATAAATTTAGAAATTTTAAGATAATGAATTAATTTTTGAATTTATATATAAATTTAGAAATTTTATATATTTAGATTTAGGAAAACTATATAACATTATTTAAAAACCTTATAAAACTTTACAAAAACCTTATAACATTATTTAAAAACCTTATAACATTTTACAAAAACCTTATAACATTATTTAAAAACCTAATAACACTATTTAAAAACCTTATAACACTATTTAAAACCTTATAACACTATTTAAAAACCTTATAACACTATTTAAAAACCTTATAAAACTTTAAATTTTAAATTTTAGAATTTTGGAAATTTAAACCAATGTTTTTTTAAACCATTATATTTTTATAATTATAGATTTTTCATATATTTAAAATATAATATCATATAAATCTAGGGATTACGGTGGTTTCGCCACTGCATCTGGCAGCGGCCAACCACGTCGTCGTCCGAGTAAATCTCGTTCGACTTCGACGTCTGCACCTACACCGTCATCTACACCTCTAGAGACGCCGGTGACACCAGCAGCCACCACAGCACCGACGCAGATTAGCGTCGAGGACTTCATGGGTCTTCCTGGACGAGAGAGGTTGACTAGACTCCATCCAGACCAGCTCGGTAGAGACAGATGGTAAGTTTTTTGTTCCATTTATGTTTTTTTTTTTAACAAATTTAATTTAATTGCGACTAATGTTACATTTTTTCCCGTAGGTTTGGTGATTCTCGCAGCGGGATTTCGAAGTCCCTCAACAAGATGGAAAACTCTTTGCTCAGCCGTCCTTATGCGACGTACACCGCCATGCCACTGGAGGATCAAGATATGTGGTTTCGCCAATTTGCGGTAAGTCATCTGTTTTCACAATTTTTACTTTCATTTAAATTATTATTATTTATATTTAATTAATTTTTCTTTTTGCAGCAAGAATTTAGGTGGGAGCCACACATGACCGCTCTGGTCAGGCGGGAATTCGACTCTTATGCAGCACTGCACTACTCGAAGAAGGTGTTCGAGTGGAAGGATAAGTGGCTACTCGGTGAGGTGCCAAAGGAGATGGTTGAGAAGCCGGAGTTGTGGAACGGGTTCATCGCCTATTGGCAACTACATGCTACCAAGGAGAGCTCTACATATCACTCTAGCAACCGGAACAGCCAGCGCAACGGCAAGGGACTTTCCACCCACAACCTTGGAGCTACCAGCAAGAAGACAAAGGCTAGGGATATGGTAAGTTTTTTATGTACGTCTTGGTTTTTAATTTTTTTTTTGTTTTATACATTTATATTATCAAATAAATATCTATCAACTGTAGGCTAAGAAGTTGGGTCGGGATCCCAACAACTTGGAACTTCTGCTAGCAACACACACCGACAAGAATGGTGTCGTCCAGGATCCGGTAGCTCGGGAGATTCAGGAGAGCGTCCAAAGAATGGAAGAGGAGTACATTCTGTCTCAGCCATCCGTGGAAGGAACCCCTCCCCTCACCCAAGCCCCGGACGACATCATCAACGAATTCGTCTTAAAAGTATGTAAAATTTAAAATAGTTTTCAAGTCTTTTTCATTTACAATTTAATTTGTTCCGCAGGTTGCTTCGCAGAGCAAAGGGCGGCTTTATGGTCTTCCCGACGATGCAATATCATCGGGGTCATCTTCTTACTACAGCGAGACATCCGACCTGAGAGCCCAGATGCAGGAAAAGGACGTCGAAATTGAAGGTTTGAAGACGACGGTCCAAGAGATACGAGATGCACAAGCCGCTCTAGAAGCCGAGCGGGAGAAGGAGAGAGCCGAGCAGGACAAGGACAGGGAGATGATGCAACGGATGATGGCGTACTTGGGCCGCAACCCGGATTTTCCGCCGGGGCCCACTACTTAGATTTTTATTTTCAATCTTTTATAAAACAATATTACTTTTTATTTCTACTTTTAATTTTATTTTAATTTCTACTTTTAATTTTATTTTAATTTAAATAATTCAAATTTAAAATTTAAAATTTATATTAAATTAATAATTATTTAATTTATTATATTTTTTAATAATTTCTACGAATACGTCGGAAATCCGTCGGAAATTTATCCGTCGGAAATCTGTGGGAAATAAAACTGTCGGACATCTGTCGGAAATAAAACCGTCGGAAGTCTGTCGGAAAGTCGTCGGTTTACATGTTATCGGAACTCGTCGGAAATCAGTCGGAAACAAAACCGACGTATTTCCGACAGTAGTATTTCCGACGGAATTCCGACGTCTCGCCGGACTCCGGCAGGCTGTCGGAATTCCGCCGGAAATATAGCCGTCGGAAATCTATCGGAAATTTGTGACAGATTTCCGACAGAATTACCATTTTCGACAAGTTAGAAACGACAGACAAATCCGTCGGAAATCTGTCGGAATATGCGTTTTCCGACAGACTTCCGACGGATATTTCCGTAGGAATCTTGCTGTTTTCTTGTAGTGAAATACCCCGTAGCATACCAAACCATTAATCCAATCTTAACTTTCTGATGACTGTACGTAGATTTAGCTATAAAACTTTTTACAGTTTCTCATACATATAATAGAGCAAGAATCTAACCGATGATTCCCGAGCTTCTTCATTAACAAAGTTCCTATTAGTTTTTCGGCGTGAACACACAAAAATCTCTCCACGACTTGGGCGTTTTCCCGTCTTAAGAAACTGGACATTTTTACCAAGAGAAGTCACATAAGAGAATATAATACTTAATAAATTATGAAGAGACACTTACAATTTCGTTAGACAGTCGAGCGATGCTTTTTTTTCCTAAAGTATGTGGTGTATTGTAGTAGCTTCTACTTTTCACATTTTGTTCTCTCAAATTCTAAAACTCATGTAACCACGGATGTTAGAAAACTAATAATAATATATTAAAGTAAATTGTGATAGTTTTTCTATTACCATAGCCTTTTCACTAAAATGATGATGCACAAAGTCTTGCCATTGCTCCTTTGGAATAAAATCAGGTTTAGCCTCTATAGTTTCTTGAGGAGTGTTACGACCATAGCAATCCCATAGGCGACCTTTCAGAGCTTTGCACTTTTAACTTAAACTTTTCATCACAAACTTCTTATAGTTTTCATTTGAAGCATCAAAAGAAAACTTGGACTGCATATAAATATGAACAAATATAATTAAAAAGCATGATGATAGTTCTTTGATAGATGATAGTTCTTTGATAAAAGGATGGTACCATCATTATACCTGAATGTAATCCCAAGCATCATCC
Source organism: Draba incana (assembly GCA_963576765.1). Lineage (NCBI taxonomy): Eukaryota > Viridiplantae > Streptophyta > Magnoliopsida > Brassicales > Brassicaceae > Draba > Draba incana. The sequence goes on from OY755204.1 coordinate 43,862,758, forward strand.
TTTCGCCATGGTTGTACCTTCCTCCAATCAACATAATTTATAGGAAATTTGTTCAAATCAGTACATAACATGCCCAACCATGTACCAAATATACCTCCACTTCCTCCTTCAGGTTGGTTATGTGGCCCAAACTCAAGAACGACTCTACGATTCTCCATTCCCCATATATCTGCTGCAGTAAGGCGTTCTTCCGTTACAACTCCATCTGCACCTGAAAAGAAAATTACACCACTATAAACTATTTGTCTTTTATTATCTTTATTGGACGTTTCGTTGTACTTACCTAGAACATTGACCACCCACTTTCCTCGCTCACGCCCTTGTGTAAATATAGCTGCAATATTATCAAGATTCTCATGACCGTGTAAATTTGTGTCACTTGTTTCTCCACCTTGTGTCTCATCAGAATCATAGGTATTCATCTGTATATTAAGAAAACAATAATATTAGTCTTCTTAATTGGTGATAACTTATGAACAAGCATACGTAAAACATATATATTACTAAATAAATAAATAAATTTAATTGTGACATTGCATAAAATAAACAAACAAAGCCAAAAACATAACTATGTCAAACGTGTTAGTATTAAACGTCATCTTCTTCCATAATATCTCTAACTAGTGGAAAGTTAGGTATTTCATCAGAAAGAAGTGATATATCATTGACTACAAAACCATTGATATCAATATCGTCAGGTGGATCATCAGATATATCACATTCCCCCATATCATACAAGTCTCTTGGTTGGATATGCACCCCTACATTCCAACCACTCTCGTTTGGATCTTCAACATAATATACCATCTTTGCTTGAGAGGCCAATACAAATGGTTCATCCTCTTCATTCGCACCACTATGTATTATACGTGAAAAATTCACCATATTATGTCCAAGAACATCTCTCCTATAGCCACGATTATCACGAGTATCTGCCCATTTGCACTTGAATAAAACTACTCTAAATTTCTCATAGTAATTTAGCTGAATAATCTCCACGAGTTTTCCGTAGTATGGAACATCACCAGCTCTTGGATTAGGGTCGCGAGAAGATGCATAACTTATAGTCTCAGCAGATATATAAACCCCAGAATTTTGTGTCTTCAAATCACCATCTCGTTCTAAAGTTCTATATTTATAACCGTTAACGTTATATGATGAGAACTTCAAAACCTTGTCTGATGGACCCTTAGCAATGTATCGGATATCATCATTAATACCATCGATCTCATTTCTCTCCACTTTTTTGTCTAAGCCACTTATCAAAATGAAGATGGACTTGTCGATCGACATCTAACGTATAACGCCGTTTTCTACCGCGAGTGTTAGTCCTACTTAATTCAGCTTTAAATTTCCTATGTAGATGAAAAAGAAACTAATGTTAATTAATATATAGAATATACATAAAAATGTTTAATTGTTCAAGAATTCTTACTCTCGTAATCCATCAAGAAATGGACAGCAAATCAAGATATAACGATGTGCTTGTTGTTTTTCCATGGGACTTAGTGTTGCATATTGACTAGCACCACTATATCTCCTAGGGATGGAAAGACAATAGGAATTTGTGAGTCTGATCCGAGATTATAAGGTGATATCGGAATGTCATTTACTCTCCTATGCGGTTAAATCGTGTCTCTATTCCATCGAGATACATAGAACAAAATGTCAGACATTCTTCTGCTAAATATTGCTGACATATAGATCCTTCAGGTTGTGCACGGTTCTTTACATATGATTTGAAATGTCCCAATATCCTGTGATAGCAAGACATATTTTTTACCTTCTCTTTATATATGTTATTGCATTAAAATTCTGGTTAGACATACCTCTCAACAGGATACATCCAGCGAAATTGAACCGGACCGCCGAGTTTTACTTCTTCAGTCAAATGCACTATGATATGGACCATCACTGTGAAAAAAGACGGGGGAAACAACATCTCTAGATGACATAGTGTAAGAACAATGTTTTTTTGTAGATTGAGTAACTCAGTGGTATCGATCACCTTTGAGCATATATCCCGAAAAAAATGACTTAACTCTGTTATAACAGAAGTCACATTTGGTGATAACACGCTTCGTATCGCAATCAGTAACAAATGGCCCATGATGACGTGACTATCATCACTCTTAAGACCCATAATTTTACGCTGCTTCACATCGATACATTTTGAGATATTTGAAGAGTAGCCATCTGGGAGTCTGACACTCTTTAATATGTTGAGAAAGATATCTTTCTCAGCATTAGTGAGCTTGAAAGATGGCGGAAGATACTTTCCATTGTCGTACGGCCATAATTCAGAGCGTAAACCCAAATCACGTAGATCTTTTCTTGCATTCAAATTGTCCTTGGACCTCTTCTTGTCATCTAATAATGTGAATTGGACATTATCAAAGACAATCTTTTCTTTTGCTTTTTCTTTTTCTTTTTCTTTGTAGAAGCTGTCTCATTCTCTTCTGCATTTGCCCCATTATCTTCTGAGTTTCGTTTTACTTTCCACCGTGATGCTTCACAAATCTTACATATCTCTCTTTGAGAATCTTCTCCCCAAAATAGCATACAATCATTTGGGAAAGCATGTATCGCATTGTAATCTAGTCCAAGTTTACGAATCGTCTTTTTCAAGTCATGTAGTGAAGCAGGAAGCTTTGCATGCTTAAACGCTTCCTTTAGAAGATCAATTATCATGGATATCCCCTTATCACTAATTTTAGTGATACATTTGATATGATATAACTTCAGCATAAAAGATGATTTTGAGAATGAAGTGCAGCCCTCGTAAAGTTCTTCACGTGCATCTGATGATAACTCATCAAATGCTCTTTTTTCATCAGAAAAATTTGGCTGCTCCACATTTTCTTCTACATTAAATGATTGATTCGATGAACCAGCTCCACCATCAAAGTTTCCACCTAAGTTTGGAAAAACATCATTTAATAGATTCATTGTTGAGTCTTCCATCCTCTTGCTATCTTGTTGAGGTTCTACCACCACTGAATTTTCTATGATATTTAACCGTTCACCATGGAGATGCCAATTTGTATACGTTGGTAGAAAACCATGGTACATCAAATCTCCATATATATCATCTCTATACTTATTTTTTTACTAGGCAACACCGACGACACGAACATTTTAACATGCTTGCATCAGTGTTAGAAAATGCAAATTCTAAAAACCCTTTCACACCGTTGATGTATTCTTGAGATAATCGAGGTTTTTGAATCCACGATTTATCCATAATATTATATATAAACCTATATTTGTACATGGAAAACAATCATATATTATATCACTTCTTAGAAAGACTAAGTATATCACATTATCAAACACGAGAGAAGTCTCCAATTTTATAATCAATAATCTAATCTAAGAGCAACTATGTAAACCACAATAATGCAACAAAATCCTAGATAATATATGTGCTTTGTATTTATGAAACTAAAATTGATCTAAGATCACTTTGTAATCTCCAAGTATAATCTAATTTGTTCAATATTGTTATGATTTGCAACAAAACAAACAAACATAGAAGAAGTGTACCTGGGAAAAAGGCTAGCAAAAGTGCAGAGAAAAAGAGGTGAGTTTTGCTGGTCCAATTGGTCGATTTAGAGAGATTTGATCCAATCTCAGATGTATCAGCAACAAGATGAATCGGTTATCATATTATGAAAAACAATATCCAAGAATCAATTACTTACAAGTGAAAATTCATGAACAAAAAAAATGGGGATCAAAATTGATCTAAATTTTAACTTCTGCAAACAACTTTCATCATCAAACCCAACGAAGAACATGTGTAGACAAAAAAATTTACAAAAAAAAGAAACCCAGCAAAATCAATGTAAGTTTTAATGAATCAAAGTGACTTTTGATCAAATTAAGCAATAAGACATCTAAAAGGATTCGATTGATTGAATTAGCCAAAAACATGAAAATAGAGAGAAACAGAGAAAAGAACATAGTGAAACAAAGTAATTTGTAGTAAAAAGAAATATTAACCAGATCTATTAGTATAATACTTGAATAAGACAAAACCGACTTAGTCTTTGAGATTATCGCCATAGGCACTTACTCTGAAGCAATTGCATAAATCATAATTTTCAGTCAAATCCCTAACAAATAAAAAAGTCAATCTAGAATGAAAATAGGAATAATCAGTTTTAAATATAAAAAAAATCGTAAATAAGAGGAATAGAAAAACGATTTCTCACCTAAGGAATTGGAGAACGGATAAAAAGTATGTAGCTAGGGTTCACAAAATTTGCAGTCAAATTTGTTTTATATGTGAAAATAAAATATCTTTTTTTAATGGAAACCGCCCGCGGGAAACGAAAACCCAATTAGCCGCTTGATTATAATTTAGTATTCCAATATGTGTAAGGAATATGTGGTGATGAGGTGTCGTTTAATTAGAATTGATACTAAATAATATTATTTTAGCATCACAATATAGAAATGATACCAAAAAGAGTCTTCTTAACATCACTAATAAACAACCGACATAAAACTTTACATTTTAACGTCATTATTAGCAAGTGATGCTAAGAACAGCGTGTGTTTTAAATTTTAACATCATTTTTAAAGTTGACTTTATAAAATCGATGTTAAACATTAGTTTTTTAGTAGTGATTTTTTTTTGGAAGTTTGGAGGATATGGATGATGCTAGTGAAAGTTAAGAGGATTTGGATATTCTATATATATAAAGAACTGTTCATTGGTTTTGTAACTGTTTCTTGGCACCCATTCCAATTTTGGGGAAGTGTTCGTAGAATCCTTGCGTGTTGTCTTTAGTTCATTTGTTTTGTAACTGTTTCTTGGCACCCGTTCCTAAACGACTGTTCGTTAACCCGCGACTACTACCAACTTCAATGGAAGACAAAACGTCGCAACTTAAAATTTTACACTTGACGGCTGCGTTATAGGGAACTTCACGGCTGAGTTATGAATTTAGGGTTTAAGGTTTAGGGATCATGGTTTAGGGTTTAATGTATAACATTTAAAAAGTATATGATTTATAGTCTCAACTGAATCAAATTATACACATTCAATTAATAAAATTGTATATGGTTTATTGTATATGATTTTGGGTCTTAATTATCTATAGGTAATGTTTGAAGTACTTGTAAGACAACATATATCTCAAGATTAAGTTAGATCACATTTTTGATTAGATCAGATTTTCGATTTCATACACATTCTGTTGATTTATATTCATTTTATATTAATAAAATGAGCTTAATTATAATTTTGTAAGTCTTAAATCTTATATAAATGGTTTTAGAGTATGACTGAGTTATCTAAATGACACGGCTGAGTTATCTAAACATACCATAAGTCTTCAAATTATATTTCCGATTTTAGGGTATGGCTGGGTTATCTAAACGAATTGGCTGAGTAATATATCATAAAAACCATAAGTTATACATAAAAAACATACCATTTACAGTCAAATCCTAATAATAAAAAAACAAATAGAAGGTTCATAATTGGTAAATCAGTTGAACTGCGCATACATATCATGTCCTCCTTCATCGAGGATCTATGCTGCTATCTTCACCCATAAACCCTGAATATTTACATCGCATATCCCATCAAAAGTTACACTTGATAAACTTCAGTGAATATACCCTACAATCGCCAACTTGGGTGTTTTGGAGAATGTTTTTGCCGCTTTTCCATCCGAACGCAAATTGTTTTTTGCAACCGGTTTTTTTGCCAGGAATTACAGCATTGATCATTGCAGGGATCATTTGCATCAGCGGCCTAAATGCATCTACCATTTTTTTTTTACTTTCAGGAGTTACCTCATGCGATCATAGGCATCAATCTTCTCCTTCAGAAGATCCACGTGAAACGCCACCCAATGATCGCCTCCAGTATGAAGATCTCCGTACAAGTTATCGACATCTTCTAACCACTTTTTGTTTGTCTGAAGGTCATGGGGAATCGCACCGTTTATGAGTAACTCATAACCTGAGTCTTTGAATTTGAACATCTTTGGCTTCACCTTGAACTGATTGAAATCCCGAATCCATGATCCTAGGAACCATTGGTCCACAAAGGCAATGCGCTTGGAACAAAATGGGTTGGGATCTTCCATGGACCTTTTGATGAGGACTCTGATATACGCACCAACATGCTGTACACAGAATATTAAGTCAGCCATCAAATTATCATAACTCAGCCATTATTAAACATAACCCAGCCATCAAACAACCATAACTCAGCCATCAAACAACCATAACTCAGCCATAAATAATCATAACCCAGCCATTAAATAACTTATAACTCAGCCATAAATAATCATAATTCAGCCGTAACTTATACTTACAGTGTCAAACAACCATCCATAATCACGCTTCGGCCACTGCGCTCTTTCACGGATGAGTATTCTGTAGAAATTAACTTCCTCGTTACTACCATTTGTCAGTGGAATGTCCCTAATAATCAAACACAAGTTAGTTTAGGCAAATATTGCTAATAGCTGTATAAAAAAAAAAAAAATGGTGTAAAAGTCCATACTCGAATGGCCTTAGATGTTGCATAAGTTTATCCAATTTATCCTGGTCAACAGGTGGGAGAGGATCATAGATTGCTGATGAAGGTTCAACATCCTTCTTCATGCACATCGTCCCTTTGTCTCCAAGAAGATACGGAAAAACTCCTGTAGGAGGACCACTTGACTTCGCTGCTAACCCAGTTGTAGCTAATTGAACAACCTTCGCCCGATAAATCTTAATTCTCGCTAACCTAAGCCTTTCATCATCGTCCTCATCAGACTCCGGTAACAATTCATTTCCTTTTGCGATCGCTTCCTCGGTGACATCCTCAATATCAGTTTCACCTCCAGTCTTCCCCTTTATCTTCCCAGGAGTAGGTGGAATAATATGTATTCTTATTACACCGTCACGTAAACCCTTTGTTTGGACCTCCTTCTTTAACTCAGCCGGCTTATTCTTTAACTCAGTCGCTGCGTTCTCTTCCTTCCTCTTTAACTCAGCCGCTGCCTTCTCTTCCTTCTTCTTTAAATCAGCCGCTTCCTTCTTCTTAGCAGCGTTCTCCTTCCTTTTAGCAGCAGCCTCAGTCCTCTTCTTAGCAACATCATCAGCCTTATTTTTCAAATCAGCCTCATTTTCTATTGGTTTTTGCCTCCTGGAGCGGCGTCGTAAATCTAGTTGCTTAGCAGGAGAAATAGAAACAAAATCTGCCAGACCACTACCAAACAAATTCTTTCTTGCCTCAGGAGTACCCTTAGGAATTTCGGCCTTCAATTTCGACCCCGCAGCTTTCTCTTCGGCCTTACCAAGCTCATCAGTGGTACCGTTAGGAATTTCGGCCTTCAATTTTGGAAAATACTGCTGCGGAGTTCAACTTTCGGCCTTAGCCGGCTCATCAACCGAAGTGTTTTTTGCCCGCACAACATTATCAAGGGTCTTAGATTCCGTGTTAAAGACCGTTGGACTATTAACTGACTTATGTTGTGGTAATGTTTGCGTTTTTGGGCTAGGAACATAGTTTTGGGCACTTTCCGATAAACCCAGAACTTTCAGACGCTCATCCACTGCATCTTTGGCATAATCACCAATTTTCTTCTCCATATCAGCAAATTTTCGGGTTAACTCTCCAACGTTGGAATCAATGGCCTCAAACTTCGACCCAATCTTCTCAAACATAAAGTTAACCTTCCGAAACATAGAGTCTTAGCTCTCAAACTTACTCGCAATTTTGTCCAGCGTAGAGACTATGGTATTCAGAGCCGCCATATCCTCGCTTAAACCCTTTCCCTTTGCATCCTCCTTCTTCTCTATATCAGCAGCTTCACCCTCGTGTTTCTTATTTTGCTTCTACTTCTTTTTGGGTGGCTCAGACTCAGAGTCATAAGGAACTACAACCAACTTGTTTTTTTTCTTCTCCTCTTTCCTCTGCACATCCCAATAATCACCTGCTACATACCTACCAGAATGTAGGTCTCTTATCAGGTTATTCAGTTGTGGGTCATCGTCTTGACCCGGCCACTAAGGAAACATGTCTTCTACAAACTCTTTTGAAACCATATGCCTCACACGCACCTATAACAGTAACTCATAACTCAGCCATCGAATAATCATAACTCAGCCGTAAAAAGAATAACTCAGCCATCAAACAAAGAATAACTCAGCCATCAAACAAACAAATCATAACTCAGCCATCAAACAAATCATAACTCAACCATCAAATTACCATAACTCAGCCATCACATAAATAATAACTCAGCCGTAGAATAAATAATAACGCAGCCATCAAATAAAGAATAACTCAGCCATCAAATAAAGAATAACTCAGCCTAAAACCTTACATGACCATGGTCTTTAATCTCCTTCTTCAGGACACTATCAAAACTTGCATGTGTCCGCGTTGCATCCCATCGAAGAATCGGAACTTCTTCCTCACCGACTAGTTTGCCAAAACGCTCTCGAAAGCAACTGACAGATTCATATGACCAAGCCAATAAAGCGTAACTCATACCGTTAATGTAGTATGCCTTTCCTATTGGATTCAACGACTTAATACTACCAACAAGAGCTTCAAATGCAGCGCGACCCCATGGATAAGTCATCATGGCTTGATCATCGAATACTCTTTTTGCAGTTTCAAATGGTGTCCTAGAATTATGATGCCCAGCATAAATTCCCATGGCTTGAAGAACTAGCAGCCCTAACCATTTGCGCTTTTCAAAACTCCAGGCCCGACAACCTCTTACTGCTGCCCTCAGTTCATCAGGCTTGGGTCCAAACCCATGCGGCACATTCAACTCCTCCCAGAACTCTCTGTATAGGTCAGGTTCAATACTTTCTGTTGGCACTGGATCTGTGATTAACCTAGTGATCTCACCAAACTTGAGTAAGCTAAACCTGATAGGTTGATCACCAACCACACTCCAATTCTCCTTCTTCTCTACTTTCAGCTGTCTACACAGTAGATAGTGTACAGTCCTAGCAGACGACCAGCATTTTCCATCAAATGGCTTAGCAATTATTCCAACAGGAAACTTCTTCAGTTCTTCCCACACCTCAAGTCCTGATTGTTCTTTAACAAAACCGAAATCTCCCATATAGGAATAGTGATTAAGCGCTTTATTTTCTAGATTAGCAGCGCGTCTTGATCTTCTAGGGTAATCAAGTGTTTGATGTTGTTCCATCTAATCGCAATAGACTTAAATAACTCAGCCGCAATAGAAAACTAACTCAGCCAAAACGTAATATATAACTCAGCCGCAATATAACCATAACTCAGCCGAAAAACCCATAATTAATATAATTGATAACTCAGCCACAACATAATTAATAACTCAGCCACAACATAATTTATAACTAAGAAACCCTAAACCTTAATTCAACCACAATATAATTGATAACTCAGCCGTAATTTATAACTTAGCCAGCCGCAATAAAAAAAACTAACTCAGCAACAACATACCCGAGAATACGATTACAGACGACTGCGGAGAAGACGATTTCGGCGACGACGATTTCAGCGAAGAAGATACAATTTCGGCGAAAACGAGACGATTTCAAGACGAAAACGATTTTCGAGGAAGACGATTTCGAAAGAAACAATGTGGTTTTTTTTTTTTTTTTTTTGAGAAGGCACATTTAAACGCTTCTGCTTTTGAAACTTCCCTCTTATATGATCACGGTTATTTCTCGCTGAAGTGGATTTATTTTTCATTTTTTAATTAACAATAATTTCAATTAAGAAAAACTAATCAAGGGTGTTTATCGTAATTTACTAGAAGTGTGAAAAGATTTGAGTCATTTTTGAAAGATATATGGTATTCTAGTCATATAATTATAGTTCCATGAGAATTTTGTTAATTTTTCTAACCCAAAATCAAGTTTAACTTCAATACATATGTCATAAGGGTTTGTAATTGTTTGTTAACATAATAAATATTCGCTTCACATACCAAAAAAAAAAAAAAAAATTAATATTCGCTTCAATACGTTTTCTTCTAAATTCTTATTCATTTTGTTTCTTCATTTTCCTTTTTTAATTGAATTCTGTTCACGATGAATAATATCGTATTTAAAGCGTAATTCATTTCTTCCAAATGAAATAGAGAAATAGTGACGATGAATACTCTCAAATCATGCATAGATCAACCACTCGTGAAAGCAAACAAACAAGGACAACCCATAAGCCAAACCAAATAGCAAACAGAAGAAATTAAAAACTGCAATAAACAAATTTTCATTTAAAACGGTGGATTGATCACCGGTTATGACGAACCAAAGCCTTCAAGTCTCAGACCTCATATATGTTTACTCCATCAGGAGTCATGTCATCCATTAAAGCTCCTCCTATTACTTGTCCCAAAATCCCTGCCGCCCCAACCCCTAATGCTGCCATGCTCCCCCCTTGCGGCTTTACTTGTGGTCGTGCATGTATCGGTTGAGCTTGAAGCTGAGATTGCGATGGTGAATACTGATGGTATCCATGTGACTGATGCATTTGTGATTGTGATTGTGAATCCAGGGAGAGCTGTTGTTGAACTTGTGGTCGAGGCTGGGAATTTTGTGATGGTGGTTGCGACTCCGGTTGTGTATATTGTTGGTATCCATGTGGGTTATATGTTCCAGGTTGAACAGTCATGTAATCCGAGGTTTCATGAACCTGGTCCACTGACCCGTAAGACTGATGTGGGTCGACGGGTATATACACAACATATGGTTGGGGTATTGTGCCTGGAACAATCGGTCTCATAACTTGCTCCTTAAAAAACCTATATGTGAAGCTTAGGGTTCCTTTTACCCCGTTTGGAACAGTCACCTTGTGTGTCACCAACTCCATACCGACAACATCAACGTCAGTTATGGGAGACCGCGGGTTTGAATCGATAAGTTCTTGAATCGGTACTTTGGCTTCTCCAATATGCTTATCTCCCATAACCGGTCGGTGGCTCATCAACTCCACGAAGAGGGTTAACCGGTCTTTACGAGCTAACTTGACATCATCAAAGGAAAACTTAACGGTGTGATTCCAAGTTGGGAAAATGAAGCCGGAATATGCGATAGGGGTTTTGGTCTTTGTTAGTGTTGTATTGCCCTCACGGATCATAACTGACGCATATACGTCCATGTCATCAAAGACGTTGACATTTCGTATGTCTTTTGCGGATATGATGACTAGCTCTAGGGCTAATTTCGTCGCGGACCTCACCGTGGTGGTCTGAAACTGAGGAGAATAAATGATGGGATGACCTGATCTTGCTGGATCCGGGTTTGTGTAAACGGGTTGACTAAAAGATGGTGCTGAAGGTTGAGGATACAGGTCATGAACCGGTACTGGTTTAAAGCGGTACAAGAGGCTCACCTTTGCATTTGGTTTTGCTTCTCCAATACATTTGAGAGGGTAAGTCTTAGACTTCATTTTATTGATGTTACCGTTAACAAACGGTGGAAGCTGTAAAGTAAGCAAGAGCTAGGGAAAACTCGATGGTTATATTCAATAGAGGCGATCACCTTATATACACATGTTACAACTTTAAGTTAAGTAACCTCCAAGGTAAACCAAATATACACTTTCCAAATATAGGTTCTAACCATTTATCATACAAGATACGAGATTGTCATATCTAGAACCTTAACACTCCCCCTTAAGTTGGAGCGTGTAGATCACAAACGCCCAACTTGGATAACAAGTAATCAAAACTTGAACGCCCTACAGCTTTAGTTAGAATGTCACCGACTTGCTCTGTAGTTCAAACATGTTTGGTGACAATAAGACGGTCTCGAACAGCATCACGAACGCTATGACAATCATTTTCAACGTGTTCAGTACGCTCATGAAAGACTGGATTCGCAGCTATATGAAGTGCTGATTTGTTGTCACAAAATAACTCCATCGGACTATGCAAAGGAACCCCAAAATCCGCTAACAACTTCTTTAACAAGTTAAGTTCTCGTAACGTAAATGTCATAGCACGGTACTCTGCTTCGGCGGATGAATGTGACACTGTATCTTGTTTCTTAGTTTTCCATGAGATTGGTGACCCTCCTAGATGAACGACAAAAGCAGATAAAGAACGACGAGTTAAATGACACGAAGACCAATATGAATCACAATAAGCTTGGAATCGCAAATGACCATCTGACGTTAACATGATCCCTTGTCCGGGACAACTTTTAATATACCGTAACACTCGCATCACAGCATCGCAATGTGCTTCTCTTGGTTCATGCATTACTTGAGTAAGAACGTGAACTGCATAGGACAAGTCAGGTCTAGTAATAGTGAGATATACCAACTTGCCCATAAGTCTTCGAAACCAAACTAGATCTTTGAACAACAGACCAGTGTCCGAGAGTAATTTGTGGTTTTGCTCAACCGGAATAGACAATGGTTTACACCCGAGCATCCCTGCCTCCGTAAGTAAATCCAACGCGTACTTGCGTTGAGACAAATAAAATCTTAAATTACCACGAGCAACTTCTATGCCAAGAAAGTATTTGGCTCTCCCAAGATCCTTCATGTGAAAGCACTTGCTCAAATAGACCTTAAACTTCTCCAACATACCAAGCTCACTACAACTTATAATTAAATCATCAACATATGCGAGTACACGCAAACTCACGTCGCCTTTTATGTAGGTAAAGAGTGAATAATCAGAGTAAGATTGCTTGAAGCCGAATTTTAACAAAGCTTGAGACAACTTAGAAAACCAACACCGTGGGGCTTGTTTTAAACCATATAGCGATTTCTTTAGTCTACAAACTTTGTTCGGAGAACTCGCCTTAAAACCTTGCGGCAACTTCATGTACACTTCCTCCTCCAAGTCCCCATGCAAAATGCATTACAAACATCCATTTGATGGACTTTCCATCCTTTGACAGCGGCTACTTTGAATAACGTACGAACCGTGGTAAGTTTGACGACAGGAGCAAATGTCTCCTCATAATCTTCTCCCTCAACTTGATGATTTCCACAAACAACCAGTCGCGCTTTGTGCCTTTCAACCGTCCCATCAGCGTTATACTTAAGTTTATATACCCATTTGTTGGCAAGAGCAACTTTCCCTGCGGGTAAATCAGTACTCGAATGTTCCAGCATCTTCAAGAGATTTCATCTCACAACCCATAGCTTTATTCCAATACTCGTCTAAAACAACCTCTTTATAAGAATTGAGCTCTACACCAGCGGTAACGGCGGCCAAAAAAACTTGATGGCTCTCTGAATATTCATCATCACAAATATAATACTCAAGAGGATAGTGATATGTAGATGTGTTACCTTGAACCGTGGCCGAGTCCCCTAATGGAGAGTCATGAGAGAGAGACAATGGATTGTTATGTTTATCGGAGTAGCAAACTGCATTGTTTGTGACATAATCGCGGAGTTTGACAGAGGGAATTGATTTTTGGTGTCCTCTTCCAAGTGATTCTTCTGTCGGAGGAACATCAGAACTAGATTCGGTTTGATTATCCTCCTGTGGAACCACAACCGGAATCGGAACCGGTTCATTATTAGTGATTTCCTCTACCACATTCTCTAAACCTGTAGAGTCATCATTTTCAATTGGAAGAGTATCAACAAGAGCCTCTCTTTCTTCTTCTCGTGAATCACTAACCATCTGCTCATACTCTAGGTGAAGTGGTGGAACACTCGGAACAACCGTCTCTTCACACTGATTTTTATTACATTGACATGAAAATGTAGTTTCATCAAAACTCACATCTCTTGAATCAAATAACTCATTTGTATCAAGATCATATAGCTTCCAAGCTTTCTTTCCATATGGATATCCAACAAAGATACACTTTCGACTACGCTTTCAAATTTATTTTTATCTCTTGAAACACGATGTGCAAAACAGAGACATCCGAATACCTTGAGCATATCGTAAGATGGAGCTTCTCCAAACAACATCTCGTACGGAGTTTTTCCTTTCAAAACCTTTGACAGAGTTCGATTGATAATATGTGCAGAGGCAATAACACTCTCTCCCCAAAACGTGATTGGCAAGTTAGCTTGAAACAAAAGAGAGCGAGAGATATTAAGAATATTTCTATGCTTTCTTTCGACTCTACCGTTTTGTTGAGGTGTCGCCACACATGAAGTTTGGTGCAAAATTCCTAGCTTGGCAAAATACTTAGACAAACACGTGAATTCTGTTCCATTATCCGACCGAACAATTTTGACTTGTTTACCAAATTGTCTTGCAACCATCGCAAAAAAATATGGTAAAACCTCCTTAACTTCACGTTTTTCAAGTAATAAATATATCCAAACTACACGAGAGTAATCATCTACTATAGTCAAAAAATACGTTGCACCGCAAGAAGATTGTGTACGGTATGGACCCCAAATGTCACAATGAACTAAACCAAAACACTCGGAAGCTTTATTAGAACTCTAAAAAAACACTTCTCTAGTTTGTTTAGACTGAAAACAAATTTCACAACCACCGAACTTGTCGGAAAAACTAGCAACACTAGAAATTATGGGAAGAAGACCTAAAACACCAAAAGAAGGAGCCCCAAACGTCGATGCCACAAACTCTCATCTTCAGAAGCTTTAACTCTGTTTCCTCGAATGATCGACACATCCCAATAAACATAAACACCATTCCTCTCTTCACCGACTCCAATCAGGGTCCTCGTAAAACGGTCCAGTAAAACACATAGGGTATCCGTTAGAACAGCGAAGCAACCAGTTTGTTTTAACAACTTCGCAACAGACAAAAGGGTGCAATTTAAACTAGGCACAAGCAACACATTTTCCAACGATATCTTTGGTGACAATAACAAACTACCACATTGAGTTACAAAGACTTCACTACCATCAGCGAACGATACCGGGCGTGGGATAATATATCGTAAATTAGTAAGTATACGTGGTTCTCCTGTCATATGATGAGAACACCCCGTATCGAGAATTACTTCACCTGTTTGAATCTTACCATTCAACCGTTCAGGGATAGGATTCGGTTTCTGTTGGTCCAAGAGCTTTGTCAACGATGCCCATTGTTCGGGTGTAAAAGTCGGCATGGATTGTGAGGCAGAGGCATGAGCTAGATGAACTCAATTCGATCGAGACTGAGAAGAACCTCTGCCTCTTCCGAAAGAACCTCGTCCTTTCATGTTTCCTCCACCATGTTCTCCTTGATTTGTAACACCTTGGTTCTTCTCGTTCCACCAATCAGGAAACCCAACGATTTGCCAACAATCTTTCTTTTCGTGACCATTTCGACCACAATGAGCACATAAAAAACCAGGTCGAGTTCTAGCAACAGCTACCATTAACCCGTTCATGTCTGGCGCATCAACGACACGAGACTGGTCCGATCTTGCAACAAAACCAATCGCAGTTGGACTTGCCTCGTTACGGGCAGAATCTAGTCGTCGTTCTTCACGTATTACTCGCTGGTATACACTGTTTAGCTCTGGCAAAGGTTATAACCCAGTAATATTGGTCACAACATTGCCAAAACGAACCTCATCTAACCCCATAAGAAATTGGTGAACACGTTCTTCTTCATACTCCTTGAGATACGTCTCTCTTACGGAGCATGTACACTGTGGAATTGGTTTGTAGCTAAGGAGCTCTTCCCACTTGACGGACAACTTCCCATAGTAATGAATAACACTCATACCTTCCTGCTTACACGAAGCCAACTCCGCTTTAAGCTGATGAACACGAACTGCGTTTCCGATCGAGAAACGTTTCTTGAGATCTTCCCACAACTTACTTGCGTCCGATGTGAAGGTCACCGTTGAGCGAATCTTCAGAGAAATTAAAGCCCTGATCCAACCAACGATCATGGAATTCACCGTATACCACTGATCCAGCTCGTCTGGATTGTCGACGGGCTTAAGGAGAGTTCCATTGATAAAACCTGACTTGCGTTTTGCTCTTAACGCATTCATCTACTCTGTTGCCCACTCGACATACTTTTCTCCGGTTAACGGAACAGGAGAGATTGTGGTTGCTGGATTATCTGATGGTGACAACTCGTACACCGACGACACCACAGACCTTCCAACTTCTTTAGTAACCTTTGTTTCGGTCATGATTAAGAAACTCGAACTACGAATTTAGGTATTTGATTTGATAAGAAAAGGCTCTGATACCATGTAAAGTAAGCAAGAGCTAGGGAAAACTTGATGGTTATATTCAATAGAGGCGATCACCTTATATACACATGTTACAACTTTAGGTTAAGTAACCTCCAAGGTAAACCAAAGTAAACCAAATTTAGGTTAAGTAACCTCAATAGGTGTTTTGGCCGACTGTTTCTTCTGTGTGGTGTGGCCATCAATTGAAACTACGGCGTATACGTCAATCTTGTCCGTGGCATCGATATGGTTGATGTCACTAGCTGATACGATTTTGAGCTCAAGAATTGGATTCTCTATTGTGTTTTGCAACCGTCGTGGGGACATTTTCAAGATAGTCTCTTTTTGTTTTGTCTTGGCGAAAATGTATACAAATTTTGTGTGGACATTTTCTGATGTCACAAAATTATAGAAAGATGGGTGTCATTTCTCGAGTCAACGTTAGTTTAATATTACATCAAAGTGGCCATATATACTGTAAACTATACCATCTTGTAGAGTTATAAAATAACTACTACAGGTTGGTTGGGTGAAAAGTAATCCGCTCCCAGCCTCCCACCATTTATTTAATAAAGAAAATGTGTCAAAAACATAAAACATGTCACGCACACATTTCAAGTTTGGGCAATATTAGACAATAGAAAAACTAACAGGAAAATTCTATTTCTACTATGATATAAGCGATATTGGACACTAAAATACTTGTAATTTTAACATCAAATGAAACATAGCACATTATTTTTTACTTGGGTTGAAATTTGAAAACAATCTGTATTTACAATCTTCAAAAAGAAAAAGTTCATGTAATTTAACACCATTTGTAGTTCTAGCTAGCCTGGAGGAGTCATATTAAATTAAATCATGCATGAAATATATATTTTTATTTATTTCATTAGTTCTTGTGGCAAGCAACCAATCTAAACATAGATAAACTATTAAACTATATAAATTTTTTAGAAGTAGGATCAAAGTCCTAAGACCATGTTCAATGGTAGGCTCTATGAGAGTATGTTAAAAATCTTATATATAATAGCATACCCACACAAATGAATTTTTTTTTAAGATTTCTTTGGTTTATTTATAGTGGTTATTTCTAAAAGTTGTGTCTTTTCACCAGGAGGGTGTCGCTAGACACGAAGTTTGGTCATGTGTCGATCGACACCTTTGTGGTGTCGCTCGACACCGGACTTTTGGTCGTGTCGATCGACACCTTGGTTGTGTCGGTCGACACGAGGTACTGTTTACCCGAAAAGTGTTTGTTTGTGTTGTTGAGTGTGAATTGTGTTGTGTGATGGTTTAATGGTTGTTGTGTGAGATTATCTGAGCCTGCTTGTTACGCCGGTAGGCGGGATGAGCAACTCACTAAGTATTTATGAAATACTTACGCAACTCTTGTTCCCATGTGTTGCAGGTATAAGAATGTGTGGTCGCGGAATCATGGCAGAGGAAGAGGATGATTAGGAATTGATTTGATTGATGTTGTTAGGTTGTTATTTTATAATTTATGAATTGATTATAGAATGGTAATTGTTGTTTACTGAATTGAATGGTTATGTTTGAGTATTTCTGCTTGTGTTGTTCACCCTGAATTGGTCGCTGAGGATTAGAGCCCTTACGGTTCTAGGGCTAGTAGTGATTTTGATGAGCTGAGACTATGTGTTTAAATTGATTATGTGTGCTTAGTCAATTGTAGTCTTAGAATCATCCTCTTCAAGCCTTCAAAGAGATTCCGCGGTAAGATATTATTTGTGTTTTTTTTTATTGTGACTTCCAGTGTGCTTATCTGCTGCTCTCTGGCAGTGCAGCGAGATGCCTCCAGGCGCTAGAGGTCATAGTAGAGTCGGAGTCCGTGGTGGCAGGGTTGGTGGGCGCGGGGGTCGGGGCCGTGGTAGAGGATCAGATGCTGAGTCAGCGGAGAGCACGGTGCAGAGTGTATCTCAGAGTGTAGCGACCGCGTCAGAGTCCCAGTCACTTGGTGCCAGTGTTTTGGCCGGTGCCGGGAGAGGCAGGGGAGTTCCAGTGGGCCCTGGAGGGTGTGCTGCTGTGGCTCCGGGTCGTGATGACAAAATTGTGGGATTGCTGACGCAGTTGTTGGCACGGTTTTCCGCCAGTGGCTCCCGAGCAGGCTCCGGGTGTTCCTCCAGTGGCCGGTTTACAGCAGAGGGCTGCAGTTGCTTTGCATCGCATGTTCCGTCGTATCTCGAGTTGATGGGTCAGATGGAGAGGATAGCAACGCCGTTCTTTGAGGGCAGAGTTGGTCCTGAGGAGGCTGAGGAGTGGCGTCTGAGGTTGGAGCGTAACTTCAGATCGATCAGGTGTCCTGCCGAGTATCAGGTCGAGTTGGTTGTTCACTATCTGAGTGGTGATGCCCATTGTTGGTGGCGCGCTGTTGAGGCTAGGCGTGCGGAGTGGACATGGGGTCAATTCTTGGCTGAGTTCAACGCCAAGTATTTCCCTCAGGAGGCTCGAGATCGTCTCTAGATGAGGTTTATATCGTTGTCGCAGAGAGAGCTGTCAGTGCGCGAGTATGACGCCGAGTTTAGCAGGCTGGTTGTTCATTTTGGGCGTGGTTTAGAGGATGAGCGAGCTTTGGTGCAGAGGTTCTTGCAGGGACTCCGTTTGACCATCAGGACTCAGTGCAGAGGTGGTAGTTTCGTCTCGAGGGCAGATCTTGTTGAGCTTGCGGCTTTCATTGAGGATGATCAGCGTGAGCAGTCTGGTCCGGTTATTGTTCAGCCTGCTATTGTTCTTGCCGTTCAGCCGAGGAGTCAGCAGCAGCATGGGGGTTTTGATTCTGGCAAAGGCGGTAAGCCTTCGCAGGGCCAAAAGAGGAGGTGGGATGATCCTTCTAGGGCGAGTTCAGGTGGCCACGGCAGTCATGGCTATTTTAGGTGCGGTAGTTCAGAGCATCGTGTGGCGAACTCTCCTAAGTCTTCTAGGAAGACTAAGGTTTGCTTCCATTGCGGAGAAACAGGGCATTTCAGGCCGATGTGTCCCCAGTTGCAACCATTGGCGCTTGCAGTGGTTCATCCGATAGTAGCGCAACCTTTGGCTCAGGTAGCGGCAGAGCAGCCGATGGGTCCGCTTGGAGGAGCGCAGCGTGGGAATGAGTAGTCGAGGAGCAGTTCGAGGATTGAGCTGGTCTTGTTTCTTTTTGGTTTTGTTTCCAGTTTCAGCTTTTGAGCTTTGGTGTTAATGTGTTTCTGGATTTTACTATATTTCGTTGGTGTTGAAACGATTTACATTTTTGAAAATTTATAAGATGGTGTTCCTTATTTATTTTCATATGGTTTTGAGATGTGTGGTTCTTATGTGTTGTGTATGTGTGGACCATGGTTGGTCATTTTTATGAGGATATTCCGGGCTGGGAATATCGAGATGATACCACGTGAGGCAGCTCTAATCAGTGGAGATATTTGTTCTCTTGTGTGCTTATTGGGAAGCGTGTTCCCGGAATACGCAGCTTGGGATGTGAAATCCCCAGATACCGTTGGCTCGAGGGATGCATCCCGAGAGTGCGAGCGGTAGGATTTGTGTGTGGATTAGAGGGAGCCTCTGATGTTAGGGGAAGATCTCGTGTGTTATCGGTCGTGTAAGGCCGGGATTTTTGGTCCATGTTGGGCGATTGCGGCACGAGAGGGAATCTCGTGTACTGTTGGCTAGAGCAGTCAAGAGGATGGTTTGTGATAGACGGTTTAAGAGGCTCGAGCTGTGAGCCAAAATCTCGTTGGTCCGGTTAGGCCCAGGACTGAGTTCTAGTAACAGATGTAGCATTGTAAAGATCCAAAACTGGACTAATGGGCGATTGTACATGTTCTTGTTTGATTGTTGTACAATCGACCGTCAGACTCGGTTTGGATTAAGAATGTTGCGTAGTCGGGATTGGCGGGCGGTGGTACATGTTCTTGTCTAATTGTTGTACGATCGACCGCCAGACCTGTTTGGACTAAAAGTGTTGTTCAGAATGTTTTGGGTGATACCAGGCAAGCAATGAGCATTTCTAGTTGTGGTTGTGTTTTCCTTAGTGTGAGGAGTATGCATGCGGTGTGCATGTGAGTTTTGCGTCGTGATCAAGGGAATTTTGGAGAGTGTTCGTTCATGCTCAACGTTTATATCTTGGAGTATTCACGGGATCCTGAGGAGCATGCAGTTCATGGCGTTTGGTTCTAGAAAGAATCAGGAGCAAAAGCTGGAGGCAGAGTCGAGCATTACTGTTTAGTGGAAAGCCGGTTGGTTGCGAGAAGTCAGATGGGAGTATCCAAAGGTTTCAAGGTTCGTCTCGGATGGCATTTCAGTATTTTAAGGAAGTTTTGGTTGGTTGGTTATGGCGCGTGGAGAAATCCAATTATGGGTTAAGATTGATCGTGCGTGTTCTTGTTTGATTGTCGTGCGGTTAATTCGTTAGACCTAGTCTGGGGTTAGGAGGATATTGTGCAGAGCAACAAGGAGCGTCTCAGTTTATCGGAAGTTTATCTGGGTCATCAAAGGGAGCAGAGTTATCAGGATCAAAAATCAGCAGGAATTACGTATTGTCACGCGTTCAGGGGTGCTTAGAGCATTGTGGGGTTCAGGAAAGGAATCCGAGTTGTGAGTTGTCTTGAAGCAGTCAGTTCAGTTCAGGTCCCTTCGAACGGGATAGGCAGTGTTTCGGCTGAAGGTGGTGTGCGCTAAGGCGTCAGGAGTGGTTTTGGGTCCTTGTTGGGCAGTTCAGTTTCGGTGTTCAGTGCTCGGTATTTATTGCTCTAGGGACTGCGGTCCCGAATAACTCATGTGTTGTGAGGAGAGGTGAGCTTTCCTGTGTGTTGTGTGGGGATGTGAGATTCCCATATACCATTGACTCGAGGGATGCGTCCCGAGAGTGCGAATGGTATGTGTTCATGATGGGTTGTAGGATGTGTCTTATGGGTGTCAGGTGTAGACTGAGTTAAGAGCAATAGATATTTTGGGCGTGCGAGGAGTTTGGTTTGGATCTTCGGTGGAGTCGGTTGTGTGGCCAAGTGTTCAGTAGGTGTAGAGTTGTTTGCTAGTTTAGGTTTTTGCTTATTGCGTGTGTTATCAAGGGAGGTATTCTTAGTTTCGGATGCTTATTCACGTATGTGTTGATTACTCTAAAGGAAATATTTTCCTAGATAGAGCCAGAGCTTGAGGGAGACGTCCTGAGAGTAGAGTGGCATCGGCATCGTTACCTCGAAAGAGACGTCTTGAGAGTGTGATGATGACGGTAAGTATGAGTAATCAATAGTTGAACGTGGCATGAGGATGAAACGGAATACAGACCTCGATGATATTCCTGTGTGTTCGGTTTCAACGACCGGGATATTGGATGTAGTGTCTTGGTTGTGCATGTTCTTGTTTGATTGTTGCACAATCAATCGATCCAATTCTGGGTCTACAGCTGGTTGTACATGTTATTGTTTGATTGTTGTGCGATCCGTTGGACAGACCTAGGCAGGATTAGGAAATATTGCATTTTGGTATTTCGGGCTAAGAACCTTGCGCGTTTCTTTTAGTTTCTTATTGTGGATATGGGTAGGCGTTTTATAATTTATTACGAATGACTCAAGATCTGGAGACGGAGGTTTCCAGAGTTTGTATCGGGGACGGTGGTTTCATGTATACATACTGATAGACGGTGGTTCTCTCCAAGAGACGGTGGTTTTCCTGTGTACTAATATTGGGACGGTGGTTTCCTTATTAGTACGGAGAGCCCATATTGGGACGATGGATTCCTCTACAGTGCTGAGAGATGGTGGTTCTTTCGAGGGGACGGTGGGTTCCCTAGTGTGTGTGTGTGTGGGTGTGGATGAGTTAAAAACGTAATAAATGTCTAGAAACGTGTGTATAGTGTGGGTTGGTTGTAGAGTGTTGAGATTTTTGTGTAAATCTCTAGTGATAGGGGCCGGTGCGGCCCAAAGTGGAGTTTGGGGTGGACTCGTGTTTCGGGATTCGAGATCGAATCCTTGTTAGTGGGGGAGAACTGTAACGCCCGTGATCCAAAATAGGTTTTTCTGGATGCCTGTCAATCGACAGGAATTGGTGTCTGTCGATCGTCACGCGTGTTTGCCTTGCGAAAGTTTTGGGCAGAAAGGGTTCTGTCGATCGACAGAGGGAGCTCCTGTCGATCGACACAATAGTTGCACAACCGAACCGAATTGATTTTAAATCGCGGTTTCTTGCTCGGTTATGGGTATTTAAAGGCCTAGGGTTGCGTGAAAAAGGAGAGCCGTCATGTTTTAGGAGCAGAGGAGAAAGTGAGAGAGAGATTATCGAAATTGTGAGTTCTCGATCGATTGTTGCAAAGAAATCGATCCGGGAAGCCTTTCTCCTCAATTATTAGTGTTTGTTCATCGTTCTTCGTCGTTTTCATGGTGATTTCGTGTGACCAGTGAGTTCTCAAGGCTGAGAAGGGTATGTTCGTGTGTCTTCCTCAGTTCAATTCATTCCTTTCCTTCGTTTTTAGGCTAAGGTGAGTTGTGACCGCGGTTTCTAGGCAATGAGGATAAATTGTGATGTGTTTTGTGATTGTTTTGGATGAGATTTCGTGTGATGATTATTATTGTGATTTATGTGGATTGTGTTGTTGTATCGTCGTGATTTTCTCGTGCAGGTTTGCAACTCGTGTTCATCGGAATCGGGTTGAGAGAGGAAAAACTCGTTTTTTCCGATGAACAGTGAGGATCGTGTCGATCGACACCAGGAGGGTGTCGCTCGACACGAAGTTTGGTCATGTGTCGATCGACACCTTTGTGTTGTCGCTCGACACCGGACTTTTGGTCGTGTCGATCGACACCTTGGTGGTGTCGGTCGACACGAGGTACTGTTTACCCGAAAATTGTTTGTGTTGTTGAGTGTGAATTGTGCTGTGTGATGGTTTAATGGTTGTTGTGTGAGATTATCTAAGCCTGCTTGTTACGCCGGTAGGCGGGATGAGCAACTCACTAAGTATTTATGAAATACTTACGCAACTCACTAAGTATTTATGAAATACTTACGCAACTCTTATTCTCATGTGTTGCAGGTATAAGAATGTGTGGTCGCGGAATCATGGCAATGGAAGAGGATGATTAGGAATTGATTTGATTGATGTTGTTAGGTTGTTAGCTTATAATTCGTGAATTGATTATAGAATGGTAATTGTTGTTTACTGAATTGAATTGTTATGTTTGAGTATTTCTGCTTGTGTTGTTCACCCTGAATTAGTCGTTGAGGATTAAATGATTATGGGATCATTTAATCCAGACTAATTATATTTTTTTTTTAAAATGCGGGTGTTAAACTCTTCATCAAAATAACTACTTAATAATCCAAAAGTTGTAACTTTTCAAATTGTAACATTTAAATATATACTATACAACAATAAATTATAGTTGACTATGATTTGATATATAATAATCTGTTTTAGTGTTTGAATTAATATATAAAATATAATTATGCTAATTAAAAAATTACAACTCTTCTAATTGTAACTTTTCATTATTTTATAACAATTATTTTCTATATATTGTTTAATCAATATATATATATATATATATATATATTATAATTTTCCAATTATTTTATTACATTTAAACATGTATATAACATTTAGATGTTAGTTAACTATATAATTTAATAAAACAAATATATTTTAATGATCTAATTAATATTTCAAATAGTTTGATCTACTAATTACAAAGTTACAAGTCTTTTCAAAAGTATCTCTTCATCAAAATAACTATTAAATAATCGAAAATTTGCAACTCTTCAAATTGTAACACTTAAACATATATATGTATAACATTTAAATTTTTGTTAACTACGCTATGATATATAATAATCACTTTTAGTGTTTAAATTAATATATTGTTTATATGTGTATTATGTTTCCAATGATGTGCAAAATTAAACAACCGACTATATTGTCCACCATACAAGATTATATTTTCTAACAAATTATTTATTGGATATTCACATCAATCGAAAAGTCCAATATAATGATTTTCCCTTCTTGTAAGAAACATTTCTAATGATTTTTAAATTTCTTGTTCAAATAAATATACTGTACAATCAGTTTCCAAATACAAAATTACATTTTAATTTAGAAGTATTCAATTCGAATTTCCGCGCGATTAATTTTGCGGGGGTTCTGTGCGATTTCGCGCGAGTTCCGTGTGATTTCGCGCGAGTTTCGTGCCTAGTATAAATAAAAAATATATATATAAATAGGAGAGAGGAAAAAATGGGGTTCTAAGATAAAAGATTTAAGATAGTCTTTTAGAGAGTCTTTTAACACATATTCAGTTTTAATTGGCTCAATTTTCTTTTAGCTATTAAATTTTAATTAAAAACATGTATTATGTTAAAATACTAATATAGTGTAGTTTAGAATCCCAATTTAGAAACTTTACCAATGTACTACCATTAGACTGCTGGGCATAAACACTAATCTGGTGATAAATTTCAGGTGACTTTTTGTATTTGAATCTTTGGAGATTGTCTCTACAAGCTAAGGCCTAAACAAGTGCAGTTTTCAGCGATTCGAGGGCTTTATCATAATTACTAGTTACCAAACAGGATTGGACTTCGCGAACTTGTTTACTTGTAATCGATAAGCTTTTGTAGCAGTCATCTAGAACTTTCTTGATCGGTTCGACTTCTCTCGATGCTGCAATCGTGACGTTGCTACAAAACAAAAGCAATGAAATGTTACCATCATGAGATATAGCACATGCGTGTGTGTATATATATATTTTAAATGGGAAGTCAAATTTGGTAGAAAAGAAAGAAACGTATGAAGAGAAGTATATTAAAGAAGACAGTCAAAGGAAGAATGAAAGGGATTGAGATATCCAAGAGACTTCTCTCGATATTGTCCTTACCTAATTTACTGACACACGTAAGTCATTTCCATTCAGATATTGGAGTGGCGCAAACCTATTGGTTGAAGCCCTTAGACCGGTCGTACTCTTGAACGGTTTCGCCACCACCTTCACATTTTGCTCTGTGTTTTGTTCTTTGTCATTTATCACTTTAGAGGAGATAGCCGTTGGAGTAGATCTTATCTCTTCTTCCTCTTTCGTGGGCTTCTGCTTACTTTCCTTCAAGCCCATTACTTTCACAACTACAACGTTTTGGCTTGAACTCGTAGTATTAGGCAAAGACTCTGATTCTCCTAGAGTCTTGTCCTGCATCTTCACTCCTCTTGTAGTCACAGAGTTAATACCCCCCCCCCCCCCCCCCCGCAAAGTAGGTGTGGTAGGAACTTGAACGCCTAGTTTGTATCTATCTCAAACTCTCAAATACAACAGCAGGAAGAGGTTTAGTGAAGATGTCTGCAAGTTGTTGATGAGCAGGGATGTGTTTCACTAGAAGAGCTCCCAACGCCACCCTTTCTCTCACATAATGATAATCCTGCTCAAAGTGTTTTGGTCTCTTATGGTAAGCATGATTAGCAGTTAGATAAACCGAGGATAGGTTATCACCATAAAGCTCTGGTGTCTGGAGAAGAGGAATGCCAAGTTCTCCCAAGACTATACTCAACCAAGTTATTTCCATAGAGGTTTCAGACAAGGACCTGTATTAGCTTCTATGGAACTCCTGGCCACTGTGTCTTGCTTCTTGGAGGACCAGGAGATGAGATTGTTCCCGAGGAAGGTGCAGTAACCTGTAGTTGATCTTCTTGTGTCTTTACACCCAGCCCAATTACTGTCATTGTAAGCTCTGAGAGTTAAGTCTGTATTCCTGTTTAAGGAAATGCCCATGGTGATTGTACCTTTGACATACCTCAGGATACGTTTGAGCAAGGTGAGATTAGCAACAGTTGGTTGATGTATCTTCTGACATACGAAGTTGACAGCAAATTGAAGATCTGGTCTTATCAAGGTTAAATACTAAAGTTTACCTGCTAAGCTCCGGAAATATGTAGGATTATCAAATAGTTGGTCATGTCCTGGAACTCTGTCTGGTTGAGTAGGTAGAGGTGTTGGCATAGGGGCACATTCACTCATCCCTGCAATAGCCAAAATATCTTCTGCATACTTGTGTTGTGATAGAAACATACCTTCAGTATGATGATGAACCTGAATCCCAAGGAAATAATGTAGCTGGCTAAGGTCCTTCATGCGAAAGTGTAGACTTAGATCCTTAAGCAAAGTGTCCAAAACTTTAGAGTTATTTCCAGTAACTGCCATGTCATCCACATACAGAAGCAGCATAATAAGGTCTTTCCCCTTTGAGTAGATAAACAGGGATAGGTCTTTCTTACTGCACACAAAACCAAATTCAAGAAGGTAAGTACTGAATTTGTCAAACCAAGCTCTAGGGGATTGCTTTAACCCATAAAGAGCTTTATGGAGGAGACACACATGGTCTGGATGTGCTTTGTTAATAAATCCAACTAGTTGCTTCATATATACAGTTTCAGTAAGATCCCCATGTAAGAATGCACTCTTTACATCAAATTGTTTGACTGGACATCTCATTACTGTGGTAGTATGAAGCACGATTCGCACAGTAGCTGACCTTACCACTGGGTTGTATGTCTTAAGATAATTAATTCCTTCCTCTTGGTTAAAGCCCTTAGCAACTATTCTAGCTTTGAGGCGTTCCAAGGAGCCATCAGCATTGAGCTCTTGTGTAAATACCAATTTATTCCCCAAAATGTACATTCTTGGAATTCTTGGCACCAAGGACCATGTTTTAGTTTCTGTACACATGTCCATCTCATCTCCCATTGCAGTTATCCATCTTTATCCTTTAAAGCCGCAGTAACAGTTGTTGGTTGAGGATATGAGACCTTCTGAGTCAAACTCATGCCTCCTATACCACACCAAAGGCCTTTAATGCTCTTTCCCTTTGTGAGAAGATGCTTGGTGGCCTTATCCTTCACAGATACAATATTACAGTCAAACTCAAAATGGCAGGGGTATTCTCTTATAAGCTTGGAGACAGACAAGAGAGACTTAGCTATATCAAGACACATAAGAACATCATTCAAGGGAAGAGTACCTAAGGTTGAGGCCAGACTAGCAAATCCAGTGTGGGTGATTGATATGCTCAAATTAACCTTAAGCTACTCCCTCAAATTAAGAGATCGATTGTAGAACTTTAGGTATCGAAATCCACGGGGAATCAAATAACATAATAAATTAATAAGTTCGAATTAAGCTAAGCAGGATGATGATAATGAAAAGCAAAGTAAATAAAACAAGCAGTGAACGGTTGTAAATAAATTAAAAGAAAGCTAGGCACAGGGAAATCTCAGGTGAATCAGAATTGCAGATAATAATAAAAGATAGGATATGAAGCTCAGTTCCTAAACATGAACACGAATGTAAAACCAATCAGCTGTCGCTGCAGAGATTATCTATGTCTTAATCCTAGAAAGCCAACTGTCGTTGCGAATTCTAACAACCTGAACAAGCATTAATAATCAAGTTCAATTGTTCACTAAATCTAAACCAAATGTCTTTGCGAGAAGGAATTTTGCTCATCAAAGACTAGTTCATTCAAGCAATTAATAAAACTGTCGTTTTTATTAATTAACCTAAGATCAGATTTCAGTTCGCGAGGCTAAAATCAGCAATAAACACAAGTCAAGATGAAGAACTTCTAAAGATATTATCCTATGTAATTAAAATCAGATCTAGCAAAACATCAAACACCTTTGAATAACCCTAACCTAACAGGAAAACTAATCAGACATAATCAAAGAAGAAACCATTATATTTAATTAAAGATATCTATTAAACACAGTAAAATAAAGCGTGAAACCTAAACAATCGCTTAAAACATATATATAGATGTCCTAAACCGACTGGAAACATAAAAGTAAACATCTAGAACTTTCGAACTTCAAACGGACATCTTCGAAATTATGGTTTGGGCTTCTGCGACCATGGTGTCGATCAACACCGATAGTGGTGTCGAGCGATATAAATGGTGGTGTCGCTTGACATAGCCTGTAAAATTTCAATCTGAATTTCGTATCTTTGATTCTTCACTCCGCAATGCTCCAAAACTTCCAATAAACATCGTTTATGCTCCAAACGACTTAGTACCTGAAAAAACTCTAAAACACTACAAAGACTATATATAAAAGGACTTATATCATGGTCCCCCATACTTAGCTTTTTGCTTGTCCTTAAGCAAAACAGTGTACTCACCCCTTAAGGAACCATGTACCTTGCAAAGGCAACGGTAGTACTTTGATGTGTCTCTAGAAGCTTAGCAGTCCTCCAGATTGAATCCAAACCCCTTAGAATATCTCAGACTTTCAATCGCAAACCCCTTTAGTTATTTAGGTGCAGTCTCATCAAAGGAATATCGATTGCTGGACTTTTTAGATTCTTTCTCTTAAACACTTTTCTGCACAGCTCCTTTTTCGTTTCCCTTAGATGATTCTATCCATTTTCATGGTTTCAAAGGATTCAACCCATTACTATTGTTTCTTGTGGAAGACAGGATCATGAGGATCACTTATGTAGTCTTAGAATAGCGCTCATTATTGTTGTTCCTTGTGGGTGACCAGGTCATGAGGACTGCATTACTGTGGTTTCTTGTGGAAGACCGGGTCGTGAGTATCTTTTCACTTTTATTCTTAGACTTTTTATTTTCTGTTAAGGGAAAACCAAAAGAGCTTATCCTAACTTTGCTAGTGCCGAAAGAGGAATCAAGTTCGCGATTACCAACAGCCAAGATAAGAGATTATAATTGATTAAAGGCGGGGTCTGCAACATCTTTTTCTGGCGTTCTCCAGAAATCTGAACTCGCTCCGTTAAACTGATCCACTTCCAGTTAGCCACCTCTGTAAAACGAGCCAACTTGCATCGGAAATGGTCTTTGAGTATTGTTCATAGCAAAGTTTCAAGGGAGTTTTTGACCAGAAAAATTGAAAAACTGACTCAAAAACTCAAAATAATGCACAATAATTAGCAACTACCTCCCCCAGACTTAAACGACACTGTCCCCAGTGTTATTAAGCATAAGATTAGTGAAAACAACGAAAATAAAACGAAAGGAATTGAAATTTTTGAAGAAAATTGTAACCTGGAGAGGGGTGTCGATCGACACCATTGCATTTTTGTAAGTATCGAGCAACGGATCACACGTGTCGCTCGACAGAAGCATCTGAAGATCAACCGAACGTTTTTATCTCCTAAAAATCAAAACCGAAAATGACACCAAACATAAAATTGTAAAATAAAATAAAACATAAATAACTAGACTCACAAGTTGGTTGTCTCCCACTAAACGCTTGTTTTCAGTCCGTTAGCTTGACAGTTGTGAGGAACTTAGATGTCTGGAGGATCTGCACTATTCCATGGAATGATTCCAGGGAAAAGTTTCTACGTTTTTTGCAGCATCTCTTGAACAAGTGCACCTCCTTCCTCTTTCAGCTCTTGATGAATGATGATTCACATCGTCGCGAATGGCTTTGAGGTTTATTTTACGCTCCTTAGTAATTCCTGCAGATTTATCAAAAGAAAAACCAAGACTTGCACAAGAAACTCGATGCTTGCATAAGCGTGTAACAGCTTTTTCAACTTTTAAAGCATTGATAAAATGAGGAGGTTCAGAATTAAGTTAATGAGCCTCGCACCTTTGCTCTTGGGAAGGATCGTGGATTGGGAGATGTGGAATGATCTGTTCAACAACAGATGAAGGACCGGATTCTGTTTCCGTAGAGTCATCATCCTCTAAAATTTCCACAGAAAAGGTTTTACCATCAATAAAGGACTTTCTTTGTGTGTTCTCCATATCAAAATCCATGACAATATCACCAAGATCCAGCTTGATCTTCCCTTTCCTCACATCTATCTGAGCACCATCAGTAGCTAAAAATGATCTTTCCAGGACTAGAGGATCTTCAGGTTCATCATCATACTCCAAAACCACAAAATCTGCAGGAATTATGCAGTCTTGAGTCTTAATCAGAACACCCTCTAAAATTCCTTCTGGGAATCTCCTGGACCGATCGGCTAGGAGAAGACACATCCTAGTCGCCTTGAAGTCTATCATTCCAAGTCTCACAGCAACAGAAAGAGGCATCAGATTAAAACAAGATCCCAAATCACAAAGAGAATAAGGAAACTCCCCTGTCGAGATAGAGCAGTTGAACACGAAGTTTCCTGGATCAGGTAGCTTCACTAAGATTATGCTCTGAATCATTGCGCTCACTGCTTAAGATACTACCACTTCCTTCTTCTTCCTTTTAGGCACTGGAGCTATGTTCAAAAGAATAGCTCTGATGTCTCTGGTTAGTAAGGCTCCTTCCTTAGGACTAACTCCATTAGCAACCATCCTCTTGACATATCTTCTTATTGCAGGCGAAAGCTTAATCGCGTCAACAAGTGGTATCTCGACCATGATTTTATCAATCATCTTTTTGCAAATGACTTCTTCAACCTCCTGCTTGGACCTCCTAGCTTGTGGGAATGGAACCTTACGTTTGTAGACTTCTTCCTCAGCTTGATTTAAAGACTATATGATTTCTGAACTTGGCTAGACGGGGTGTCGATCGACACTCGCTTTAGTGTCGATCGACACTAGCTCTGTTTTCACAATCTGAGTTGAATTTTCAGGGGGTGTCGATCGACACACTTCCTGGGTGTCCATCGACACATGAGCTTTATTTGCGTCAAGCCACATGACATCCTCGTCGCTCGACAGATGCTTTGCAGTCCCGAAAATTTCTTTAAACTCGTCAAAATACCCCTTTTCAGTGAAAACAACATTGCAAGTGTTCCTGGGGTTGGCATCAGTCTTTGCAGGAACAAACCCTTCTTGCCTCTTGATAGAACTCGCAGTTTGAGCCACTTGAACGTCCAGCTTCTTGACATAAGTGCTCAATGCCTCGAATTTCCCATTAAGATCTTGATATACCAAATCAAGCTTCCCATTAAAGCTTACGATCATCTTGTGCTTCCCTTCCAGAAGCTGCTCAAGCATATCCTCCATCTTGTTGTTATACTCAGAAGGCTTCAGTTACAAAGATGAACCATAGTTCCTTTGGTAATTGTTGCTGCTCTGAAACGGCTTCGAACCATAGCCTTGCTAATTGCCATATTTCTAAAATCCGGATCCATTGATGTAGTTCACATCTTCTGGCTCGAATGTCTTGACCTCTTTAGCGAATTGAACCGTCTTCTTCCCAGCCAGAAGATTGTGCATTGAATATAGCTTTTTAGTGACCTCTGTTAGTTGGTTTCCACTGATGTCTTACTTTTGCAGGCTTCTCTCGTAGTCCATATTCTTAGCACTGTTGCTGTTGACAAGGTTCTCAATGAGTTGGGTAGCAGTCCCTGGAGAATTTGTATTGAAATTTATGTTGCTCGCAGCATCCAGAGTCACAGAATATTGCAGCGCAATCCCTCTGTAGAAGATATTAAGTAGTTGTACCTCATTGAATCCATGATGTGGACAGTCTCTCTGATAGCCCTTGAATATGTACCACGCAGCTTTGAATGCCTCAACATCTCCTTGCTTGAAAGTCGAAATCTTTGCTCTAAGGTCCTCGGGCTTTGCATTGTCAAAGAAATTGCTTAAGAAAGCATTCTTTGTGTCAATCCAGTTTGTAAGCGAGCCCGGTGGAAGCGTTCTTAGCCAATACTTAGCTTCCCCATGAAGAGAATAGGGTAAAAACTTGCAGAATAGATAATCCTCTGAGACCCCATTAGCCTTGACAGCAGATGCAAGATCCTCAAGCCTCTTGATGTGGTCCATTGAGTTCTCATGTGGAAGACTGCATAATGGGTCTTGAGTAACTAAGGAGAAGAACGCTGGTTTGAGCTCAAAGTCATTCTTTTGGAACAGAGGTGGGCGAATGGCAGACCTATTGGCGTAGAACGGCTGTGGACGATTAAAATCAGCTAGCGTTCGTCTTTGCGCAGCATTCGCATCGTTTCTCCACAATTCCAGCGGATTCAGTGCTTGGTGTCGATCAACACCAGCAACGTGTCGATCGACACCACCGAGAAAGCGTTCTTTGTGTCCATCTAGTTTGTAAGCGAGCCCGGTAGAAGCGTCCTTAGCCAATATTTAGCTTCCCCTTGAAGAGAATAGGGTAAAAATTTGCAGAATAGATAATCCTCTGAGACCCCATTAGCCTTGACAGCAGATGCAAGATCCTCAAGCCTCCCAATGTGGTACATCGGGTTCTCATGTGGAAGACTGCATAATGGGTCTTGAGTAACTAAGGAGAAGAACGCTGGTTTGAGCTCAAAGTCATTCCTTTGGAACAGAGGTGGGCGAATGGCAGACCTATTGGCGTAGAACGGCTTTGGACGATTAAAATCAGCTAGCGTTCGTCTTTGCGCAGCATTCGCATCGTTTCTCAACAATTCCAGCGGATTCAGTGCTTGTTGTCGATCGACACCAGCAACGTGTCGATCGACACCGCCGATTTCTTCATGTCGAGCGACAGGTTCATCGCGTCGCTCGACAGGCTACTCCAGATTCGGCTGTTCCTCGACGATTATTGTTTCATCATCGTTGATCCTTTGTCCTTCCTCGTTGTACTTCAGTCCTACCAGATCACGCAGAACTCCATCTTCTCCCGGTCTCAGTATGATACTTCCTTGAGCAGCCATCCTTGTTACTCTTCAGTTCTCACGCTCTAATCGTGCAAGTTTTTGAAGACCTTGTCCAACTAGCTCCTTGTATTTGTTGCTTCTGGTATCAGGCATACACCTGAAACTCAAAACAAAAGGAAACACATGAAACTAGCAAGCAAAACAAAACCAAAAATAAATACTTAGACAAAATCCTAATAAAATAAATCTAATGGTGTTAATTCCCGGCAACGGCGCCAAAATTTGATATGCTCAAATTAACTTTAAGCTACTCTCTCAAATTAAGAGATCGATTGTAAAACTTTAGGTATCGAAATCCACAGGGAATCAAATAACACTATAAATTAATAAGTTCGAATTAAGCTAAGCAGGATGATGATAATGAAAAGCAAAGTAAATAAAACAAGCAGTGAACGGTTGTAAATCAATTAAAAAAAAGCTAGGCACAAGGAAATCTCAGGTGATTCAGAATTGCAGATAATAATAAAAGATAGGATATGAAGCTCAGTTCCTAAACATGAACATGAATGTAAAACCAATCAGCTGTCGCTGCAGAGATTATCTATGTCTAAATCCTAGAAAACCAACTGTCGTTGCGAATTCTAACAACCTAAACAAGCATTAGGGATCAAGTTCAATTGTTCATAAAACCTAAACCAAATGTCTTTGCGAGAAGGAATTTTGCTCATCAAAGACTAGTTCAAGCAATTAATAAAACTGTCGTTTCTATTAATTAACCTAAGATAAGATTTCAGTTCGCGAGGCTAAAATCAGCAATAAACACAAGTCAAGATGAAGAACTTCTAAAGATATTATCCTATGTAATTAAAATCAGATCTAGCAAAACATCAAACACCATTGAATAACCCTAAACCTAACAGGAAAACTACTCAGACATAATCAAAGAAGACACCATTATATGTAATTAAAGATATCTATTAAACTCAGTAAAATAATGCGTGAAACCTAAACAATGGCTTAAAACGTATATATAAAGGTCCTAAACCGACTGGAAACATAAAAGTAAACATCTAGAACTTTCGGACATCGAACGGACATCTTCGAAATTAGGCTTTGGGCTTCTTCGACCATGGTGTTGATCAACACAGATAGTGGTGTCAATCGACACCCCTTTAAAATCATCGTGTCTAGCGACAGAAATGGTGATGTCGCTTGACATAGCCTGTAAAATTTCAATCTGAATTTTGCATCTTTGATTCTTCACTCGGCAATGCTCCAAAACTTCCAATAAACATCTTTTATACTCCAAACAACTTAGTACCTGAAAAGACTCTAAAACACTACCAAGACACTATATAAAAGGACTTATATCATGGTCTTAAATGGGTAAAAACCATGATATATCAGTGATAGGAAGAAAAATCACATTTCTTGTCATCACAGTTTCAGATCCAAGGTAGGGTGAGGACTCATACAAAGTGCTTGGTGAACTAGTAACATGAGCAGAAGCCCTAGTGTCAGGGTACCACTCATGACCACTGTTACTTGACACATCAATAATTTTCATAGCTGCGAGAGCTTTTGGCATATCCTCATCCTGATAGTTATACTTGTATATGTGCCAGCATTTCACAGCTAGATGTCCTGGTTTTCCACAAATCTGACAAACGACTTTACCATTTTCACCATAAGAACTAGCAGAGGAGCCTTGAGTTATTTGTTGAGGAAACCCTCTACCTTTAGTAGTAAACTGACCTCTACCTCTTCCTTTACCTCTATCTCTACCTCTGTAATCATTATACTGCCTTTCAGTATTGTGTTCAATCGCAAAGGCCATATGAGGAGTGATAGAGGACCCTTGAGAGTAACTCTGAAGACGGTCTTCAAAAGCAGTAAGCCTAGGCACAATCTCCTCATACCTAGGACACTGGAAACTATCCATCTGACCCTCTATACTAGTCTTAATAGGTTCATACTCCTGACCTAGACCATTCAAAGCCGCAAAGACTTTCATCTTCTCATTAACCGGACTACCTATTGAAGCAAGCTGATCACACAGAAGTTTCACTTCCCTAAGGCAGTCTACCATACTCTTGTTACTCTTAGAAACAGTTTGAAGTTTTCTTTGGAGTTCAAAGAGCCTAGAGGAGGTCACTTTATTAAAATGATTCTGAAGAGCAAGTCATACCTCTCTTTCAGTGTTAGTGTGCACCACGATGCTCAAGATATCATCTGATAGAGACCCCATCAGCAAGGATTAAACCACTTGATCTGTCCTGAGCCATGTCTAGAAGAAGGGGTTTGGAGTCTGACTTGTAGATCCATCTATTCCAGGAATCGAGAGAGTAGTACTTGGAGGAGGAGTAGCTCCATTCACAAACCTAATCAAGCCCTGACCTGTAAGAAAACACTCAAACTGACGTTTTCAGAGAAGATAATTTTGCTTAGTGAGCTTTGTAGTGACACAGCTTGTGATATTTAGAGTAGGACACGCATAGATCTCCATGGATGTTTGGTCCATGGCTCTGATACCATGTAGGAAAGCAACAACAATGGCAAATGCCTATTTGAGACTGAATAGTTCTTTATTGAATCATTACGGCGAAAAATTACAATCTTAGCTAACACTCTATTTATACCCAAAACACAAGACCTAGGTTAAGATTGTTCCTTAGCTAATCTACTGACACACGTCAGTCATCTCAATCATTTCCATTCAGAGATTAGAGTGGCGCAAACCTATTGGTTGAAGCTCTTTGACCGACCGTACTCTTGAACGGTTTTGCCACCACCTTCACCTTTTGCTCTGTGTTTTGTTCTTTGTCGTTTATCACTTTAGAGGAGATAGCCGTTGGAGTATATCTTTTCTCTTCTTCCTCTTTCGTGGGCTTCTGCTTACTTTTCCTTCAAGCCCATTGCTTTCACAACTACGTCGTTTTGGCTTGAACTCGTAGTATTAGGCAAAGACTATGATTCTTCAAGAGTCTCGTCATGCACTTCACTCCTCTTGTAGTCTCAGTGTTAATATCTCTCTCTATGGTTTCTCCAAAGGCAATTTTGATTTCTCCGTCGAATCGTCAGGAACTTCCAATTTGAGAGGAGAAAACACTCAGAAATGGTCAGATAATTGATGGATTCTCCGCGGTGAAAGTATCTAGCTCAGAATCGGCGGTTTTGGTTGAGAAAATCAACCGGAAATTCTCTCATCGGAAATCAATCGGTTAATCTATTTGCATGGTACAAAATCTCTCTTTTATAAGGTAGATTGTCTTCAATTGAGGGTTCGTTGATGATATTGGATATAGGGTTGTGTGAAATTTGAATAGAGAAAATTGAATTTAGGGTTCTTGTGGTCCAGATTAGGGTTCTTCAAATTTGGGTTTTTTTATCTAATTGATTTTAGGTTGTTTCATGTGATTGACACTAGGTTTGTTTTTGTGTTTCAGTCGATTGATTTGTGTGTTTCAATCGATTGGTCTGTTTTGCATCCTGGTTAGATGGAATATACATTATTTTTGCAAATGTAGCTATGTGATCAATCCAATTTGAACGGAAGAATTTAACAAGTATATTAGTTTATTTTAGTTGAGAAAATTTGGTTGATGAAGATGATGATTGATTCTGTTGGATATAGTCTGATTTGCTGATGAAAATTCTTTCATGATTAGTAAAAGTTGAATTAGTGACGCAATATGGTTGGAGGTAATTAGGTAGCTAGGTCTTGAGCTCATAACCAGCTGGATTGATTGATAGAAGGAAATTCAGTAGAAAAATCTGACTAAAGTTTTGGTTTTTGTTTATGTGGTAGAAGATATTTATTTGGGTCCATTTGTAATGTGCAGGTCATGTAAACCACTCGATGTTCATGAGTTTGATGGTTTCTAAAGAAAAAGAGTTTCTTTGGTTGCAGGATCCACTAGTGACAAAAGGAGGAAGCTTGGTTCCTTTCGTGTGGGTATAGATGTTTGGGAGGACGCTTACTACTTGCAGGAAACAACAACACTTGTGATTCCTTAAGACACATGATTTAGCTTATTTAGATTGATCTTTAATCACCTCTTTTCTCTCATGGAGTAGAAAAAATGTGAGGCCAGAGTATCTGAAGAACGTGTGGAAAGTGATCAACTGGAAATATGCAAGCGAAGTTTACGACAAGGAATCCAAGTGAATCGTTATATGATAACAAAAAGAGAAGACTCAAATGAGTTGTCTGGTACTCTGTTTTACAAAATAAAAGTTCCCAAGGATAACAAATTTGCTCTTGTTGTGAGAATTTGTTTTCGTTTTTATGAAAAAACAAATAATATGGGGTAAGCCTGATCTGTTTAGTACATTCTCCCAACTAAAAAACCAAATGATCACTAACTTTCTCATGTACTTCATTAAATTTTTGGATTATTGAAGGTTCATATAGTATTTCATACATTTGTCTGTGCTCCTCTTCACAAGAACCAGAAAATTGAGATATTCTTCAAGCTATAGTAGATAGAGGCTTTTCCCAAGCACAAACATAATTATTTTTTAGACACCCTAATTAGGTGTCTCTATTGGCCCCTAATATAGTCATTCAACGTAATTCCCCCCAAACTTTTTTCCTCTACATTTTACTACATGAACTTTGTAATCTCTTCGTAAAAGTACACAAACTTTTTTTCTCTTCGAAATTAACCAACCAAAATTGGTTAAGGTAAAACCGATGATTAAACCGTTACCACGATTATGTAAACCGCAATCATATTTTGGAATTTTAATTTACCATTATTTATAAATGTAATAATATTGTTTTACTATTTATTATAATAAATCAATTATAAAAAAAAAAGTTTTTAAAGAAGTTTTCGGCCATTGAAGTTGCAAAAGAAGAAGAAAGACGAAAGAAGAAGAAGAAGAAGAAGAAGAAGATCCATATAGTAAAGAGATATTCGATTTCAATGGATTCTTTAAAACCACAGATTAGTGAATTTGCAGTTTGGACTGATTTTTGTTGGGGTTTGCTAGATTAAACTCGCATCGGAAGTCGTCGTCACAATCAAATCGGAAATAATGAAGCAAAAACAGTGACAAATACAAATCTTTGAACTGTGAATCAATTGCAAAAGAGAGTGAATTTTTATATGAAAACGAAAAAAGCACTAGTAGGTCTCTTAGCTCAATTTCAATCTGAGAAACTCAAAATCAAGCAAAGAGAATCTCATATTCACGAATGTGTTGGGATTGAGATTCACCACCTTTCTTCGATCGACTTTGGTTCTTCAGTGTTCATCGATACATTTTGACTCGGAGTTGAGGAATCGAAGAAGAATCGCTGACTCGGAATTAGACTCAACCGAGTCATTGAGAGGAGCTAAAAAGTACTTCAAATTTAATGAAAAATGGTTTAAGACCCTCATCAAGAGGATCTCAAATGAACTTGCTCTAAAGGTTTGTAATTGTTCGTTAACATAATTAATATTCGTTTCAATATGTTTTCTTCTAAACTCTTATTGATTTTGTTTCTTCATTTTTCCTTTTTTAATTGAAATCTTAACACGATGAATAATATCGTATTTAAAGCGTAATTCTAGTCTTCCAAATGAAATAGAGAAATAGTGACGATGAATACTCTCAAATCATGCACCACTCTCTCAAGAGTTTTTTTTTTTTTTTTTGAACAAACAAGAGGTTTTTTTCATTGAAAAGATACTCATGGAAGCAAACAAACAAGGACAACCCATAAGCCAAACCAAATACCAAACAGAAAAAAAAAAACTGCAATAAACAAATTTTCATTTAAAACGGTGGATTGATCACCGGTTATGAAGAACCAAAGCCTTCAAGTCTCAGACCTCATATATGTTTACTCCATCAGAAGTCATGTCATCCATTAAAGCTCCTCCTATTACTTGTCCCAAAATCCCTGTCGCCCCAACCCCTAAAGATGCCATGCTCCCCCCTTGCAGCTTTACTTGTGGTCGTGCATGTAGCGGTTGCGGTTGAAGCTGAGATTGCGATGGTGAATACTGATGGTATCCATGTGACTGATGCATTTGTGACTGTGACTGTGAATCCAGGGAGAGCTGTTGCTGAACTTGTGGTCGTGCATGTAGCGGTTGAGGTTGAAGCTGAGATTGCGATGGTGAATACTGATGGTATCCATGTGACTGATGCATTTGTGATTGTGATTGTGAATCCAGGGAAAGATGTTGCTTAACTTGTGGTCGAGGCTGGAAATTTTGTGATGGTGGTTGCGACTCCGGTTTTGTATATTGTTGGTATCCATGTGGGTTATATGTTCCAGGTTGAACAGTCATGTAACCCGAGGTTTCATGAACCTGGTCTACTGACCCGTAAGACTGATGTGGGTCGACGGGTATATACACAATATATGGTTGGGGTATTGTGCCTGCAACAATCGGACTCATAACTCGCTCCTTAAAAAACCTATATGTGAAGCTTAGGGTTCCTTTTACCCCGTTCGGAACAGTCACCTTGTGTGTCACCAACTTCCTCCCGACAACATCAACGTCAGTTATCGGAGACCGCGGGTTTGAATCGATAAGTTCTTGAAATGGTATTTTGACTTCTCCAATATGCTTATCTCCCATAACCGTTCGATGACTCATCAACTCCACGAAGAGGGTTAAACGGTCTTTTCGAACTAACTTGTCCTCGTCAAAGGGAAACTTAACGGTATGATTCCAAGTTGGGGAAATAAATCTGGAATATGCGATAGGGGTTTTGGTCTTTGTTAGTGTTGTCTTGCCCTCACGGATCATAACTGACGCATATACGTCCATGTCATCAAAGACGTTGACATTTCGTATGTCTTTCGCAGATTTGATGACTAGCTCTAGGGCTAATTCCGTCGCGGAGCTCACAGTGGTGGTCTGAAACTGAGGAGAATAAATGATGGGATGACATGATCTTGCTGGATCCGGGTTTGTGTAAACGGGTTGACTAAAAGGTGGTGCTGCAGGTTAAGGATACAGGTCATGAACCGGTACTGGTTTAAAGCGGTACGAGAGGCTCACCTTTGCATTTGGTTTTGCTTCTCCTATACATTTGAGAGGGTAAGTCATAGACTTCATTTTATTGATGTTACCGTTAACAAACGGTGGAAGCGGATTTGAGGCAAGGAGGTCATGAACCGAGACGTTGACTTCTCCTATATA
The DNA here is from genome assembly GCA_963576765.1 of Draba incana. NCBI lineage: Eukaryota > Viridiplantae > Streptophyta > Magnoliopsida > Brassicales > Brassicaceae > Draba > Draba incana. Next base: position 43,902,521 of record OY755204.1, read on the forward strand.
AATGTCATTCTCCTATATAAATGTCATTCTGAAAAGCAAAACAGAAAGACAAGAACAAAACTAGCAGAAAATAAAAACAGAAATAAAAACACCTAGACGAAATCCTAATAATATGAATCTAATGGCTATGACTCCCCGACAACGGCGCCAAAATTTGATATGCTCAAATTAAACCCTAAGAGCTACTCTCTCAAACAAAGAGATCAATACAGTACTTAAGGTATCGAAATCCACAGGGAATCAGTAAAACACAATAGATCAATAAGTTCAGATTAAGCTAGGCAGAATAAAACGAATGTAAGTAAACAAAGCAGTAAATTCGGTTGTGAAAATCAATTAAAAGAGAGTCAGGCACAGGGAAATCTCAGGTGAATCAGATATGCAGATGATCAATTAAAGTTAGGATTTATGAAACTCAGTTCCTAAACATGAACACGAAAGTAAAACAAACCAGCTTCCGCTGCGAATATTATCTATGAATAAATCCAAGAAAACCAAATTCCTTTGCGAATCCTATGAATCTAAACAAGCATTAATTTCAAGTTCAATTGTTCACAAAACCCTAAGCCAAATTCCTTTGCGAATAGGAATTTTACTCATCAAAAACTAGTTCAAGGAATCAATAAAACTGTCGTTTCTATTAATTACCCTAAGATCAGATTCAAGGTAGCTAATCAAGAATCAGCAATAAGAACGAGTTAAGATGAAGAACTTCTAATAATATTAATCCTAAGCAATCATGATTAGATCTAGCAAATCATCAACAACCCTTGAAAATCTCTAAACCTAACAAAGAAACTACTCAGACATATCGAATGATGAAAACATGTTTTTATTAAAAGATATATCAAAAAGTTAAGTAAAAATAAAGCATCAAGCCTAAACAATGGCTTAAAACCGTATTTATAAGGTACATAAACCGTCATAGACATAAACGTAAACATCTGGAAATTTCTTCGAAAAAACGGAAATCTTCAATTTGGGCTTTTTGGCTCGTCTGGCATGTCTGTCGATCGACACAGAATCTCTGGCGATCGGCACGGCACTCTCTGGAAAATCTTCTTGTCTCACCAGACCTCCTGTCGATCGACGCAGAATCTCTGTCGATCGACACTGGCTTTGCTGGCAGATTTTGACTTTTTGACGCTCCATTCCGCAATGCTCCAAAACTTCCAGTAAACATCTTTTTTGATTCAAACGTCTAAGTACCTGCAAAGACTCTAAAAACAACTAGAAAACACCAAAAGACTCTAGATATAGGACTTATATCATGGCTTAAAAACCGGTAAAAACCATGATATATCAACTCCCCCAGACTTAGCTTTTTGCTTGTCCCTAAGCAAAACAGTGTTATCACTCTTTTAGGAACCACATACCTTTGCAAAGCTAATCCGGTGATACTTCGATGTTTCCCAAGAAGTATAGCAGTCCTCCAGATTGAATCCAAACCCCTTAGAGAATCTCAGACTTTCAGTCGCAAACCCCTTTAGTTTAATTAGGTGCGGTCTCATCGAGGGAATATCGATCGCTGGACCTTCTAGATTCTTACACTTCCTTTAACACTTTCCTGCATTTCACCCTCTCTCTTCCCTCTGAAACTGTATCCAATTAAGGATGTCATAGAGATGTGATATATTAGTATTTTGGTCTCTTTTACATATTGTTTTCTATTTATTTTCGGTTCTTTCTAGTTCATTTTGTGTCTTTTCAGGTTCTAGGAGGCTCTCAAGCATGGATTGGAGTTATTTGGGGTTATTGAAGCGAAAGAGAAGAATTCGGAGAAAAAGGCGATTTTCCCTAACCGAGCACCTGCTCGCCCGAAGAGCCGAAGCCCCTGGAATCCGGACCGACCGGTCCGTATGGGTGGACCGACCGGTCCACACGCGATGCCCGAAGAACCAAAAGTCCATTGGAATCTGGACCGGTCGATCGGCACACAGGATCGACCGGTCCTCGCACCTGAAGACCCGAGACTCGATGAGGAGACCGACCGGTCCAGAATCAGACCGACCGGTCGGTCTCCCAGAACCACTTGCCCTAATTTTTTATTATAAATAAGAGCCAGCCACTTTCCAAAACATAAGTTCACTTTTTCTGATTTTTCATTTCCCCATTCTAAAGGCCGAGACTCATTTTTTCTAAGATCTTGAGATCCATCAAGTGTTTTCATTTCCTTGGATTTTGCTTGTAAGATTTGGAGGATCATCCACAACTTTCTATTGAGAAGATTTCTTAAACCCTTATCTCTTTGCTTTTTCATGATGAATCATTCTCATTTGATTGCTGCGTTTTTGATCTCCATGGTTGAGTAGTCTCATAGCTAGATTAAGGGATTTCAATGGTGAATTAGGATGTTAGTGACTGAGCCAAATAGGAATGATATCATTTGTCTTCATCAATCGGGATTTGTAATGCTTAGGCTAATTTGATCACCTAGTCTATGATTCCAAGTTTAACTTATTCACGACAGTGCTCTAGGTTGCTAGATAAATCATTGATGAGCAATCGGTGTGTAACCAACGACAGTTGATTGTTGCCATCGATTGTGAACAAATCGAACCATTTTGTTAATGCTTATCACCATCTCTGAATTCAAATGACAGTTTAGGCATTTAGGGTGTTAGATAAAGATATTGATGCATCACGACAGTGGGGCAATATTACATTTATGTTTGAGTTCTAGACCGCACTAAAATTGAATCCTGAATAGACGCTCAGTCCTTAATCCGAAGTCACCGGCGAATGATCCTAATCTAGTGCCTTTATCTTATTGAATTTACATTGTTTTAATTATTGTTTCGTTCATTGTTTCACTGCAAACCAACTCCCATTTTATCTTAGCTTTAAACATAAATTCATAGTTTCATAGAGTAACCTTGGTCTTTATGGATTCGATACCTAAAATACTAATGCTTTTGTCTGTGCACTTGCAGATTTATTTTGGGATTAAAACTTCTCACACCAAGTTTTTGGCGCCGTTGCCGGGGACCAATTGCGTTGCCTTTGAAATTCGATTTTAGTTTATAGTCTAAGACGTTTTTCTAATTTTGTATTTGTTTTTATTTGTTTTTGGTATGTTTCATGTGCATGACCAGTAGAAGAACAAGAAGAAACATCACTGAAGCGTTAGTCAGTGTTTAAAACGAAGAGTTAGCTCGCCTTGAACGTCAAAACCGTCGGCGAAGAGACTCACCTAATCCGGATACTATGGCAAATCAGAAAGAAATGAACGCTCAGTTACAAATTCTAAGAGATCAGATTGCAGCGTTGCAAGGAAATCAACCACAAGCTCCTCCGTTACAACCGGGAATTGGGGATTCAGATAATCCCCATGCATTCTACACGAACCGTTCGGCTTTCGTTTCACCGAAAATTCAGAGACAAGACTACGAGATCAAGCCTCAGATGATCTCATTGGTGAAACAAAACTTGTTCCACGGATTAACAGCTGAGATACCGATGGACCACATCGAGAACTTCGAAGAAATCTGTAGCACTACGGGGTCTAATGGGGTTCCGAGCGAGTTCCTGAAATGCAAGTTGTTCCCATTCTCACTTTCGGACAAGGCTCTAAGGTGGTTGAAATCATTGCCCGCTGGTTCTTTGAAGACATGGGATGAGGTTAGAGCTGCGTTTCTTGACCATTTCTACACCAAGTCCAAAACAGCATCTTTGAGGAACAAGATCTCTTCGTTCCGTCAACATTGTGGAGAAGCTTTCTGTGAAGCTTGGGAGAGACTTAAGGAATATCATAGGGAGTGTCCTCATCATGGTTTCAAGGATGAGCAGATTCTAGGGATTTTCTATGATGGAGTTGAATGGGATTTTCGGAATGCTCTAAATGCTGCGAGCAATGGAGACTTCATGACTAAGATAAGAGACGGTGCATTCGAGCTGATTGAGAACCTTGCTTCAAGTTCCAACAACAAGGCTCCCGTGTATGATAGGTCCAGGAAGGTTAACAGTGTGGACACTCAGAAGATTGATGAGTTGACAACGAAGGTTAATCTATTTCTACGCGAGAATCAAAGATCGGTAAAGCTTGTGGAGGAAAATGAGGAAACGCCCATCCCTCAAGAGTTTGAGGATGATGAGACCACCAGAGCTCAAGAGGTTAACTTCGTGAGTGGCCAAGGATATCAGACCCGAGGGTTCAACCCCAACTATCGGAGCCACCCCAACCTCTCTTACCGAAGCACCAATGTGGAAAACCCACAAGACCAAGTCTACCCGCAGCGAGGAAATACAAATCAGAATGTACAAGGTTTAGGATTTCAGAAAATACTACCCCAACAGCTCTCAAGGGAGGCAGTTCATCGCGAATCAGAATCGGTTCCAAGGAGGAAACCAACAACAATCCACTCAATTCGCCAAAATAATGTTCAAATATATTTGGACAAAGAAATTGGGCCCATGGTTGAGAAGGCCCAAATGAAGATCTGGAAATAAATCCGTGGAACCAAAATCAATCAATCATCCTTGGAAAAACACAGAGATCAGATATGAATCTTAGCAACGTGGAGAAGCCTCGGCCTCGGCCTCGGGGTCCAGCGATAAATACCGATGTAATTGTTCTTATTCTGTGTTGGAAATTTATGATTTGTTGGTAACTGATGATGGTGATTTGGTAAATTATTATAGGGATTCGACATCGAGGGCGTTACATATAAAAATTTTGTGAATCCCATTGACTGTACAAGGGACAATTATTATTATATGGTCTACACCAAGCTTTATGCTATGATGGGGCTTCACCGTTACAATCTGTATCATGGGACTATAACTTCAAGCTCCTTGACATAAAGAAATTCAACAAGACATCTCGTCTTACTGCCTCTCTCTTCCTAACTTTGGGTGCACGCAATCCATCTAGCGGTACTAGTATGACATTTCAGGTTCAAGTTAATGAAAAATGTTTTTTCCGTCTCCATTTGAAGTGCCATATTGCTAGACCTCAAGGTAAATATTGCAACTACTAGTTGGATCATGCATTGTTTTGTAGGAAATTTAGCAGTCAATATTTACATTTTGCATCTATAGTGACCTGCAAAAGAGAGGAGGCTGCCCTTCCTAGACATGGTAGACAAAGAAGTGGATGGTTTCTACAGACATGATAGACAGAGCAGTGACTGGCCGCCGTCAGATGATGCTTTCAACGATTCAGAACGTTTCTACGTGGTTAGATGACCTTAGTTTTGCTTTTGCTCATGATTTGTGCTTCATTAATGTTTTACTACTGCCTTTGCAGCTCAATGATTCAGAGTTGCAACACAATGATTGGATCCGTCTATACGTGCTACTAGCAATTTCTGTAAAATTTAAGACCAACTCACTAGTAAGTTTGCATACCAATGAGTGACATTCTTGTTTTCTCAGTTAACTGACACATGGTTTTTGTATCCCTGCAGGACGATGTGACTCATTTGGAGATTGTGAAAGCAGTGATCGAAACTAAGGAATCTATGGAGCCGCCTTGTGAGAGACTCAACGCCAAATGCGCAATTGTATGCATAAGGTTTAAGAACTTGGCCAAGGCAAAGAGTAGTGGCGAGCCTGAAAATTGCATAGCTATACTAAGTAGATTCTTCAACAAGGTTTCAGGTGCCTTTACCCTCTCTGGTGACTTTTGGAGTGAAGAAAAAGCTCCCAATACTAATGAGTGCTTGTTGGGAATGTCCTAAAATCATTTGTACTTTACTCTACTTAAAGTTTAAATGTCAAGGTTGACAATTGTATAATGTTAGATGGTTATAATGTTTTGCTAGAAGCCGCTTATAACTTATGGACTTGAAAGCCCATTACTAATATTATGCAATTCTATTGGGTCACACACCTAAGCAAACTAGATCATTATGTAATTGGGCTTAATATAGATTAGGCCAATTAATATTAGGTTTTATATATTATATTATGTATATATTGGAAAAGGGAAATCATACTACTATTATACAATCGACTTATCCTACGTGTCAAGTTCATAGCTATTCTCAGCTAATTAACTTTTTAATTAAACTTTAAATTTTTCGCGGATATTAATCTTTTTGGGAATATTTAGTTCGTATATTCGGTTAGTGATTTACTCGAAGCATAATTGTAAATATACTTGAGGAAAAAAGTGAATATTACGTTCTTGAGGTAAATCGTATATCTAGCTAATATAATACATTTATTGTAGATTTATTATGTTTATATTTGTTGACATATCGCTCAAATTCGTACTTATCGTTTCCTTTTCTATCTTAATTAACAATTTATTGGGCTATTTATATTAATGACGGCCCAAATAATATTCGCCGACTTATTGTTGTTAAAGAAAAACCCTATTTGTTTTTGTATATAAATATGCCTCACGTATCCACTCCAATGCAAATCATAGTTTTACGTTTTTTGTATTTTATAGGTTTAATATGTTGATGATTTCTCATCTCTGATATATTACGTTCTAACCTTCTTGATGATTTTTAAGAGTTTTGATGATTTTATAGTCTCTGATATATTGTTCTCAATTTTTTTATTTTTAGTTTGTTCTAATGATTTTTGTGTGTTTGAGTTTTTCAAAAGCAGATCAAATCGCCATGGTTAAGGATTCTTTGAATTATCTAATGGTATGTTCTATCTAATTTCTAGGTATGTACTTTCTACTTTGATAAGTCAAAACAATAATTTATTTTTATTATGATATCTCTGGGTATCTAATTTCTAGGTATGCACTTTCTAATTTGATAAGTCAAAACAATAATTTATTCTTATTATGATATCTCTGGTGTTTGGAATCGTTTGGCCACCAAATCTAGGGTTTGATACACGCTTATAATATAATCTCATGTCTTTTTTCGTTTGTGGTCTTGCAGATCTTAACCTCTTTCAGAGGTATTGTTTTTTATATGTTCTTCGTCTCAATAATTATTTGTTTGTTATAAACCCATTTCTCAAAATAAAAAAGAAAATTATGGGTTTATTTTTCATTCACATGCTTCTGGATTTTATATTATATCGTATCTCTTGCTTCTATTCTGACCTTTTTGCTAATGATTATGTTTATACAATCGACTATTTTGTTGATGACCACGATTTTACTAATTAATTCTTTAAATGTTCCCTTTTTTGGTTGTTGTACTTGCAGGTTCATATCATAATTTTGTTGTTGTATTTGGAAAAACACCCATCGTTTGGTCATAATCATCGTCTTTTCTAAGGTATGATTGTTTTTTAATCTTCTTTGTTTTTTTAACATGTTTGACAATGAGTTTGAAATGGTTTGGCCACAACTTAATTTCCTATATTTATGTTTTGCACGAGCTGTTATGCGTATACCTAGGGTTTGATCCATGCATATAACATAATTTGATATATTTTTTTTGTTTATTAATTTGATCCTATAACATAATTTGATATTTCGATTGATCAACATGGCAAGTTTCATGCTTATCGAGGTATAAGGTTTGCTATTGATTGTTTTATATGTTTTATTTGGTTTGTTTTCCTCTGGCTTTTCGTATTTCTTTAAACGGCTCTTTATTGTTTTAAATTTCGTTGGTTGATGTGTTTGTATCCTATTGTATTCTCTCCCTATTCTCATGTGATTATTTTTATCAGTGTTAGTTGGTATAGTTTGCATGTGTTTTTTTGTTTCCGTAGGTTTTTTCAAAACTAATTTACCCATCGAATATGATGAGAGAAAAACATCAATTGTAACAAAATTCTAAATGCTAACTTACAAAGGTATTCAATTCTATATTTTTATTATTATTTTCGGATGTTTATCTAATTTTTATTTTATTTTTTTTGTGTTGAAGAGGAGTCGGGTCCATGATTATCGCCATGGTTCGGGAAATCATTTATTTGATGACAAGAAGATGAAAGTCGACCCAAGCGATAAGAATTGATTAAGCTATTAGGATTTTTTTCCTTTTTAGTCTCCTTTTTCTTTTTGTTTTGCGGTTCTTCAACAAAGTTAGACTTTATATGTTTAATGATTTTTTTTTCAACAATTTTACCTTAGAAGTATTTGTTACATGTTTTCGATTAATTTATCTTGCCTAAAAGATTTTCTGTTTTGTATGTGTTTTCAGTGGTGTAAGCATGGAAATCTTATCAGCCTTTGCTGCAAAGGCATATGTTACAACACTTAAATACATGATGTAAATAGTTAAAAATTTATTCGTATTTATTATTTAACATGTGTGGACCAAATATATACAAGGTTTATCTCATTAGTACTTGCTACTAATTTCACGATTATCTAATAATCTGTCAGACTCTAAACAGTTGTCATGATGCTTGAGGAGATTTCCTTGGAGAAGAAGAAAACTTATGATGCTTATGGATCTTGTGTCCAAAAACTTGAGGAACGTGTCAAGAATCTTGAGGTAATGTAACTGGACTTGAAGTTGGACGCTTTGAAGTCAAATCTTAAGGAGGATTCCTTGGAGAGAAAGGAATCAAATGATGATGGTAGGTCATGGATCGAACAACTTGAGGTACCCATCAACGAGGTTGAGTTTGAATATGGATTTCAGCTCGAGTGTTTGAAGTCGAAATTTAAGGATAATTCTTTGGAGAAAAAGAAAACACATGATGCTGATGTATCTCAGATCCAAGAACTCTAGGACTACTTGGAAGATAACGTCGAGAATCTCGAGCTGGACAAGAAGAAGGACAAATCTTCTGCTGATGGATTTATGTTGGTCGACTAATTTGAGTCGTTTACTGTAAAATTAAAGTTATTAGTTTAAATTTTGTTTCTTTTTACTATGTTGCTTTCATGGTCCATTGGTCAAAATTCTTTAGAGATTCGGTTTAAACATGTTGAAGGCTTCATACTTTTATTTTCTGTTATGTAGACGTTTTTGTTTGATATGTTTTGGGTGAATGTGTTCTAACTGGAATCCCAAAATTAACCAACAAATCGATTCTTCATTGTAGCTCACCAAATTTTAATGGTAAAGGAGAAGTCTGTATACATTAGAGACTCTCTTAACCGTTTGAATTGAAGTTTTTTTTCAAGTTAAATGCTATATCACTACAAGAAAACAGCCGCAAATCCGACGGAATTTCCAACGGTAATCCGACCGATTTCCGACGGAACTGAAATTTTCCAATTCCGTCGGCAATCTGTCGGAATTATTTCCGACGGACAAGAAGACCGTCACAAATCGGTCGGATTATTGGACCGTGTAACTAGCCGGTGCCGACGCCGGAGGAGATTCCGGTAAGCTGTCGGAAATTCGTCGGAAAATATGAACCGTTAATAGTTTCCGACAGATTTCCGACAGACACCCAACTAGCTGTCGGAAATCTGTCGGAAACAATAGCCGTTATATAGCCGTTATTATATCTGTTGGCTTTCCGACGCTTTTCCGACAGATTTCCGACGGGCAGCGTATTTATATATATGATTCCACACATCTTAATTCACTCACAAAACAACAACAACTTCCAACCAAACATTTGTTAGAAAAAAATCGTTAAGAGAGTGAGATGTCATCTTCTAGATATTATAGATCGTGGATGGATGAAGAGATGTATGATCCGGAGTCGAAGACATTAAATGAAAGTTATGCACGAGGTATATGCGAGTTCATGGCGGTTGTCGGGAATCGAAAGGTCATAAAATGTCCATGTTTAAATTGTTGCAATGCGCGTAATGTTAATGTAGAACAAGTTTGGCATCACTTGTATACCAATGGTTTTATGCCGGGATACAAAATTTGGTTTTTTCGTGGAGAAACTAATAATGATGGTGCTAGTAGTAGCAGTGCACCATATGTTGCGGATAGCTTAGGCGAACATAGAACGGATAACTTAGGTGAACATATAACGGATAGCTTTGGCGAACATAGAACGGAAGTAGATTTTGGTGTAGGTACCGCTGAGATGGTTCATGATGCGTTTAGAGAGAATTTGTCATCGATCGTAATAGGGGAGGATAGAGTAGAAGAACCAAATGAAGAAGCTAGAAGATTTTTTGATATGTTAGACGCAGGGAAGCAGCCATTATATCATGGGTGTAGAGACGGACATTCCCCTTTATCAACTGCTAGTAGACTGATGACCCTTAAGACGGACTTCAATTTGGCGGAAGAGTGTGTTGATGCGATAGCAGATTTTGTGAAAGATATTTTGCCTGAAGATAATCAGGCACCTGCATCATACTACGAGATACAGAAACTTGTAGCTGGTCTTAGTCTGCCATATCAGGTGATAGATGTATGCATCGACAATTGTATACTATATTGGAGAGAAGACGAAGACCGGAGAAGATGTAAATTTTGTCGTAAACCACGGTATCAGGAAACTGGTGGGAGAGTTCCAATTCCATATAAACGTATGTGGTACTTACCATTGACAGCGAGGTTAAAGAGGTTATATCAATCTGCGCGAACGGCAGAACAAATGAGATGGCATGCAGAACATCGTCAAGATGGAGAGATTACACATCCTTCAGATGCAAAAGCGTGGAAACATTTTCAAATGTTGTATCCGGATTTTGAATACGAGTCAAGAAATGTATACCTCAGGTTAAGTACGGATGGTTTCAACCCATTTGGGAAGCATGGAAGGCAGTATTCTTTGTGGCCCGTAATCGTAACACCGTACAATTTGCCCCCTGGTATGTGCATGCGTCGAGAGTTTTTATTCCTCTCCGTTCTTATTCCCGGCCCTGAGCATCCGAAGAGATCACTTGATGTATTCCTCCAGCCATTGATTTATGAGTTACAAATGCTATGGAGTCACGGTGTCGAAGCGTTTGATGTTTCACGGAAGTAGAATTTTCTGATGCGTGCGGTCCTTATGTGGACTATTAGCGATTTCCCAGCATACGGTATGCTATCTGGATGGACTACTAATGGAAGATTATCATGCCCGTTTTGCCAAGACAACACTGACGCTTTCCAATTGAGGAATGGAAGAAAGCCATGTTGGTTTGATTGCCATAGAAGGTTTCTACCGGACGGCCATCCCTATCGTCGGTCTAAAATATTATTTAAGAAAAATAAACAAGTGTTTGATGCTCCAATTGATGAGATAGACGGTCGTACTATATTGGAGCAGTTGAGAGATTTTGGTGCTGAGAGGACTCTTGATTGTGGGGGTAATGGGCATGAACCGCTTTGTGGTGTAGGGGAAGCTCACAGCTGGCACAAGAAGAGTATATTTTGGGATTTGCCGTATTGGAAGGATCATTTATTAAGGCACAACCTCGATGTGATGAATATTGAAAAGAACTTCTTTGACAACATCATGAATACAATGTTAAACATCCTAGGAAAGACAAAAGACAATGTGAAGTCTAGGATGGATGTTTCAAAGATTTGCTACCGTGATTATCTTGATCGTCTTCCTGATAGTACATATCCTTTTCCTCTGTACCGATTGCAAATACAAAAGATAAGAGAATTTTTCCGGTGGATTAAAGACGGAGTTACATTCACTCTTGGATATGCAGCTAATCTGGTTAACTGCGTAGACTCGCGATACCTAAAGTTTTTGAGACTGAAGAGTCATGATTGTCATGTACTGATGCAGAGGCTTCTTCCATTTGCTTTTACTCATCTCCTTCCTCAAACTGTCCACGAATCTATTGCAGCAGTTGGTGCTTTCTTTAGGGATTTATGCACGAGGACTCTTACAGTTGAGGGGATCCGCAATTTAGATGCCAATATACCAGTGATCCTTTGCAATCTTGAGAAGATCTTTCCGCCGTCTTTTTTTGATGTTATGGAACATTTTCCCCTACACCTCCCCTGCGAAGCCGAACTAGGTGGTCCCGTTTAATTTCGTTGGATGTATCCTTTCGAGCGGTACATGTTCCATCTAAAGAAGAAGGTCAAAAATTTGGCTCGAGTTGAAGGTTCTATTGTCGCACAGAGTATCAATGAAGAATCATCACAGTTTGCGGAATATTACTTTCCGCGGGAAGTTCGTACGAAGAGTACACGTCCTGCTCGTCATGATGATAGAGGTGAGAGAGTCATGTATGCCGCGCTGGTCCCTGAGTTGTTTTCGCAAGTTGGCCGAGTGATTGGGAGAGGGAAGAGACGCTTCCTATCACAAGATGAGTGGAGTCACTTACATATGTATATCCTAACGAATTGTGAGGAGATGGCGGAGTACGAAAGGTAAAAACAGAACTTTTTTAAATACTTCTTGTTTTTAATACCTAAGTAATATATAGGTTTCATATGTTATATATTTTTGTTTGCTTTCAGGATTTACATTGCATCAATACGTCGCTATTATCCGGAAATGACAGAAGACGAACTTGGAGAATCTAAGGAAACCGAGTTTCCAAATTGGCTGCAATATTACGTAAGTTTTAAAAAAATGCTTATATATCTTAAAATTAGTGAATTAATTATTACTTAATTAAATGTTTGTTTATTAATTTGTCTAAATTATTATCTCAGGTTTCTGAAGGAATGAAGAATGGAGAAAGGTTTCCAACATGGTTACAAGAGATAGTTTCTGGCCCAAGCTTCGAAGCAACTTCATACGTTCGGTATTGCACTAGGGGATTTGTATTTAGGATTCATGAAGAAAGGCCGAGGGCAACTGCAGATTACGGTATTTCAGCTACAAGTGGTGATGTAGTCTACTACGGGATTCTCAAAGAAATATTGCAAGTGCGCTATCCAGGAATGTTGGGCATGAGGTGCATTGTTTTCTTGTGTGAGTGGTATGATCCGTCATATCCAGAAGGTGTCCAGGTGAGCCAATTTGGCGTCACTTCAGCAAATTCTTCTAGGTGACTGCAAAAGTATGACCCATTCATCCTAGCATCATAGGCAGACCAGGTTTGATTTTAAAATTTTATAATACGTGTGTTATAGATAAATAGTGATATTGTAATTTCCTAAACTAAATATGTTTGTTTCAGGTATGCTACATTTTTTACCCTAGGGTAACACATCGAGGAGATCCTTGGATTACAGTGACTCCAATTAATCCAAGAAGGAGACTATATGGAGTTGCTGAGCAAGATGCTATGAAACCAACTAGAATTACTCTGATGACTCCAGTTGATCATTCTTCAGCGGTGGACCTTTTTGTTGATTTCACTGAATTTGGTGATAATATCGTACATTCAGAATCAGAAGAAGAAGTTGGAGAATTTGATGAAGACGAAGACACAATTCCTTCGGAAGGATCAAACTCAGACTCAGACTCAGATTAGTTACATTATATGTTTGTATCTGTTAACATAAACAAGAATTTCAGATAATTTATATTTTTCTTTTTTTTAAAAAAAAAAAAATGATTTTCCGTCGGAAATATGTCGGAAATATATATATATATATTTCCGACAGATTTCCGACAGAAACAGATATTTATATAATCTTCTTATAAAAAATTCATCAGCGTATATCTTGCCAAAACCTGTTACGATCGACGGTATAGGGTTGTCGATCGACACTGGCTCCTCTGTTTTTTTTTGTTATTTTGAAGCATCTGTCGGAAATCTGTCGGAAATATAGATATATTTCCGACAGATTTCCGACAAGTTTGGGGATTTCATGTCAAATTCCAGAATTCTGAGAAGACAAAGTCTCGGCATACGATTCTAACAACTAAAGGTAAAAGATAATTGAGTAAATAACCTTGTGGCTGATATACAGAATATGATTTGCGATTTGCTCATGGTTTAACCAAAAACATTTCATACAGTTACATATACATAAACATAGATGTTTACGAAAAAATCCAAAAAACCAACTGTTTAGAATTTGAAAGTAACAATAATATTATCAACTATTTAATCTTCTAAATCATGCTCCAACCATGCTATTCCCATGTAACTACGAAAACGGATCGTTAACACGTTTTAACATAAATCTGTCGGAAATCTGTCGGAAAAATATATCTTTCCGACAGATTTCCAACAGATTTAGGGTAAAACGTATCGTCTTTTAAGCATCTGTCGAAAATATGTCTATGTTTCCGACAGATTTCCGACAGATGTGCCAAATTTTAACCGCGAAATGAAAAATAAATACCGCGAAATGAAAATTAAAAACCGACGGATTTCCGACAGATTTTAATCCGTCAGAAATTCTGGGTTATTAACAGACGCGTCTTCTTCTTCTTCTTCTCCACGCGTTGAAATCTTCCTCCGATCGCCTCCTCCGATCGCGATTTGCCTCCGACCGCCGATTTCGCCGCTCCTCCTCGCCGGAATTCGACCCCGAGCCTCTCCCCCACCGCGTTTATAATCTTCAAAACTTTAAAAAATACTTTAAAAATCATAAATTTTGAAATAAAGCTATGATTTATAACAAAAAATTAAGTTTTCAATTCAAGCCCTCTCTCAATCTTTTCACCCAATATTTTTCGAATTGTGATGTTTATTATTAAAACAATTTAAATCTTCCAACAATTGTAATTTTTTAAAATTCGAAAAATATTGGGAAAATATTTACGCAAATTTGAAAAATATTGGAAAAATTCAAAAAAATTATTTCATAATTTATGATTTTTAAATTATTTTTAAAGTTTTGAAGATTATAAATTTGGAAATTTAAAATTTAAAATTAATTTTTAAATTTAAAAGCGAATGTATTATTTTTTTAAAAAATCATTATAAAATTTAATATTATTTGTTTAAGTTTCAGAATTTTTTTATCCAATTTTTTCGAATTTTTAAAAATTATTGTGATGTTTATTATTATTTTTGAATAAAAATTATTTTCTGGATTATTTTTTGAATAAAAATTATTTTCTGGATTATTTTAATAATAAAATTTTTTTTCTGAATTATTTTAATAATAAAAATGTGGCGGCGAAAACTAAAAACCTAATTTGGAAGTTTTTAATGTAAGTGTTTTTAGGTTGAAAGTTTATAGTGTTAGTGAAATTCCACCGAGGTTTAAAGTGCTAGTAAATCCAACCTTAAAGGTTAAAAATGCGATTTTCCCTATTCGTATATGTCTAGAAGATTCCAAATTTGATTTGGAATTATTCCTTATTACCTTTTTATGGAATCGTTCCAGAAGAAAATATAATATCTTAGTGAAATATGATCGCAATTGATAATTGTATCAAACGTCTATGCACTACAAGAAAACAGCCGCAAATCCGATGGAATTTCCGACAGACACCCAACTAGCTGTCGGAAATTTGTCGGAAAAAATAGCCGTTATATAGCCGTTATTATATCCGTTGGTTTTCCGACTCTTTTCCAACAGATTTCCGACGATCAGCATATTTATATATATGATTACACACATCTTCATTCACTCACAAAGCAACAACAACTTCCAACCAAACATTTGTTAGAAAAAATCGTTAAGAGAGTGAGATGTCATCTTCTAGTTAAGTGCGGATGGTTTCAACCCATTTGGGAAGCATGGAAGACAACATTTTTTGTGGCCCGTAATCGTAACACTGTACAATTTGCCCTCGGTATGTGCATGCGTCGAGAGTTTTTATTCCTCTTTGTTCTTATTCCCGGCCCTGAGTATCCGAAGAGATCACTTGATGTATTCCTCCAGCCATTGATTTATGAGTTACAAATGCTATGGAGTCACGGTGTCGAAGCGTTTGATGTTTCACGGAAGCAGAATTTTCTGATGCGTGCGGTCCTTATGTGGACTATTAGCCATTTCCCAGCATACGGTATGCTATTTGGATGGACTACTCATGTAAAATTATCGTGCCTGTTTTGCCAAGACAACACTGACGCTTTCCAATTGAGGAATGAAAGAAAGCCATGTTGGTTTGATTGCCATAGAAGGTTTCTACCGGACGGCCATCCCTATCGTCGGTCTAAAAGATTATTTAAGAAAAATAAACAAGTGTTTGATGCTCCAATTGATGAGATAGACGGTCGTACTATATTAGAGCAGTTGAGAGATTTTGGTGCTGAGAGGACTCTTGATTGTGGGGGTAATGGGCATGAACCACTTTGTGGTGTAGGGGAAGCTCACAGCTGGCACAAGAAGAGTATATTTTGGGATTTGCCGTATTGGAAGGATCATTTATTAAGGCATAACCTCGATGTGATGAATATTGAAAAGAACTTCTTTTACAACATCATGAATACGGTGTTAAACATCCCGGGAAAGACAAAAGACAATGTGAAGTCTAGGATGGATGTTTCAAAGATTTGCTACCGTGATTATCTTGATCGTCTTCCCGATGGTACATATCCTTTTCCTCTGTACCGATTGCAAATATAAAAGATAAGAGAATTTTTCCGGTGGATTAAAGACGAAGTTAAATTCACTGACGGATATGCAGCTAATCTGGGTAACTGCATAGACTCGCGATACCTAAAGTTTTTGGGACTGAAGAGTCATGATTGTCATGTACTGATGCAGAGGCTTCTTCCATTTTCTTTTACCCATCTCTTTCCTCAAACTGTCCACGAAGCTATTGCAGCAGTTGTTGCTTTCTTTAGGGATTTATGCACGAGGACACTTACAGTTGAGGGGATCCGCAATTTAGATGCCAATATACCAGTGATCCTTTGCAATCTTGAGAAGATCTTTCCGCCGTCTTTTTTTGATGTTATGGAACATCTTCCCCTACACCTCCCCCGCGAAGCCGAACTAGGTGGTCCCGTTCAATTTTGTTGGATGTATCCTTTCGAGCGGTACATGTTCTATCTAAAGAAGAAGGTCAAAATTTTGGCTCGAGTTGAAGGTTCTATTGTCGCACAGAGTATCAATGAAGAATCATCACAGTTTGCGGAATATTACTTTCCGCGGGAAATTCGTACGAAGAGTAGACGTCCTGCTCGTCATGATGATAGAGGTGAGAGAATCACGTATGCCGCGCTGGTCCCTGAGTTGTTTTCGCAAATTGGCCGAGTGATTGGGAGAGGGAAGAGACGCTTCCTATCACAAGATGAGTGGAGTCACTTACATATGTATATCCTAACGAATTGTGAGGAGATGGCGGAGTACGAAAGGTAAAAACAAAACTTATTTAAATACATCTTGTTTTTAATACCTAAGTAATATATAGGTTTCATATGTTATATATTTTTGTTTGCTTTCAGGATTTACATTGCATCAATATGTCGCTATTATCCGGAAATGACAGAAGACGAACTTGGAGAATCTAAGGAAACCGAGTTTCCAAATTGGCTGCAATATTACGTAAGTTTTAAAAAAACGCTTATATATCTTAAAATTAGTGAATTAATTATTACTTAATTAAATGTTTTTTTATTAATTTATCTAAATTATTATCTCAGGTTTCTGAAGGAATGAAGAATGGAGAAAGGTTTTCGACATGGTTACAAGAGATAGTTTCTGGCCCAAGCTTCGAAGCAACTTCATACATTCGGTATTGCACTAGGGGATTTGCATTCAGGATTCATGAAGAAAGGCCGAGGGCAACTGCAGATTACGGTATTTCAGTTACAAGTGGTGATGTAGTCTACTACGGGATTCTCAAAGAAATATTGCAAGTGCGCTATCCAGGAATGTTGGGCATGAGGTGCTTGTTTTCTTGTGTGAGTGGTATGATCCGTCATATCCAGAAGGTGTTCAGGTGAGCCAATTTGGCGTCACTTCAGTAAATTCTTCTAGGAGACTGCAAAAGTATGACCCATTCATCCTAGCATCACAGGCAGACCAGGTTTGATTTTAAAATTTTATAATACTTGCTTTATAGATAAATAATGATATTGTAATTGCCTAAACTAAATATATTTGTTTCAGGTATGCTACATTTCTTACCCTAGCGTAACACATCGAGGAGATCCTTGGATTACAGTGACTCCAATTAATCCAAGAGGGAGACTATATGGAGTTGCTGAGCAAGATGCTATGCAACCAACTAGAATTACTCCGATGGCTCCAGTTGATCATTCTTCAGCGGTGGACCTTTTTGTTGATTTCACTGAATTTGGTGATAATATAGTACATTCAGAATCAGAAGAAGAAGTTGGAGAATTTGATGAAGACGAAGACACAATTCCTTCGGAAGGATCAGACTCAGACTCAGATTAGTTACATTATATGATTTTTCTATATAATCTTCTTATAAAAAATTCATCTGCGTATATCTTGCCA
Source organism: Draba incana (assembly GCA_963576765.1). NCBI lineage: Eukaryota > Viridiplantae > Streptophyta > Magnoliopsida > Brassicales > Brassicaceae > Draba > Draba incana. The sequence goes on from OY755204.1 coordinate 43,920,544, forward strand.
AGACCTCTGTCGATCGATGGTATAGGGTTGTCGATCGACACTGGCTCTTTTGTTTTTTTTTGTTATTTTAAAGCATCCGTCGGAAATCTGTCGGAAATATATATATATTTTCGACAGATTTCCGACGCAATATTCATATTATGCTAATCTTAAAGGACGACACGTGTTACCCTTACGTCTGTCGGAAATCTGTCGGAAATATATCTATTTTTGTCGATCGCCGCTCCTCCTAGCCGTCGCCGCAGCCTTCTCCTCGCCGGATTTGTTATGGCGGATCTTCCTTCCCATTTGTAAGTATAGGAATTGATTTGAGGAATTATGAATTGATTTAGGATTTGAGATTTTGTGAATTATGTATTGATTTTGTAAGTTAGGGATTGATTTTGTGAATTAGGAATTGAGAATGTGAATTAGGGATTGATTTTGTGAATTAGGATTAGGGAAGTTTGATTTTAGGGTCAGGAAAATGTCTGATTTTTTTGAAATTTATAGATTTTTTTACAGTTAGAATTTATAATTTTTAAACTATTTTACGGATTTATTTAGAATTTTAGAATTTTAATATTATTAAATTTTAAGTAAATAAATAATTTTTTGAACTTATATATATTTTATTAATTTATATATAATTAGATTTAGGAAAAATATATTTTATACATTTTTGGAAATATTTCTAGCATTTTCTACTAATTTGAAAACAATTTTTAGGATTTATTTACAATTTTAGAATTTTAATACATTAGAATTTGAAGATAATGAATTAATTTGTGAATTAATTTGTAGAATTTGTGAATTAGTTTGTGAATTTAGGGAAATTTGTTTGTCAATTAGTTTGTGAATTTAGGGAAATTTAAGAAATGTTTGTGAATTAGGATTTAAGCATTGTTAGCATTTTAAAACCAAATTGGTTAGTTTGGAAAAAAATGTTAACATTTTATACTAATTTTTAAACAATTTTAAGGATTAATTTTAAATTTTAGAATTTTGGAAATTTAAAGCAATGTTTTTTTAAACCATTATATTTTTATAATTATATATTTAACAAATTTCGAAATTTTTATAATTTTTGTAATTATTATAATTATAAATTTTATAAGTTTTACAATTATTATAATTATAATTCTTAGGGAAAATATAATTTGGCTATATTTTTAAAAATTTGTTAGCATTTTTAACTAATTTTTAAACAATTTTAAGTATTAATTTAGGATTAGAGAATTTTAAATTATGTAACAATTACTTAAGAATTTTAGAATTTTTTAATAATTTTACCATTATTTGAAAAAAATAGATTTTTCATATATTTAAAATATATTTTCAAATAAATGTAGGGATTACGGTGGTTTCGCTGCTGCATCTGGCAGCGGCGAACGTCGTCGTCGTGTGAGTAGACCTCGTTCGACTTCGACGTCTACACCTACACCGTCGTCTACACCTCTACAGACGCCGGTGACACCACCAACCACCACAGCACCGTCGCAGATTAGCGTCGAGGACTTCATGGGTCTTCCTGGACGAGAGAGGTTGACTAATCTCCATCCAGATCAAATTGGTAGAGACAGATGGTAAGTTTTTTGTTCCATTTCTGTTTTTTTTTTAATAAATTTAATTAATTGTGACTAATGTTATTATATTGTTACATTTTTCCCCGTAGGTTAGGTGATTCTCGCAGCGGGATTTCGAAGTCCCTCAACAAGATGGAAAACTCTTTCCTCAGCCGTCCTTATGCGACATACACCACCATGCCACTGGAGGATCAAGAAATGTGGTTTCGCCAATTTGCGGTAAGTCATCTGTTTTCACAATTTTTACTTTCATTTAAATTATTATTATTTATATTTAATGTTTCTTTTTGCAGCAAGAATTTAGGTGAGAACCACACTTGACCGCTCTGGTCAGGAGGGAATTCGACTCTTATGCAGGAGTGCACTACTCGAAGAAGCTGTTAGAGTGGAAGGATAAGTGGCAACACGGTGAGGTGCCAAAGGAGATGAAAGAGAAGACAGAGTTGTGGAACGGGTTCATCGCATATTGGCAACTAGAGGCTACCAAGGAGAGCTCTACATATAACTCTAGCAACCGGAACAACACGCGCAAGGGCAAGGGTGCAGCCACCCACAACCTTGGAGCTACCAGCAAGAAGACAAAGGCTAGGGATATGGTAAGTTTTTTATGTACGTCTTGATTTTATTAATTTTTTTTTTAGTTTTATACATTTATATTATCAAATAAATATCTAACAACTGTAGGCTAAGAAGTTGGGTCGGGAACCCAACAACTTGGAACTTCTGCTAGCAACACACACCGACAAGGATGGTGTCGTCCAGGATCAGGTAGCTAAGGAGATTCAAGAGAGCGTCCGAAGAATGGAAGACGAGTACATTCTGTCTCAGCCATCCATCGAAGGAACCCCTCCCCTCACCCAAGCCCCGGACGACATCATCAACCAATTCGTCTTAGAGGTATGTAAAATTTAAAATAGTTTTCAAGTCTTTTTCTTTTACAATTTAATTTGTTCCGCAGAGCAAAGGGCGGATTTATGGTCTTCCCGACGATGCAGGATCATCGGGGTCTTCTCGTTACTACAGCGAGTCATCCGAGCTGAGAGCCCAGATGCAGGAGAAGGACGCCGAAATTTCAGAATTGAAGACGATGGTCCAACAGATACAAGATGCACAGAAGGCCCTAGAAGCCGAGCGGGAGAAGGAGAGAGCCGAGCGGGACAAGGAGAGGGAGATGATGCAACGGATGATGGAGTACTTGGGGCGCAACCCGGATTTTCTGTCGGGGCCCACCATTTAGATTTTTATTTTCAACGTTTTTGTAAAACAATATTAATTTTTATTTCTACTTTTAATTTTATTTTAATTTCTACTTTTAATTTTATCTTAATTTAAATAATTCAAATTTAAAATTTAAAATTTATATTAAATTAATTATTATTTAATTTTATTATCATTTTTAATAATTTCTACGAATGCGTCGGAAATCCGTCGGAAATTGATCCGTCGGAAAGCTGTCGGAAATAAATACGTTGGAAATCTGTCGGAAATAAATACGTCGGAAGTCTGTCGAAAAGTCGTCGGTTTACAAGTAATCGGAACCTGTCGGAAACAAAACCGATGGATTTCCGACGGCTGTATTTCCGACGGAATTCCGACAGCTTGCCGGATTGTGACGGATTTCCGACAGACTTACCATTTCTGACAAGATAGAAACGACGGACATATCCGTCGGAAATCTGTCGGAAAACGCATATTCCGACAGACTTTCGACGGATATTTCCGTCGGTTTCTCGCTGTTTTCTTGTAGTGATGTGTTAGCAGAAAGATTTTGTTAATATTTCCAAATTAGTTATTTATCCTTAAATCGTCTTAATTTGATTAAGAGTGATTTAATTTTCCCAACTAAACCATTATCTAATTAAAAACATATTCAATGCGTCAGAGTTTTATTATTATATATTAGATATAAATTTAGATAAAACATGAATTAGATAAAATTAATTCCTCAACCTAATATCAAGTATTTTGATGTCTCTCCAATCTCATCAACTATTAAAACTTAAATGGTTGCACGGTGGGTCTGCCAAAGCAGCGGTCTGTAATTATTTGAGAGTGAGACAGATGGTAATGGTTACCATATGATTTGAGAATGGTTTACTTGACTAAGCTATCAAAACGGTTTTGGGCTTAGAGACATAGGGTTGAGAAAATTTTATTTTGTTGAACGGGAGCGACACATTATGCTTCTTGTGTATCCGGTAGTGACTGATGTAGTGGCTGCTGAGGAAGTGGTTTAAGCTGCGACTGCTGCAGTGGTGGTTGCGGTTTTAACTGTCGTGGTGAATATTGATAATTAGGCGGCATATACATTGGTACCCTAGACCATTGTTTGACACACCATTTGCACCACCTGGTTGAACAGTCAAGTAACCCGAACTTACCTGAATCAGATTCGATGACGGGTATGGCCTCGACGAAACGGGTAAATACATAACATATGGTTGAGGTGTTGTTGTAGATGGTGGTTGGTCCGTCGAAACTGGAACTTGTTCCGTAAGAAACCTATACGTGAAGCTCACGACACCTTTTTTACCATAAGGACCGGTCAAAGCATGCGTCTCCAACTTCATACCGTTTGCATCTCCGTTGGTCAAGAAAGGTGGATTTAAGCTTAATAGTTGTTTAATCGGAAGCCTCACGAATCCGATTTCTTTATCACCAAGAAAAGGGCTATGGCTCATCAATTCTACAAGGAGCATCAAACGTCCATCTTGAGCCAACTTCTCATCGAGAGAACACTTAATCTTGTGGTTCCATTTCGGGTTTGTGTATGCAGAGAAAGCAATAGGTGTATTGATCCTATCTTTAACTATCCTGTCTTTAAGAATCGCGATGGAAGCGTAAACGTCCATTGCTGAGAAGGCGTGGACATTTTCTACGTCTTTGGCGTGTTTGATCACGACCTCGAGCATCAGTTTCGTCGTGGTGGTTTGAAACCGAGGCGAGTATACAACAGGCTGGTCTGATGATATTGTTGGATCCGGCTTTGGATAAACCGGTTGACTAATCGATGGCGAATGATCCGGTGGTTGACTAACGGATGGGGAATGAACCGGTGCCCGGGACTGCAAATTTTCATCAACCGGTACCGGTTTAAACCGGTATGAAAGGCTTATTGTTGCTTTGGTACTTCCTCCTTCTGTGAATTTGATAGGGCAAGTCATGAACTTCATTTTGTTGACGTTACCGTTAACAAACGGTGGAATCGGATTTGAGGCAAGAAGCTCTTGAACCGAAACGTTGACTTCCCAAATAAACGTCGTTTTCACCTTCAAGGCAATAGCTAAATAACTTGACCTTGAGGCTCAATATGGCTGCTTCCTCGGTTATGGAGAACTTAACGGTGTGATTCCATGAGGGATTTGGACCACCGTCATAGTCGATAGGTGTTTTGGCCACTTGTTTTGATTGAGAAGTGTCGCCGATAAGTGAAACGACGGCGTATACGTTAATCTTGTCTGTGGCATCGATATGGCCGATGTCACTAGCTGCAGGGCCGGCCCTGAGGGCCAGCGGGCAAAGCTCATGCTTGTGGCCCTCATATCGATCCTCAAATTTATTATAACAAATCGGCCCTAAAATCCTAAAAATTTCTTTAGTTTAGTGGTCAAATCGGCCTTTTTCGTATTTTTGCTTGTGGCCTATAAGAACTCAGGGCCAGCCCTGACTAGCTGATACAATTTTGAGCTCAAGAGTTGGGTTCTCTAAAGGTCTTTGCAACTGTGAAGTAGACATTTTTAGAGAAATCTTGTTTTCCATTATCTTTGCAATTGTGAAACAAGATATATACAGAATAGCACGTGTGGACTTCTTCTGAGGTGACGAAATTATATGTGTATAAAATGAATACTATTTCTCGAGTCCACGTTTAGTTTAAAATACTTGCCCTATCAAAGTCACAGAAGGAGATATCCTATTTGTAGAGTAGATCTTATTATCACGCAGACAAGTTCTTATCAAATACTTGTATAACCATATAGAAACATTAGAGTCTGTTTGGATGAAAATAATTACTCCCACTACTTATACTAACATTAACAAAAATAAAAAGAGGTTATTTTCTTGCAACAGTGTTCAACAAATGTGCTACGCACATTTCTCAAACTTAATCTTATTGAGACAGTAGAAAAAAGTAATAGCATAAATTAAATGAAAGTTGAATCGAATATGCGTATATATTATTAAAAATAAAAAAGGCATATGCGAATATTTATCCCAAAGACATATATGTAACATGTCTATGTCGAGTGGTGTCCCATTATCACAAAGCATACATAACATAAGACAAGTTCAACAATTTACACAAACAAAAGGAAGAGAAATAAAATACATGCAAATAGTTGATATGATTTCGAAGTTGACGGTTGAATTCTTCTTTATACGTCTTTGCAACTCCGGAGGAGACAATCCCAAGAGAGTAGACATTTTCAAATGTGTAGATCTTCTAAATGTTATAACATTATAAAAGTATCCCTTGTAATATATCAAAAGAATTAAAATGACGAATCGTGATAGTCACAACTAAAAATAAATAAATTGAACCACATGGTATTAAATTGATAAGTCATGGAATCAATTAAAACTACTATGGATATTCCCATTCGTGTGGTCATGATTGGTGGCAGTGATTCGGATGAATAATCTAATTTTGACGACGGAGGATAACGGTAAACTCAAAGCTGCTCATTTTTGGATGTTTGCTTAATCGGATAATGTTTATTTTCTCTCTTCTCGGATTTATTAAAGGGATTATTTGAAAAATAGACTTTTGTTTTAATTTTTTGAAAACTAACTCTTTTATTTCATCCGAGTACTAAACAATGGAATCAAGATCTTATTGATAAGTTGATACGACAAGAAGATGCATATGAAATCCTCAAACTCAAAGTTAGTGATACACAATCACAAGATCTCATAGATTGGAGTTACATCAAAGATGGTGAATATACAGTTAAATCAAGTTATTGGTTGAGTACTCATTTACTAGATGTCGAAGATATTGATCCTCCATGAGGCGACTCCCGGATTAAAGCAACCATTTGGAAATTACACACAACCCCGAAACTAGAACATTTTCTTTGGCGTATTCTTTCTTAAGCAATGGCTATAAGAACAATTTTTAAGCGGAACGATCAATGCCGACGATGCTGTAATGGTGATGATACAATGGATCATCTATTCTTTCGATGTCATTATGTGCAAGCGATTGGAGAGGTTCTCGATTAACAAATTCGATTTTGTTGGATCAGCACTCAATTTTCAATGACAAAATTCAAGCGATTATTGCCATAAACAAGAACCATAATGTTATGGATTATCAACGACAACTTCCTTTATGGCTTCTTTGGAGGATCTGGAAGGGTCGGAATGCACTATTATATCAGCGACAACAGAGCACTTGGCCACAAGACATATGTTATGCAGGATTAGAAGCAAGAGAATGGATTGCGACAAACCCACATCCTATACAACGGAACCAAAACAGAATGTGAAGAGAAACACAATGGAGATGACCACTGCATGATTTTGTAAAGTGCAACTACGATTGTTGCTTCAAACAAGATGGAACGTCTTCGGGAATGGCTTGGATAATATGCGACTCACAAGGCTTTTATGTCGAAGCTGGATTTAGTACGGGACGAGTGTGTGAATCATCATTGGAAGCCGAATTACAAGCTCTGTTTATGGCTAGCCAATTAGCTTGGACAAGAGGATATCAACGTATCATATTTGAAGGAGACAACTAGGAAGTTGCACGTTTGGTCAATAACTTGGGAGCAAAATCTCAATCTCTATAATTGGGTCTACGATATACAACAATGGCAACTGAAGTGTCTTGAAGCCAAAGTCACTTGGATTCCTCGAGAAAACAACAGAGTGGTTGATCGAATTGCTAAGGAGATAAATCATGCTTTATCTTATTCCATTTATTCATATGTACTTAAATTTTTAGTACCATATTTACATTGTGACCATCTTTCCTCAAGTTAGTGAAATAAGTATGTTAATAAAAAAAAAAACGAACTCTTTTTGTTTATGAAAAGACTTTTGTATCCTGTTTTGAATCAAAAATACAACATATACTATAGAAATAATAATTAAAATTTGTATGCACTATTATGATTAATGTGTATATTATTTTATATTTGACTTAAAAATGTTTTAATTAATTTAAAATTTAATTTTTTCAATAGATAATTCTACGGACATATGTAAAAGTTAATCTTTTAAGAAGTTTGAAGTTTTAAAACATTTATCGTAAGTTGTTTCCGGAAACAAAGAGAAATCGTTAAGTTAACCTTGTTTCATCTTTAGCACAATAATTAGATATATATAAATAAACATGACAACACAACAATCTAAAATGAAAAAAAAAAATTGAAAGACTCAACTCAATTTGACAAGAACAAAAATCAAAGGTTTCCATAAAGATATATGATCATATATTTTCATTAGAATCCCCATTTTAGACTTATCATCGGATTGTGAATATACATCGTTAGTCTGACACAAAATAATATGTAGTCAATTTTTTTTTTTTGGTCTTAATGTAGTCAAAATTTAAAGAATTTAAATAATAAATATTACAATAACACAATAGTAAATCCAGAAGGTGGAGAAGAGAAGACATTTTAGAAGTAAAATTCATACCATTATTGTGTGTAATAATGGAAATAATAAGATATAATATTATCATTCAAAAAAACTAAAACATATAAAAATAAATTATTATTCAGTTTTATTGAGGTCATTTTAGTAAATTTAACATTCAAAAAGTGTAGATTTCAAAAATTAAAAATAATGGTGTATTTTTCAAATTTAAAAACATAAAAAGAATATTTTTCCAAATTTCCTCTTTATTAAAATCTTAACCTAGAGTCAACTTTATTCTATGTGATTTGAAAATTTTTAAGATAGTGGAAAAAGCTACTTTATTTTCTTGAGCGAGCGGGAAAAATGTCATTTTGGTTAACCGTATTCTGAAACAGGGAAACGGTTAGAGCATCTTCAGCGGTGATAATTTGTGGGTATCATATGATATAAAATTATTGAAATTTGAGGAATAGCAGGAAAGAGAGTGTTTTTTCGTAAAAAGATGAGGTATTTTTAAATATATAATTAATAAAATTTGAGTAAAAAGAGGAGATTGTTGTTATTATTAGAGAGAGAGTATCAATGGTTTGATACATTTGAGGGTATCAATAGGAGGAAGTGAGTGTTTTTAAATATAAAATTAATAAAAGTTGAGTAAAATGAAGAGAAAGAGTGTTGTTTTGAGTAAAATTAAGTAAAAAGAGGAAATTTATTATTTTTTTAATCTCATGATACTCTAAAGTATCACTGGTGCTAATGCTCTTAGAAATATTCAATATTTCCTAGATGTATCGGATTTAGAGCTCATATGTCATAAGGGTTTGTAATTGTTCGTTAACATAATTAATATTCGCTTCAATACGTTTTCTTCTAAACTCTTATTTGTTGGTTAACCTTCATTTTTCCTTTTTTAATTGAATTCTTAACACGATGAATAATATCGTATTTAAAGCGTACTTCAAGTCTTCCAAATGAAATAGAGAAATAGTGACGATGAATAATACTCTCAAATCATGCATATATCAATCACTCTCTCAAGAGGTTTTTTTTTTTTTTTTTGAACAAACAAGAGGTTTTTTTCATTGAAAAATACTCATGGAAGCAAACAAACAAGGACAACCCAAAAGGAAGCACACAACGAAAGACACGAAACATCGAACATAGTACATAAGCCAAACCAAATACCAAACAGAAGAAATTAAAAACTACAATAAACAAATTTTCATATAAAACGGTGGATTGATCACCCGTTATGAAGAGCCAAAGCCTTCAAGTCTCAGACCTCATATATGTTTACTCCATCAGCAGTCATGTCATCCATTAAAGCTCCTCCTATTACTTGTCCCAAAATCCCTGCCGCCCCTAACCCTAATGCTGCCATGCTCCCCCCTTGCGGCTTTACTTGTGGTCGTGCATGTATCGGTTGAGGTTGAAGCTGAGATTGCGATGGTGAATACTGATGGTATCCATGTGACTGATGCATTTGTGATTGTGAATCCAGGGAGAGCTGTTGCTGAACTTGTGGTCGAGGCTGGGAATTTTGTGATGATGGTTGCGACTCCGGTTGTGTATATTGTTGGTATCCATGTGGGTTATATGTTCCAGGTTGAACAGTCATGTAACCCGAGGTTTCATGAACCTGGTCCACTGACCCGTATGACTGATGTGGGTCGACGGGTATATACACGATATATGGTTGGGGTATTGTGCCTGCAACAATCGGACTCATAACTCGCTCCTTAAAAAACCTATATGTGAAGCTTAGGGTTCCTTTTACCCCGTTCGGAACAGTCACCTTGTGTGTCACCAACTTCCTCCCGACAACATCAACGTCAGTTATCGGAGACCGCGGGTTTGAATCGATAAGTTCTTGAATCGGTATTTTGACTTCTCCAATATGCTTATCTCCCATAACCGTTCGGTGGCTCAGCAACTCCACGAAGAGGGTTAAACGGTCTTTTCGAGCTAACTTGTCCTCGTCAAAGGGAAACTTAACGGTGTGATTCCAAGTTGGGGAAATAAAGCCGGAATATGCGATAGGGGTTTTGGTCTTTGTTAGTGTTGTCTTGCCCTCACGGATCATAACTGACGCATATACGTCCATGTCATCAAAGACGTTGACATTTCGTATGTCTTTCGCAGATTTGATGACTAGCTCTAGGGCTAATTCCGTCGCGGAGCTCACAGTGGTGGTCTGAAACTGAGGAGAATAAATGATGGGATGACCTGATCTTGCTGGATCCGGGTTTGTGTAAACGGGTTGACTAAAAGGTGGTGCTGAAGGTTGAGGATACAGGTCATGAACCGGTACTGGTTTAAAGCGGTACGAGAGGCTCACCTTTGCATTTGGTTTTGCTTCTCCTATACATTTGAGAGGGTAAGTCATAGACTTCATTTTATTGATGTTACCGTTAACAAACGGTGGAAGCGGATTTGAGGCAAGGAGGTCATGAACCGAGACGTTGACTTCTCCTATATAAATGTCATTCTCATTTTCTAGCCAATAGCAATATAGCTTGACTTTAACGATTAATAGGTCTTCATTTGCTTCTCTCTCGTTGACGGAGAACTTAACGGTGTGATTCCAAGTCGGATTTGAACCACCGTCGTAGTCAATAGGTGTCTTGGCTGACTGTTTCTTCTGTGTGGTGTGGCCATCAATTGAAACTACGGCGTATACGTCAATCTTGTCCGTGGCATCGATATGGTTGATGTCACTAGCTGATACGATTTTGAGCTCAAGAGTTGGATTCTCTATGGTGTTTTGCAACCGTCGAGGGGACATTTTCAAGATAGTCTCTTTTTGTTTTGTCTTGGCGAAAATGTATACAAATTTTGTGTGGACATTTTCTGATGTTACAAAATTATAGAAAGATGGGTGTAAACTATACCATCTTGTAGAGTTATAAAATAACTACTACAGGTTGGTTGGGTGAAAAGTAATCCGCTCCCAGCCTTCCACCATTTATTAAATAAAGAAAATGTGTCAAAAACATAAAACATGTCACGCACACATTTCAAGTTTGGGCAATTTTAGACAATAGAAAAACTAACAGGGAAATTCTATTTATACGATGATATAAGCGATATTGGACACCAAAATACTTGTATTTTTACATCAAATGAAACATAGCACATTATTTTTTCTTGGGTTGAAATTTGAAAACAATCCGTTTTTACAATCTTCAAAAAGAAAAAGTTCATTTAATTTAACACATTTGTAGATCTAGCTAGCTAGATATGGTTGTGATGCCTGGAGGAGTCATATTAAATTAAATCACGCATGAAATATATATATATATATATATATATATATATAAATTTTTTGAGACGTAGGATCATAGTCCTAAAAGAGTATGTTAGACCATGTAGGTTCTGAAAGAGTATGTTAATAATATAAATAAGGAAAATATAGAGAAAATAGGAGAGAGGGAAAAATGAGGTTCTCAAATGATTTAATATATTTTTTTAGAGAATCTCTTAACACATGTTGTAACGACCGCGAACCGGAATTGTAGAATTTTGGTGGTGTCGATCGACACTAGTTATTTCGGGTCGTTTCGGTTTAAGTTTTAATTGCGGTTTGGGTTTGGTTTAAGATGTTAACCCTAGGGCTTAGTATAAAAGCCTTCCTTGTCGTGTTGCAGCCGTTTTTGGGAGAGAAGCCTTGTTGATCCTTGGGAGAGTTAAGGTGTTGATGACAGTTTCTGCTCGGTTTTAGAGGAGGCAAACGACAGGGGAGATCAAGTCGGATTGGAGCGAAATTTGGAGGGTAAGTTTTCCGTTATTTCCTCTTGATGTGGGCGAAAACCGTTTGTGTTTTGGTTGAGTAGTCGCTGAGTTATCGTTGTTTTCGTGAGAGAGGTTTCTGCAGATTCGAATCTGCGATCAGTCTGCTTCGAGGGAGGATTCCCGTCGAACCAGAGAGAATCAGGAGATGATCCTTATATCGTTGGAAATATAGTTCTGTCTTGTTTCTAGATCAGGTTTCGGATCCTGATTCGGAGGTAAGCTCCGTTCTCTGTGTTCGTTTGATTCCAGGGAGTCGGTTCTGAAATCTCTGTTTTTCCAGTTTCGTTTAGCAAGATTGCGGGGTGTTTTTCCGGAAGCTCGGAGAGAATTAGACAACGATCTAGAGGGCGTTGGAAAGCTCTATGTGTCTAGTTTTCGGAACAGGTTTCCGATTGAAAATCCGAGGTAAACTCCGTGTTCTGCATTGATTTTAGTAAATCGTGTTGTTTCTGTTTTTAGGAAATCCTAATTCGTTTTAGGGGAAAACCCTATTGTTGAGCTCTAGATATGAGAGTAGGTGAATCAGTAGCTTTGGGTCGAGCAAGAGGCTCTGATTTCGTGTATCCGTGTGTTCAATTCGTTAACTCAAAGGTGAGTGCGTGATCGCTAGGAAAAGCGTAGGATCGGATATTAGGAATTGTGTGATTATCGTTATTCGTTTTTCGTAGGGAAACCTTGGTTTTGTGCTTGATTGATGTGTGAATTCATCTTGTGTGGTCGCTGTGTCAATTCACGACGAATCGAGACGAGCCGTGTGAGGATTTGGCTCAGGCTCGGATTCTGCTTCGAAGTGTCGATCGACGCCTGCGGGCGTCGATCGACACCTCGCGCAGAGATGGACATCGACTTGCGGGCGTCGATCGACACTTCGAAGCAGAGATGGACATCGACTTGGTCGAGTGTCGATCGACACCAGGGTGGTATGTCGATCGACACCCGATAGTTTATTGTGTAATTTTTTGTGTGTTTTATTTTAATTAATCTGAGTTGTTGATTAATCGAAAAGGAAAATGTTAATTATTCTGGAATGGTAATTTAATCTGGAAATTGGTTTAATCGTTTTTCAATCGCGTAGTAAATTGATATTCGTATTTTTATGTTTTTCCTTTTTGCGGGATGACCGCTTCACTGAGTATTTATGATAATACTCACGCAATTCTGTTTTTTCCTTTTAGTTGCAGGTAAAGGAAAAGTGTGATCGTGGAATCAAGGCCGAGAGAAGAGGATGATAGGGTTTATATTTTAATGTCAGTCTAGCGAACTAGTTGATTAGGTTGCTAGATAATTTATTTTCCATTCCTGAATTCTGGTGTTTGAATTAAATGGTTTAAAAGAGTTATCTAATAATGGATTGTTTATTGGTTTAATTGTTTTTGTTCCACTTAGAAATGTTAGTATAAAAAAAAAAAGTTTGGGTGTTACATTTTGGTATCAGAGCCTAGACGGTTTTAGGACAATTGAATTTGGATGTCTGAGACTATGTGTTTAAATTGATTTGTGTGTTTAGTCAATTTAATAGAGTCTTAGTATCATCCTCTTCAGCATTTAAAGAGATTCCGCGGTAAGTTTCTGTTGTGTTTTTGATTGTGAGTTCTAGTGTCTTAGAGTGTACTTTTGGTAAGTACAGTTTGTGATGGCTAGAATTTCGAGAAGCCGTGGTGGCAGAGCTAGTGGTCGTGGAGGCCGGGGTCGTGGTCGTGGACCAGCTGTTGAATCGTCTTTGAGTGCTTCGCTTGCGTCAGGGACTCTTCTGCATCATACGGGTTCTGTGAGCGAGACCAGTGTTAGTGCTAGTGTGAGTACTGTGGGTGCCGGGAGAGGCGCCAGGATGACTGGCAGAGGAGCGGGCCCAGGTGTGGGTGCCGTTCTAGCTCAGGATCGTATGGATCGCATGGAGTGCATTCTGACAGAGTTACAGGGGTGGTTTCCGGCGGTAGCTCCGGTTCAGGCTCTAGTGGTTTTTCCTGTGGCGGAGGTGCAGCAGAGGGCTGCGGTTGCAGAGGTGCGTCCGTCTTACCTGCAGATGGTGAGTCAGATACGGCGGATGAGTACGGCTTTCTTTTCGGCTGGTGTCAGTCCCGAGGAGGCCGATGAGTGGCGTATACGCGTGGAGCGCAATTTTCGTTCGATTCGTTGCCCTGATGATTATCGGGTAGAGCTGGGGATCCACTATCTGGGTGGTGATGCGCACGCTTGGTGGAGAGATATTGAGGCCAGGAGGCCTGGTGCAGTGTGGACCTCGGGAGAATTTGTGGCTGAGTTCAACGCCAAATATTTTCCTCAGGAGGCATTAGATCGTCTCGCGTCGAGATTTGTGGACCTGGTTCAGGGGGATCGTACCATGCGTGAGTACGACGCTGAGTTTGGTCGATTGCTAGCTTATGCAGGAGGCATAGTTGATCAGCGGACGCAGGTTCAGAGGTTCATGAGGGGACTACGACCAGATTTGCGGACCAGGTACAGAGTGACTGAGTACGCCTCCAGGGCGAAGCTGGTAGAGGTTGTTGCGGGGATCGAGGAGGATCTGAGAGGGCAGGCAGCCGCGGTGGATCTAGTGTCAGTTGTTCTTCCTGTTCATCAGAGGTAGCAGCAGTCGCGGAGTGGTTTCAGTTCTGGATCCGGCAAGGGCGGCAAGCCTGCGCAGGGTCAAAAACGGAAATGGGATAGCGCTTCCAGGCCCCGTCAGAGTTCGGGGGGCGGAGCGTGTTACGGTTGTGGTACTTTGGAGCATCAATTGTCGATTTGCCCTGGGAAGGGTGAGCTACGTAGCAGCAGCCGCGGCAGGCAGACACGAGGGCCTGTTATAACTGCCGGGAGCCCGGGCATATCAGGCCAATGTGTCCCAAGTTGCAGTCATTGGCGCTTGCAGAGATTCATCCAGTAGCAGCGCAGCCATTGGCTCAAGTAGCAGCGGAGGAGCCGTTGGGTCAGATTGGAGGAGCTCAGCATAGGTATGAGTAGTAGAGGAGCAGGTTGAAGCGGCGTCAGTATTGGAGCAGGATTTGAGAGATCAGTTTGAGGATTGAGAAGCGTCCTTTTATCGCAGTTGTTTTTGGTTGTTCAGTTTAAGAATTTCAGCTCTGCGCTGTTATTTCATGGATTTGTCATATTTTCATTGTGGTTGAATGATATTCATTTTTGAAAATTTATAAGATGGTGTTTATTATTTATTTTCATATGAGTTATGAGGCGTGTGGTTCTCAGATGTGTTTTGTATGGGTGGACCAGTGGGGGTCGTTGTTTTGAGGATATTCCAGGATGGGAATGTCGTGATTATACCACGGGAGGCAGCTCTAACCAGAGGGGATAGGTGTTCTTATGTGTACTTATTGGGAAGTGTGTTCTCGGAATAATTAGCGAGGGATGTGAGATCTCTTGCGGGGATGTAAGATCCCCAGATACCGTTGGCTCGATGGATGTATCCCGAGAGTGCAAGCGGTATGTTTCATGTGTGGATTAAAGTGAGCCTCTGAGGCCAGGGGAGGATCTCGTGTGGTATCGGCCGTGTCAGGTCAGGATTTTGGTCCATGTTGGACGATTGCGGAACAAGTGGGAATCTCATGTAGTGTTGGCTGGAGCAGTCAAGATTATGGTCTGTGATAGACAGTGCGGGAGATTCAAGTTGCGAGTCGAAGTATCACTGATAAGGCTAGGCTTTGGTTGAGTCTCGGTAACCGATGCAGCGATATGAAATCCAAATCAGGACTGGCGGGTGGTTGTACATGTTCTTGTTTGATTGTTGTACAATCGACCGCCAGACCTAGATAGATTGAGAATCTTGCATCGTAAGTTCGGGACAAAATAAGGCCGATATTGGGCAATTCGAGTTGTGGTGATGCTTTTTGGTTGTTAAAGGTGCCTGCGATAGGCACGAGAGTCTTTGATGTGATCAAAGAATTTTTGGGAAGTGTTCATTCCATTCTCAGCATTTATATCTTGGATTATTCGAGTAATCCTGAGGAGCAGGAGTTTTATCGCGTTTGGTTTTGGAGAGGCTTTGGGAGCAGAAGTGATATGGTAAGTTGAGCAATACTGTTTGAGGAGCGCTAGTTTGATTGCAAGAAGACAGATGGGAGTATCCAAAGGTTTCATGGTTCGTCGGATGGTAAATCAGTATTTTAAGGAAGTTCTGATTGGTTGGTTATGGCGCATTGAAAAATCTAATTCTGGGTTTACGGTTGATCGTGCATGTTCTTGTTTGGTGGTTGTGCGATCAATCCGTTAGACCTAGTCCGGGTTAGGAGGAGCATCAAGGGTTTAGCGTGAGTTGCTTTGAGGCAGTCAGTTCAGTTTCAGGTCTCTTCGAACGAGACAGGCAGGGTAAGCAGGTGTATCGGCCGTCAGTTTGGTTACGCTGAGGCGTCAGGAGTGGTTTTGGGCCCTTGTTGGGTAGTTCAGTTTTCGGTGTTTAGTGCTCGGTATTTATTGCTCTAGGGACTGCGGTCCCGAATAACTCATGTGTTGTGAGGAGAGGTGAGTTCTCCTGTGTGTTGTTTTGGGATGTGAGATTCCAGTTATCGTGGACTCGAAGGATGCGTCCCGAGAGTGCAAGCGGTATGTGTTCTGATGGGCCATGGGATGCGTCCTTTGGGTGTCAGGTGTAGACTGAGTTAAGAGTAATAAATATCTGGGGCGGGTGAGAAGTTGGGATTGGTGATGTGCTTCGAAGTTGAAAGTGTGGATCTTCAGGAAGTCAGTTGTGTTTACCAAGTGTTCGGTAGGGGCAGAGTTATGATGTCAAGTTTTAATGTCGAGTCTATATCATGGAAAGTATTCCTAGTCTCAGGTGCTTGTGCATACATATGTTGATTACTCTAAAGGAAACATTTTCCTAATTAGAGCCAGAGCTTGAGGGAGACGTCCTGAGAGTGGAGTGGCATCAATATCATTACCTCGAAGGAGACGTCCTGAGAGTGTGATGATGACGCTATAAGTATGAGTGATCAATGCCTGGCCGTGGCATGGGTATGAGATGGGATGCGGGCCTAAAAGCCTTCTTCTTTTCGTTCGGTTCCGACAATCGGATTAACGGGTGTAGCGTCTTGGGTTGTGCATGTTCTTGTTTGATTGTTGCGCAATCGATTGGGGCAGACCCAGTCAGGATTATGAAACGTTACATTCCTTATAATCCGGGTTGGGAGCTTTGCGTCTCTTTCAGTTTTGAGGAGAGTCAAGGTGTTGCGTCAGAAAAAGATTCCTGTGTTGTGAATTTTGTGGGATTGCGCTGGTTGCGAGGAAGAGACTTGGGAGTCTGAGGCAAAAATGAAGTTAAGTTTGGGGAATGGTTCGACAAGCAAGTCGTTGTTTGAGCTTTATTTCTCTTTTTGGTTCTAGTCTTGTTATTTAGCATGGTTGCTTATTCTGTATTTTCGTTTTGTTGTAACGATTATACCTTTTCGAGATTTATAAGATGGAGTCGTTCTTATTTATCTGTTTTTATAAGATGGTTAGTTCTTATATTGTGTTCGTGGTGATATTCCGGGTTAGGGAGTATCGAATGTGACCACTAGGGGCAGTTAGTCGATAGATGTTTATAGACGTTTTAGAATTTATTACTCTAGGGGCTGCGGTCCCGGGCAACTCATTCATTTTTTTTTGAGAGGATGCGTTCTCTCGAGGGATTGTTTAGCTTTCCCTGTGTACCCGGAGCTCAAAGGATGCGTCCTGAGAGTGGTAGGGGCACGAGGCACCGATAGCTCAAAGGATGCGTCCTGCGAGTGAGAGGGGTGTGGGGCACCGATAGCTCAAAGAATGCGTCCTGCGAGTGAGAGGGGTGCGGGATACCGATAGCTCGAGGGGTGCATCCCGAGAGTGAGAGTGGTGTGACACCGATAGCTCAAGGGATGCGTCCTGCGAGTGAGAGTGGTGTGGAATGAGTTAAGAGTAATAGATGTCTGGAAATGGGCGTACAAACATGAGACTGAACGAGAGCCTCGGAGATCGGGTGTTTGATCTCGGATAGTTTTGACTGGGTCTGGTCAGGTTTTGAGTTTTGATGGCATTAATGGGCCGGTTTTGAGCTTTGGTGGCACTAATAGACCGATTTGGGGTCGGATAGGAGTCTTTGATAGATGGTTTTGTGAGGATTCGAGAACGAATCCATTGTTAGTGGGGGAGAATTGTAACGACCGCGAACCGGAATTGTAGAATGTTGGTGGTGTCGATCGACACTAGTTATTTCGGGTCGTTTTGGTTTAAGTTTTAATTGCGGTTTAGGCTTGGTTTAAGGGTGTTAACCCTAGGGCTTAGAATAAAAGACTTCCTTGTCGTGTTGCAGCCGTTTTTGGGAGAGAAGCCTAGTTTTCTGCTCGGTTTTAGAGGAGGCAAACGACAGGGGATATCAAGTCGGATTGGAGCGAAATTTGGAGGGTAAGTTCTCCGTTATTTCCTCTTGATGTGGGCGAAAACCGTTTGTGTTTTGGTTGAGTAGTCGCTGAGTTATTGTTGTTTTTGTGATAGAGGTTTCTGCAGATTCGAATCTGCGATCAGTCTGCTTCGAGGAAGGATTCCTGTCGAACCAGAGAGATTCAGGAGATGATCCTTATACCGTTGGAAAGATAGTTCTGTCTAGTTTCTAGATCAGGTTTTGGATCCGGATTCGGAGGTAAGCTCCGTTCTCTGTGTTTGTTTGATTCCAGGGAGTCGGTTCTGAAATCTCTGTTTTTCCAGTTTCGTTTAGCAAGATTTCGGGGTGTTTTTCTGGAGGCTTGGAGAGAATTAGACAACGATCTAGAGGGAGTTGGAAAGCTCTGTGTGTCTAGTTTTCGGAACAGGTTTCCGATTAAAAATCCGAGGTAAACTCCGTCTTCTGCGTTGATTTTTGTAAATCGTGTCGTTTCTGTTTTCAGGAAATCCTAATTCGTTTTAGGGGAAAACCCTATTGTTGAGCTCTAGGTGTGAGAGTAGGTGAATCAGTAGCTTTGGGTCGAGCAAGAGGCTCTGATTTCGTGTATCCGTGTGTTCAATTCGTTAACTCAAAGGTGAGTGCGTGATCGCTAGGAAAAGCGTAGGATCGGATATTACGAATTGTGTGATTATCGTTATTCGTTTTTCGTAGGGAAACCTTAGTTTTGTGCTTGATTGCTGTGTGAATTCATCTTGTGTGGTCGCTGTGTCAATTCACGGCGAATCGAGACGAGCCGTGTGAGGATTTGACTCGGGCTCGAATTCTGCTTCGAAGTGTCGATCGTCGCCTGCGGGCAATGTCGATCAACACCTCGCGCAGAGATGGACATCAACTTGGTCGAGTGTCGATCGACACCAGGGTGGTGTGTCGATCGACACCCGATAGTTTATTGTGTAATTTTTTGTGTGTTTTATTTTAATTAATCTGAGTTGTTGATTAATCGAAAAGGAAAATGTTAATTATTCTGGAATGGTAATTTAATCTGGAAATTGGTTTAATCGTTTTTCAATCGCGTAGTAAATTGATATTCGTATTTTTATGTTTTTTCTTTTTGCGTGATGACCGCTCCACTGAGTATTTATGATAATACTCACGCAATTCTGTTTTTCCTTTTGAGTTGCAGGTAAAGGAAATGTATGATCGTGGAATCGAGGCCGAGAGAAGAGGATGATAGGGTTTATGTTTTAATGTTAGTCTAGCGAACTAGTTGATTAGGTTGCTAGATAATTTATTTTCCATTTCTGAATTCTGGTGTTTGAATTAAATGGTTTAAAAGATTTATCTAATAATGAATTGTTTATTGGTTTAATTGTTTTTGTTCCGCTTAGAAATGTTAGTATAAAAAAAAAAAAAATTTGGGTGTTACACATGTTTAGTTTTAATTGGCTCAATTTTCTTTTAGATATTAAATTTTAATTAAAAACATGTATTATGTTAAAATACTAATATAGTTTAATTTAGAACCCCATTTTAGAAACTTTACCAATGTACCAAAATAAGACTGCTGGGCATAAACACTAATCTGGTCACAAAATACGTTGAATTTTTTTGTTGATTATTCATTTATGGTTTAATGAAACTTACAAAGCGAAGAGTTTGAGTTCATATTCAAGGCAGTGTGCATTGATGCGAGAAAATTCAGCTAGATCAGACTGATAGGAGGCTGGGTCGGATTCAAGACATTTGAGACATATGACTTGGTAATGAGTGCTGCTACACTCTTTCTTCATCAGATATTCGTCTGCCCAATCGTTATCAGAAGAAGTGATAGAACCATAAGCTTCATCATCATGGGATTAGTCATTTTCTCTCTTTTGATAATAGATTTCTTATGTTTTGGTGTTTTCTTGTGGTGATGTTTTGATGCTACAGGTGGTTATTGCTTATTTAAATATAGATATTTGATTGTGTTCTCATAAGTTGATAAGGGTCAAAACACTAATTAAAACTTACAGTCTTACTCTTTCCCAAAAAAAAAAAAAAAAAAAAAAAAAACTTACATAGAGAGATAACTAAAACTACTTCCCTAAATTAAGTTTACTCACAATAACCCTAATGTTGTTTAAAGGAATATAGATGCAGATCAAAACACGTATCCAATACGTTTACTTTATTGAATTGATAACAAAAATGAAATACAATTGTTATAAACAGAAACAGACTTGATCAGTCACACTCAAACAACGATAACTATTTACTCGTACCTCAAAATGATACAAACTTGATGTCTTTGGAAAGCTAAGAGTCGAGGCTTTCTAACGGTATGTTGATCGTATTTTGGGTCTTTCTGGAACGGCGGGAAATCAGCCCGTAAATTGACTGATCGAATATGTTGATTTCTTCGTCTTGCTTGAATGATCGGAGAACGTTTGATAGAGGCTTGCGAATCGCAATCTCCTAAGACAGAATTTCGTCACTACTGGTGTAAGTAGTTGCGAGGACGTCTATTTTGCAGGATACAATTATCGATATTCGGAATACACACCTTCCTTAAGATCCTAGCAAACCTACTTTAAGATTCACTGAAATTGATTTAGTGAAGAAGAAGAAGATTTAATTACAATTTTCTGCATCTTCCCTGTGATCTCTTTATATATTGATTCAAGGGATGCTTATTGAAAATAAGCGTCTCTTGAAAAGAAGCGCCTCTTAACACATGTGCCTCTTTTCAATAGTCACATGTAATGAAGGGGTGTTTCATTTATTTACATAAAAAAAAGTATACTTATGTAAATATTATGTAATTGTATTTATGTAAATAAACTCCAAAACCTAAAAGCAATTGTCTTTCCTGAACGCACATCTCTGTCATCAAATTATAAAACAAAACCAAAAAAATTGTGTTCCTAAACCCTTTTTCAGTTTACTCGCATCAACCCTAAAAACAATTTCTTTCTCGGTCGTACTGAATTGTGAATTCTAACAGATCGACATATATTACTTTAGCAAATTAAGTTTGCTTTTCTAAATAAACATATGAGGTCAGCTTAGTTACAGTTTTTTTATATATGCTATTTTCGTATTTCACCATATATGGAGGTTCAAAGATTTTATATAGTCGTACTACATGTTTTTTTTAATTTTTGGTTAGTACATGTTAAACTAACAAAATATATACTCCCAACTCTTATAGATTTTTACATAGAGATAATAACTAAAACGACCTTGGAAAGTACCTTAATAACTAAAACGACCTTGTAGAGATGAGAGGACATGAAAAGTCTTATAAACCTTATGTGAAACTTATTATTACAGAATTGCCATTGATAAAAAAAAAATTAGGTTTACGGTTACTGTTCATAAACCGCCGAATAAAACTGTTTCACTTTTTTTTTTTTCATTCCTTCCACGGGAAAGGAAAAAAAACGACCGGCGACGATTCTTCTCTGTGTCTCATCGTTTTCTCCGTCGCCGTCGCCGAAGAAAAAACGACCGGCGATTCTTCTCTTCTCTGAGAATGTAAGTGTGCGACTTCTCTCCTCTTCGTTTCTCTTTTCTCGTTTAACAACTTCTCTCCTCTTGATCTCCACAATGGTTAATGACGACGACGTGGAAGATGGAGGCGGAGCGTATCGGCCAGGCTCTGGCTCTGGAGAGGGTCAACCGCCGAGAAACAATCTGGGTTCGTTCGTGTTCTTGATGATTTCTGGGTTCGTGTTCTTGATGATTTCTAGGTTCGTGTTCCTGATGATAGATTTATTTTTGTTTGATGGTAGATTTGTTATTCTTTGATAGTAGATTTATTTCTGGGTTCGTGTTCTTGATGATTTCTGGGTTCGTGTTCTTGATGACAGATTTATTTTTGTTTCATGGTAGATTTGTTATTCTTTGATGGTAGATTTATTTATGGGTTCGTGTTCGTGTTCTTGATGATTTCTGGGTTCGTGTTCTTGATGATAGATTTATTTTTGTTTGATGGTAGATTTATTTTTCTGGGTATGGTAGTTTTTCTTTGATGGTAGATTTATTTTTGTTTGATGGTAGATTTATTTTTTTTTGATGGTAGATTTATTCTGCTGGACGTGGTGGAGGCTTCGGAGGTGGTGGCAAAAGAAGCGGAAGCCGTGGATTTATTGGATTCGGCGGTGGTAATGGTAGTTTAATTTAGTTGGAAGTTTGTTCTGTCATGGTAGATTTATTCTATGTTCAATGGTATGGTAGATTTATTTTTGTTTGATGGTAGATTTATTTTTCTTTGATGGTAGATTTATTTTGACATTTTACGATGTCGAGACGGACCACACTAGATCAGACGGTACTCCGATTCAAGGAACCGCCGCTGATAGTGGTTCATTTGGTGGACTTGGAGGCTTCAGAGGTGGTGGCGGAAGAAGCAGAGGTTGTGGATAACTTACAAATTTATGTTTGATGGTAGATTTATTCTATGTTCAATGGTATGGTAGATTTGTTTTTCTTTGATGGTAGATTTATTTTTCTTTGATGGTAGATTTATTCTCTGTTCAATGTGACAGAATTTATGTACTCTAGAAATTTGCTCGGTATATAATATGTTTCCAAATGCCTTTAGCATCAATTATTATAACTTTAAAACAGGAAAAACAAGTTAAAATTGAAAAGACACACATAATAATAGACATATATTTAAGCTTCACTAGTGGTATGATTATGATCATATTGACAACAATTAGAACACTTGTGTTCTTTCCTTGGCTGGTATCGCTCCATCTCAGTATCCAATGCACCTTTTATCCATGAGTTAGATAATAAGTCTACCACAATATTATTAAAAGAACCTAAGTCAAATAATAAGTCTACCGCCATATTGTTTAAAGAACCTAACTCAGATAACAAGTCAACCACAACAGTGTTTAAAGAAGTTAAGTCAAATAACAAATCTACCACTACATTGTTTAAAGAGCCAAAGTCAGATAACAAATCTACCACAACATTGTTGTTTGAAAAACCTAAGTCACATAACAAGTCTACCACAACATTGTTGTTCAAAGAACCTAAGTCACATAACAAATCTACCACCACAGGGTTGTTTAAATAACCTAGGTCAGATAACAAGTCTACCACAACATCGTTGTTTGAATAATCTATGTCAGAAAACAAGTCTACAATAACTATATGAACAACCATCGTCGGATAATAAGTGTACCACAACTATATGACAACCATCTCCGGATAATAAGTCTACCACAACTATATGAACAACCATCGTCGGATAACAAGTCTACCACAACTATATGAACAACCATCGTCGGATAATAAATCTACCACAACTATATGACAACCATCTCCGGATAATAAGTCTACCATCCGAGAAACAAATCTACCATCTGAAAAACAAATCTACCATAAGGTGAAAAGAAAAAATAACTCTACCAATGTTTTTCGGGAAATTGTTCCAGTAAAAGAGAAAAAGATTGAATAAGTCTACCGTCAAAAATATTAAATCTACCACTCAGTATAAATCTACCACCACTATAATAAGTCTACCACAACAGTCAATTAGTATAAATCTACCACCACTATAATAAGTCTACCAGTCTCACAAATAAATCTATCACGAAAATTTAACTCTACCGTTAAAGAAAATAAATCTACCAATCTGGGGAAATAAATCTACCAATCACAAAATAAGTCTACTGCTCCAAAATAAATCTACCACTGAAAATATTAAATCTACCAATCACTCTAATAAGTCTACCATTCGGAAACATATCTACCATCAAGGGGACAAATAAGTCTACCGTTCATATATAAATCTACCGATCAAAAAATAAGTCTACCGCTCAAAAAATAAGTCTACCGTTCGTAAATAAATCTACCATCAAAGCATGGTAGATTTATTTTCTTTGGTGGGAACTTTTCCCGCCGATTCATTAATGGCAGTTTCGTAAATACGTTTTTTGTTATCAAGGGAACTAAGGGTAAAACAGGCAAAAATCCTCCAAAACTCTATTTTTTTTGGGGAATGTTGTTTTTGTGCAAAACCAACTTTCCAAGGTCGTTTGAGTAAACTTCCCTTTTTACATATTAGCTACATTTTAGTTATTACCCAAAATAATGTTCAAATATATTTGGACAAAGAAATTGGGCCCATGGTTGAGAAGGCCCAAATGAAGATCTGGAAATAAATCCGTGGAACCAAAATCGATCAATCATCCTTGGAAAAACACAGAGATAAGATATGAATCTTAGCAACGTGGAGAAGCCACGGCCTCGGCCTCGGCGTCCAGCGATAAATACCGATGTAATTGTTCTTATTCTGTGTTGGAAATTTATGATTTATTGGTAACTGATGATGGTGATTTGGTAAATTATTATAGGGATTCGACATCGAGGGCGTTACATATAAAAATTTTGTGAATCCCATTGACTGTACAAGGGACAATTATTATTATATGGTCTACGCCAAGCTTTATGCTATGATGGGGCTTCACCGTTACAATCTGTATCATGGGACTATAACTTCAAGCTCCTTGACATAAAGAAATTCAATTTTGCCAATTAAATAGATATTTTTATCAACTAAATTCTCTTACTATTTCAAAAGTCAAAATATCCGATTTCTTTTCCCATGTTATATGAGAAATTTTAGTTTTTATTTATTTATTAATGCAAATGTTAACGAACGAGTAAAATGGAAATAAGTATTCTGGATGTACAAATATAAATTCAATTTTAATCATTATAATTAAATTCTTTACCATTAAATAAAATTTTGTTAAGATACTCTCAACAATATATCTCCTATAATCAAGATGTCATGTGTTGCTTGAGTTTGCTATATAGTTTGTTTACTTTCAATGAAATAGAAGAAGAAAAGAAAATTGTTTAAAGTAACGTGTTTGTGTGTTTTTGTTCTTATTGTTTTCATCAACAAATTGGTTAGTCCTATAATTTGGGATTTACCAAATCTTTTTTGAAACATCATTTGCTGTAACACCAGGTTTTTTTCTTTTTTTTTTTAACTAAATTAATTTTACTGCAGAATAAACTCAACACTTGAATCCATAATAAAATCACATAACAATCATCCAACGATAACAATCAATATTACATCCAGGAATGCTCATAACAAATCTAGCAACCTAACACCGGTTCACTAGACTAAACGACAACACGATAAGATACTATCATCCCCTCCTCTGGCCATGATTCCGCGATCACATTTTTCCTTTACCTGCAACACAATTGGGAAAAACGATTGCGTAAGTATTTAATAAATACTTAGTGAGACAGTCCTCCCATCTACATGCCAATTACTACAATACCAGGATTATCAAACAATGCACAGAACAAGCAAACAACACAAAACAGGAACAGCAGCGACCATGTCGATCGACGGGAAGTAATCCTGTTGATCGACGGGCACTTTAAAAACTCTTGTCGATCGACACGGAAACAATCTTGTCGATCGACAGGCGATCTGCTGCTGGAATCCGACCTATCCTCTCATGGTCGAATCTCCACACTTCTCAAACTAAAACCTGCACATACAATCGCAAATCCACCAAAAACACCCAACAAGCAACCGCATATCATCCATTCCTCAATCTAAGGACCTATGGTCACGCACGCACCTTAGATTTGAAGAGGAAGAACGAAGAACGCGAAGAACACGAAGAACACGAGACTCCAAACACTGATTTTTGCACCACTCAGCCACCCAAAGATTCTCCCACGAAAACACACGCTATAGGATCGAGAATCAAGGACAAATCCAAAAGAATTTCCTTCAAACTTCTCCCATCCTCTCAACTCTCTTTTCTCTCAAAAATTCCCCTTTTAGATCTGATTTTTCGGCTAAAAGAGAAAGAAAACGCGTGTTTTCCACCTTATATACGGAACCCTAAGTTCCTAAACCGGCCCATTAACCAAAACGAACCAAAAACAAGACCCAAGTCTGATTTTTAACTCGTGTCGATCGACACACTCTTCGTGTAGATCGACAGGGACCTCACTACCCAAATCTTCGAAGAGACAACAGACCGTGTCGATCGACACACACCCCCTGTGTCGATCGACACCCACCAAAAATTCACGGGCGTTACAATTCTCCTCCACTAACAAGGATTCGTCCTCGAATCCCGCGAAATACGTCCACATAGGACCACACTCTGGCCCGCACAGGCCAATACCATAAGAGATTCTCACATAATCTCACAGACTCACGGACTAATCCTATGTTTATACGCACGTTTTCAGAACACTTATTACGTTTAACTCATCCATACCCACAAATACTCTAGGGAAACCACCGTCCCCTCGAGAGAACCGTCGTCTCTCCGCACTATAGAGGAAACCACCGTCCCAGTATAGGCACTTAGTACTATAAAGGAAACCACCGTCCCAGTATAAGTACATAGGAAAACCACCGTCTCCTAGCATACATACAGGAAACCACCGTCCCCGATACATACTCTGGAAAACCACCGTCTCCAGATCATGAGTCATCCGTAATAAATTCTAAAACGCCTATAACCATCAGCGACTAGGTCACCTCACGTAGTCTAAACACGATACTCCCCAACCGGAATACCCACAAAACACGACCCCACTGGCCAACACAATGACCTATCAGGAACGCTATCCGATAACTCAGAGATATAAGGAAAACTCATCTCATAAACCTCCAATAAAATGTATATCGTTACAACCAAACGAAAAATACACGAACCAACACAACAACACCGGCACCAAAAGCCAAAAGAAACTCAAACCACAAAGAAAGCTAAGCTCAACCGGCGACCTGCTCGTCGAACCACTTCCTGAACTTCAGCTTCATCTTTGCCTCTGGCAATCGCCACAATCCCACAAAATGGGCAACAACGGAATTTTCTTCTGGCGTAGTTCCTTGACCCTTATCTCGAGAATCCTCACAGGAACCGCCGGAACCGTCAAATCAGGCTGCAAATCCGCAGGGATCTCCGGTACTAACACCTCCGACTCATGCAGGCACTTCCTCAACATCGACACATGGAAAACCTTATGAAAAGCCTTCATGACCGGTGGTAACTCAAGCCGATACGCTACCGGTCCCACCCGCTCCACCACAGGAAACGGACCCATAAAACGCAGACTCAGCTTGTTCTCCGAAATGGACCTGTTACGGCCCCTCAACATAGCCATCTTGAGATACACGCGATCTCCAACCTCAAACTCAAGCTCACGCCGTCGCTTATCAGCGTAGCTCCTCTGGCGATCCTGAGCTTCCTTCATGTTCAATCTCACGACTCGGATCCTCTCCGTCCTTTCCTGAACATAGGTAGCTCCCAGAACACTGCGTTCCCCCACTTGGGTCCAGCATAAAGGCGTCCTACATGGCCTCCCATACAATGCCTCAAAAGGAGCCATCCCGATACTTGCTTGAAAGCTGTTATTATACGCAAACTCTACTAAGCTCAAGTGATCATACCAATGACCGCCCCAATCCAAAACACACATCCTCAGCAAATCCTCCATAGTCTGAATAGTCCTCTCTGACTGCCCATCAGTCTGCGGATGATAAGCCGTACTCATATACACCTTAGTGCCCATCTCTGCCTGAAATGCTCCCCAAAACTCGGATGCAAACCTGAGATCCCGATCAGACACAATACTAGCTGGCACTCCATGCAGCCTCACAATCTCTTGCACAAACTTCTTAGCCCACTTAGCCGCTCCATCGGTCTTCTTAATGGCCAAGAAGTGTGCTGACTTAGTCAACCAATCCACAATCACCCAGATAGCATCAAACGTCTGTGAAACAGGTAATCCCACTACGAAATCCATCGTAATCATATTCAACTTCCACTCAGGAATGGGCAAACTCTGTAGGAAACCACTCGGAACCTTGTGCTCGGCCTTGACCAACGAACACGTGTTGCACTTAGAAACATAAGCTGCCACATCTCTCTTCATCCCGACCCAATGATAATACCGCTTGAGATCACGATACATCTTAGTCGCACCCGGATGAATCGAGAACTTGCTCGAATGAGCCTCACTCAGAATCTCCTGCCTCAGCTCCTCAACCTTGGGTACACAAACCCGACCGCGAACAAGAATTGCCCCACTCGGTGAGACCTGATACTCAGAACCCGCTGCTGTCGACGGAACTACCAAACCTGAATCGCTCGCCTGAGCCGCAAGAATCCAACTCAGAAGGTCTGCCTGATTAACCGCCTCTAAGCCCAATGGCTCCTCCGAAATAGCAGACAGACGCAACGTGCTAATCTCGCCTACTAAATCCTCAATATCCCGCTCACAGGCTGAATCAGACCGCCGTCGACTCAAGGCATCTGCTACCTGATTAGCCTTGCCCGGAAGATAAATAATCTCTACATCGTAATCTGCCAGCAACTCAACCCAGCGCCTCTGTCTCATATTCAGCAACGGCTGAGTGAAGATGTGCTGCAGATTCTTGTGATCCGTGAAGATCTGCACTCTCCCTCCATAGAGATAAGACCTCTAAATCTTCAGAGCGAACACGACTGCTCCCAACTCTAGATCATGCGTAGGCCGATTACGTTCCCAGCCCTGAAGCTGCCTCAAAGCATATGCGATAACTCGACCCTCCTGCATCAAAACGCAACCCAGACCAACTCCTGAAGCATCAGTATACACAGTGTAAGGCTTCCCCGACTAGGGTAATGCCAACACCGGCGTACTAGTCAACATCTCCTTGAGCCTCGCAAAACTCTCCTCGCACTACGGCGACCAGACGAACGGAACATCCTTACCGGTCAGCTTCATCATCGGCTGCACCATACCCGCAAAGCCCATGACGAACCTCCAATAATAACCTGCCAAACCCAAGAAACTCCTGATCTCGGTTGCACTGTTCAATCTAGGCCAAACACGGATCGCCTCAATCTTAGCCGGATCCATAGAAACTCCCTCTGCAGAAACAATGTGGCCAAGAAAACCCATCTCTCGCTGCCAAAAACTGCACTTGCTTAACTTAGCATACAACTTTTGTTCCCGGAGCCTCTCAAGAACCAACCGCAAATGCGTCTCATGCTCCTCGGAACTCCTCGAATATACCAAAATATCATCGATAAAAATGATAACAAACACGTCCAGATACTCCCTGAACACGTTGTTCATCAATCGCATGAATGCCGCAGGCGCATTCGTCAATCCAAAAGGCATGACCACGAAGTCGAAATGCCCATAACGCGTCCTGAATGCCGTCTTACGAACATCTGCCTCGTCAATCGGAATCTGATGATATCCATAAGCCAAGTCAATCTTGGAGAACCAGGTCGCACCCCTCAGCTGATCAAATAACTCATCAATCCTCGGGAGAGGGTACCTGTTCTTCACAGTGACTCGGTTCAGTCCCTGGTAATCAATGCACAACCGGAAACTACCATCCTTCTTCTTCACAAACAAGACCGGCGCTCCCCACGGCGAAACACTCGGGCGAATAAAACCCTTACCCAGAAGATCCTCTAGCTGCTTCTACAGCTCTGCTAACTCTGCTGGAGCCATCCTGTAAGGAGCCTTAGATATCGGAGCTGTTCCCGGCTCCAACTCAATCGTGAAAGGATCAGCCCGAGATGGTGGTAATCCCTTCAACGACCGAAAAACATCCTCAAACTCCCGAACAACTCGAATATCCTGAAGAACAACCTCACCACTGGACTCTGCCATCACAATCGTCGCCAAAAATGCCTCGCAGCCTCGCTCTAACATCTGCTCTGCCTGAATAGCCGAGATCACAAGACTACTGGAAATCGGTTTCAACCCCTGAAACACCAATTTCCCACCGTCGCGCTCGAAGCTCACTCTGCCTCTGAAATAATCTAGATGAACCCGGTAAACCGATAACCAGTCCATCCCAAGGATCACATCATAAAGCGCCGACATCGAATGTCCTGCGATCTGAATATCTACTGCCCTAGCACGGACCGAAGTAGCCAGGAAACCACCTCCAGCCACCTTGACCATGCCTGCACGCTCACCAGCGCTGCTCCGGATGCCACTGCTCTCGGCATGCTCCGGAGTAATGTAGCAGTTTGATGCTCCAGAATCAAACAGAACGTGGGACTCAAAACCACCCACTAACACGGTCCCTACACAATTCACATGCGTTGAGAACCCCGATATCCCGACCACAAATAAAATAAAAGACCCGCGAAAACCTCGACAAAAAGAATTCTACGACCAGAATCTTTACGAAGTTAAGTCTAGAATTTTACATGTGATCTGCCCGGCGCCACCCTGCTGACCGAAATCCGCCGGAGGATACACATGAGGTGCTGGACCAATCTGACCAATCGGCTGCTGCACTGCCGCAATCTGACTCAAAGGCTGAACCCCAGCAGGCTGAATCGCTGCAACAACTGGTTGCTGCAACTTGGGACACATCGGCCTGATATGCACCGGCTCTCTGCAGTGAAAACAAACCTTAGCCTCTCAGGAGACCCTAGGACACTTCGCCACTCGATGCTCTGAACTCCCGCACCCAAAACAACCATGGGTGTCGTGGCTACCTGAACCCGTCCTAGAAGGATCATCCCACCTCCTCTTCTGGCCCTGCACAGGCTTACCGCCCTTGCCAGAACCAGAACCTCTACGCTGCTGATGCTGCTGCGGCTGCTGACTCCTCGGCTGAACGGCAGGAGCCACAACAGGTTGAACGACAACCGGACCAGACTGCTCACGCTGATCCTCCTTAATCGAAGCTGCTAGCTCCACCAGATCTGCCCTAGAGACGTATCTACCACCCCTGCACTGGGTCCTGATACTCAACCGCAGTCCCTGCAAGAACCGCTGAACCAGAGCTCGCTCGTCGTCAACACCGTGCCCAGTATGAACCACCAACCTGCTGAACTCGGCGTCATACTCACGCACTGACAGCTCTCTCTGCGTCAAAGACATGAACCTCATTTGAAGATGGTCTCGAGCCTCCTGAGGGAAATACTTGGCGTTGAACTCAGCCAAGAATTCACCCCAAGTCTACTCCGCACGCATAGCCTCAATAGCGCGCCACCAACAATGGGCATCACCACTCAGATAGTGGACAGCCAACTCGACCTGATACTCAGCAGGACACCTGATCGATCTGAAGTTACGCTCTAACCTCAGACGTCACTCATCAGCCGCCTCAGGACCAACTCTGCCCTCGAAGAATGACGTAGCTATCCTCTGCATCTGTCCATAATTAACTAAATTAATTCTACTGCAGAATAAACTCAACACTTGAATCCATAATAAAATCCCATAACAATCATCCAACGATAACAATCAATATTACATCCAGGAATGCTCATAACAAATCTAGCAACCTAACACCGGTTCACTAGACTAAACAACAACACGATAAGATACTATCATCCCCTCCTCTGGCCATGATTCCGCGATCACATTTTTCCTTTACCTGTAACACAATTGGGAAAAACGAGTTGCGTAAGTATTTAATAAATACTTAGTGAGATGGTCCTCCCATATACAGGCCAATTACTCAGATAAAGGAACACATGAAATACCAGGATTATCAAACAATGCACAGAACAAGCAAACAGCACAAAACAGGAAAAGCACCAACCATGTCGATTGACGGGAAGTAATCCTGTCGATCGACGGGCACTTTAAAAACTATTGTCGATCGACGGGAAGTAAACTTGTCGATCGACAGGCGATCTGCTGCTGGAATCCGACCTATCCTCTCATGGTCGAATCTCCACATTTCTCAAACCAAAACCTGCACATACAATCGCAAATCCACCAAAAACACCCAACAAGCAACCGCATATCATCCATTCCTCAATCTAAGGACCTATGGTCACGCACTCACCTTAGATCTGAAGAGGAAGAACAAAGAACGCGAAGAACACGAAGAACACGAGACTCCAAACACTGATTTTTGCACCATTCAGCACCAAAGATTCTCCCACGAAAACACACGCTATAGGATCGAGAATCAAGGACAAATCCAAAAGAATTTCCTTCAAACTTCTCCCATCCTCTCAACTCTCTTTTCTCTCAAAATCCCCTTTTTAGATCTGATTTTTTGGCTAAGAGAGAAAGAAAACGCGTGTTTTCCACCTTATATACGGAACCCTAAGTTCCTAAACCGGCCCATTAACCAAAACGAACCAAAAACAAGACCCAAGTCTGATTTTTAACTCGTGTCGATCGACACACTCTTCGTGTAGATCGACAGGGACCTCACTACCCAAATCTTCGAAGAGACAACAGACCGTGTCGATCGACACACACCCCCTGTGTCGATCGACACCTACCAAAAATCACATTTTTGGTTCACGGGCGTTACATTAGCAGTCTAAAATTAAGATGATGAAGGGGATAAATGAATAAGAAATAAAAGATGATAGAACAAAGAATAAAAAAAGAATAGAAAGAATTAAAATTGGAAGAAAAAAGAGGAGAAGATCGGATGAAAACAAAATTAAAGAAGAAGTCGAAAAAGAACAAAGAAACCACAACAAAAAATTCTTGTGAATTGGACAATAAAAATTTTAAAATAAACCTAAGAATGAATAAAATAAAGAAGAAAGGAAAAGGAAACCAAAGAATAAACAGAGGAAGAACACATATTCAAAAACAAAAATAAAAAGAAAGATATAAAAATAAGAAGTCGGATAAAAAAACAAAGAAGATAATAAAAAGGAAAACAAGAGGAAAAAGATAATTACAAAGTATCATAAACGGAGTTTACAAATTTTGTATTTATAAAAATTTCACAGTTTGCTATCCATCGATGTGTTTTATTTTAACACAAATAAAAAAATTTACGAAACGTAAAAACCTCTTCTTTCAATGTAACCCTAAAAAAATTAAAAATATTATCCTAACATATTTTCCTACACATATATAAATTTAAACACTAACAAACATACATATTCAATTTGTAATAAATTGATAAAAAAATTATTTAATCCCAAACTAATTTATATATAAACAAATTCATACCTGCACACGGTGCAGGCCAGTCATCTAGTTGATTTATTTTCAAATTAATGAAATTTTTTTTAGTATTATTTCATTATTGGATAATTAAATAATAGTCCCAAAATAATTTATGTTATTCTTATAGGTCATCAAGTACGTGACTTGATCATGAAACCCTATGAGTGGTAGATAACATAAGTAATTGTGGTCCCTAGTCAAAGTTGTTAAGATGGGACATTAATAACTATAAATGACTAGTATGTGAGGTGACTGATGACTAAGTTTCGTGAAGTCATTGATATGTTGTATCAAGTCAATCACATAGATATGTGTTGGAGAACACAGTATTGAACTGATCCGCTATGAGAACTCTACAAGAATGTTATATGAGTGTCATAAGAGTTTCTCATCACAACTATAAAGTATAGTCCTTTGACCTGAGTTAATCATGATTTCTTATACATGAATTAGTTTGTTTTGACTCTGTCAAACGTCAACCGCAGTGATTGGGCATACTATGAAGTGTGTAAGGAACAGGGATGGAAAAAGATGGGATTAGTCCCTCCTGTGTAACAGGAGATAAATATCTCTGGGTCTATCGAAGATTTGATACTGAGAAATGCATGGTCGTGCTAAAACGAGGTGAAAGTCAGTCGTTTGTTTTATCAATATAAATCAGAGTTCGATAAATGTGATCTAGCTGAATAAGGATGACACAGTTTCTTGCCTTATGCTATGATCGAGATATAGAGACAAAGGGATTATAGGAATAGATGATTTCAGTACAAGTGGGAGATTGTTGAGAATGTCCTGAAATCATTTGTACTTTACTCTACTTAAAGTTGAAATGTCGAGGTTGACAATTGTATAATGTTAGATGGTTATAATGTTTTGCTAGAAGCCGCTTATAACTTATGGACTTGAAAGCCCATTACTAATATTATGCAATCCTATTGGGTCACACACCTAAACAAACTAGATCATTATGTAATTGGGCTTAATATAGATTAGGCCAATTAATATTAGGTTTTATTTGATATATATATATATATATATATATTGGAAAAGGGAAATATCCCATGTACATGGGAATTACTTCACGACCACACACATTCTTTATGTGATAAGGAATTACTTGATGCACAAGTTATTGTGTATTTATATAATAAGGAAATTACTTGGTGAAAAAGGTAATTGCTACATTATTTCTTTCATACGATAAAGGAAATAATTGTTCCATATAAAAGGCAGAGACGTGAGGTGTGAAGTAATAAGAACAAGAAAGAAAAAAAAAGTATTTTCCTTGTGTAAAAAGTTGCCGATCATAAACCCTAATAGAAGAAGCAAACAGTTTGTCTTCTTAGTTGAGATTTAGATCTCTGCGGCACTAGCATCCCGTTCGATCTAGTTTGTGTGCGTGTGGATACCGATAGAGGCACGACGCTTGAAGTGCTATACCACCTTGACTAATCTAAATTCATCTTTCCGCTGCAATTGATTCAAGAATATTCAAAACTCTGTAGACTAGATTTGATTCAATATTTACACGCATCCTGGAAATTGAATTCGTAATTAATAATTTATAAAGTGTTATAAACCGGTACAAATTCCAACAGTGCCTCCCTAAGAAACGATCTACAAACGTTTCGCCTGAGCGTCCGACAAAAACCATGCATACAGAGACTGATGAGTGTCAGAGTGTGCATAATAATAAGCTTGAGAAAGTGGCCATAAGGAGGCATTCAACAAGAACACGCAAGCCTATTCAGAGGCTTCTCAACTAAAGGGAGACTTGGGTTGTAAATGGTAATGTTAATAGAATTATTCAATATTCATCTGATTCAACAATTTCGCAGACACCATTTCTATTCTATAAACTTTGGGGGGGGGGCTTAGGTAGATTCAACAATTAAGCAAAAAAATAATAAGATTCACCTAAATTTAACTAGATTCAATAATTCTTCCAACACTAATTGATATATAAGTATATTTATTCGGGTAAAAATTTTAATTGGCTACAGAAGTTAGGTATGGAGATTTAAGATATTAAAAATTACATTTAAAATATTTCGAAAAATGGATCGGATAATACGATATATACATATATATATATATATTATTTTTTTTGTCAAAATATATATATTATATAAATTCATTATGAAACGGATAAGAACTATATAGAAAGAAATATTTGAAAAAGATGAATCTTATAATAATAATTGTAACAACTTTTTGGATAACTTAGCTATTTTTATTACTTTAAAAACATGTGTCCTGTTTATGTATTTCGAGTTTAAGTTAAGAATTTTTAGTTTGCTGCGATTCAGTCTTTCCGATTATACGTACGTCCATCTCATCAATACGTTGACATTTCTTATGTCGTTTGCGGATTTGATCAGTGGTCTGAAACTAAGGAGAATACACGATGGCCTGACCTAATCTTGCTTTCGGCCATCCGGGTTTGTGTGAACCGGTAGATCTAAATGGTGAAAATTTGTCAATGACTTCATTTTATTGATGTTACCGTTAACAAACGATGGAAGCCGATTTGAAGCAAGAAGGTCATGAACCAAGACGTTGACTTCTCCCATATAAAGGTCAGTTTCATTTCCTAGCCAATAGCTATATAACTTAACTTTAACGGTTAATAGGTCTTCATTTGCTTCTCTCTCATTGAAGGAGAACTAAACGGTGTGGTTCCAAGTCGGATTACAACCACCGTCGTAGTCAATGGGTGTTTTGGCTAATTAATTAGTTATGTTAATAAGTAGCTAGATATTGTTATGGTGCATCGAGGTGTCAAATTAAATTAAATCAGGCATGAAATATAAAAATGTTTTTAATTTTATTTTATTAGTTCTGGTAGCAAGCAATGAATTGAAAAACATATGTAAATTATTGAACTATCTAATTTTTAAGAGACGCTGGACCAGATTCATAACAACTTTAAAGCTTTTGGCATAGGCACCAATCTGGTCATAAATTTGAGGTGACCTTTTGTACTTGAGTCTGTAGAGATTGTCTTCACAAGTTAAGGGGTCAACAAGTGCAGTTTTCAACGCTTCGAGGGCTTGATCATAATTACTCGTGACCAAACAGGATTGGACTTTGCGAACTTGTCTACTTGTAATCGATAGGCTTTTGTAGCAGTCATCTAAAACTTTCTTGATTGGTTCGACTTCTTTCACTGCTACAAGAGTGATGTTGCTACAAAAAAATATTTTAAAATGGAATAGTTACCATCATGAGATATAAACCGGCGAATGCATATATATTTGAAATGGTAAGCTAGATGTTGATAATATATATTGTCAAGCTTAAATTTTAAATGGGAAGTCAAATTTGGTAGAAACAAATGTATGAATTGAAGAGATTAAAGAGGACAATCAAAGGAAGAATGAAAGGAATCGAGAATCATAGAAATATCTCAACAATGATTTTTCAAAATTAAGATACGTTGAAATATTTTTGTTAATTATTCATTTAACGTTCAATGAGACTTACAGAGCGAGGAGTTTGAGTTCATATTCAAGGCAGTGTGCATTGATGCGAGCAAATCCAGCAAGGTCAGATTGATAGGAGGTTGGGTCGGATTCAAGACATTTGAGGCATACGACTTGGTATTCTGTGGTAGAACACTCTTTCTTCATCAGATCGACATTTGCTCCAATCGTTATCACAAGAAGTGATAATACCATAAGCTTCATCATCACGGGATTAGTCATTTTCTCTCCTTTGATAATAGATTTCTTATGTTTTGGTGTTTTCTGGTGGTGATGTGTTGATGTTACAGGTGGTTATTGCTTATTTAAATCTAGAGATTTGATTGGGTTAAGGTAAGTTGATAAAAGTAAAAACAAGAGTTTTGGAAGAATTCTAAAATTATTGACTCTCATAATTACATTAACTTACATATCCGAAATTAAGAGAGCCATAAATGTAAAGACTATCTTTACAAATTAAAAGGTAAATTTCTTAAATTGTAATATTGACAAATATTTATGATATATATCCATAACTGATAGATCCATTGACTTAAACAGAGATTTATAAAATTCAATTTAGTTCCATAAATCTAGAGGAAAAATCACTGCCAACTACATGGATTATGGGGTAATACATGGCAACACATCCCAACTAAAAAAGATAAAGGGTTTATTGGTTTTGTTATTTAGAAATGGGTTTTCTGCAAAAAAAACCATCGAAGTGTCTAGGGTTCGCGTATTAAGGAAAAATGATTCTTAGCTACACGAAATATTGGCTAATATGTTGTAAACCATCCGAAGTATAGAAATGTCTTCTAAACTACACAAACTATTATGTAACACATGGTGACATGCACCAAGTATATGTAAACATGTTAAAAACTACAAATTGGTGTTTTTTGAAAAATATTATCAATTTAGGGATCAATCTGTAATTAATTTCATAGAAAATAAATACTTAAAAATAGAAAATTTAAAAATATAAATCTACATAAATTGAAACATCAAATACAATTACAAAACTTTAAGAAAACATAATAATGAAAATTTTTGATTAAAAACTAAATTATAGTTTCAGTTTTAAAATATATTAAATTATGTTTGTAAAATTCAAAAATTATTAAAAATTTGTAACTTCAAAAATTTCTTAGTTTCTAAAAATTAATTGAAAATGTAAGGTATATAGGGATCTAAATATATGTATTTTAAAACCAATTAAATTTATCAAATAGAAGTTTTTTAAATGTCGGTCGACAAATATATTTAAAATTCTGTTGAATAAATTTCAATAGTTTAGAATTAAACACATAAATGACATATATTAAAATTTTGTAACATTGAGTAACAAATAAAAGACTCATTAGCCTAATCCTTAAAAAAAAAATTAGCCTCGTTTTTTTTTTTTACAACAAACAAATTACAGTCTTTGTATTAAAAATTATAATTAGTTTTTTTTTACTCCTATCATAAGAGTAAACAACGAATTGCAATGTAATTTTATAATTTTTATAAGTTATATAATGAGAATAAAATCTTATAAGTTTTATAAGTTTTATAAGTTTTACAATGAGAATAAAATTTAATTTTTATTCGAAATTAATGTAATTTTAGAAATTTTGAGATTTTATGCATTTGCTTTTGATTTCTTAAATTTTGTATGTTTTTAACTTGCTTTTGGATTTTTTTTATAAACATATAGATTTTATTTAAAATAATTGCATATTAATCCCCAAACTAATAATATTTATAAAAGAACACTAATTTGTAGTTTCTAACATATTTACATATACTTGATGCATTTCACTATGTGTTACATAATAGTTTGTGTAGTTTAGAAGATATTTCTATACTTGAGATGGTTTGCAACATATTAGCCAACACTTCGTGTAGCTAAGAATGATTTTTCCGCATATTAACCCTCGAAGTAAATAAAATGCAGGTCAACCCCTCATGTTTCGGTCAACCCGCTATATGGCCCTCAGCGTTATATCGGTTACGGAATAGTGAAACGCAACCGTTTTGTTTAACGTTGAAAACAAAAACCACGTTGTTTCGTTTGAATTTTGGATCTGGTAATTAATTGGGTCGGGTTTTCGGATATGGGTCGGGTCCCAGTTATATGGTGGGTTGATAAAGTCGAGTTCTTTATATTTGGGGGAAAAAAGTTTTTAGGGTTTGTGCTCAAAATCATATCAGTTTGGTGGAATTGGAGTTTATTAAGTGTTAATCTTGGTGAGAGGTTAGTCGAAATCGATTTCGAGTGTTAATTATTGTCATGATTTCAATTTCGATGTCGATTGGTTTAGCTTCGTATGTTGGGGTTTGAAATGAGATTGTGTTGATGTTGTTGTTGTTGTTTATGGGATTGGGTTATGTTGTTCTGCTTGAATTGAGAGATCAAATTGTGTTGTGTTGATTTCAATTTCGATTTCGATTGGTTTATGTTTGAAATGAGATTGTCGGATTGATTGATGTTCTTATTTGTGAGTTTGGGTTATAGTTGTTGTTCTACTTGAATTCATTCGTTTGTGTTGTGTTGTGTTGTGTTCTGTTGTGTTTAGGAACAATGGAGAGTTACAGTTGGACCTCTACAAGCATCGCAAGTGTGAACAGTGATTTTAATCGGGCAAATGGCCAATACGGGCTTCCAAGTCGTTGTGCTTGCGGTGAATTGATTATCATGAAGACTTCTCGCGCTCACGAGAACCCAGGAAGGAGATACTTCACATGCTTGTTCTCTAAAGTGAGTAATTTAGGAATTGATTCATTTATTCAATTTGTCTATCATTTTGTGTAATTAAGTCTTAATTAACTAATTGTTGGGTGTAGGACGAACGTAATCACACTTGGAAATGGTGGGATGAGTGTATGATGGAGGAACTGAGCATCATAAGAATGGAAATCCAAGAGTAAGCCAACATAATCCGTGGGCAAGTTGAGAGGATCACACAGTTCGTCGATTCTGGATTTCCTGAAGCTGAGCAGAAGAAATACTATGAAGAAATAAACATGGTTAAGGAGGTGGTGAAGAAGAATGAAACTGAGATTGGAAGGCTTAAGTATGCGGTTTTTGTTGGGATTGTGGTGGTAGGTAGTATATGGTACTTGTTGAAGTAGAGAATTGAAATCAGTGAGGGAAAATTTCAATTGTTATGTGTTATTTAGAGTAATTCGGAATGAAGATCCTTAATTTTCACCAACATAAGGGTCTTTGTACTATTAGTATTTGGTTGTGTAAGGACAAATGTATTTGTATGACTTCTAATTGTGTTTTTTAATTGACTTTTGTAATATGTTTCATATTGACTTTGATAATTGTGGTTTAAGTGGTTTAAATTAGATTTCTGGTTTAATTGATTAATTTGGATATTATATTTATGTTGTATAATTTGGAATTGTGGTTTATGTGGTATAATTTGGATTTTTGATTTAAAACCTATAATTTGAAATTGTGGTTTATGTGGTATAATTTGGATTAGTGGTTTTAACTTGAATAATATGAATATTTTGGTGTATGTGGTTTAATAATGAATAGAATTTGGGAGTTTAGGGTTTAGGGTTTAGGGCTTTGGGTTTTGGGTTTTGAGTTTAATAGTGACATATAGAAGAGAAGTGA
Organism: Draba incana; assembly: GCA_963576765.1. NCBI lineage: Eukaryota > Viridiplantae > Streptophyta > Magnoliopsida > Brassicales > Brassicaceae > Draba > Draba incana. Next base: position 43,960,876 of record OY755204.1, read on the forward strand.
CCTTAAGAGAATAAATCTATGAAGAAAGAAATTTTAAAATAAAATTGACATTTTGGAATAAAAATAAAATGTTGGTATGTCATTATATGTGTATGGTACTATGATATGGAAGAGAAAATGAAGAGAAAAAACACATTTTATGGGTTTAATGGAGAAATGTTTTGAAGTGGTTATATTGGGAATTTGTATTAGGAAAAGAATTATTTTAGACATTCAAGCAAGAATTTTAGACATTTTCCAAAGCAGTCATTAAGTACCACATATTTGAGAAAAACACACATAAAGTTTCACAACAACACAAAAGTTTGACAAAACACAAACAACATCAGTTTTTCATCACTTGTTCTTATTAACACAAGTTTTAGTTCCTTTGCCTCTTCTTCAGCTTCTGACGTTCTTTTGCTGGGTACGAGCTACTTGGGAGTATTGTGTAGTCACTTGTATCTCTGACTGATCTACCAACATGCACGTAGTCATCACCTGTGACCAAGCTTGTGAATAGGCCATAACCTTGCTGCAAAAACAAAACCAGAGGCTATTAATATAACAAAATCAATACAATATGATTTGAAAACATAAGGTGTGATGATCTTACCCTAGGAAGCTGTCTAGGCCCTGTATCATATACTGGTTCCTTTGCAGGAGCTGGTTGAGATGATGAACCAGCTAGATCAGCCTGGTTTTTTCTAGGTCTTCCTCGTCCCCTTCTTGGCAGTGCAGATGATAAGCTTGGAAGATCTTCCAATGGCTGACTTTGAACATACCGTAATGGTTGACTCTGAACCACCTGATGGTCAATTGGTCCTTCTTGGAAATGAGAAGTTAAACAAGTTACAAATGGTGGTTACCTAGGGCTTCCATGTCGGTTCTTACCAGGTAAATGCACTGGAATATTCTTGCAATGGAGTTTGTTATGCCCTTCTTGTCGACACTTGGAGCAATGCTGTATCAGAAAGACAAAGAGTCCAATTACACATTTGCATAACATCTAATATACTTAGAAAGACTAAGAATAAAGCACTTACTATTTTCGTCCCTCTCTTAGAAAATTTCCCTGGTTTTGGTTCACATTTCTCTCTCTGTCTTTTTTTGCCTGGAGGTCTACTAGGAGACCTCTTATATGGAGGTGAATTACCCTCACAGTAGTTGTCGTAGACAACTGATTCAAGCCAGGAACATGCCTTATTCCAGTTGCATAACATCTTCAAAGCTTATTGACTTTGAACTTTTCACAGATCAAAGTCTTTTGATCTTGATCTGCCTTCTTCTCCATCCTAAGTGCAGAGACGATATGACAACAAGGTATCTTACTAATGAGGTACATTCTACAACTACAGTCAACCCCACCTCTCATCTTCACCACAAACCTTGCAAAATCAAGTTCACAGTCTTTAAATCATGAAAGAATTATGAAACTGAAAATACAATTGTATTACATAGAGTACAAACCTATCATTCAAGTATCCCACTTCATAGTCACCTCTACCACAACTCAATAAAGTACAATTCCTTGTCAAATCTACTTGTTCATCTAACAGAGCTCTGGACTTAGGAGTGTAGTCTCCTTTTTCTTTCTCTGCCTCTGCTCTTTTCTTCTCATTCCCTGATATCACACACATCCTTATATCTTCCAGCATCTCAATAACGGGTTTGGTTCTAGCAATCCTAATGGCTGCACTAAATGACTCTCCTAGATTGTTTTCCACAACATCACACTTAGCAAACTTGGTGAAGTATGTCCTATATGAAAACAATTGTGTAATTGTTAGTATTAGTATGTTTAGTTAGTATTAATAAGTATAAAAACAGTTAAAAACAGTTGTGTAATTGTTACCTTGTCCAAGGCCTGTGTATGTTAATTTTGAGATCACTAAATGCAACCGGATCAAACATCTTCAACTCTTCCATCTTTCTCTCAAAGCAGCTGGGTAGTAAGCATCAGTTGCTCCCCAAAACAAATCCTCATAATCAGCTTCAGAATGTTTCTTCTTCCAATTTGCATGGACATGCCTAGCACACAACCTATGTTCAGCATAAGGAAGAACTTGTTTCACAGCTGCAATCAGGCCTTTACACTGGTCACTAGCCAGAGTCAACCCATTCCCAGTTTCTAGATTAAGATCCGTAGCCAAATATTCAAAAAACCAAGTCCAATTAGGTTTATCTTCACCATCTACTATGCCCCAAGCTATTGGGAACATTTGATCATTAGGATCTCTCCCACAAGCTATTAAAAGCATTCCACTCATCCTCTATTTCAGAAAGGTGCCATCAATGTGGATTATTCTCCTACATGTTGCCTTCCAACCGTCTTTTAAAGCATGGAAACAAACATAAAACCTATGGAATTTACTGCCTGACCTCTAGTCTATTGTGGATCCTGGATTTGTTTTCTTCAAAATGGCCACATAATCAAACATCCTTGCAAAAGACTCTTCTGCTCCTCATCCAAAGTTTTCAAACACCTCAAACGTGTCCTCTCACATATTGTTTCAGGAACATTGATGTTTCATCTCAACAACTTCTTCTGCAACTGCCTTGCAGAGATGTCTGGATTGAGCCTGAACTCTTCGATGTACACCTCAGCTAGCCTTGCATTGGTTAGCAGTGACACCTTTCCTTTCCAAGTACAAGTATGCACATCATTGAAAGCCCTAATAACAACTCTAACTGAACTGTTGTTGATAGTTGCAAAAATTCTCCAAGGGCATTTCTTGTCTGAGCAAATACCAATAACTCTAGTCCTATCAGACTGCTCTAACTTGATGTCTCTCTTCTTCTTTAGAGCATACCTAGTTAGTGCGGTTTTGAAAGCTCCTATAGTCTTGTACTGTTGACCCAACTTGAATTTCCTAAAGTTACTCTCATCTAAAATGTCAGCCACATCATTATCATCATAACTACTACTTTCATGAGGCTCATGATCCTCCACAAACCGACCAACAATCTCATCATCATTATCAACAGCACCACCATCATTATTACTCTGCTCCAGGACATTTTCATCATCATTTTTATTACTCTGCTCCTTCACATTATCCTCAGCATTATCCTGGACATTCTCATACTGCTCCTGAATTTCCACATACTCATCACCATCACCATCACCATCACCATCACCATCACCATCATCATCATCAGTACCCTGCTCACCAGATTCTGAACTCAGACTCTCATCATCTGAAAAGAGCTTTCCAATTCCTAGCCTAGCAGCTTTATGTCTACCTATATTTGAATCGTCTTCCCTCACTACATAGAGAGTCATAGCTCCAGTCGAACTAGCATGATCCTATACCCTACTCATCACTGTGTCATCCACTACATCCTCTTTCTGTGAACAATTAGGTGGAAACCAAGAGATTCTCTTCATGTTTTCACCATACTCCAACACTTCTTGTATAATTACACACAGAGAGTATATCCTAAATCCATCTACAGCTGTACGCCCTACTTGAACTATCTCTCCACCAAAATACCTATCGTCTTTTGACCAGTATCCTCCAACGTACAAGAACAAGTTGAATCTGCAAAAGAGTCATATTTGTGTACTGTTAGTTTTAACCGAAATCGAAACTGAAAAAACACAAACAATGAAAATGAAATGTTTACAGGAACATACCCAATTGGATTCTCCATTGACGAAACCCAGAGAAACAAAGAACACAAGATACTTCCTTTTGCCCAGACCAACCTCAGAAATTCCCTTTATCGAAATCGAAATTCTCTTTATGAAATCAAGCAAACCCAACCACAGAAATCAACCGATCGATTTTGCCTAGATTCTCCATAGATTAAACCATAAGAAACCCTTAATAGATTTTTCCCGAAAATCCCGAGACTAACCCTAAATCGATTTCACCCAGATTCTACACAACCAGAACAAACTCTAAATCGAAGATGATTTCAATCGATTAATCCTACATTATTCAAACCAAAAAAAACCCGAAAAAACCCTTAATCTCAATCGATTTCGCCCAAATTCCCAACAGAGAAACCCTCAAATGATTCTCCTCTCATCAGAACCCGAAATCTCTAGAGAATAAACTAAAAACCCCAATTCTACTTTTCCCCTACACGATTTTCCCAAATAATCCAAAGAGAAGGAACACTAATTTTTTTTCAATCGAAAGAACCCAATTCCAAAATCGAAAAAACTCTTCCCTTATTTTTTGTTGAAATTTTGTCTAAGTCTGAGTTTATGCATCTGTCGTTTTTTTCCATTCAAAACGACATGATTTTGCAAACTTCGTGTTGTTTTTAGGATTTCAAAACGATGAGTTTTGTTCACCGTTAACAATCTCAACGGCATTTAACTATGCCACATCATCGATATAACGGAGGGCTATATAGCGGGTTGACCGAAACATGAGGGGTTGACCTGCATTTTATTTACTTCGAGGGTTAATACGTGAACCCTAGACACTTCAATGGTTTTTTTGCAGAAAACCCTTTAGAAAACGACGAAGAGAATGTCTAAGAAGTCTTTGTATTGATTTGCTGTAACTATTTCCTAATTTTCTATAGTTAGATTAAATTTCTTAGATACTTGAATTGTTACAATTTCATTAAAATGTATTTGTACACCGACTTAGTAATTTAATTTTCTATTGTTTTCAAGATATTCTTACATAATATATATTATATTTACATATGAATTTTTCTCTTTCGCGTGAAAAGTATTTAGATTTCCCATGTATGTCCTCATTCTATTTTTGGGTTAAAAATAAAATCACCAAAAAAAATCTTTAACTTTTTAAGCTTATAATATTTTGGGGCAAATATTTCTAATTCGAGTACCCATTAATTTCTCTTGTTATCTTTTCCCTTTAATTATGTATAATTGCAATAATTATTTTAAGTATAGTTGAATTTAATTTATCTCTTTATAAAATGGAACACTTATCAACCTATATTTTGCTTTATAAATTGGTTGTAAAAATTGCTATACAACTTTACTTAATTACATGTTTATATTATAATATATAGTATAACCATATATTTAAAATAAAGAATGTGAAATATTCAGGTTTTAAAATTTTACCACGTATTGTACCCAAAATATTTCAGTTAAGATGCTAATTAGACCTTTTATCAAAAAACAAATTATGTTGCTTAATAGCATGGAAATTTCTCCTCCACTTATAATTGTATTTAAAATTTTTTAGTTCATAAAAATAAAATCACAAAACATTATGTTCCTAGTTATTTAAACATATTAATATTTTTGTAAATAATTTTAATATTTTCTTAGAAAAACGATACTTTCTCTTCTTTTTTTTACTTTTGTTATGTATAATTCCCCTTATTGTTTTAAGGATACTTTCAATTTTTTTTGGATTTAGATGTAGCAAATTATGTTTTTGCGGTAGGATTTAATTGTAGATCAAGTTGTTTGTAAATTGTTATGACTCTTTGATATTTAAGATTTTTTAATAATATTTGCAAATATAATTTAACCTAACAGAATATATATGAAATGTAAAATATATTACATAACAAAATTTATAAAACATGTTATTAATCTAGTAACTATATATAGATATCTATATATACTGGCATGACATGATGACTTTTCAAATTCTTTTTCTTATGTTAAAACTACATGCATAATTGTTAATTAATTTATAAATCAAATTCAAAATTAAAAAAAAATATATATATATATAATTTATAATGTGGATGATGAGGTGGCTTAAAAAGAAGAGAGAAAAGCTAACTTTTTATATATATATATATATAAATATAAACATTTTTGTAAATAATTTTAATATTTTCTTAGAAAAACGATACTTTCTCTTCTTATTTTTACTTTTGTTATGTATAATTTTCCTTATTGCTTTAAGGATACTTTCAATTTTTTTTGGATTTAGATGTAGCAAATTATGTTTTTGCGGTAGGATTTAATTGTAGATCCAGTTTTTTGTAAATTTTTATGATTCTTTTGATATTTTAGATTTTTTTGTAATATTTGCAAATATAATTAGACCTAACAGAATATATATGAAATGTAAAATATATTAAATAACAAAATTTATAAAACATGTTATTAATCTAGTAACTATATATAGATATCTATATATACTGGCATAACATGATGACTTTTCAAATTCTTTTTTTTATGTTAAAACCACATGCATAATTGTTAATTAATTTATAAATCAAATTTAAAATTACAAAAAAATTATATAATTTATGATGTGGATGATGAGGTGGCTTGAGGAAAAGAGAGAAAAGCTAACTTTATATATATAGATTTACAAAGAAGAAAGAAGAATCTCTTTGTAACACTTATTACCTAAGAGCTCGAAAAAAGCCGCTAGTGTAGACGCTGTGCCTCGACCCACGAAGGTTCAGAGTGTGACTTCCCTTATCTGGAAATGCATAATGGCTACATCGACAAATCGTGAGAGTGTTGTGCCAACCGGCTAACTTACGCTCCAAGACACCTAACCTTTTGGCGGAAAACCTAATCGGTAACCTCGTCTTCACCTCGGTCACCTTCAATGGAAAAGGTGATGTCAAGATTTGTGAGACGGTTAAGGAGCTAGAAAAGGCAGACGAATTAGCTCGTGTGATCCAAGACGGAGAAGGATCATTATCGACAATCGATTCGATATTGGTTGGTCAATTGATCACGAGCTCCACGCCGTGACTAGCTGGTGTAAGCTACCGTTTTATAAGGCTTGTTTCGGATGGGGATATCCGGTTTGGATCTTCGGAAGTGGAGCTCCGGTTTTAAATAATGTGACATTGTTGATGGATTCCAACGACGGAGAAGGAATCGAAGCGTGGGTGACACTAAATCAAGAGAACATGTCACTGTTCGAGCAGATATGTAAGTTAATGAGACATGTCTTATATGATTGTTACTGTGCTTTTAAAGATTTGATCTAATAATTACTCTTCAAAATGTTATTTATATCAATAAAATGTAAACCTTTTCTCTATAAAAATTTCAAAAGTGACATTTTTGAAATTCTCCAATCTTTATGACAAAAACATAAAAAAATTTGATATACATAAAATCAATTATTCATTTATTTGATTGAAAATGTCAATTTGAAATTTTCAACCAACTTAAAATATTCATATTTATATGTGCTAATACCATTATTTCGTCAACTACCAAATATATTGTAATTAAAGATTGAAAACCAAATTTAGATAATTAAATTTAAAATATAATTAAATGAAAAATATGTTATAGTTTCATAGACTCTTATATTAAAAATTCTAAGATGACAATCTTCATATTAAATAAAAAAAACTTGAACGTCACTTTTTGTAAAAAATAAAAATTTAATATCATTTGGCTTATTAAATTACCGTTTATTGTACCTTAAGATGTCTTTGCGCCGGAACTAATTTTTAAATTTACATATATACTAGATTTTGACCATAGTTTTTAATCATACATATCAAAAATATTTTAGATAGAAGTCCGAAATAATAAACTAACATTTTAATTTATTTCGGAATGATCCGAAAGTATATTGAATAGATCCCGCGTTTTAATTTTATTTGCTATATTGCTCAATAAATTAATAACTAATGTTTCCTTAAATTTTACTTGAACCCGCGTATGTGATTATGAATGCAATATACTTTTTTTTATTTTATGCAATAATAAAACTCATGCGTTTTCAATATCTTGCACAAATCTAGAAGTATATAATAGAATAAGATTTACAATACTAATATAGAAATGTGTATTATATTTAATTTTTAATAGAATGCTAATTAACTTTTAAAACACTAGCATGACACTTAGGATTATTTAACTTAGATTGCCTCAATGAGTGACACCTAGGATTTTGAACTTTTAGTGTCTCCTCAACTAATATATATAGGATATATACCAAATTTGTTGTAATGAATTGTAGTAAGAAAAAATTAAATTTGATATTTTGGCAAGAACATAACCAAAGCTTAAAGGTTATATTAAGAGTTTTGGTTCATTTTGACGCAATGTCGACCATGAAAAACGGAAGTCCAGGGAAGAAAATGTCCGCCACCTAACCATATCTTCAATGGATGGATTACAAGAAAACTTGGATACAAGAATACTAACTGATCTCATCGTCGAAACACTCTCTAGACTGTCAGCAAAATCCATCGCAAGGTTTTGTTGTGTACCGAATAAGTGGTCTTCTCTTCTCCACAACCCATATTTCACCAACATGTTCCTCAAGAAGTTTTTTTCTTTCCCACATCTCCTTTTCACTTTTTATGTTGATCCTTGTTCTCGTCACCGCAATATCTCATTTCACGCCACAACTGGTCTCTTGTAGTTCTCGATAATCATATGGATATCCCTAGAGATTACTCATTTTGAGTTTGTATCCCTTTGTGTGGAGTTTTGTGTACAATTGTAACACCCAACTTTTTTTTTTTTTTTTAATACTAGCATTTCTACTGCGGAAACAATTAATTAACACCATTAAATAATTCAATAAATCCATTCAATAAATAAATCCTTTAAATCAATTTAAATTTAACACCAGAATTCAGGAATGAAATGAAAACTAGCAACCTAACTCAACGGTTCGCTAGACTAACAACATAATTTAAAAACTCTATCATCTTCTTCCCTCGGCCTCGATTCCACGATCACATTTTTCCTTTACCTGCAACTCAAAAGAACACGGGAGTTGCGTGAGTATTATCATAAATACTCAGTGGAGCGGTCATCCCGCCAATAGGAAAAACATAAAAATACGAATATCAGTTTATTACGCGATTTAAATTCAAATAAACCAATTTCCAGATTTAAAACATCATTTCCATCTTACTTAAACATTTTCCAGATTAAATAAACTTTTACATATAAAATAAGCAATTCCGAATTAATTAACAAATTTTAAACCAAGAAAACCGAGTGTCGATCGACACACCACCACGGTGTCGATCGACGCTCGATTTTAAAAAGCATCGACCTTTTCACAGAGTGTCGATCGACACTGCCCTCAGGTGTCGATCGACACTCCGCGTGAAAACCCGAGACTGAACCTATCCTCTCACAGTTCATCCCGTCACTCGACAGATCAAGCCAGCGATCACACACACGATAATCACACATACACAGAGACCAAAACCACGCAAATCAGCATCAAAACGACTATCAATAACTCACAATCCCTAATACTCGATTCCACGCTTATTCCTAACGATCACGCACTCACCTTAGCGAATCAAGGATGAATGAACGGAAAACGACGACGAATAGATTGAACGCAGCCACGAACCCACTGTTCCTTCGCTGGAACTGATCGGAAACCACCCACGAATGATCCCCAAACACCAACGGGTGACGAAAACTCGAGAATTCGATTCACTCACACGAAACAACGATTTCTCCTTCAAATCCTCTCCTTTCTCTCAACTTTCTGGTTTTTCTCTCCTTTTCCCGACGGCTCGCGATCCCATATGACTTAAAAGGACCGAACTTAGGGTTTCGAGAATTAAACCGCGTGAAAATCGCGGTTTTAGCCAAACCAGACCGACTTTCAAAACTTAGTGTCGATCGACACCATCCATAGGTGTCGATCGACACCACCCAAAATCAGCGATAATTGGGTTACGGTCGTTACAACAAGAGATGAGTGGATTTTAAGTGGAAGGAAAGATTCAAGGATGATGATAGGGAACCCTAGCACATGAACATTCAAATCTTTACCCAAAGTGAGATCTATGAGGGCTCATGTTATAACTTTTATTAGATATGATCCAATATAAACACAATTTAAGGTGTTGTGCATGAGAACTTCTAAAAAGCCCTTTGTATAAAATCGAAGAGCATCAAGTTCTCACACTAGAAATGAGCCGTTTGAATTGGAGAATGATTGAGTTTATTGCACAAAATTATCTTCAAAGTTAGGAGATATGCATCAATGGAGTTCTGTCATATTCTGCTATAAATTATGAGACCAAAAAAGAGATTGCAGTTGGCTTTGATGTTAGGTATGAAACGCTCAACTTTATTATGAACAAAGCTCAGAAGATTTTAGATTTTTCATCATTTTTTATAAATTACAAGGGAAAATTAGGAAGTGTTTCTTATACTTCGATGGGTTTTCTGGATGGAAAACTAGAAAGCTTTGAGTTGTGGGTTGCATGATATTAAAAAACATAAATGGTCAAAGCACATTCACATATCGTTGTTTTGTGGAATGATCTAGTTAGGGAGACTACGATTTACATATTTGGGATGATTTTAAAATAAAATTGAAGCTCTATGTGATCCCAAATAATGTAAACTCTAGTCTCCCTGACTAGATCATTCCACAAAGACAGCAATATGTGAAAGTGCTTTGACCATTTATGTTGTTTAATATCATGTATACCCACAACTCAAAGCTTTCAACTTTTCTATCTATAAAACCCATTGAAGTATAACGAGTTCTTCCTAATTTTCCATTGTAATTTATCCAAGTTTATGAAAAACTTTATTCATAGTAAATTTGAGCGTTTCAAACCTAACATCAAAGCTAACTGTCATCTCTTTTTTTTGTCTCATGATATATAACTAAATAATACAGAATTCCGTTGATGCATATCTCCTTACTTTGAGGAAAATGGGGGGTACACTACACTTAATCATTCTCCATTTCAAATTATTCGTTCCTAGTGAGAAAACTTGATGCTCTTCGATTTAAAACAAAAAGAACTTTTTAGATAATGCCATGCACAATATCTTAAATTGTGATTATATTGAATTATATCCAATAAAAATTATAACTTGGCCCTTCCTAGATCTCACTTTAAATAAAATTATATTTTATGTGTTAGGGTCCCCTATCATCGCACTTGCATTTCTCCTTCCACTTCAAATCCAGTCATCTTTATTACACAACAATCCATAAGCGGAAACACAAACTCGAAAGGAGTACTATGTAGGGACATCTATATATATAATTATTGACAACTATAAGAAATTAGTTGTGGCTTGAGATGAGATATTGCGGTGATGAGAAGAACAACCATTTCTCAGCATGAAAAGTGAATAGGAGACGTGGGCGAGAAGAAGACCTCTTGAGGAACATGTTGGTGAAATATGGGTTGAAGAAAATAGAAGACTAATTCTTTGCGATGGATTTCGCAGGGAGACTAGAGAGTGTTACGACGATGAGTACATTTAGTATCTTTGTACCCGAGCTTTCTCCTCCATCCATTGAAGATGTGGTTAGGTGATGACCATCTTCTTACTTGGAGACATGCGTCTTCGGTTTTTTCAGTGCATGAAAATGAAATGGTACCCTTAATTACCAATAGTAAAACAAAAGAGGTTGCTTTGGTTTCTATGTTCTTCCACGCGTTTATAAAATGAAACCTTTACAATTGCAAAGTACAAACACGACTGTCACCTTTTGGTTTATGTTTTACTTCTACCACGATTTTTATCTTCTTTTTTCGTAACCTTAATTCTTTTTCCTTTTGGTTTTTTTTCGGTCTATTATGGATAAATTTGAAGTTTTCTAACTTTACAGGTATATTATTTGATTTTTTCATATTTTTGTTATTTTCCGGATACTTTTTGATAACTTGAGTCAAAAATAATTTAAATTGAACTAGAACCCCAAAAAATAGGTTTTTGTGTTTTGTTTTTGCTCTTGAAACCAAAATCAAACCGAAACCAAAATAACCAATCCAAAATTTTTAAAAACCCGAATAGTTATTATATTCCTAGAATCAAAAATTCGATAACTAGATTAACTAATCCAAAACCAGAATGGTTACCCAAATGTCCAAACCTAAAAATCTTCTTCCATAAATAGATAAGATAGGAAAATGAAATTGAAATTAAGTTTCTTCGATAGCTTTGAAAATAAAAATGTTACCCCCAAGATACACTCCAATTAAGGAGATAAAATGTGTGATTCATTGGAGCAAGTGGTATTATAGTTATAATCTTAGATACATTATACATATATATATATATATATGTATACATATACATATGTATATATATTCTTGTAAGAACATATATAACAAATTTAGATTAAAGACATGTATAGACTACATGTCCGTAAAATATTATTACATTTACAGATATTTATCAATAATGTTTATTAAAACATTAAATTTGTTGTTTATAAATAAATATAAATTGAAAATTAATTTTATACATATCTGCAGCATATTAACTATGTTTCTTGTCCCCTTCCGGTAAACAAATACTTCTCAAAACGGTCCTCTCATCAATGCCTACTTACACGATGACTTGTTTTAAAATCTCCATTGGTTTGTGTAAGAAAATCCAATCGCTCCTAACCCGTTTTTGGTGGGATCAAAATCCCGATCATAGGAAGATGTGTTGGATTTCGTGGAAAATACTTAGTTTTCCAAAGAATGCAGGTGGACTTGGCTTCCGAGACGTGGAAACATTTAACGACGCCCTCTTGACTAAGCAAAGTTGGAGAATTCTGACGAATCCGGCAAGCCTCTTAGCAAGAGTTCTTTGTGGTAAATACTGCCATTCTTAGGCCTTTATGGAGTACTCTTTACCATCTCGTCCATCGCACGGATGGAGAAGTATAATAGCCGGCAGAGAAGTACTTAGGAAGGGTCTTGGTTGGCTAATTAGCTCGGGGAAAACATTAATGTGTTGACTCAACCATGGCTATCATTAGAGACTCCTATGAGCCCTTTTGGTCCTCCACCTCTTCCTCAAAAGATTTGTGTGTAGCTGACCTAATAGATTGGGATACGAAACAATGGAACATCTCTCAAATCTGAAACCACCTTCCTGCCTACGAGAACATTATACGGCTTATTCCCTTTGGCACCCATTGTCGACCCGACAGAGCTTCGTGGCTGCCTTTAAAGAATGGTGTTTATACCACTCGATCAGGATATGGGACTTCAATGATATGCGATATTCCAACTCCCACGCTTCAGTTCAAGTGGCAAAAACATGTTTGGAGGCCCTTGTTGGTGCTCTCCCGAAGATAAAGAGCTTTATGTGGAAGGCCCTTGTTGGTGCTCTCCCGGTCAAACTCCTCCTCTTTAATAGAGGTATAACTGATGATGCTCAATGTAAGAGATGTGGAGCTCCTGAAACTATGCTCCATGTGCTACGAGACTGCGCCTTTTCCATGAACGTATGGAACCTTACCCCAATATCGGGTTCGTTACCAAGTCAAGGAGACATATTCTCCTTTATAGCTGCCTTGAAATCGATAAAAATCGTCCCAATATGTAACATTCAACCGCTGGCGCTTTATGCTTGGATCCTATGGAACCTTTGGACAACAAAAAATCACCTCCTATTCATTGATCGTATCTACACAGAGCGGGACATTGTCTCTAAAACAATCAATGAAGCTCGTCAATGGCATGAAGCACAAATTCTACAATCAAAGAATACCCCTCCCACACCTGAAGTTCCTCCTAACTATGATACATCTACTGATTTCATATGTCATGTGGATGCCGCATGGAATGCGACGTCCTTTAATTGCGGCCTTGGATGAGTTCTCACTTCTAGAGAGAACGCCTCTGTTTTCACCGCTTACAACACCGCTTTGATGGCGGAAACATGAGCGATGATGTCGGCCTTGATCTATGCGTTAGATATGGGCTGTCTTAATATCACCATGAATTCCGATTCACAGGTGCTTATCCGGCTCCTTAACTCTTGAGGAACTCACACTTCGATGGCTGCACTTCTTGGAGATATTAGGGACATTGTTAGTTCTTTTGTTTCAATCGTATTTTAATATGTTCTGCGTACCGTTAATACGGAGGCGGATTCTCTAGCAAAACAAGCACTACGTGCTCTTGAGCAAAATGTAATAGACTTTACGTGAATGAGATCAATTTTGTGACCAAAAAATAAAAAATAAAAAAAAATAACATTTGCATATAATAAGACCTAAAGTTGAGAAACGCACATTCCGATGGAATTTACGGAGTTACGACCAAATCCAATAGTAACTTTTTCCGAGAGAGTTAAGGGGGTTATTGGTTCATAGAATTTAATGGATTTAGAAATCCAAACGAAATCCAGTGTTATTGGTTCTATGAATTTAAAATCTATATTCAAATTCAGTGTTATTGGTTCTATAATTTTGAAATCCATCTTAAAATCTGGTGTTATTCAATCCTACAGATTTACTTGTGGATTTGATTTGATATTGGATTTTAGTGGATATGGAAGGATTTTAATGCTAAAAATACAAAGACTCAAATATTGAGGTTTACCTTGTTATTTGGATGGATTTGTTATTAGATTCTTAATTATATCATATAAACGTCACATATTTATCAAAGATGTCAAATTCACAATAATATCTCACATAACGTAAAATAACTTATATAATGATAATTTTTTATTTTTCCAATTTTTGTTTTATGCAATATTATATTTGCTATAATGAAAACTTATTATACTTTTTTATAAAATGTTATCATTATATAATCTTTAAACTTGTTACACAAAAACCTTATTGATTTCATTTTGATGGTTTTTTAAAATTTTGTCGATAATGCGAAAATATGTTGGCAAGGTAAATAGATACGGAAAGTTATATAACTCCATTTGGTTGATTCATAACAATCTATTTATTAGATTTTGGAATCTATATAAATCCTTTGAATTGGATTTTAAAATCCATTTAAATCCGTTTAATTGGATTTTAAAATCAACGGTTTCATGTAAGATTTCTTAATCCACAAAGATTTTCAAATCTATTATTTCTAATTCCAAGAACCAATAACCCCACTTAGACCTCGTATTGACCAAAGAGAGGCTCGATAAAATATTTTTATCTATTATTTTTTAATCTAAAAATTTATTGGATCTTACCACAAACATACACCAGCAAAATAATAAAAATTAGCAAACTAAAATTAAAAGAATACACATCTTGATGGGTTCAAACGGATTCCCGAATTCACTATTGAGAACCAAAATCAAGAATTTCCGTCCAAGAGAGATAGATCTCATTTACACCATATTAAATTTAGATGATTTTATTCTGAATCTAATACTATGTTTTAATTCTGAAAATCTCTTGGATCTAATCACAAACATGTAAGAGCCAAATAACAAAATAACAATAACAAAATAAAGTTAAAAGAATGTAAAAGGAGAAAAATCACAGAAAATTCATTGATAATTAACAATAACATGAAAAAACTTATCTGAATACAAAGTTGTAATTAGATAGAATGAATAGAAAATTTTAAACTTTATTTCCATTGGCACATACCTTCAATGAATGTTCAACGAAATTCAAGATCTCCGATGCGACTATAATCTCACACATTCTCATAGAATTTAATCAAAGCTTTCACAATTTTTTGTTTTAAGAGATTCCGCCGCAATGGCCACATAAAAATTTAGTGAGTTCATTATCCTTATAAACAGAACCAAAAATAACCTAATTTTTTTTTTTTTTTAAACGACATCGTATAGAAAAGTGTTAGTTAGACCATGTGCAATGGAAACCCTTTTGGAGGGTGTCTAAATTTTTTTTGAATTAAATATATTAAATTTTAGAATCTTTGAATATCTAAAACCAGAAAAAAAAATCCTAAAATTTAATATATTTAATTCTAATAAGTTTTTAGACACTTATGAGAATGTATCCATTAGACATGCTCTTAATTTGTAGTCGAAAAAAAAAACGACATCGTATAGAAAAAGTGTTAGTTAATTTTTGTCAACAAAAAAAAAACGACATGGTATAGAAAAGTGAATTTGGGTCATATCATCACTGTTGTCCCTTATCACCCACTTATGTGGCATATGTTTGTAGTTTATCATTACAAAAGCTAATATGGCAATCGGAGTTTAATACTGATAACGGTGACATAGACAAGGACGTATAAACATTTATAGACAACAATCGCATAAAGAACCTCATAATGAATGTTAAGCGAATTAAGGTAGGATAAAAACGCAAATAAATCAAACATGCTGGCAATTGTATGGCACAGAAAATAATCCACAAACATAAATGGATAGGCTGCAATAGAGTAAATGAGTGTCTCTTAAAACCTAATAGTCTTGTAATAATACAATGTGAAAAAAGAACTAGTAAGAGCAAACCAATGATATGTGGAGTTGGTTAGTGATATGTGATATTATCTAAAATTCAGTGTCAGTAATTTGTTTTGTATTGAGAAAGATGCAACGAGAACTAAATAACTATTGACGAATTCAATGGCAATTGAGTATTCAAGTTCACATATCAAATATATACAAGTTATATATGTAAAATGAAATCGACAAAATAAGAAAAACAAGTTGCCTCCCTTGCTAATTTTAGTGGAATGATTAATCAAAAGTTTGTAACAGTGATCCATAGCCCACCTACAAACAAGTTGATGGAACACCATAAAATTGTTAAGTTGATGATACCATTCATTTTTACAATCTATGCACTGAAATACTGAATCAAATAACTCATAAGAGAAGCTTGAATTATGGAATTTAGAATAAAATTTAAGAAACCATATTAGAAAAACTACTTATATGTTCTTTTTGATATAACATGAATTTGGGCTTTCCTAACTATGATTTTAACAAGTTTTCAGAGTCGTTTTGAGTTAATATTTAGGTCCATACTCAGAGATTTGGAATAGCACGCGTTTGGGAAGAAGATTTGAGTATTTGAGTGGAAATCGGAGTTATTCTGACTACCGGGACCGACCGGTCCAGTTGTAGGACCGACCGGTCCCTATTTGGTACTTGAAGACCAATCCGTGCATGAAGACCGATCGATCCGCGAGACGATGCGAAGCAGCCAAGACTCTCTGGAAAGTGGACCGACTGGTCCAGTTAGTGGACCGACCGGTCCACACCCCTGATTTTTAGAAAACCCATATTTCTCCGTTTTATTTTAGAAGTACCTTTTTAAGTTGAGATTTAGAACAGACCTTTTTCACGACGTTTTACACAGACTTTTTGAGATTTCTAGCAATTGTAAGCAAGGAGAAGAATTCCTCTACTTTTCAGAGAAGATTTCTAAACCTTATCTCAATTTCTATTCTATCGATTATGTTATCTTCATCAATTGCTTTTGCCATGTCTTCTATTATGTCTGAGTAGTTCTTAAGTTAGGTTTTAGGGTTTCGATGGATTTCACAGAATAAATCAGACACAAATAGGTTGTTTATTAATTACCATCTTCATCACTGCTAGGATTGAATTGATCACTTAATCTCTAGATCTTAGGTTGATACATTTTCTGAAAGCTTGTGTATCGCTGGAACTGTTGTTGATGAGCAATTAGTCTTTAATCTCGCAATTGAATTAGAGTCAATTGTGAACTGATCAAACCCGAACATTAATGCTTGTCTAGGATAGCCGTGACCAAATGGAAGTTTAGGCACTCGGATCTCTAGGGAAAGTAATTGTTATCACGGAAGTGGAGCCATTTATATCAGTGTTTTGAATTTAAGATGCATGCGTATTAGAATCTGAATAGTTGTCTGGTTTATGAATATGATTTCCTAAAAATTCCCTAGTACCTAGCGTTTTTAATCATCTGAATTTAAATCGTTTAATTTGCATCTTGTCTTTTAAGTTTAATAATATCACACCCAAAATCATCATTTCCTGCTTAGCTTAGTTCAGTAGTCTATAATTTCGTTGAGTAAGCCACTGGTCTCTGTGGATTCGATCCCTGAATATACTATTGCGTGCTTGTGCACTTGCAGTGTATTTCGGGTTAAAACCTGAGCTATCAAGTTTTTGGCACCGTTGCCGGGGACCAATTGTGTTTGCCATCGATTTTGATTTGCGAATTTTGTCTAAGTAACTTTCTAATTTCGTTTTTATTTTTGTTTTTGTCTTTGCTTGTGATTCTAGGTGTATGCAGAGGAGAAGTAATCGCACTAAACCTCTGATATCATTCACTATCCAAGAATTAGCCAAGCTAGAACGGACTAACAGAGCTTAAAGAAACCTCTTGCCAGTTATGGACCAAGGGAATCAAGCTGATAACGCGGCTCTTCAGGCTACCTTGTTTGACCAGAAATAGCATATTTGTGCTGCAACTAATGCTAGCACACTCGCGGCGCAACAACATATGCAGAACATGCAGCAGCAATTTGCCATGATGATGGCATAACAGGTGCCGCCACAAGGACATAATCCTCCGCCGCCACAAGGACAGCAGGTGCCGCCACAAGGACAGAATCCTTCGCCGCAGAGAGGGATTGGAGAAGGGGACAATGTGCATGCTTACTACCAGAACAGATCAGCCATTCGTGTCCCTGAGATTCAGCGGAATGACTTCGAGATTAAGGCACAGCTGATTAATCTGGTAGAAAGACATGTGTTCCATGGTTTGGCTGCTGAGAACCCCATGGATCACATAGAGAACTTTGAAGATGTCTGTGAGACGACAAAGGCGAATGGGGTACCATCTGATTACCTCAAGGGCAAGCTGTTTAAGCACTCTCTCGCTAACAAAGCTCTGAGGTGACTCAAGTCACTTCCTCCAAATTCTCTTAATGGCTGGGAAGAAGCTAGAGTCGCCTTCTTGGATCATTTCTACACCAAGACCAAGACAGCTGTAACATCCCAAAAACAAATAGTGATTTTTGGTATAGGGTGTCGATCGACACCAGTGCTGGGCGTCGATCGACACCAGGTTCTGAGTTCGGTTTGGTTTAAAAGAATCGATTCTCGGTTTTCGCTCGGTTATGGGAATGATCTAGGGCTCGAGTATTTAAGCCTTGAGTAATTGTGGCCGCGTTTCTATCAGAGAAAAAAGCAGATTAGTCGAGAGGAAAAAAATCAGAGAGAATTGAGAGAGGACTAGGGTTCTCTTGAGTTTGAGAAGCTTTTCTGTCGGTTTTGGGGGGAGACGACGGCGGTCGAGTCGTGATCGGATTGGAGCGAGATTTTAATGGTAAGTTCTCTGATCCATTGATACTATCGAGTTTTACCCGAAATAAATCATTGCAAGTGCACAGGCACGCAGTAGTAAATAACGGGATCGAATCCACAAGGACCAATGGCTTACACAACAGATTTTAGATTTTAAAACTAAGCTAAGCAGGAAACAAGATGGGTGATTGTAATCAAAATTAAAGACAAGAAAGCAAATTAAAACGGTTTAAATTCAGATAATTAAAAACGTTAGGGAATAGGGAATTCTCAGGAAATCACAATCATGAACCAGACAACTATTCAGATTCTAAGTATGCATGCATCTTAAACTCAAACACTTTTATAAACTACTCCACTTTCGTGATAACAGTTACTTTCCCTAGAGATCCGAGAGCCTATACTTTCGCATGGTCACGGCTATCCTAGACAAGCATTATACGTTCAGGTTTGATCAGTTCATAATACTTTATAACTAAACTTTCGATTGTTATAATGCATTACTCATCAACAGTAGTTCTAGCTATATGCAAACTTTTGGAATGCATATCAACTTAAGATCTAGTGATTAAATGGCCAATTCAATCCTAGCATTATGCCTAACAGTGATGAAGATGATAAAGGATAAGCAACCTATTTGTGTCTGATTCAATCGGTGAAATCCATCGAAAAACCCTAAAACCTAACTAGGGTTCTACTCAGACATGATAAACAACAAAGCAGAAATCATGGATGAATAGAATTGCATAATCATGGAATAAGAAATAAGAGTAGGGTTTAGAAATCTTCTCCAAAGGGATTGAGATCTTCTCCCAATACAAAGCTCTAAAATCTCTCTAAAAGTCTCCAAAAACGTGCAGGAATAAAAGGTGTGTCTAAAACAATGAAACCCTAGTGGTATTTATAAGATAAAACGGAAAAAGGAAAATTCCTGAAAATCTGGGTAAGTAGACCGGTCGGTCCAGGGGGGGACCGGTCGGTCTGAGTCTTCCAGTGGCTAGACCGACCGAGCAGACCGGTCGGTCCATGTGCCATTTGCCCGGTCTTCGAATTGCCGTCAGATTGACTGGTCGGTCCGTAAGTGGACCGACCGGTCCATACTTCAGAATTCTCCATTTTCGCCTCAAATTGCTCAAAGTTCTTTTCCGCTCTCATGTGGTTCAAATTCTTGAAGTATGGCCTGAATATCAACTCAAAACAACTCCAAAGGCTCCGAAAACGCGTTAAGAACATGGTTAGGAAACTCCAAATTCACGTTATATCAACTCCCCCAAACTTAGATCTTTGCTTGTCCTCAAGTGAAGCCAAACTAGAAATAAGTTCAAGGAAGCTATAAAAACCAACTAACCTTTATGAGCTGAATGCAATCCTGTAGGACCCCACAGATGTAATGCTAACCACCTGAAAACTCATAAACAGATCAAAAACCAAGATGGTACTTCATGTACTTTGCCAAATACATAGCAATGTTACCATACTCAAGTTCCTATGTCTCAGCGACTTCTATACCAGGGTCCAGAAATCTTACCAAAGGGAAAATGTCTGTCGCATAAGGGTTAGGGATTTAGACTGTTTAATGGTGGTAATAAGTGTTTAGGCTAACCTCAGTCGCGGCCGAATGCAAGTCATGGCACAAAAACCCAAGAGAACTAAGTCGAAGGATGATGCACAGCTTTTCAAACTTAAGACCTCCTATTCTTTTATAAAAAAAACTAACTTTCTGCTTATCTAAAGAAATAATGCGGAGAACAAGAAATAGAAATGTGCTTAATAGATATTCTTTTAAAATCTAAGCTTTATTCTGATCCCTTTCAGCATTTTAAAGATTTTTTTTTTTTTTTTTTTTAATGCTTTTTTTTTTTTTTTTTGATAAGATGCTGGGGATGAGTTCTAGCTTTTTCTAAGCACAATGATGAAAAGAAAAACGAAAAATAAATAAAAAAGTGAAATTATTAACAAAATCCTAAGCAGAAAGTTTGATAAATTTTACCGGGAGGTCTTTAGAATGATCAGCTGGCCGGATTATCTCTCCGGAGTTTTTGCGCTTGAGTGCATGTCAATGTCTTCAATAGAATGCATGAGGTTTGAAAGAAAGGTTAAGGTAAGGGTGTGGTACCAGACTAAAAGTGAGTCTGGCCATTAGGAGTCCTGAAGAGAGGATAGTGTTTGAAAAAGGATAGGACTCCTAACGTTGTTGCTACTTCTTATGCGATTTCGAATTCCCTGAGTTAAGAAAAACAGAATAGCATATTAGTATCAGCGTTAGCTTTCAAGGAGACGGGAGCCTTCTGGTAACACTGATCCGCCTATGGGGTTTTTAATCTTCCCATTGCATTGGTTAGTCACTGTTCATCTAAAAACAGAGTTAGGAAACATCATGTGGTCCTAGAATCGCATTCATTTCACAAACGTTTAAAATAAACTGAAAATAAGAAAACTGAAAATATAATTAGTACGAATAGTACTTCCCCCCAGACTTACTTCACACCGACCCGGTGTGAAAATAGATCCAAAGGAAAGACTATTAAAAGAAACAAAATAAAATGAAAAATGAAAAAGAAAAGAAAGTCTAACTTCGTCAGCAGAACTTTGGGCACGGGACATGGCACGGGTCTGGGCACGGGTCAGGGGTGGGAAAAAGCGCGTGCTTGGCTTGAGACCAAGTGGACCGACCGGTCCATGTATGGGACCGGTCGGTCGGGATGACAGAGGTGCTTCCCGATCTGCGGTCTTGATGCTCGGAGATGGTCCGTACGCGAAACGATGAGGACCGACCGGTTGTAGGAGGGATCGACCGGTCTTACCGTGAGACCGATCGGTCCAGGTTCTCCAGTGAGTAGACCGATCGAACAGACCGACCGGTCTACTGGGACCGAGCAATGAGAAAAGGATCAAGACCGACCGGTCTACTAGGAGACCGACCGGTCCAGTGTGCTGGCTCCGATTCCAAACTTCTGTGACGAGAATCCTAAGGAAAAACCAAAAAAGAAAAACAAAAACCAAGGTAAAACCGAAAAAGAATGAAAAAGAAAGAACATATATATACACTTACAAGTGGGTTGCCTCCCACTAAGCGCTTGTTTTAAGTCGTTAGCTCGACTCTTGCGGCAAGGTGAATGTTATGGCGGCCGCGGTCCCATGTGGTACACGGGTCCCGACTTCTCCGGATCAGGCAGGTAAGCAACATCAGGGTGGCCGCTGGTTGGGTAAGACTGTGTACCGGTTGGAGAGGGAAGAAGTTCGAAAAGAACATACCATTGCTCAGGTGGTGGTCTCGGTCCTCTGGAGTACACCCCGTAAGTATCTCCAGGATCAATCACGTATGCAGCGGTGGGGACGACAACAACTCCTGAATCGGCTCTAATCCGCTTGAGAGGTGGATGAAGTGTTATGTCATAAAATTTCCGCTTGTGGCAACTACCAGGTGTAGCTGCTTCCTTGGGTGACATCTCAACTGCTTTTGTCTCATTTTATTCAGGAGGCTTGGGGTCAGGATCAGGATCAGGGTCAGGATCAGGATCAGGGAGATCAGGCGAAGTTTCTGGAATTTTCATGGGAGCACCCTGTGCGAGCAGGTGCTCGGCAGAAGAAGCAGGTGCTCGCTGGGATTTTTTCTCAACATCGATTTGAACAGCATCCTGGTGTGTCCCTGAGCTTGAATCAATCTCCTTATGCACATCATCCTCGGAAAAATCACTTTCTTGAGCCTGATGCTTGGTAACCTTCTCCTTAGGCTTCGCGTGGGAGGTTGTGATTGTAGGCGGGACTAACACCCTTTCACTTCTAAACTCAACATCATTTACATGATCCTCTTTCCTATGATTCACCTCACCATGTCCGGGAAGAGTTCCATCCGATCTCTTAATAGATGCGGTCATTTGAGCCATTTGCCTGTCCAATTTCTTCAGCGGTGGATGTCTTGCTTCGAGAAACAGTAGTTCGATCTCTTCTATACTTTCTCTACAATCTCGGAAATGACTCAGCAGAGGGCGGTACTCTATAGCTTCTTCAAAGGTCAGTGCATGTGGAATTCTTCGTACCATCTTCTGAAATCCAAGTAGCTGCTTCGGAGTTATAGGGTCCATGAGATATTTAGGTGGTCGAGGGTGCGATACCTTAGGCTTGGTATCCTGTTATGTAACACATCATTGGACTCCTCAGTTAGCTTCACACATTCCTCCTCCTCAGCCATATAAACAGAATCAACTTCCATTATAGACATGGCATGATAATCCCTTAAAGCCTCTGCATTCTGTGTCACCTGAGTGTCAAGCATCTTCAGGTGAGTGGTCACTGCTTCTAGTCGCCCACTGGTTGTCGAGATATCGCTGGAAACCTTCTGCTCATTAGCTAGCATGAGCTGCATCATAGCTTTTAGCTCATCATTGGGATTTGCAGCTGGAGGTGGAGGAGGTGATTGGTAAAAAGAGACTTGAGTGGGTTTCTGATGCCGACCGGCATTGTAGTTCTTCGTGAAAAAGTAACGCCCATATTGGTCTTTGAGAGCACCAGATTTATCCATTACCTCCATGACTGGTACCTAGAATCAAAACAAAAACAAAAACAAAAACAAAAATAAGTTAGTAAAGTTGCTTAGACAAAATTCTCAAATCAAATCTGAAGGCAAACACAATTGGTCCCCGGCAACGGCGCCAAAAACTTGATACTATCGAGTTTTACCCGAAATAAATCACTGCAAGTGCACAGGCACGCAGTAGTAAATAACGGGATCGAATCCACAAGGACCAATGGCTTACACAACAGATTTTAGATTTTAAAACTAAGCTAAGCAGGAAACAAGATGGGTGATTGTAATCAAAATTAAAGACAAGAAAGCAAATTAAAACGGTTTAAATTCAGATAATTAAAAACGTTAGAGAATAGGGAATTCTCAGGAAATCACAATCATGAACCAGAAAACTATTCAGATTCTAAGTATGCATGCATTTTAAACTCAAACACTTTTATAAACTACTCCACTTTCGTGATAACAGTTACTTTCCCTAGAGATCCGAGAGCCTATACTTTCGCATGGTCACGGCTATCCTAGACAAGCATTATACGTTCAGGTTTGATCAGTTCATAATACTTTATAACTAAACTTTCGATTGTTATAATGCATTACTCATCAACAGTAGTTCTAGCTATATGCAAACTTTTGGAATGCATATCAACTTAAGATCTAGTGATTAAATGGCCAATTCAATCCTAGCATTATGCCTAACAGTGATGAAGATGATAAAGGATAAGCAACCTATTTGTGTCTGATTCAATCGGTGAAATCCATCGAAAAACCCTAAAACCTAACTAGGGTTCTACTCAGACATGATAAACAACAAAGCAGAAATCATGGATGAATAGAATTGCATAATCATGGAATAAGAAATAAGAGTAGGGTTTAGAAATCTTCTCCAAAGGAATTGAGATCTTCTCCCAATACAAAGCTCTAAAATCTCTCTAAAAGTCTCCAAAAACGTGCAGGAATAAAAGGTGTGTCTAAAACAATGAAACCCTAGTGGTATTTATAAAATAAAACGGAAAAAGGAAAATTCCTGAAAATCTGGGTAAGTAGACCGGTCGGTCCAGGGTGGACCGGTCGGTCCAGGGGTGGACCGGTCGGTCTGAGTCTTCCAGTGGCTAGACCGACCGAGCAGACCGGTCGGTCCATGTGCCATTTGCCCGGTCTTCGAATTGCCGTCAGATTGACTGGTCGGTCCGTAAGTGGACCGACCGGTCCATACTTCAGAATTCTCCATTTTCGCCTCAAATTGCTCAAAGTTCTTTTCCGCTCTCATGTGGTTCAAATTCTTGAAGTATGGCATGAATATCAACTCAAAACAACTCCAAAGGCTCCGAAAACGCGTTAAGAACATGGTTAGGAAACTCCAAATTCACGTTATATCATCCATGGTCTTGAGTCCGGTGAAAACCGTTTGTGGTTTGGTCGCTGAGTTATTGTTGTTTTTGTGAGAGAGGTTTCTGTAGATTCGAAACTGCAATCAGTCTGCTTCAAGGGAGGATTCCCATCGAACCCGTGAGAATCAGGAGAGGATCCTTATACCGTTGGAAAGATAGTTCTGTCTAGTTTCTAGATCTGGTTTTGGATCCTGATTCGGAGGTAAGCTTCGTTCTCTGTGTTCGTTTGATTCCAGGGAGTCAGTTCTGAAATCTCTGTTTTTCCAGTTTCGTTTAGCAAGATTGCGGGCTGGTTTGCCGTCGATCTGGTGTGAGTTAGAAGGATTTATATACACCGTTGGAAAGCTCTCGGTGTCTAGATTCCAGGTCAGTTTTCAGAACTTGATTTGGTGAAGGGAGTCGCGAGTTATCCCCTTCTGTTTCGGTCGGGTTTTTCCTTGTTCAAACCTTTCCCGAGGTGAGTGCGCGACTGTTGGTTCGGATTTGTCGATTATCGAATAGGAATTAGTTTTGGATGTTTAGAAATGAATTGTGGATGTTTGTGTGATGTTTGTGTAATGATTCTGTGTTAGAATCGGCTAGAAATTGTTGAAATCGTGACTTTTGAGTGTTTTGTGCCATTCGGTTTCGGAGAAGAAACCTAATGTCGATCGACACCTTATGGTGTATCGATCGACACCAAGGTAAATCAAGCGTCGATCGACACTGTGCGGTGTGTCGACCGACACCAATGTTTTCTGAATTAAATATTTTTAAATTAATTGTTATTTGATTGTTGATATATCTATAGACGAGAAGATCGTCTCACTAAGTATTTATGAAATACTTACGCAACTCGTTTTTCCCAATTGTGTTGTAGGTAAAGGAAAAGGAAAAATGAGACCACGGGATCATGGCTTTAGGGAGAGAATGATTAGGATCGTTTTGGTTTGCTGTTTTTGCTAAGTTTTAGTGAACTCGGATAGGTTGTTAGATTTTATTATTTCCCTGGAATTGGAATGAGTCATTGGTTATTATTGACTGTTATTGGATTTATTTAATGGGAATTTCCGCATTAAAAAAAAAAAAATTAGACCGGGTTTTACATTTTGGTATCAGAGCCTAGACGGTTTTAGGACTGTTAGGTTTGGATGAACTGAGACTATGTACTTAATTAATTAATTGTGTTTAGTCAAACTTTTAGTCTTAAAAATCATCCTCTCCGGCCTTTAAAGAGATTATGCGGTAAGTTATTGTTTGTGTTTTTGATTGTGAGTTCTAGTGTCTTAGTTTGTACTTGTGAAAAGTGCAGTGTGAGATGGCTAGAGTTCCAAGAGGTCGTGGTGGCAGAGCCAGTGGCCGTAGAGGCCGGATTCGTGGCCGTGGAGGCCGGGGTTGTGTGGCTAAGTCGTTCGAGTGGGAGACTCAGAGTGAGTCATCGGATCAGGTGGTTGGCTTGCCTGCGTATCAGGAGTTATCAAATGGCACTTTCAGTGTGCCGGATAGTTCAGCTGGAGCTGGAGTTAGTGCCAGAGCTACGGGTGCGGCGAGAGACCTGGGTGCAGGTGATGCCTCAGGTGGAGTTCAGGATCCGGAGGATCATGTGTCTAAGATGCTAGCCTTGATTTTGGAGCGATTGTCAGGCGCAGTACCAGTGCAGAATCCAGTAGAGGCCCGAAGGGAGCAGTATCTTGCGTGGTCTAGTGAGTTACTGCTCATGGGGCCTTTGTCCTTCTCGGGGAGAGGGAGGCCTGAGGAAGCCAATGAATGGAGATTGAAGGTCGACCAAAGACTTCGTATTCTCCGATGTCCTGATGAGTTTTGTGTTGATCTAGCGGTGGAGTTCTTGGAAGGCGATGCTCGCCTTTGGTGGACAGGAGTCCAGGCCAAGAGAAGGCAAACCTTGTGGACTTGGGGCGACTTTTTGGGCGAGTTTAATGCCAGGTATTGTCCTCCAGAGGCGGTGGAGGAGTTAGAGTTGCAGTTCCAGAGTTTGGTTCAGGGCAACCGATCAGTGTGTGGATATGATGCTGAGTTCAGCAGGCTAGTGGTCTATGCGATAGCGGCATGGATGGGGAGCGAGCCCAGATGGGCAAGTTCGTGGTAGGACTTCGGATCGGGCTGAAGAAGCCTGGCATGGTTTCCAGGTATGCCTCGAGGGCAGAGCTGGTGAGGCACTTGTAGCGGTCAAGGGCCTTGAGGAGCAGTTCGAGGTTTGAGCTGGTTTTGTTTTCTTTTTGGTTTTGTTTCCAGTTTCAGAGTTTGAGTTTTGGTGTTATTGTTTCTGGATTATTGTATTTTTGTTGGTGTTGAAAACGATATACATTTTTGAAAATTTATAAGATGGCGTTCCTTATTTATTTTCTTATGAGTTATGAGGCGAGTGGCCCTTTTTATGTGTTCTATATGTGTGGACCATGGTTGGTTATTCTATGAGGTTATTCCAAGATGGGAATGTTGTGACTGTACCACGTGAGGCGGCTCTAATCAGAGGAGATGTGTGTTCCCCTGTGTGCTTATTGGGAAGTGAGTTCCTAGAATAAGCAGCGAGGGATGTGAGGTCTCTTGTAGGGATGTGAGATCCCCAGATACCGTTGGCTTGAGGGTTGTGACCCGAGAGTGCGAGCGGTATGTTTCGTGTGTGGATTAGAGAGGAGCCTCATAGAATAGGGGAGGATCTCGTGTGGTATGGGCTAAGTCAGGCCGGATTTTTGTCCATGTTGGACGGGTGTGGAACGAGTGGGAATCTCGTGTAGTGTTGGCTGGAGCAGTCCAGTTTGTGGTCTGTGATAGACGGTTCGAGGGACTCAAGTTGTGAGTCGAAGTATCGCTGGTAAGGTTGGGCCTATGTTTGAGTTCTGGTGATCAATGTAGCATTCGGGGAATCCAAATTTGGACTGGTAGATGGCGGTACATGTTCTTGTTTGATTGTGGTACAATCAACTGCCAGACCTAGTTTGGATTAGGTATAGTCTGGACTGACGGGCGATTGTACATGTTCTTGTTTGTTTGTTGTACGATTGACCGCCAGACCAGGATGGATTAAGAATGCCGCATTGTGAGTACTGGATGGAACTAGGCAATTTTTGGGCATTTCGAGTTTGGTTATGCTTTTTGTCTGGTTATTGTGCTTGTGGTAAGCACAAGAGGCAGCGTCGTGATCGAGGATTTCCTGGACGCATTGGTTATCATAGTGGATATCTTGGAGTATCTGAGGGATCCCGAGGGGCATGAGGCTCATTTGCGGTTGGTTTTTGAGAAGTTCGGGAGCAGAACATGTATGCTAGTTGAGCAAGTGCAGTTTTTGGCAGCGAGGGATGGGTTCTGGGCCATTTTGTTTCTGCAGAGGGAGTTTCTGTGGATCCGGCTAAGATTGGGGCTATTCGAGTTTGGCCTAGACCGAGCAGTGCGACCGAGGTCAGGATTTTCTTGGGTCTGGCAAGTTATTATCGGAGATTCGTCAAGGGCTTTGCGAGTAAGGCGCAGCCGATGGCGAAGTTGACCGGTAAGGATGTTCTGTTTGTCTGGTCGCCGGAGTGCGAGGAGAGTTTTGCGAGACTCAAGTAGATGTGGACTAGTACGCCGGTATTGGCATTACCCGAGCCGGGGAAGCCTTATATCGTGTATACTGATGCTTCAGGAGTTGGTCTGGGTTACGTTTTGATGCAGGAGGGTCGGGTTATTGCTCATGCTTCGGGGCAGTTGCAGGGCAGTGAGCGTAATCGGCTTACGCAGGATCTAGAGTTGGGAGCAGTCGTGTTCGCTCTGAAGATTTTGAGGTTTTATCTCTTCGGAGGGAGAATGCAGATTTTCTCGGATCACAAAAATCTGTAGCATATCTTCACTCAGCCATTGTTGAATATGAGGCAGAGGCGTTAGGTTGAGCTGTTGGCGGATTATGATCTGGAGATCACCTATCATCCGGGCAAGGCTAATCAGGTAGCGGATGCGCTGAGTCGCCGGCGTGTGGATTCGTCTCGAGAGCAGGATATCGAGTCGCTTGTGAGCGAGGTTAGCACTTTGCGGTTATGTGCTATTTCAGAGGGGCCTTTGGACTTAGAGGCAGTTGAACAGGCAAATCTTCTCAGTAGGATCAGAGTGGCTCAGTAGAGTGATCAGGGTTTGGTTGGTGCGTCGCGAGCTGAGGATTCTGAGTTTATTATCTCTCCGAATGGGACGATTCAGATTCGTGTTTGTTGGTCAAGGCCGAGCGCAAGGTTCCGAGCGGGCTTTTGCAGAGTTTTGCCCATTTCGGAGTGGGAGTGGGATATGATTACGATGGTTTTTGTAGTGGGATTACCGGTTTCGCGGACGTTTGATGCTATCTGGGTGATCGTGGATTGGTTGACTAAGTGAGCACACTTCTTGGCCATTAAGAAGACCGATGGAGCGGCTATGTTGGCTAAGAATTTTGTGCAGGAGATTGTGAGGCTGCATGGAGTGCCAGCCAGTATTGTGTTGGATCGAGATCCCAGAGTTGCATCTGAGTTTTGGGGAGCATTTCAGGAAGATATGGGCACTAAGGTGCATAGGAGCACGGCTTATCATCCGCAGACTGATGGGCAGTCAGAGAGGACGACTCAGACTATCGAGGATTTGCTGAGGATGTGTGTTTTGGTTTGGGGTGGTCATTGGTATGATCACTTGAGCTTAGTGGAATCTGCGTATAATAACAGCTTTCAGGCGAGTATCAGGATGGCTCCTTTTGAGGCATTGTATGGGAGGTCATGTAGGACGCCTTTATGCTGGACCCAAGTGAGGGAGCGCAGTGTATCGCGAGATGGCTATGTTGAGGGTTCCTAGCAGATCCATTTCGGAGAACAAGCTGAGTCCGCATTTTATGGGTCTGTTTCCTGTGGTGGAGCGAGTGGGACCGGTAGTGTACCGGCTTGAGTTACCACCGATCATGAAGGCATTTCATGAGGTTTTCCATGTGTCGATGTTGAGGAAGTGCCTGCATGAGTCGAAGGTGTTAGTACCTGAGTTTCCTGCGTATATGCAGCCTGATTTGACGGTTCTGGCGGTTCCCGTGAGGATTCTCGCGAGGAGAGTCAAGGAACTGCGCCGGAAGAGGATTCCATTGTTGCGTATTTTGTGGATTTGTAGCGGCTGCCAGGAGGAGACTTGCGAACCAGAGGCAAAGATGAAGCTGAAGTTCAGGAAATGGTTCGACGAGCATGTCGCCGATTGAGCTTAGCTTTCTTTGTGGTTCTAGTTTCTTTTGGCCTTTGGTGCCGGTGTTGTTTTTTTTATTCTTGTATTTTCGTTTCGTTGTATCGATATACGTTTTGGAGATTTATGAGATGAATTTTCTTTATATTTCTGGTGTATCAGATTATGTTTCTGATGTTATGAGTATGAGGACCAGTGTGGGTCGTATTTTTGTGGATATCCCGGTTAGGGAGTATCGAGTGTAGACCACGTGAGGTGACCTAGTCGCTGATGTTTATAGGCATTTTAGCATTTATTACGGATAACTCATGTGATGGAGACGGTGGTTTCCAGGGTATGTATTGGAGATGGTGGTTTCCTGTATATATGCTGAGAGATGGTGGTCTCTCCAGGAGACGGTGGTTTCCTGAGTACTTATACCAAGACGGTGGTCTCCGTTATAGTACAGAGGGCCTATATTGGGATGGTGGTTCCTCTATAGTGCGGGGAGACGGTGGTTTCCCGAGGGGACGGTGGTTCTCTAGAGTGTGTGGATGAGTTAAACGTAATAAATGTCTAAGGAACGTGCGTATAAACATATGATTTGTTCGTGAGTCTCTGAGGTTATGTGAGAATCTCTTGTGGTATTGGCCGGTGCGGGTCAGAGTGTGGTCCTGTGTGGACGTATTTTTGCAGGATTCGGGGACTGTAACATCCCAAAACCAAATAGTAATTTTTGGTATAGGGTGTTGATCGACACCAGTGCTGGGCGTCGATCGACACCAGGTTCTGAGTTCAGTTTGGTTTAAAAGAGTCGATTCTCGGTTTTCGCTCGGTTATGGGAATGACCTAGG
Organism: Draba incana; assembly: GCA_963576765.1. Classification (NCBI taxonomy): domain Eukaryota; kingdom Viridiplantae; phylum Streptophyta; class Magnoliopsida; order Brassicales; family Brassicaceae; genus Draba; species Draba incana. The sequence goes on from OY755204.1 coordinate 43,991,620, forward strand.
GCTCGAGTATTTAAGCCTTGAGTAATTGTGGCCGCGTTTCTATCAGAGAAAAACGCAGATTAGTCGAGAGGAAAAAAATCAGAGAGAATTGAGAGAGAACTAGGGTTCTCTTGAGTTTGTGAAGCTTTTCTATCGGTTTTGGGGGGAGGCGATGGCGGTCGAGTCGTGATCGGATTGGAGCGAGATTTTAAGGGTAAGTTCCCTGATCCATGGTCTTGAGTCCGGTGAAAACCGTTTGTGTTTTGGTTGAGTATTCGCTGAGTTATCGTTGTTTTCGTGAGAGAGGTTTCTGCAGATTCGAAACTTCGATCAGTCTGCTTCAAGGGAGGATTCCTGTCGAACCCGTGATAATCAGGAGAGGATCCTTATACCGTTGGAAATATAGTTCTATCTAGTTTCTAGATCAGATTTCGGATCCTGATTCAGAGTTAAGCTTCGTTCTCTGTGTTTGTTTGATTCCAGGGAGTCGGTTCTGAAATCTCTGTTTTTCCAGTTTCGTTTAGCTAGATTGCGGGCTGGTTTGCCGTCGATCTGGTGTGAATTAGAAGTAGTTCTATACATTGTTGGAAAACTCTCGGTGTCTAGTTTCCAGATCAGTTTTCAGAACTTCATTTGGTGAAGGGAGTCGCGAGTTATCCCCTTCTGTTTCGGTCGGATTTTTCCTTGTTCAAACCTTTTTCGAGGTGAGTGCCCGACCGTTGTTTCGGATTTGTCGATTATCGAATAGGAATTAGTTTTGGATGTTTAAGAATGAATTGTGGATGTTTGTGTGATGTTTGTGTAATGATTCTATGTTAGAATCGGCTAGAAATTGTTGAAATCGTGACTTTTGTGTGTTTTGTGCCATTCGGTTTCGGAGAAGAAACCTAGTGTCGATCGAAACCTAGTGTCGATCGACACCTTATGGTGTATCGATCGACACCAAGGTCAATCAAGCGTCGATCGACACCGTGCGGTGTGTCGATCGACACCCATGTTTTCTGAATTAAATATTTTTAAATTAATTGTTATTTGATTGTTGATATATCTATAGACGGGAAGACCATCTCACTAAATATTTATGAAATACTTACGCAACTCATTTTTCCCAATTATGTTGCAGGTAAAGGAAAAGGAAAAGTGAGACCGCGGGATCATGGCTTTAAGGAGAGAATGATTAGGATCGTTTTGGTTTGCTGTTTTTGCTAAGTTTTAGTGAACCCGGATAGGTTGTTAGATTTTATTATTTCCCTGGAATTGGATTGAGTCGTTTGTTATTATTGACTGTTATTGGATTTATTTTATGGGAATTTCCGCATTAAAAAAAAAAATAGACCGGGTTTTACAACAGCTCAGCTCAGAGGCAGAATCAGCAAATTTTCTCAGAAAGGTGGAGAGTCATTTGCTGAAGCCTGGGATAGGTTTAAGGAATACCGTAGGGAGTGCCCCCACCATGGACTTAGCGAGCAGCTGATGCTCAGGACCTTCTACGATGGATTCACCTGGGATTATAGGACCAATCTCAATGCCTCCAGCAATGGTGACTTCATGACCCAGAGCATAGAAGGTGCTTACCGATTGATCGACAATATGGCGCAGAGTTCTAGCAATCAGTGTATTGAGTATGACAGATCGAAAAGGGTCTGCAGTGTTGACAGCTGCTAAATGATATATTTTGGTTTTTACCGGTTTTTGGCCACGATATAAGTCCATGTTTTAGTGTCTTTTGGTGTTTTCTATGTGTTTTTAGAGTCTTTACAGGAACTGGACCGTTTGGAGCAGAAAAGATGTTTACTGGAGCTTTTGGAGTTTCGAGGAGGAAAGAGCTGAAAAGATCAAGTCAAAATCAGACAAAAGATCAAGCGTCGATCGACACAATCATTTCCTGTCGATCGACACAGGTACTTAATGAAGAAAAAGCCCAAATCGAAGATTTCCGTTTTACTTTTCTTTTCTAGTCGGTTTGGGACCTTTATATATACGTTTTTAAGCCATTGTTTAGGCTTCACGCTTTATTTTATCAATTACTTAGAGATTTTCATTAATAAAAAGATGTTTTCTTCTTTGATCATGTCTGAGTAGTTTCCCTGTTAGGTTTAGGGATTTTCAAAGGTTGTTGATGATTTGCTAGATCTGATCATAATTGCTTAGGATTAATATCATTAGAAGTTCTTCATCTTAACTTGTTCTTATTGCTGATTCTTGATTAGCTACCTTGAATCTGATCTAGAGTTTATTAATAGAAACGACATTTTGATTGATAACCTGAACTAGTTTTTGATGAGCAAAATTTCTATTCGCAAAGGAATTTGGCTTAGGGTTTTGTGAACAATTGAACCTGAAACTAATGCTTGTTTAGATTCATAGGATTCGCAAAGGAATTTGGTTTTCTTGGATTTATTCATAGATAATATTCGCAGAGGAAGCTGGCTTGTTTTACTTTCGTGTTCATGTTTAGGAACTGAGCTTCATAAATCCTATCTTTAATTGATCATCTGCATATCTGATTCACCTGAGATTTTCCTGTGCCTAGCGCTTTTCTCTATTGATTCTCACAACCGTTTTAATTGCTTTTGTTTACTTGCATTCTCATAATTATGCTTAGCATAATCTGAACTCATTAAATCTATTGTGTTTCATTGATTCCCTGTGGATTTCGATACCTTAAGTACTGCATTGATCTCTTAATTTGAGAGAGTAGCTCTTAGGTTTAATTTGAGCATATCACTAAACTCCGGGACTTTATGCAAGGAGGCCATTAGGGCATTAACATGGTCGGGGATGCTTCGGATGCAATCTGCTATTCAGAGGATGCTGCATTGGCTTCAGGAGATACCTAGGAAGTCAACTACGTGAATGGCCAAGGGATTGGACAGAACAGAGGATTCAACAACAACTACCGTAGCCATCCCAATCTATCATACAGGAGCACCAACGTTTCAAACCCTCAGGATCAGGTATACCCTCAACAAGCGTCAGTTCCAGCCCAGAGACCCTTTCTCAATTCATCAGGAACAGCTCCGCCAGCTCAGGGATATACGGGCTACAATGCAGGATATCAGAAGCAATATGGACAAGGTTCAGGCTCCGGATACCCAAATCAGAATCAGTTCCAGCCTCGACAACAAGCTCCTCCACCTCAAGTTGCTAATCCCAATGACGAGTTAAAGGCTATGATGTAGCTCATGCTAGCTAATCAGCAGAAGGCTTCCGCCGACATCACAAACATTAATGGGCATTTAGAAGTTGTGACAACTCACCAGAAGATGCTTGATACTCAAGTGGCTCAGAATGCACAAGCTGTTAAGAGGCAACAAGGGACACTTCCAACACAAGGGGAACAAAACCCAAAGAGGGACTGCCATGCCATTTCTGCAAAGGAAGTAGAAGCCATCACCACTAGGAGTGGCAAGGTTCTTGAGCCAATCTCCAGGTCAGTAAGGGAAAAGGTCATCTCTACTAATAGTTCGGATTCATCGAAAGATGATTTTCCAGAAAAAAGACAAGGAACATTCAGACGTGGGACCGACCGGTCCCACTATCAGACTGGTCGGTCCGGTGAACAGTGCTCCGACCAATGCTTATGTTCCCAAAGCTCCTTACCCGGTTCGTCATAGGAAGTCTCAGAAGGACTTAGAAGAAACAAAGTGCAGAGAAATAGTTAGCGATCTCACAGTCAAGATCCCTTTGGTCGATGCTATCCACTTATGCCCTTCGCTTAAACGTTATTTTAAGAAGATCTTGGTGATGTTTTTGTCCCTGTAGATCTTGGTGATGTTTTTGTCCCTGTAGATTTTGTGGTGCTTGAACTGGACGAAGAACCAAGATATCCTCTCATTCTGGGCAGACCATTCCTTTGCACAGCTGCTGCAATGATTAATGTCAAGCGTGGACGCATCAATCTCCAACTAGGAGACATTGAGATGCAATTCGAGATGGATAAGCTGCTAATGAGACCCGTGATAGATGGACAAACCTTCTCTATCAATGATCCAGAGGATGTCGCTGATAAAGTCGCAGAGGAAATCATGATGGGTGATCCGCTAGAGATTGCCTTAACCAAAGCCAAAACGGAAGACGGATTTCTAAACGATGAGGCGAATGAATATACCAAGAAGCTGGACCAGAATTGCGTGTATGCGAAGTTAGTAGCTTCTTTGGATATCAGGGCAGATACACCAAAGCTATTCGAGACTCCAAGTCCCCCAGGCAAATCCACCACTCATATCGACAATCCGTGGAGCGAGCTGAAAGCTCCCAAGGTAAAACTTAAAACCCTCCCAGTTGGGTTACGATACGCCTTTCTTGGCCCTAGTTCTACCTATCCAGTCATCATCAATGATGAATTAAACAATGCTGAAATTGCTTTGCTATTGTGTGAACTTAGGAAATATCGTAGAGCATTAGGATATTCACTAGATGGCAATACTGGAATTTCACCCACTTTGTGCATGCATAGGATCCATCTAGAAGACGAATCAAGGACTTCTGTAGAACATCAGAGGAGGTTAAACCCAAATCTAAAAGATGTTGTTAAGAAGGAAATTATGAAACTTTTAGAAGCTGGAATTATATATGTTATCTCTGATAGTACTTGGGTTAGTCATGTACATGTAGTTCCTAAGAAAGGTGGAGTCACAGTAGTGAAAAATGACAGGAACGAATTGATTCCAACTCGAACTGTAACTGGTCATAGAATGTGCATTAATTACAGGAAATTGAATGCTGCAACTAGAAAAGATCATTTTCCATTGCCTTTTATTGATCAGATGCTTGAAAGGCTTGCTAATCACCCCTACTATTGTTTCTTAGATGGATATTCAGGTTTTTTCCAGATTCCCATCCATCCAGATGATCAAGAGAAGACCACATTCACTCATCCATATGGCACTTATGCGTATCGCAGAATGCCATTTGACTTGTGTAATGCCCCAGCCACATTCCAGAGATGCATGATGTCCATCTTCACAGATCTTATTGAAGACATCATGGAGGTATTCATGGACGATTTTTCTGTTTATGGCTCATCGTCTTCTGTTTGTTTGGCAAATATTTGCAAAGTTCTGCAGCGATGTGAGGAGAAACACTTAGTGCTCAACTGGAAAAAATGCCAATTCATGGTCAGAAACGGGATAGTCTTGGGACACAAGATTTCAGAGGATGGAATTGAGGTGGATAAGGCGAAGATAAAGGTAATGGCTAGTCTGCAGCCACCTAACTCGGTCAAAGGAGTACGGATTTTCCTAGGACATGCTGGTTTTTACAAGAGGTTCATCAAGGACTTCTCCAAGATTGCAAGGCCTTTGACTCAGGTGCTCTGCAAGGATGTGAAATTTGACTTCGATGGTCCTTGTCTCGAGGCATTTCACACAATCAAGGGAGCACTTATGACTACACCAATTGTTCAACCTCCTGATTGGGACCTCCCCTTTGAGATCATGACGGATGCGAGCGACTATGCGGTAGGAGCCGTCCTGGGACAGAGAAAGGACAAGAGACTCCATGTGATCTACTACGCTAGTAGAACCCTTGATGATGCACAATGCAAGTATGCCACGACTGAGAAAGAGCTACTTGCCATCGTGTTTGCTTTCGAGAAATTCAAGTCATACTTGGTGGGTTCCAAGGTGATAGTTCATACAGATCATGCAGCTTTGCGATACCTCCTAACGAACAAAGACGTGAAACCAAGACTCCTTCGCTGGATCCTTTTACTCCAGGAGTATGATCTAGAGATTCGCGATAAGAAGGGCATTAAAAACAGAGTGGCAGATCACCTATCTAGGCTGCGAATTGAGGAGCAAGTCCCACTCGATGCTGGAATCCCTGAAGAACAAGTCTATTCCATTAGCATTGGGAGTTCATACGAGGTCGTCGCCTCTGTCCAAGTTACTCGCTCTCCTGAGCGACCCTGGTTTGCTGATTTCGCCAATTACCTAGCTGTGGGACAAGAACCAAAGGATTTTGTCAAGTACAAGAAGAAGAAGTTCCTACGAGACGTGCAAAGATACTTCTGAGATGAGCCTTACCTCTACAAACAATGCTCAGACGGCGTCTTTAGAAGGTGTGTATCTGATACGGAAATCCCAGGTATACTCTTCCACTGTCACATTTCTAACTACGCATGACACTTTGCTACTTTTAAAACAGTTTCTAAGGTATTGCACGCAGGCTTTTGGTGGCTTGCCCAGTTTAAAGACGCTAATGATTTTGTTTCTAACTGTGATTCTTGCCAGAGACAAGGTAACATTAGCAAGCGCCACGAAATGCCACAGAACTTCATATTGGAAGTAGAGGTGTTCGACGTGTGGGGAATTGACTTCATGGGACCATTCCCTTCCTCCTATGGGAACAAGTACATCTTGGTGGCTGTCGATTACGTATCCAAGTGGGTTGAGGCGCTGGCTTCCCCAACAAATAACGCCAGGATAGTTCTGAAAATGTTTAAATCGATCATCTTTCCAAGGTTTGGCGTTCCTCGAGTAGTCATCAGCGATGGAGGCTCTCACTTCATCAATAAGGTGTTCGCCAACTTGTTAAAACACAATGGAGTTAAACACAAGGTGGCAACACCTTATCATCCTCAGACGAGTGGCCAAGTGGAGATTTCAAACAGGGAGATCAAGAGCATTTTGCAGAAGACTATGAACACGACTAGGAAAGATTGGTCGACAAATCTCGACGATGCTCTATTTCATCTTTGGGCACCACTCCATTTCATCTGGTATATGGAAAATCTTGTCATCTACCAGTAGAGTTAGAGTACAAGGCGGCTTGGGCAGTGAAGCAGCTTAACTTTGACATCAAATCAGCCTCTGAACGACGATCCATCCAACTGCACGAGTTGGAAGAGATAAGGCATATGGCCTATAAGAATGCCAGAATCTACAAGGAGCGCACCAAAGCATATCACGACAAGCGGATCATCTCTAAGAATTTCGCTCCGAATGACCAGGTACTACTTTTCAACTCTCGCTTGAAACTATTCCCTGGTAAACTCCGTTCAAGGTGGTCAGGTCCTTTCACCATCAACGAAGTGAGACCTTACGGACCAGTGGTCTTACTTAATCCATCTGGAGGTGAATTTGTCGTCAATGGTCAGTGGTTAAAGCCTTATCTCGCTGATACCACCATCCCAGAGGGTACTGAGATCCCTCTTGTTGATCCCTCACACACCTAAAGGGCACGCACGTCGAGCTAACGACGTTAAATAAAGCGTTTGGTGGGAGGCAACCCACTTATAAGTATATATAGGTTCTTTTGTTTTTCATTTCATTTCAATTTTATCGTTCTTTTCGTTTTTCTTTTTAGTTCTTCCTTAGGATTTTTCGTCACAGAAGCTTCTGGAAAGTGGATCGGTCGATCCTCTCGAAGACCGGTCGATCCCCTTGCATCACAAGATCAGTCATTAGACTCTGGAAAATGGACCGGTCGATCCTCTTGCAGACCGGTCGATCTCTTTTCACCACGAGACCAGTCCTTGGTCTCGGGAAAGAGGACCGGTCGATCCACAAGCAGACCAGTCGATCTCCTTTCACCACGAAACATGCCATTTGCCTCGGGAAAGTGGACCGGTTGGGCACCACGCAGACCGGTCGATCCTCTCTGTCCCGCGGATCCGGTAAGGTCTGGTCATCAGACCGACCGGTCCAGTATCGGGACCGGTCGGTCCGATGATCCGGGTAAGTAAAATTTTGCCCATTTTTTAGTTTATTCCGGTTTATTTCACTTAAATTGAACCGAATTTGGTCTTATAAACATGGAAACACCCGACCCACACCCCATTCTCTGATAAAAATCGATTTCTGTCTCCTCTTTCATGTGTTCTTGGTGATTTTTCTCTAAAATTTCATCAAGCCCTAACTTCTTGAATTCTTAACCAAATCGAACGATTTTTGGCTCTAATCCGCTTAGTTTTTCAAGCTCTATATGATTATACCATCAATTTGTTCGATCTGCAAGGTATGAACATGTTATTTGGATGTCCAATTTCGGGTTTTTGGGGTTTTTCTTTCTCTTTGGATTTTTCCGGTTAATTCACTTGTTTCTCACTCTCCTTTGGTTTGTTTTTGTAGCTATGGGTCGTACTGGACGTCCACTTGCCACCAATTCGCCACCCGACGATGACTCGAACGAAGAGCATGAGAATCGAACTAAGCGTACTCACGACAAACCAAGGAAATCGACGAGAAAGGAAAAGGGCAAGGGGATAGCAAGTTCTAGTCACCCGGATGCTCCGCGTCAATCACGGAGTTCGAATGTTCAATGGCCACGAGAAGACGGTATTCCTTTCCCTGGAATTGATATTCATCCTAAGTTAGAACGGAATAAATTAGTTAGTGAACCGTCTTATGCGAACAAACGGAAAGGAGACGGTTGGGTTAGATACAATAGCATATGCTATAATGGTCTGGTAAATGTTGAGATGTTGCCCACTAGAGTTTTATGCCCTCAGATGCTGGAAAAATTGGGTATAACGGACGAAGTACTTGTTGTTCTCGATCGTATGGGCTTTGGGACAATGGCTGCATACCAGTATCCGTTATATCCTGATTTGGTATGACAGTTTCTTGCTTCCTGTGAGGTTTATTATGCAGACGCGGCTCATAGGACAGTTGATGGAGGATCCCTCACATATGTGATCCAAGGGACTGAGTATGTGATCTCCCTTCTGAACTTGTGTACTATCTATGGCTTTAACGAAAGTAATACAAGTCCAGAGTTCCCTAATCGTCATTCTTTTCCTCAGAGTGACCGACTATGGAACTTGATCGGTATGGGTCTTGCGACATCGCGTAGCATGAAGCTTACTCTTATCAGGAATCCGATTATTCATCTTGTTGCTAAGGCTCTGAGCACTACAATGTTTTGCAAAGAGGAACCAGGAGCTTTGCGTCTTGATGAGTGATAACACCATATTTTACTTGTTTTTAGGGCTTTATTCCCATAGGTTTTGATCCCACATAGTATAGTTTTGGGATATTTTCATGCATTTAAGTCTCATTTGCATTGCATTGCATTTTAGATGTCCTAGGTTGTCTTTGTACTCTTTTTGGCTTGCTTGAGCCATTTTCAGGTGTTCTTGGAGTCAGAGGAGTTGGAGGAGTGAAGATAGCCATCATAAAAGGTCATTACGGAATATATCACACCAGTGCTTCAAAGATCGACTCAGAATAACGGTTTCCATTTGAATTTAGCTTCAGAGTTCTTCATGAAAGTTGTAGGTATTTGAGATAGCTTTCGAAAGGAAGTGGTTTCAAGTCATTCCGATCTGTGGTTCAGGAGATATGGCTGTTTTACCTGAGGGTACCGGTCTTGACCGAGTGGAACAACACCAGCGTCGATCGACAGAGAATTACGTCGATCGACAGGGTATCTTTAAAAACAAAGGATATTTCCAGAGAGTTTCCCGTCGATCGACAGGAATTTACGTCGATCGACACGAGGTCGGCAGAAGCAAAAATATCCGTGTTTCCTTAGATATTTTCCTTATTTTGGCACTTGTATAAATAGTTTTTCTTGTAAAAATATCTAGTAAGTCTTCTTCTTCTTGGAAGAGCTGGGCACGACCCAAACTCTCTCTTTTGAGAGATTTTGATTGTTCTTCATAAAAATACCACTCTAGAGAAGATTTCTTCAACTCTATCTTTTATTTATGCAATTTCCTTATCTTTGTGTCTTTTTCTCTTTGTTCTTCATGTTTAGATTAGGGTTTTAGTTGGGTATTTGATTTGGCTTGATTGATGATGATTTGATGGTTAATTATTGAGGTTTATCCGTTAGTTCTTCATCTAGACTGTTTTTAATGCTATAATCTAGTTTGATCACCTAGAATCTTGATCTTAGATTGACTCAATATACACGGAAGTGTTATTGACAATTTGAACTAGTCTATATGAGCAAAATTACTTATTCGCAAAGGAATTTGGCTTAGGGATTTTGTGAACAAATCAAACTCGTACTAATTGCTTGTTTAAATTCGATAAATTCGCAAAGGAATTTGGGATTTGAGGATTTAAGGATAGATAGCCTTTGTAACGGAAGTTAGCTGGCTATACTCTCGTGTTTGAGTTCTAGAACGGTGCTTAATTAAACTTCGACAGTCGTTAATCTCTTCTTGATAGTTAGTTAAATATCCGACATATCCATCTTTAGTTTACTTGTTTTATAGTTTTATAATTTGTTTACTTGTAAAAAGCATTGCTCTAGATTAAGAAGGACCATGCATTCCTGGTGCATTGACCAAACCTCCCTGTGGATACGATAACCCTTTGTGCTACAACGTACAAGGGGAATTGATGACCCTAAAAACGTAATATCAATGAGCGATTCCTACTGCATTTAGGGATGCCCGAGTTTGTATCTACAATTTACACAGAGAGTCCTCGCGACAACCGCACTAACTTTGGAGCATTTGCACATTTCCTGACAGAGAGGAAGTTCAAGGGTCTAGCTGGATCTGGACAGAGGAAACAGGACGTATGTGGGAGTCCCCTCACACCCATCTTTCAATTCCATGAGATTGATACGAGGGACACCGATGAAATCCTTACGTCTTCACTTTTAGATATGCAACATTTGACTCAGAGTAGATGGATAGTTGGGGGTAAGTGGCGATACTTTGATTTGGGTGGGATTCAGTGCTCCGTTTCATTACCTAGTGAGCATGCATCACTCACTTCCATGGATAACGTGCATTTTTTACCGCCCGTCTCACCTCAGAGCACAGATCCAGATGCATCTCTGCAGCGCCGAAAGCACCGCCATGTTAGTAGAGATGCTGACACTGCAGGTACTAGTAGTGGTCCTGTCCCGCTTGAGCAGAGCTACCAGTTTCCACTGTATGAAAACCAGTTCGCCGTCTCTCTACTTCGCGACACATGGACTACATCTGAGTACAGGCAGTGGCATCACAGGAGTTTTCAGAAGATGCACAGTATGATGTCTGCCATTTGGGGTGCCTTCTCGTGTTCACGAGGCACGGATGCAGTTCGAGGATCAGATTTTGCTGGGAGTCACATGCCTCCACCTTCTGGACCCTCCACGGATATGAGATCAGACGATGATGCTGCCGGATCCGATGAGTCTCCAGAGTTCTGATGACGTTAGACTTTCTTACTTTTCTTTTTCATTTTTGCATTATTTTCTTTCTTTTTAATAGTTCTTTCCTTTGGATTTATTTTCACACCGGGTCGGTGTGACGTAAGTCTGGGGGGAAGTGCTATTGGTACTAATTATGTTTTCTATTTTCTTATTTTCTTGTTCGTTTTCTTGAGTCATTTTCTGTTTTATCGAGTCAGTTTGTACTAAACCTTTGTGATATGCATGCATTTCTAGGACCACATGATGTTTGCTAACCCTTCTAACAGTGATTAACCAATGCAATGGGAAGATTAAAAATGCCCTAGGTGGATCAGTGTTACCAGAAGGCTCCCGTCTCCTTGAAAGCTAACGTTGACACTTTTATACTAATCTGTTTTTCTTAACTCAGGGAATTCAAAATCGCATAAGCAGTAACAACCACGTTAGGAGTCCTACCCTTTTTCAAACACTTTTCTCTTTTCAGGACTCCTAATGGCCAGACTCACTTTTAGTCTGGTAGCACACCCTTACCTTAACCTTTCTTTCAAACGTCATGCTTTCTGTCCAAGACATTGACATGCACTCAAGCGCACAAACTCCGGAGACGTAGTCCGGCCAGCCAATCATTCTAAAGACCTTTTGGTACCATTTCAAAACTTTCTGCTTAGGATTTTTGACTCTGTATTTCTATATCTATTTTTATTTTTCGTTCTTTGTGCTTAGGAAAAGGCTAGAACTAATCCCCAACATTCAAAAAAAAAAAAAAATTTATATGCATTGTTGAAAGGGATTAGAATAAAGCCTCATATTTTATATGCAAGCACATTTCTATTTCTTATTCTTAGCATTAGTTCTTTAGATAAGCAGAAAGTTTTCATCTAAATAAAGAAAAATGTCTTAAATTTGAAAAGTTATGTATCATCTTTGGATTTAATTCTCTTGGGATTTTGTGCCATGACTTGCATTCGGCCGCGACTGAGGTTAATCTAAACACTTTTACTCCACTGCTAAATAGCTCATAACCTTAACCCTTATGCGACGGACATTTTCCCTCTGGTGAGATTTCTAGACCCTGGTATAGAGTCGCTGAGACATAGGAACTTGAGTATGGTAGCATTGCTATGTATTTGGCAAAGTATATGAAGTACCATCTTGGTTTTTGATCTGTTTATGAGGGTTGTTGGCATTACATCTGTGGGGTCTTAAAGGATTGCATTCACCACACGAAGGTTGGTTTGGTTTTTGTAGTTTCCATGAACTTATTTCTGGTTTGTCTTCACTTGAGGACAAGCAAAGATCTAAGTCTGGGGGAGTTGATATAACATGAATTTGGGCTTTCCTAACTATGATTTTAACAAGTTTTCAGAGTCTTTTGAGTCGTTTTGAGTTAATATTTAGGTCCATACTCGGAGATTTGGAACAGCACGCGTTTGGAAAGAAGATTTGAGTATTTGAGCGGAAACCGGAGTTATTCTGACTACCGGACCGACCGGTCCAGTTGTAGGACTGACCGGTCCATATTTGGTACTTGAAGACCGATCCGTGCATGAAGACCGATCGATCCGCGAGACGATGCGAAGCAGCCAAGACTCTCTGGAAAGTGGACCGACCGGTCCACACCCCTGATTTTTAGAAAACCCTTATTTCTCCGTTTTATTTTAGAAGTACCTTTTTAAGTTGAGATTTAGAACAGACCTTTTTCACGACGTTTTACACAGACTTTTAGAGATTTCTAGCAATTGTAAGCAAGGAGAAGAATTCCTCTACTTTTTGGAGAAGATTTATGAACCTTATCTCAATTTCTATACTGTCGATTATGTTTTCTTCATCAATTGCTTTTGCCATGTCTTCTATTATGTCTGAGTAGTTCTTTAGTTAGGTTTTAGGGTTTCGATGGATTTCACAGAATAAATCAGACACAAATAGGTTGTTTATTAATTACCATCTTCATCACTGCTTGGATTGAATTGATTACTTAATCTCTAGATCTTAGGTTGATACATTTTCCGAAAGCTTGTGTATCGCTGGAACTGTTGTTGATGAGCAATTAGTCTTTAATCTCGTAAGTGAATTAGAGTCAATTGTGAACTGATCAAACCCGAACATTAATGCTTGTCTAGGATAGCCGTGACCAAATGGAAGTTTAGGCACTCGGATCTCTAGGGAAAGTAATTGTTATCACGGAAGTGGAGCCATTTATATCAGTGTTTTGAGTTTAAGATGCATGCGTATTAGAATCTGAATAGTTGTCTGGTTTATGAATGTGATTTCCTGAGAATTCCCTAGTACCTAGCGTTTTTAATCATCTGAATTTAAATTATTTAATTTGCATCTTGTCTTTTAAGTTTAATAATATCACACCCAAAATCATCATTTCCTGCTTAGCTTAGTTCAATAGTCTATAATTTCGTTGAGTAAGCCACTGGTCTCTGTGGATTCGATCCCTGAATATACTACTGCGTGCCTGTGCACTTGCAGTATTTATTTCGGGTTAAAACCTGAGCTATCACTTTTTTTTTTGGGGTAAGAAGTTATGTTCATATAACAAATTCCCACTATACGAAAATTGACTACAAAAATCAAGAATCATCTCTCTTAAAAGAAAAATTTGGATCATATGAATTTAAAAGTCTAACAAATTCCCATTGTACGAAAATCGACCTCAAGAATCATCCATTTCTTTCAAAGAAAAATCTGGATCAAATGAATTCAAAAATCAGTCATGTTCCTATGCCTCCGTTCTTCATGGGATCATCACCGCATATAAATGGAGGGATTTATGTGGCTAGGAAGGGGTTTGATATTGATATTGAACTCTTTTTTACATCTCAATGTCTGACGTCACAAGTGTGATGGCAACAAGGCATTTGAAGAGAAACCCATTGTTGTCTCTTCCAACAAACAGAATATAAGAAGCCATGGTGGTTGGGCAGTCAAAATTTACCACGCAGTTAACTCACGAGCCTAGCGGGATAACCTCGCTCGCTACTAGCACACGCGCATTACCTTCGTCGAAACTGTCCAGGAGAAGGGTCTTCTCTTCGTTTTGCATCATGGCTTTTAAGCACGCCAAACTCCAACGGTCACAGGAGTAGGGTACATGCATTTTTCTCCACTGAGAAAATCAGCCAAACTCCAATGGTCTTTCGTCCGTGATAACAAACACAACGACTTGATTGAAGTCGATTTGTTCAAGAATGGACCGATCTTTCTTTTCTTTTCAGACTCTTGGAAGAAAATGTAAAACTCAGAGTTATGAGAAGAATTCATCATATCATCATCTTCAAGATTAACCTTTAATTTGGTATTGACGGATTCAGAGTTATGAGAAGAGTTTATCATATCATCATTTTCAAGATTAATCTTTGATGTTCATTAGCTAAATTATGATATCTTCAATTCCAAATTGACAAAACATGTTATGCAATGCATTTTCATCGTCTGTTATTCCTTCTTAATCAATTCAATCTGAGGACCTCACATTAATGTATTTTCTCTGCACTTGATTTTCTTATTCGTAACTATATGATTCCTACTTTTGTCTTTGTGTGCTTAAGTTTAATTTGCCTACAAGTATTTTTATAAAATATAGTAACATACAAATTTATTAATTAGAAAACATATTAAAAAATATCACAAAAAATATCAATACGCTGTCTGAAGTGAATCCAAGGCAACCCCAAAGCAGCACAATCACATATCGCAAATTATACCTACCTATTAAGATAGAGAATGACAATACTCGTATGCTATGTAGCAAGTTTGCCTTTATTTTTATTTCATTATAACTTTATGTAAGAATCATAATACACTCGTATACAAAGTTCTCTCTCTTCCAATCTTTTCTGTGTGCAATAAACGTGGAAAAAAATATCAGTCATAATGTTAAAATTGAAATCTCAAAATTTGAACTGTTTCCCTTCAATTTCTCCCTCTTTTATGCAGACCATCTAGATTTTTTTTACTGAACTTTAGGATTGGCATCGAAATAAAATTAATAAACATAAAACTTTATAAAGACCTTGAACACATAGATAACTAACATGTTTTGTTTGTATTCGACGTGGTCGCTTCAGTCTTCTTTGTCTTAGCTTTGGTAATCAAAGACAATGGAATGCATCTTTAGAATTTTAACTAATGATACATGCCATAAAATATATGGAAGCAACCAAAACCATACATTTGAAAAGTTCTTGTAGCTAAGGGAAATATTTATTTTAGAAAACAATAATAAAAAATGAAATGAAACAAATCAAAGATCAAAACAGTTTGCCACATCAGATACTAAATCTCCCGTCATAAGCCCACCCAAAATCCCAGCTCCCAATCCAAGCCCAAGCCCAATTCCCTTCGCATGCTGACTTGACGGCACTCCGTATCCCGCCGGTGATGGCGACACATGACCATACGGTGGTTGCGGTGGCGCGTGAGTCGATTTTTCGGTCGTTGATGAGAAATATGGCGTATTCATCAGCTTAGGACCGTAAGATACCGGAAGAGGATCATAGCTCGAGTCACCGCCGGCAAATTGACGTTTCCGATGGCCGGAATCGTGCTGACGTGGCGGCTGAGAGAGCTCGGTTCGAGACGGCGGAAGATAACCCGGCCTAACCGGGGCGGTACTCCGGTTAACAAATGATCGTAATTCCGGTTGAACTGGTGGAGTATTAAACCGGTACGAGAATATCAAGTCGCCTTTCCATTTTCCTGACGAAGACCTCACGGTAGGGCTGGGCACGGGGCGGGTACCCGGTTTTTTCGGCCGTCTTGATACCCGCCTTGTTACTTGCGGGTAATTGAAATTTCGCCTTGATACTTGCCTTGCTCCGAACGGGTACCCGCCTAAACAAGTACCCGCTTTTTTGAGCCGCCTTGGTACTTGGCTTGTACTTGCGAGTACTTGCGGGTACTTGCGGGTAATAGCGGGTAATAGCGGGTAATTTGCGGGTACTTGCGGGTAATTTGCGGGTAACGGGTACGGGGCGGGTAACGGGACAAGTATTGAAAAAAAAATTGTGGCTTGGTACTTGGCTTGGTACTTGCAAGTAATCCAATGTCCGCCTTGAACGCCTTGTTACCCGGCTTGTTCAAGGCGGGTACTTGTTTTTACGGGGCGGGTACGGGACGGGTCGGACGGGTCGGGCGGGTACCAAGTATTTGTGCCCAGCCTTACCTCACGGTATACGTCACAGACTTCATCTCCTGACTGTTACCGTTAACAAACGGTGTGATCACATTCAAAAGCTCAAGTAACGGAACGTTAACTTTTCCAATATCTTTGTTGCCTAAGACACGACGAGAGACCAATCGCATGACCAGAGTCAAACGACGGTCACGGATTAGTCTCTCGTTAACGGAAAACTTAACGGCGTGATTCCAAGTCGGGTTAGATCCACCTGAACGATCAACGGGTGTTTTCACTTTTTGTTTCTTTTGGGTTTTGTCGCCGTTAACGGTAATAACGGCGTAAACTTTCATCTTTGTGAAGAGATTAACATTTGCAAGGTTACTTGCAGAGTTAATGTTAAGCTCTAGAGTTAGATTGGCCATGAGTGACACTATGAAGGTAATGTTACATAAAGATGAGTTTTTATAATGAAAAAATGCTAGAGAAAGGTTGAGTTGTAACCAACTAAGAATGAACTAAATGTAGAGAATTTCATTGAATTTCAAGCTAATGAATTACATGGAGACAAAAAGAACGAAACTGTTTCTTATAAGAAGGGGGTAAGTTTTAAGAAATCCAATGCACTAATATGAATAAATATTAGAAATTGGGAATATTTTTTATTTCTATACATGCACAATTTTCATTAGTAGATATGTCATAAAATAATCACTATTGGAAATATTTAGAAGTATATGCGCATAGGGAAGATGTAGAGTAATTAGTTTCAAAAGGATTTTTATTTTATTTAGAAATTAAAAGAACACACTTTTTATAACTTGACACAACTTTAGTGCATTGATTAGTGAACTAACCAATTATTAACAAATGTAATTAAATTAGTTTTAGTGAACTAACCAAAAATAAAATGAAGACAAAATTAGCTGGCCAAAAAACAGGTGTTATTTAAAATATGGCATTATCCTATTAATTTAGTTTATAAATTATGTTTTCCCCATAATTTGATGTCATCACGTTATGCCTCTTTTATCGTTACCCATCATTTCTAATAATAATTCTTGTTGTTTAGTCAAGTTAAATATTTTAAGATTCTTTACAAACATAAGACTAAATCTATAATTTCACTGTTATTTCAATTTACATTACATTGAAGCTATACTATTTTGTAATAAAGAGAAATCATCTCATTTAACAAAACTAAAGGAATATCAAATAACAAAAAAAAAAAATTATACAAAAAAAATTGAAGCACACAATCTCACACAGTCACACAAAAAGACTAATTACAAAGTGTCCATCAAGTTTCTAGAGAAGACCACAATCGT
This sequence comes from Draba incana, assembly GCA_963576765.1. NCBI lineage: Eukaryota > Viridiplantae > Streptophyta > Magnoliopsida > Brassicales > Brassicaceae > Draba > Draba incana. The sequence goes on from OY755204.1 coordinate 44,009,134, forward strand.
ATTTAGTGTGACGAATCTGATAACGACCAAACAATATTACCAACAACACTATAAACATTAGCCTCACGACCCCTGAAGATGTTTGTAACAACCGTCCGGTCAAATAAGTTTGCGTTGAAAGCCCGACTAATCTCATCCTACGTTCCTCCACATACTCATCAATACCTTCTTCAATATTTTTCACCGAACAATCCTTTAACAAATCTGCCTGGTCCGGACCCATTTTTCTAGCTAAACATCTAGCCAAAACAACCGCATCCTCTAGAGCGGCCGAGCCGCCTTGTGCCAAGAATGGACCCATCACGTGCATTGCATCCCCGGCTACAGTCACGGTCCCACGACGGAATTTCCCAAACATGATTTCCCACGGCGAACGGTACCTTAAATGTGTGATTGTTAATAACTCTACATCGCATTGCTTGACCATTTCTTGCCAGTCTTCAGATAAGTTATCGACCCATTTTAGAGTCTGATTCGCTATCGATTTTTTGTCGTCAACATTGTGATTATTGTCTTGCATATGTACTACAAACCAAAAGACGTGGTTATAGTTTAAAGCAAGTCTTCCGCTTAAGACGTTTCCTTTCTTTATCCTTAGAAGCTCTTGTGGGAATCCATGGCCGTTTGGGTACTTAGTGAACCCTCTCACCGCACGACAAGCGAAGGCTTTCTTGGGTCTTAACTGCAGATAATCACTGACGATGGAATTCGCACCGTCACATCCAATCAAGACCTATTAGAGTAGCAAAGATTAGACTAAATGTAATTAACCTTTTGATATGCTTATTATCAAGGTTCCAAATTGTTTCTTTGTGTTTACCTTATATTGAATGTGTATCATATTACTAAAGATCCCAAAATTATAATATACTAATTTTTTTTAATATTTTTTCTTAATTGTAAATTTTCAAATCCGTAGGTATATATAAAAACTAAAAAAAATGTTTTAAATTTAAAAAATATGTTTTTATTTACACACATACATAAAGATTTTATTTCAAACAATTAAGAATTGGAAAGTAGACTATTGGTTAGATGATGCATCTAATATATTCATCGGATATAAATTACCTTTGCTTTTATTGTATTTCCATTGGATAAGTGAACAACCGGAAACGACATAGTTTCGTCTTGCTCTATAGAAACAATTTGGGAACCAAGACGGATGGTTCCATCAGGAAGGGCGTCGGCTAAGGCCTCAACAAGATCGTTCCTTTTAATACAACGAGCTTCGTCCCTGTTTTAATTGCGATCATTAGACATTTTGACGCAATAAAAAAACTTTCAACAAATATACATATTATTGTCAAAATTATGAATCGGAACATACTCAATGTTTAAAACGAATTCACGTTCTTTCCCATTGTTAATCAACTTGGTCCGTGCTCTGTTCACATCAAAGATCCAAAATTAAAGGCATGATCAATATATAATAATTCAGAAAAAAAAAAACAAATTTAAAAAAAAATACATACTTGTGAATAAGACCAGAAGTGAGACGAAGACGATTAGCGACACCAAGTTGATCAAGAGCTTTCCAACCATTAGGGAGAGTTCCGATTCCAGCTCCTTCCGATCTCACTTTATCCGCTCTCTCCAACACAACACTCTTTATTCCTTTCCTACATTTACAAAATCTTATTATATAAAGATGGACGCATACACACAACGCAACATCTCAACTACAAGTCTACAACTTCATTTCCAATCTAATTATAAACTCAAAACATTACATATCAAATTTATTTGATTTACAAAAGGAGAAAGAACAAACCTATGAAGAGCAAGTGAAGTAGCGAGACCAGCGATTCCACCGCCGACAATCACTACTCTTATTTCTTCCATTGTTTTCTTGAAATGTTTTCTTCAAAGCTGAGATGATCGTTTTTAGATCTAGATCGTTTTGTCTGAATGGGTGTATGTAATATGTTTTTGTATTTATATAGAGAAGAGAACAAGAGACGAGGACTTTTCGTTAAGACAATTTACTTGGGAGGCAATTAAGTCACGTGAGTGTCACGTCCACGATCGTCTTTGTGAGTCAACATGTGCGTAAGTTGACCGTTGACGCAAGCGATGACGATACATTAAATTTGATAAACCAAGTAGACTAGTTGTTGTATACAATATGTGTACTTGTTGTAGTGACTGTGACTAGATACTTTTTTATCTTTTTTTTTTTGGTCGGATAAATCCAAACCAAGTAGATACTTTTTTATCTTTTTTGATACATAAAAACGATAAGATAATCAAATCTTGTACTTTAAAATAAAGATTGGAAATTCACTTTTACGATAACCAATAGTTTGAAGGGCCCTAGTTTGAAATGTTGAGAAAACGACCGAGAACTTTCACTTTTTCGCCTTTCCTAATCTACTAAATTACTAAAATAAGATTTTCTTTTTGTAGTAGTTGACACTCCAATATCATCATATTTAATCAAGAGAAAATTATAAGTGGTACCACTTTTGGTCAAATTCTTTGTAAAATCTACCACATTCTCAAAGCATTTGTTTAATTTACCATATTTTGGACTGTAGAGGATAGGAAAATAACACAATTATCATCCACTCTTCTTCTTCTTTATCTCTCTCTTTTTCTCTTAACGGAAAAAATGGTGACGGTGAACAGTGACCACTACGGAAAAGACATGAACAACGTCTCCGAAAAACAACGACGGTGAACACGATGGTGACGGTGACGGTGGTCGTGGACAACGGCGAGGAGAGGGACGACAACGATGGTCTAGACAAAACAGAGATCGGCGGCGACGGTGGCCATGACGAAGGCGAAGACGATGGCCGTGGACAAGATGACGACGGTGGACACGACGGCGACCGTGACCACGACGGAGATGAAGACGATGGTCGTAGACAAAACGACGGCGGTGAACACGATGGCGACGGTGACGCTGGTCATGGACAACAGCGATGAGAGGGACGACAACGATGGTCGTAGACAAAACAGAGATCGGCGGCGACGGTGGCCACGATGGAGACGGAGACGATGGTCGTGGACAAGACGACGACGGTGGACACGAAGGCGACCGTGACCGCGACGGAGATGAAGACGGTGGCCGTAGACAAAACGACGACGGTGAACACGATGGCGACGGTGACGGTGGTTGTAGACACGGTGGCGGCGGTGGGTGTAAATAGATACGGTGGACAAACATGGTTCGTGGACAAAATGTAAATAGATAGTTGATGATCAAGGGCAATTGTGTCAATTGACACTCACTAAAAGACAAAATGTAGTACTCATATATAAGAAATTTGAGATTGTGGTAGATTTTACAAAGATTTTTGGCATGTACCACTTTTGCCAAAAAGATTTATGAAATCTACCACAAACCTAAAACTTTTATAAAATCTACAATCTTTTTGGATTCAGTGGTAGGGATTTGACCAAAATAACCTTCCATATATCATCTCTTTCTCTCCTTACCATCTTCTCTTTCTCTCTCTCTCTTTCATTACTCACCATCTCACCGAAGCATCATCATCTCTCTCTATCCTTCACACTTCTTCTTCTTCATCTCTCTCTTTCTCTCTAATCGGAAAAAAATGGAGTTCATGGTGGAGACGACAGACATAAACAACACCGGAGGCGGTGGACATAAATGATATCGGAGACAGTGAACAGAGGCAATGACCACGACGGAGAAGACAGAGACAACGCAGGAGACGGTGGAGAGAAACGATATCGGAAACGATGAACAGAGACAGTGACCACGACGGAGAAGACAAAGACAACGCCGGGGACGATGGACGTAAATGATATCACAGACGATGCCAGAGATGGTGATTGACGGCGGCGACAGAAAACGGTGACCGTGAACGGCGACGGTGGTCGTAGACAAAAACAGTGACAAATTGTTGTTCAAACCATCTATATTCCTGTAAAATATTTGTATTTTGTTCGGATCTACATTTTTCTGTCCACAAACTCTGTTGGTTCAGATGTCGTCCACCACTAATGTTTTCTTATTGATCGTTAACAGAAATTGATCACGAGATGTCTACATGAAGAAAGGATAGCCAATTTCGTATATTGATGTCTACAACATTTTCTCAAAAGAAGTTCTGGAGTCTTTAACATAAATTACAACATATTAATGTCTATCTGGTGGACGAAATTTTATTGTGTGCACAAAATTATTCACATGGACAAGATAATTATGATATTGCTAAACATAAAACAAAGAGGTTGTGGATAACCTAAGGATCTATGGTCAAAAGTTAACCTCTTGTTTGAGAAGATCTAAAAAATGGTATACAAATTCTTGTCCCCGTTATTAACAACAATTACCAAAATTTATCAAAATTTAAAATTTCTTTTACTGAGGACAAACATGAGTCTTTTTGTGACTGTCAATTGAGACAATTACACTTAAACTTTATCTATCTATTTAGTTTTCGTCCACAGACCCATGTTTGTCCACCGCATCTGTTTACATCCACAGTCACCGTTTTTGTCTTTCACCACCGTCGCGACCGAGTTCACAGCCACCGTCACTGTCGTCGTCGTGTCCATTGTTGTCGTCTTGTCCACGACCATCGTGGATTTTTTCATCGTGGTTACCGTCGCCGCCGTGTCCACGATCACCGTCACCGTCGTCATTTTGTCCACGGTTATAGTCTCAATCTCCGTCGTATTCACCATCGTCGGTTTTTCCATGGCCATCGTATCTGTCTCTGTTGTGGCTACCGTCGTCAGTTTGTCCACGACCATCGTCTTTGTCTCCGTCGTGGTCACCGTCGTTGTCACTATTTTTGTCAACGACCACCGTTGTCGATCTTCGTACTGTCTACGACCATCGTTGTCGTCCACGCCTATCGTCTCTGTTGCTGTCCACGATGACATTTTCCGTCGCCGCCGTCACTCACCGTCTCGACATCATCTCCGAATCAATCTCCATTTTTCCCGTTTTAAGAAAGAGAGATATAGAGAAAAAGATAAAGAGAAATAATGAGAAGGAGAAAAGGAAGAAGAAGATACATGGGCAACGAGATGATTCCGTCGTCTCCACCATCATCTCCATTTTTTCCGATTAGAGAGAAAGAGAGAGATGAAGAAGAAGAAATGTGAAGAATAGAGAGAGATGAAGATTCTTCGGTGAGATGGTGAATAATGAGAGAGAGAGAAAGAGAAGATGGTAAAGAGAGAAAAAAATGATATATGGAATGTTATTTTGGTCAAATCCCTACCACTAGAATCCAAAAAGATGGTAGATTTTATAAGATTTTGAAGTTGTGGTAGATTGTACAAGAATTTTTAAAAAAGTGGTATAGACTATAATTTTTCCTTTAATCAAAGACAATGTCCAAACTTTCTTTTTTCTTACAGATATTTATTTATTATTAGTAAGCATTTCATCATTTTTTTTTGGTTTGAATAAGTACTTATTAAATAAATTCACCTTTACAATAGTATATTGAATTATAATAGTATATCAACTAAATAATGGAATATCGAAATCTTTGAATAATCGAATACAACAAAGAAATGAGTCGGTAAAGTTTCTACTAAATTGTTATAAAACGCTGAAAATCTAGTTTTAGTAAATTAATAATGTTTCATTTGACCCTTTTTTTTATCTATGACACATTCTTAATAAATGAATAAAATTCGTTTTTAAAAATGTCAAATTTTGATAAATATTTTGAATGGTGAAAAGGTGATATACTAGCGTTCAGCACCATTTTATTTGGATTCCCAAAAGATGTTATTTTTACAAAACATTTCTTTTGTCTTTGACAAGTGACAAAGACTACTAAATATCTTAGATCCAAAATCTCGAGTATATAAAAGGAGAAAGCCAAAGCACTCGCACCCACAATGAGAATAAATAAACATCTCACTTGGACCAATCATACATAAGAAGATGTAAATTTAAAGAAAGCCATAATCATATCGAGTGTGACCAATTGGGTCACGAAATAGAATCATCAAGAAAATCACGAGCAATATCTTCGTTACCGACGACGAAGATTCAATCAACCTACCAGTGAGATACGTTTGTGTTGATAGTCCCACGAGTCTACCTCTTCTTTCTCTAACGTAATTATCAATCGCTTCTTCGATTCGATTCCTTGAAGAAACATGATTCATACCACTTTGACCTAATTTCCTCCACAAACCTCTAGCTAAAACAACACCGTCTTCTAGCGCGGCCGAGCAGCCTTGTCCTAAGAATGGACCCATCAAGTGCATACTGTCTCCAGCAACTGTGACAGTGCCACGTCGAAAGTTACCGGACAGAGCATCCCATGGAGCTCGGTACCTTAAACGGTTTAGATATAAAGACTCGATTTCGCAATTCTTCACCATCTCTTTCCATTCCTCAGAGAAGTCGCGGACCGATGCTAGTGCCATTCTTGCGACATTTTCTTGAGTTTTGAAAAACGTTGAGTCTATTTATAAAACAAATTCATCATATGTACGTTAACGAACATTTAACAATCACTTAAATAATTCAAAATTTATCTTCATTTTTATTTTTCACATTAAGTGGAACACAATATCATTTTTTTGTATATACCTAAAGTCTAAAACAAATATTGTCTCGTCCATGAAATTAATTTGGGCTTCGCATCGGGATGAAATGTCACTCTTTTTTATTTCTTTTTGTTATAGAGTTTTTTGAAATTTAATTTGTCATGTTTATAGTTGAAATTTTATTTTTGTCACACATTCATTTATTTATATATTTTGAATTATTTTCAAGTTTAGAATAAAATAACTTTATTCTCTTTCTTCGTTTATCTATAAATTCAATATATATATTTTTTTTTTGTTGAAATGGTACTCAGTTCACCTAATAATACGTAATATAAAACTAGCTCTATAAAAATTAACGTACCTTGAGGACATTTTAGCATAACAACAAACCAGAAGACGAGTTTGTTAGTTATAGGAATTCGTCCGCTTACGACATTGTCCATCTTGATTCTTATAAATTCTTGCCTTAATCCATGGCCGTCCGGGTACTTTGTGAACCCTCTGATCGCGCGAGAACCAAGAGCTTTAGTCGGGTTTATAAGTCCTAGAAATCTAGAGACTATCGAATTCGACCCGTCGCAACCAATCAAAACCTAAATTAAAAGTGAGTAAAAATAAGCTATATACAAATAGACCATTTCATGCTAAGCATGTATCTATCAGTAAAACTATTCAAAAATAAATAAATAAATCATTGAATCGAACTAACCATCAAATCATTGATCGATAATAAATACTATATACAGTGTTACTCAATCATTGATCGATAATAAATGATAAATCTAGAGTCCGTCACGTACCTTTGCTTTGATATCTTGTCCTTTGGTAACTTGAACAATCGGATACGACATCGTTTCGTCGAGCTTCACCGAAACAATTTCACAACCAAGCCGGAGAGTTCCAAAAGGAAGAGCATGAGCCAAAGCTCGGACCAAATCATTCCTTAATACACCTCTTACTTCTCCATATGATGCTGGTCCAACCGTTTCTCTTAGTTTAGTCCCTTTCTCTATCAAAACATCTCTTATCCTGTTTTACCATACAATAATTCACTGATGGTAATTAAAATAATACGTAGAAGTAATCAAAATATAATGTTTTACATGCTTACTGGTTTATTGGGAGAGACTTAAGACGAAGCTTTTCCGCGACACCGAGCTGTTGAAGGGCAAGCCAGCCATTAGTTTGAATACCAAATGCTGCTCCTTCTGATCGAACCGACTCCGATCTCTCCAACACAACGCTCTTTATACTCTTCCTTTACAATTTTTTTTTTTAATTCGAAACTTTATTTAGTTAATAGCCCATGCATGTATATATATGCAACTACAGAAAATGAAATTACAAGTGATATCATAAGATCTATAAATGCGAAAATAATGAACTTGTGAAGAGCAAGAGAAGTTGCAAGACCAGAGATACCTCCTCCAACTATCACTATGTCCAACTCTTCCATTCTTCTTTATTTCTCCTTTCTCAAAATTTTATGGTCTTTATTGTACTATATCTTAGTATATAATATTATATTCTACGTTATGGCTAGTCATTGAAGCCACATGACATGGCTTGTACTTTGTTAAATGTTTATATCACTCATATAGCGATTTTCATCTTTAAATATATATGGTAGTTGTCGATTTATATAGTATCAAATATCAATACAAATACTATCCATTGGTTAGTCTACCCCGTACTAAATCTAATATCATTAAAAGACAATATTTTAAAACAAAATACGTATGTGTTGTGAGTCTTGTGACCAAAAAACAAAATATGTATGTGTCTAATTATCATTGACCAGTTCGGTTTGACTGAACCAAATCTTAATTTCATTTCTGCTAACCTTTATCAATAAAACAAAAAATAAATTTGATATCACATTCATGCTTAGGAGGTTCTAGATAATCGATATGGAGGTTGAGGCTGATCGAAAACCTTAACAGTTTAAACTTTAAAGTTAAAGAAGTAGATCAATCAGTTTACATATGAGACTTATTAGGAAAAAATTAACGAAATTCCGACGGCAATCCATACGGTCGGCATTCCGTCGGAAATCACCGACGGAAGACTGACGGCTACGATCTGTCGTTATATTCCGACGGATTACCGACGAAATTCGGACTTTCGGATGTCGGCAAAGTTTGATTGGTCAGCGTGTACGGACGTATTTCCGACGGCCTAAATCCTTCGGAATTAGTGACGGAATTCTGACGGTTTCCGATGTCGGCAAGTTTGAGTGGTTGCCATATCGTCTGCGGTGGACGATGGGATTGGTGGGGTGTTATGTCGGAGGTATTGACGGAATTCCGACGGATTCCCGACGGAAATCCGTTCTACATAAGTTTGCAGAATTCTTCATTCCATCATAACAAAATATCGAGAAACAAAAAAAAATTATAAAGATGAGTTCATATTTTCGGGCATGGATGGACGAGCCAATGATGGATGTGGGCTCATACTTATTAAGGAACGAGTACGCTCAAGGTATATGCGAGTTCATGAATTTACCCAGTAATGTCGATGCAGCCAAAAAAGGTCAGGATATCAAATGTCCTTGTTCTAATTGCTGTAATAGAATTAGTGTTGCGGTTCATAATGTTTGGACTCACTTATATAGATATGGTTTTAGGCCGGGATATAAGGTTTGGTTTTTACATGGAGAAAGCATTATGAATATGGTAGTACTAGTAATAATGTACCTTATTTTGGGGATAGCGTAGGAGAACGTACAACGAAAGTAGATGTTGGTGTAGGTACGGTTCAGATGGTTAACGATGCGTACAGAGAGAATTTGCAGTCGGGTGTTTATGAGGGAGATAAGGTAGAAGAACCTAATTTAGAATCTCTAAGGTATTTTGATATGGTAGACGCATCGAACCAACCACTATACAGCGGTTGTAGGGAAGGTCATTCACCGTTATTGTCTCCTACTAGGATGATGAACATAAAGACTGATCACAATTTGTCCGAAGAATGTGTTGATGCATTCGCCGAGTTCGTGAAAGATCTTTTGCCAGAAGATAATCTGGCCCCCGGATCATACTACGAGGTCCAAAGACTTGTTGCCGGTCTTGGTTTGCCCTACCAGGTTATAGATGTGTGCATCGACAACTGTATGATATACTGGAGAGAAGGCGAGAACCGAAATAAATGTAAATTTTGCCGCAAACCACGGTTCCAGTACACAAGTGGGAGGGTGAAGATTTCATTCAAACGGATGTGGTATTTACCCTTAACGGAGAGGTTGAAGAGGTTGTACGAATCAGACCGCACAGCTAAGGCTATGAGATGGCATGCAGAGCATAGTCAAGATGGAGATATCACGCATCCTTCTGACGTGGAAGCGTGGAAACACTTCCAATCCGTATATCCAGATTTTGCATATGAACGACGAAATGTATACCTCGGCTTATCCACCGATGGTTTCAACCCATTTGGAAAGCATGGAAGAAAATATTCATTGTGGCCGGCCATCGTAACACCTGACAATTTGCCTTCTTCTGTGTGCATGCGGCGAGAGTTCCTGTTTCTCTCAATTCTAGTTCCCGGGCCAGATCATCCAAGACGGTCACTCGATGTATTCCTCCAACCATTGATCTGTGAGTTGCAGATGTTGTGGGAGCATGGTGTTGAGGCATTTGATGTTTCAATCCACCAGCATTTCAACATGTGTGCGGTTCTTATGTGGACCATAAGCAATTTTCTGGCATACGGTATGTTATCTGGATGGACAACGCATGGAAAATTGGCATGTCCTTATTGCCAAGATAATACTTCAGCATTCCAATTGCAGCACGGAAGGAAGACTTCATGGTTTGATTGCCATAGGTGTTTTTTACCGGCAAATCATCCATATCGTCGTTCTAGAAGACATTTCAGGAAGAATGTACAAGTGTTACATGATCCACCTCCTGAGATAGATGATCGCAGCATATTGGAACAGTTACAAGATTTTGGTGCAGAGCGAACTCCTGAATGTGGGGGTAATGGCCATCACCCCGTCGACGGTTGTGGGGAATATCACAATTGGCACAAGAAGAGATTTTTTTGGGATTTGCCTTACTAGAAAGACCATCTACTGCGGCATAATGTAGATGTCATGCATGTTGAAAAGAATTTATTTGACAACATCTTGAACACCATCTTAAACGTCCCAGGAAAGACCAAAGACAACTGGAAGTCTAGATTGGACTTGCCATTGATTTGTTCGAGGCCATTTCTTCATGTTTCTAATGGTAGATTGCCGATGTCTGCATACCGGTTAGACGCTGGGCAGAAAGAAGTATTTTTTGAATGGTTCAAAAAATTTGTAAAATTTCCAGACGGCTACGCATCTAATCTACGTAATTGCGTGGATTCGACGGAAGGAAAGTTTATAGGAATGAAGAGTCATGATTGTCATGTCGTGATGCAGCGTCTTCTTCCATTTGTATTTGCATATCTTCTTCCAGAACCAATCCACCAAGCAATTGAAGGTATATTTCTTACTTCCATTAGTTTCTTCCTACCATAATATTACTATATATGTACTAATTAACTTGTTTATTTTTCGTTTACAGGCGTTGGTGCATTCTTCCGAGATTTATATTCAAGAACGCTTACAGTCCACGAGATACGTAACTTAGAGTCCAATATCCCGGTTCTCCTTTGTAATCTTGAGAAGATATTTCCACCGTCTTTTTTGACGTTATGGAACATCTTCCTATTCACCTCCCATGAGAAGCAGCCTTAGGAGGCCCTGTTCAATACCGATGGATGTATCCGTTCGAGCGTTACATGTTCCACCTGAAGAAAAAAGGTTAAAAATTTGAGCAAGGTTGAGGGATCTATTATCGCACAAAGCCTAAACGAGGAAGTCTCACACTTTGCCAAATATTACTTTCCATCGCAAGTTCGTACTAAGGCGAGACGTCCTGCCCGACATGATGATAGAGGTGAGAAAGCAGTCTATGCCGTGGTTGTTCCTGAGTTGTTTGCCCAAGTTAGTCGAGCAAGTGGAAAAGGAAAGAAACGCAAACTATCACCACAAGAGGTCACACATTTGCATACGTATATCCTCAGAAAATGTGACAAAATTTTGGAGTACGAAAGGTATATCAGTTATTATACTAAATTTATGGAATTATTTGCCTTCATCTACTAACAATTGTTCTGTTACAGGATCTACATGTCTCTCGCACGTGATTACAATTCTGATAAGACAGATGCCAAACTTGCTGTCTTGAAAGATGAAGAATTTCCGCGGTGGTTGAAATGTTATGTAAGTTTAATATAATTACTTACTCTTACTTTTCCAGGTTTTCACGTTCATATGTTACTGATATCTTACTTATATCATTTTTTAGGTTTCTAAAAGTTTAGCAAGTGGTCAATCACTCCCGACATGGTTAGTGGAGTTTGTTCAGGGTTTACGCAGCACCGCGACTTCATATCCCAACTTTTGCACTAGGGGATATTCGTTCAGGATCCGTAAGGAAGGACGTCAAAGGTCAACTTCGGACTATGATATTTCGGCGCAGTCAGGTGATACCATGTACTATGGGATTTTAAATGAATTCTTGGAAATCTATTATCCAGGAATGTTGGACTTGAGGTGGATTGTGTTTATGTGTGATTGGTATGATCCATCCAATGGTCGAGGGGTTCGCGTTGACCCTCTTGGTGTTATTTCCATAAATTCAAGCTGGAAGCTACAGTTTTACGATCCATTTATCCTTGCGTCTCAAGCAGACCAGGTATCAATACACTAATATGTTTAGCTACGTACTCATAGTTAAGGTTTCTTGTTCATGTATATTAACAATATCCACTAATTATTAATAGGTTTGCTACATTTCATATCCTCAAGTTGCCTACCGTACAGATCCGTCGATCACAGTAACTCCAATAAGCCCGAGAGGAAAAATCTATGGAGTTCCAGAACATGATGCTCTACAACCATCGAGAAGTGTACAAATGTCACCTGTTGAGGAGATGGATAACATTGACCTTGTCGTTGATGTCACACATGTCGGGGATGATCTAGTGCATTCGGACGAAGAGGAAACACGTGGAGAATTTGACGACGATTCAGACTTCATCCCTAGTGAAGGTTCCTTCGGAGATTCAGAATAATAATTTGTGAATAAATGTTTGCTTATTCATGTTGTTCTCTCACCTATAATATTTTTTATTTCATTAACAAAACCGATTGTGGAAGACAATCTGAGTATTACAACAGATAAATAAAAAACAAATAAAGGAAGCTTAATCATTTCATCTGTGGACAAATCTTGTATATCATATTATTTAAAACTATATATATAGTCATGTTCGATGACTAATTAACGATAAATATTGGTATTGCAACTCCAATAAAATATTACATTTAATGAAACATAAAATTTAAAACACATTCTTAAACAGGTACATTAGAGACTTGCAAATTTTTAACACACAACGGTTATAGTACAAGTACATAATAAACTCCTCATTTTACAATCATATGTCAGTTTTCACTCCGAACTTACCATTTGTTAGACCATTTAGTGATGTTCTTTCCCCTTTTTTTCTTTTGTGGAGAATCTACAAATCCGTCGCACAATTCACTTTTGATTGCATCAACATCTACATTTATGTTTGGCTTGTCTGGGCTTTGGGCGAATTCGAAATCATAGTAATGATCCTTTGGGGGAGAATCTATAAATCCGTCGCACAATTCACTTTTGATTGCATCAACATCTAAATTTAAGTTTGGCTTTTCTGGGTTTTGGGCAAATTCATAACCATAGTACTGATCCTTACATACGTTTGAAGTACTTGCACCGTAAGTATCTGACTTTTCCATCAATTGACATGGTTGTTCGGCTTCGATAACCCGCTTATGATTAGGACATTGTGGCTGCCTATTGTAAATGTGGTGGATGTTTGACGAGCACTGGGTGTCAGGCACTATTGTTGATGTGGAATCTTCTTTATGGATTGCTGAGCACGTATCAAATTCCCACGAGTAAGTGGGAATCTCTTGAGTGAATTCGTCGCAATGAGATTCGGTTTCCCATGAGTATTTTGGAATATAAAAAAAATTAGCCTCTGATGTTGTTTTTGCGTCTTCATTAGGAGAGCTAGAAGACATTTTTTGTGTTATTGAGAGGTGTAGAAGATATACACTCCATCAGGTGTATTTATAGTAGAAGTTATATGTATAAACCGTCGGTATTCCGTCTGTATTCTGTCCGTATTACCGACGGAACACCGACGGAATTCAGACTACACGATGTCAGCAAAGTTTGATTGGTCAGCTGTACTGACGGATTTCCGCCGGAGCTATGTCATCGAAATTATGTAAGGAATTTCTGACGGAATTCCGACGGTTTTCGATGTCGACAAAGTTTGAGTGGTTAATAGATCAAGTGCAGTGGCCGATGTGATTGGTGGGGTGTTATGTCGGAGTGGTTTGACGGTTTTCCGACGCAAATCCGACGGATATCCGTTCTACATAAGTTTTCACATTTTCTCATTCCTTCATAAAAAAATTTCAACACAAAATCATAACACAGAAAATTCAATTGCGTAATGGCAAATAGAGATCTATGAAATTACTATATGCAAAACCGAGCCGCCGGTCAAAACCCTCCAAACACAACTCTTGTTCCTTCAAGCCCTCCTTACGATAACTTAAATGTCATAGATGCTCAACCGATAATTTCACTCCACCCAACTCAACGATCCCTGAACCAAACGCCCGAAATACCGGGATCTAGCCAAGTCGTAAGGCGAGGAATTTTTCGCAAGAGGGCTATTGATGCTAGGGTGGTGCGAGGTGAAAGTTCTCAAACTCGCCCAACACAAGATTTTATTTATGAGGTCATTAACGAGGCACCACAAGCCGACCAGGATTTTAGTAGTCCTCGGTGGACTTCTACTATCGATTACATAATCCGTGAAGGTATATATATATAATTATCGTTTTTACTTTTACAATATATTGTTATATAATGATTGTAGCTGACAAATACAAAATCTATCATTCATAAATGTAGGTTCTTATCGCAATAGCACCACACCATTCTGGACCCAGGTTGCAGAAATTCAATCCCCGCGTTCACAATTTGTGAAAATAAAAAAGGTTTACGTTTCCGTCCAATTTTATTAACATTTAGAAAAACAATTTATCTGACAAGTATATTCTATTTAATTATCAGATTGTGGCTATGCTCTCTAGTTTGACCCCCAATGACCAGGGAGATATGCTTGTAACCTTAAAAGATCCGTCGGGAATAATCGAGTGAACCATGCACCATAACATCTTCAAGAATGACGAGTACAGACTCACGACTGTTGTAGGTGCGGTGGTCATCCTGAAGAATGTTACCGTTTGCCGTTTTGATAGGAACCCAAAGTACCTAAACATCACAGAGCGGAACATTGTTAAGGTACATATACCATACGTTTATAGATATTTTTGGGAATGGTTAACTAAATTCAGTTTTCAATAAGATAATCGGTGCTAATACGATGATTGCTGAATACCAGCCAACGAAAGTATGCACCATCGAAGAGGAAGATGAAGAAACTACTGGGTACGAATATGAAACAGTTCCAGACTCCAATGAAGAATAAATATCTAACTCGTCCATGATTAAGAATTATTTTATGGTTACGGCTTTATGTAGCTTTTATGTTAAATAATTTCCTACTATTTATTGTACGAGTTTATCCGCATAATGTTGGTAGGTGTAATATTTACAATTTTGGTATTTAAATTTATATTGTATGTGTAATGTAAGATTTATGAAAACCAAGGCAACATAGATAGAACTTGTGGAATTCACGGGTTTGGCACTTCGATTGACAGAACGATTAAAGCCAATTTTCATATGGTTATTTTTTCTATATAGTGAAAAGTCACCAAATCAAAATTGCCTTCAATCGTTCTGCCAATCGAAGAGCCAAGTCCGTGAAGCTCACAAGTTCTATCTATGTTGTCTTTCTTTTAATAAATCTCTAACTCGTTCGCATTGTCGACGAAATTTTATTTCAAGTATTTGTTACCGCCGGAAAAATTAAATATATGTAATAAAAATAAACACCCGTCGGAATTCCGTCTTAATTTCCGACGGTGTTCCGACGGGATTTTTTTTTATTAAAACAATTTATTTCGGCGTAAAACCTTAAAAATATGTCATGAAAATCAACATCCGTCGGATTTCCGTCGGAAATTAAGACGGAATTCCGAAGGATGTTGATTTTTATTATAAAATTTATGAAATAAACAATTTATTTAGGTGGAAAATAAATAAAATACAGAATTCGTCGGAAATCCGTCTTAAATTTGAGACGGAATTCCGACGGCTTCCGGATTTTATTTATTTTCTTTTATTAATTTTGAAGACAATAAATATAAATCCGTAGGCCGTCGGAAATCCGTCACAAATTTAAGACGGATTTCCGACGGATTAACCTAATACCGCCGAAAAACTTTGGTTTTGATGACAAAGTGGGAGATTCCTTTTCCGTCGGAATGCCGTCGGAATCCCGCACCGTGTTCCGTCGGAATACCGTCGAACCACTGTTATAAATCCCAGAACTCTTTCTCTTCCCCGACACTTATCAAAACCGAAACAAAATTCTGACCCATCGCCGGATTTTGACACTTATCGCCGGATTTCGCATCCCTACCGCCGGAATCGTCCTATTTGTCCTCTCCACCGCCGGAAATCTCCTCTCCACCGCCGGAATCGCCGGATTTCTTCTCCCCACCGCCGGATTTCTTTTCTCCACCGTCGGAAACGCCGTTCGGTTGCCGGAGTCGCAGCTCAGTCGCCGGAATTCGCCTCTCAGTCGCCGGAATCGCCGAGCCACCGTCCAAATCCGTCGCCTCCGTCCAAATCTGTCACCACTCCCTAAATCAATGTAAGTTTTGTTTGTGTTCTTATGAAAATTTGTGGATTTTTAGAAATTGTTCTTGTGGATTTGTGGATTTTTAGAAATTGAATATGAGAATTGTAGAAATTTAGAAATTTAGGAGTTTAGGGATTTAGAAATTTAGGGATTTAGTGATATTAGAATTTTGGAAATTAGGGATTTAGGAATTTAGGGAATTATGGATTTATAAATTTTTATAATTATAATTTTATAAATTTATAAAGTAAGGGAATTATATATGTTTTGTTGTTAGGAATTAAAACGATTATTATAGAAATTTTAATTAAATTGTGAAAAAATTTTAAAAATTTTATAACAATTTTAGGCGAATTTTAAATAATAATATTAAAGTTATTATAAGAAAAATTCATGAAGTTGCAGATTTAATAATTTTTGGGGATTTATTACAATTTACAAATTCTCGGAAATATTTTGTAAAAGATAACTATTTTGTAAATATACGTACTAGTTCGCACAAAGTTTAGAATACTATCTAACTATAATTTTAGAGATTTTGAGATTTAGGTATTTTGATAATTTTAGAAATTTACCAATTTAAGGATTTTTAGACAATTCTAATTTTATAAATATTTCCAATTTTAATAATTTAATTTTCATATGTTTTTGTGATTTTTAAGAATTTTTTAAATTTTAATGTATGATTAATATGTAAAATTTAAAAGTTTTAAATATCCTATATAGAATATTTTAAGAAAATCATTTAAAATCCTTAAAATTTTAAAAAATTATAACATTAATAAAACAATTTAAACCTTTAAAATTTTTAAACTATTTAAAATTAATAAAATTTAAAACTTTAAATCCTTTAAATTTAAAAATTTATAACTTTAACAATTTAAACCTTTAAATTTAAAAATTTAACAATTTAAACCTTTAAATCCTTGAAATTTAAAATTTATTAACATTAATAAAAAATTTCAAATTATAAATGTCAATTTCCCAACAAAACCTAATTCCTATAAATTCCAAATTCCAAAAATCCCTAAATCTCAAATTCTTAGAATTTTGAAAATCGTAGGGACTATCCGCGATATCATCACTCTAGGACTTTCAGTACGGGAGGTCGGAGTGCGAGTCAGACGCATATCCCCGACACTGATGTCGGATTAGAGACCCCACACATGTCTCAGCCCACGGGTACATCCGGCTCAGCTCCCACGGTCATGAGCATCGAGGAGTTTGTGTCGCAACCCGGATGGGATAGGTTGACTCGTCTAGATCCAGACACTCCACCTAACACGACCTGGTAAGTCTTATTTAAATATATACTGGATTAAATTAATTTATTAAAATATTTAACTAAATATTATAATAGGTTCCAATACTCGGGAAACGGGATTACGAGTTCTATCAATGCAACTATCAATTGCTTGATAACTAAACCGTATCCCAGATACAGTGATATGCTTGTGGAGGACCGGAACACTTGGTTCCAGCAATTTGCGGTATGATTTTATTTTCTAATTTTTAAATATATTTCTTATATGACTCACATTTTAATTACTAATGCGGGAATGTGGTTTTTTCAGCAAGAATTTACGTGGGACTCACCGCTCACTCCGTTGGTCCATAAGAAATTCGACGAAAAGGCTGGGAGGAAGTACTCGTTGAAGATGAACGAGTGGAAGGAGTTGGAGTACAAATACGGGAAGGTGCCTCGAGTTTTGAAACAAAAAGAAACATTATGGGCTGGACTTCTTGCACATTAGGAACGGGAGGAAACTCGGGCGGCCTCGGAGAAAAACTCAAGTAACCGCAATAGCAACCGGAAGGGGAAGGGACCAGTGACCCACAACCTCAGAGCAACGAGTAAGGCGTCAGTTGCTGATAAAATGGTAAATTTTTAAATAATTCATAATTTTTTTAATTCGCTAACGAAATTGTATATGTTAACAGTTTCACGAGACCGGTGTGTTTCTTTCGCATCTTGATTTGATCAAAGCTACGCACACCAACAAGAAGACCGGTGAAATTCAAGATCTGATTGCTCGTGAAATCGTGGAAAGCGTGGAGAGGCGGTAGGAGCAGTACCTCCAATCGCAACCGATCGAGGAAGGAACTCCGGCGCCCACCGAAGTTCCAGTCGAGAAGATCAACGAGTTCACCTACGAGGTTAGTAACCGTGTCACTTTTAAACAAATCTCAAATTAACTTTTAATACAACTAAGTTATAAGATTTAATTTCTTTTTTATCATAGGTGACTCCCAAGACCAGAGGCCGTGTATACGGCCTCCCTGAAGATAGTTGCTCGTCTTCGTCGGTTCGATATGGCGGTGGTAGCCGTTTGGTGGCAGAAAACCGAGAGTTGACCGAGCGGCTTAGGGCAGTGGAGGAAGCAAGAGAGAAAGATAAGGCGGAGGCCGACGACCGATTTCGAGCGTTGGAACAGAAGATAAACGACTTCTTCAGTACCCGTAGGCCGGAATAGGCCTTTTGTAGTTTTAAAATTTAATGTAAAACTTTAAAATACTTTTAAAACAATTTTAATTTAATCAGTTTTTATTTTAAATTTATAATTTATTTTTAAATTTTTTATTATAGATTTTTTATTTTAAATTATTTAATTATTATTATTATTTTTTTTTAAATTACGCATTCCGTCGGAAGTCTGTCGGTTCCTTTGTCCGTCGGAATTCCGTCGGTGCCTTTGTCCTTCGGTATTCCGTCGGTGACTTTGTCCGTCGGTATTCCGTCGGATTTACCTGTTCGTCGGAAATCCTTCAGAAGCCGCCGGATGTCCGAAACCGTCGGAATTCCGTCGCCTATTGTGCTTCCGACGTTATATCGACCAAAGATCGACGGAATCCGGCTATCCGTTTTCCGTCGGAGTTCCGTCGCAATTGATCGACAGATTTCTGGCGGATTTTAATTTCCGACGAGATAGAAACGACGGACTAAAACCGTCGGAAACGGGTCTATTCCGACGGAATTCTGACGGTTTTGGCCATCGGAATACCGCTTGTTTTCTTGTAGTGTAAATTTCATTTCGTTGAGCTGAGGAAGGATTTAAATATAGAGGTGGACATAAATACTTGCAACTCCTTATTTATTTCGGCTTGAAAAAATAAGTATCAATCATTATCAAAGCCAATAACATAATTTAATTATTTGCCAATAAAAATCAAGTAAGAAATATTAAAAAATGTTTCAATATTTCGCGTGATTTACTCATTATTCATTATATTTTTTATACTTTATATGCATATATTGTTGTTATATTGTGTTAAATGTTTTACAAAATTGAATTTGTAAATTTCAATGACATTTTTTTTTTTGAAAAGTTGAGGTTTTTTTCCATAATTTAAAAGTT
Organism: Draba incana; assembly: GCA_963576765.1. Lineage (NCBI taxonomy): Eukaryota > Viridiplantae > Streptophyta > Magnoliopsida > Brassicales > Brassicaceae > Draba > Draba incana. The sequence continues at coordinate 44,028,876 of OY755204.1, forward strand.
CATGTTTTTCGACATTTTGCTCTATATTCTACATGTCGTCGTTTCGTCTAACGAAAACTGCTAACGAAATATTAACCCCGTAAACATATTGCTAACCGAACTTTACGGTATGCCTAAAATTGCCAAGTCAACGAAAATTAACTATTTTTCAAAGTTAATCAAAACTTTGAGATTTAAATGACATTTTAAAATTTGTGGTTTTTCTTGTCCACATTTTGAAAATTCAGGCTTCTTTTGACATTTTTCTCGTATTTAATGGTCATGTGCTAAATTATTCAACTAAAAAGCAAACAGAAAAGAAGTGGGGTTGAAATCATAATATGTACTAACAAAGGACCAAATTGATAAATTAAAGAAACTCACCAGCCGCATTAGGTTTGGTACTAAATCCCTAAAACCCTAGAGAAACCTTTCTTCTCCAAAAAAAAAAAAAAAGATGCGTCCTTTAGACGAGACCGAGACCACCGTCGTCTTCGAGAAGATCTTCAAATTCGTCGGCAACAACCTCAAGAACATCGTCGAAAACCCATCAAACGAAGGACCCGAACCCGAACCGGGTCGTTACTGTTTCCGTCTCCAGAAAAACAAAATCTACTACGTAAGCGAATCACTAGTGAAACGAGCAACAAACATCTCCCGGAAAAACCTAATGTCTCTCGGAACTTGCATCGGAAAATACACTCACGCCGGAAGTTTCCACCTTACGATCATGTCTCTGAACCTATTGGCGGCGAATGCGAAACACAAGGTATGGCTAAAACCCACATCGGAAATGTCGTTTCTTTATGGGAATCATGTGTTGAAAGGTGGATTAGGGAGGATTACTGATAGTATTGTACCTGGAGATGGTGTTGTTGTGTTTTCCATGTCTGATGTTCCGTTAGGGTTTGGGATTGCGGCGAAGAGTACGCAGGATTGTCGGAAATTGGATCCTAATGGGATTGTTGTGCTTCATCAATGTGATATTGGGGAGTATTTGAGGGATGAAGATGAGCTTTTTTAAAAAGTTTTGGTCTTTTTATGTGATATTGCAAGTTTTATCTTTGATTCTGCATCTTGTTGTTTTTTTAAGTTTTAAGTGTTTTTGAGGTTTTGAAGTATGTAACTGGTACTAATATTGTGGAACATGGTTCTTGGATCTATGAAAGTTGGAGTTTTTATGAATCTGTTTGAGGTATTGGGAGTGTCCTGAGTATTTTCATTCATTTCAAAATGTTCACAAGCTTGGAACTTTTAACTTAACTAGGCACATAGAACTAGCTGCACAGATGTTTGTATACTCAGTCGAAGTGTACTGAGTATGTTAAAAAGATTAAATTTTACGTATGTATACGGTTTTTCGAATCTGGAAGGTGACGATTCAGATTTGTGTTCGAAAGAGATTTCATTTGCTGATTTGTGTTCACAAGCTTTCTTCTTATGGTTGGTTTAAAGTTTCAAACTTTGCACTAACTAGGCCTATAGAGCTACTGTCGAAACTCGTTCTGATGAAATTGTTTATCCGATCTCATAGTTCATTCATCTGCACCTGCAAGCCTCTTTAAAATCTTCTTAGAAACATTTACCAAGGATAATATTGTGAGTGTTGTTGCATATAAACAGCCATATGGTAGACACTGAAAATCACACATAAGTCCCTGTTGAGTTTAGAAATCTATATCTAGTAAATGTAATGAAACCTGTCACCAAGCCCGTCTAGCTCAGTTGGTAGAGCGCAAGGCTCTTAACCTTGTGGTCGTGGGTTCGAGCCCCACGGTGGGCGTTTATTTTTTGTAACATGCTTCAGGTGAATATAATTTTGTGTGCCCAAAGGAATAAAATAACACAAAACACTTTTATCATACAATATCCAAAGTCAAAAACCTTACAATACATATGGTACCATTTTGTTCCTCTCTCTCTCTCTTTTTCCCCTATCTCTCTACCGAGACTTTGTCTCTGTTGCCATTCTGAGTCATTCGTAGTTTCTTCAATCGGTACAATTGAATCCGTGACAAACCGAAAGCCAGATTATGAGAACAAGTAGTAGCAAGATTCCAAGAACCACAAGTTTTATCTTCATGTTCTGGTACCATAATTTCCTCCTCACTTGTGTCCCTTGTTTCTTATACTCTTGAGCCTAAAAAAGTTCAAATCAAACACGGATTAAAGCGACTCTTTCATACACGCTTAGCTACAGAAAAAAGGTCAGGTTTCTTTTAACCTGAGAGCGTAGATTCTCGGTCTTGTCAGTAAGAACCGTTAGATTTTCCCCTCTGTCTATTGCCTGAGAATAACATCAAGAAATCATATTGATTTTGTCTCCACTTTAAGTTTAAGGGAACATACGTAATGACTTTTTTCCGAAAAGTCATCGTTGTAAAAGATAAAAGCAAAGGAGAATGATTGGTTTTCTCTAAGTGTGCAGAAACATATAAGAGAGTGCAATGATGAGCATTACCTTGTCAATGTTCTCCAACATTATACTTTTAACTTCTGAAACTTGAGCTTTCACTTTTATTAGTTTTTCAATCTCCTCTGCATGATCAACTATATACTTCATGTGTTCTTTCATTACCGGCCTGCAATTTTCGTCAAGGATCAAATCTCACTTATATTACTCGAATTTCTTCCACCAAAAAAAAGTTGAAAACTTAATTACCTGAACTCCTTGTTCAGACTTTTGGCGATAGCTGTACTTGCTTTCCCACCTCCATATCTCTTCTTGAAATCAGCATTCACACGCTCCAAGAATGCAGTCGAGATTTGCTTGCTAAGAGAGTCTTTCGCCACAACGCAATATGCTGAATAACACAAAAAAAAAGAGAAGATATATGTCAATTTTAAGGATCTTTATAGTGAATTGCTTTTTGCAAACTATGAGTATAACATATTCTTCATAACATTGTTAACAACATGAAGCATTAATAATCAAAAGGAGACCGCGCATAAAAGCAAATGATCTATCGCTGTTTTAACGCGACAGAAGTAACAAGAAGAAGAATCTACTTGTATAGTAATGCTAAACAATAACTGTGTACAAACTTCCAAACTTACATACAATGCAACATAGGGAGATTCCAATTCAGGTACCCACACTATTCAATCAAATCCTGCCTCACACATGCCAAAGATAGAAACTTTTCATAACACAAGAACAAAAAATCAAATCTTTATTCCGTTTAAGCTAAATCTCTAGTGGCCCATCACTCAAAACACTGTGATATCGCATAGTAAGGCAAAACCCTAATCTAAAAACTAAACCAGACGATTCAAATCAGCTAATCCAAAGCTAGATCCATACTAATACTGGATTCAAACAATACAGTTTCCGAGACACGGTTCGGTTTACCGTAGCCATCTTCGACGAGGAAGTTGAAGGTATGGTGATCGCAATTGTAAGTGAACTTGCTGTTACTGGAAGAAGGAAGCTTCTGGAGACATTGAGCAGCAATCGAAGGGAAATTACCGGTGAATTCGGTATACTCGGCGAGGATCATTGTTCCTCTGGCGACGAAACTGTAGATAAACGATTCTTGACCCATTGAGTCGCCACCACCGAGTTGGCTCAGGGAAAGAGAGAGAGTGAGAGAGAGAGAGAGAGAGAGTTTTTGATGCTTTCTTTACCTTTGCTACAAAGGAAGCTGTATTTTCTCGTGTCTCTCTACTTTACTCCATTGCGTTTTTGTACATTTGTTTTTGTATTGTAACTCAATTTTTATTTTCACAAAAACTCGAAAATCTTTAATTTTTCATATGAAAAATTAGATAACATTCTCTAATATTATGATACTAGATGATTCCCCGCGTGATAAATTTTTGTTTATTTATTTTTTAAATTTAATGAATTAAAAGCGTTCATTTTAATTTAAATAGTGTGAATTTTTAAGATTTTAAACTATCTTATCTAAAGTATTATTCAAAATAAAATTTATATGAATGTAAATTTTGTTCGTATTAATCAAAACAAATAAGTTTTTGAACATGTATAACCTAAAAACATGTAAAATTCATATAAAAACAACTAATTAATTTTTTTACCTTAACGGAAAAAGTCATATATAACTTTTTGATTAAGATAAAAAAAATTCTTATTACTAAAATCATATAAAATAATCAACTAATATATATTTTCTCATAACAGAGATTTTTGTATTCGGTTAATTAAAAAAATTGATGATTTCTAATCAAAAAATTGAGGCCCATTAATTATCTAAAACCCACGAAATGACACATCTATTTAGTTATTGGTTTAGATAATTATTGGGCCTCAATTTTTTTATTAGAACTCATGGACTTTTTTGCTAATTGAGATTTGCCATGTCATAATTTTGAGATTGTCATGTCACATTTCTTTTTGTGAGAGTGATTGTGAAGATGACACATAAGCATTCTCTCACAAATCACTTCTCTAATAATATATAGGGGATTGAGATTTGTCATGTCACATTTTTTTTTTGTGAGAGTGATTATGAAGATGACACATAAACATTCTCTCACAAATCACTTCTCTAATAATATATAGGGGATTTATTCTAAAAGTAATTAACATATATAATTTTTTTTTGTTTTGTTTTCGTGAGCGAGCCTGCAGTTTCGCGTGAAATTTCTATATTGCAGTTTGGGTTCCAAAGTTATATTGGTTCAATTGAAGGCAAGCGGTTGGCATTGGTAGTTGTGGATTTGGCTTGTTCGGTTTTTAGTATTGTTTTTAGTTTGTGTTCTCTAATTTTAGTTCTAAGAACTCTTTCGGTTTCATTGTTGGTATTGTATTATCTGTTGTGGATCATTTTGCGTATCTCACTCTGATGGGTCCCAAATTATGAGATCGACCAATGTTATCAAGAAAAAAAACAAAATACAAGTTTAGAAAAAAAACAAAATACAAGTTTACTTCCATTTTCTCTTTCCTTTTCTATTTAACTCTTGTTGATCCTTAAATACAAAACCTAAAAGATATAAACTACTTGAAATATGTGTATAGAAACACACCACCACTAATTCATAAAAACCACTACATAAGTAATCACCACTCTAGTACTTATCTCATCAGAGTCTCACATTCTACCTTCGTATCTCATTTTTGTAGTTCGATTTCGTATTTCAATAACCTTCGGATGATAAAAATAAAAAATAAAAAATAAAAAATAAAGTCAAACTAAATATTATAAATTTTTACACTCCATTATTTTCAAGTAATATATGTATAAAAATGTTGTAGATCAGGAATTTATTGGGAAAAACAATCCTATATAATAAAAAGAATTTTGAATTTCTTGTGCTCCTTAGTTTTAATTTCTTTATTTATTTTGTATTTGAAATTTGAGTGTGGCTCCTCTCAACGACATCACTAAATAGTCTCATGTTTGTTTGTTTCTCACTTTACCAAAAATCTCTCTTCTTCTTCTTCCTCAAACCCTGTAAACCATTACTAAATCCTTCTTTTGATCTCAAACCCAAAGAAATTTCCGATTTTTGCATCGACAATGACGGACCAAACCTCCGATTCGACATCTTCACCGCCTCTTGTCTCCGTTTCTTCTCCAGTAATCTCTCTTTTGCTCTCTAATTACGCTACACGAACTCGTCGTCTTAGGGTTTCTGAGTTTTAGGTTTCAATTTGAGATTTTGCGGTTGTTTTACTATTGGGTTTTCGATTATGGGAATAAATGTGGCATTTCGGACATAGATCTGTGTTTTGCCTGCATCTTCTTGTTGATTTATGTTTTGTGAGAGATTGTACACATTTAGAGTTCCACAGATTTAAAATTTTCAGATTCTTGTTACATTGATATTGAGTTGATTCTTTTGGTGGGTCTTGATCATCGTTGTTGTGTCTTTGGAGTCAGATTTTATTGGAATTTAGGGAAATTTCTAGTGGTTTTAAAACATAATTGTCCACAAAATTTGTTTATTTTCCTTGTTTATATAGATTCAAGCTTATGCTTTTGTTTTGGAGAGGTTAGATTTATACTGTGTTTGTGTGGAATTGTTCTAAAGTTGTTTCTTTTGCTAGCAGAAGAAAGAAATTAGCAGTCCCATTGATTCGAAACTCACGGTATGTATTCTATGTTGCGTCTTATCTTTTTCCTATAAGCTAAATCTTGAAGGCTGTTATATCTTCAAAGTATGTTATATTTAGGAACTTAATGAGTCAAGAGCTGAGTTACTTAACAGGATCCAGAATCTGAAACAGGTTTTGTAACGCCATTCTCTCATCTCGACTATTCTCATGTTGTTTAGACATATACCGTCTTTTCTAAACGAAACGAGCTTATATCTGTCTCTTTACCGTCGTAGGACTTGCAAAGTTGGAGAGGTAAATTAGACAGCCAAGTTAAAGTCTACCGTGAGGTCAGTTCCATTCTCTTTCTCGTGAACTGTTTTGACGTTAGAGATGATAAATTATTCCTCGGTGCTTTATAGGAACTCTCTGGTTTGAAAAAGACTCTGAATCTTGAAGTTGAGCAACTCCGTGAGGTAATATAGATCAGCATGCGTAAGAATATCTTACCGGTTTCGATTTCATGAATGCACATTTGATTCGTTTCGTTTCCTCACCAAAAAAAAACAGGAATTCAAAGATTTGAAAACTACCTTAAATCAGCAGCAAGATGATGTTTCCGCTAGCCTCAAAAGCTTAGGCGTAAGTCTCGTGATAGTATTTTCATTAGATAAATGTATAACCTGGGGAAAAGACCGGCTTATAGTCTATGGTACATAAATGATTCTCTGTTTTTGTTCTTGCAGCTACAAGATAAACCCAAAGATTCTAAAAAGGAAATGGATACGAGAGTTGAGGTGACGGAAGAGAAAGTGGAAGCTCGAACGACGACTGATGACAATGTGAAAGAAGCAGAGGATTAGATGATAACAATGTTTGTTCTTATTATGATCTTAAGACTACTACCTCCTACTTACTACTACGTTTAGGTTGTTCCTGCTACTATTTGGTATGCAAAACCGTCCTTTTAGCTGAGTCTAATGATGCACCACTACATTACGGTTTAGCAGATCGATATGCCCGGCAATAACGATGAAAAAGTACTGATATTGAAACCAACTTTCTCATCTGCTCTTGGCCTCATGAGAGAGTGAAATAATGAAACTTAGCTCCAAATCTGAGAGATTCAACAATTGCCTCTAACCGATAAACAAACCCGGTAAACGAAAAGAACCGAGTATATTAAAGTCTATAAGAACAGCTTTTAAAAAACCCGAAAATCTCCCAAGTATATAAACATTTGCTAGAAATATACATAAACTATTTAGATTTTCTAAAAAATACATGAATTATTAATAACCTCTTCTTTTAATACTCGAACTATTCAATATCATAAATCTTACCTTTTAAAAACTAATTTTACCTTTTAAAAATACTCAAAATCGATGTGAAATTGGTGAATTGGCCAAACGACGAAGTTCCGAAAAAAATATGTAGACGTTGATTAAAAAAATAATATTCACGGACGTGATTCAAGGTGGTGAAATGTCGTTGTCCATGTTAAATGAATTTTTTAATAAAAATAAATCGAATTTGGAAAAAAAATTAAGGGTAAAACAAGTTTTCAAATTAAAAAATGTGTAAAATCTATGAAATTTGGTAGTTTGAGTATTAAAAAGAGAAAAGTTAATAGTTCCGGTATTATAAAAGAAATTATTAATAGTTCATGTATTTTTTAGGGAATCCAAATAGTTTACGTATTTTTTTAGTAAATGTTATATGGTTGGAGTATTTTTCGGGTTTTTTCCCGGAACATAACACAGTTTCGAGGCAATCAAACACATTTTCTTCTCTTATATTTTAATTAACCACACTAAAAATAATAATCGTTAGTGTTTTTGAAATTGTATAGCAAAGAACAATCTTTCGATGTGATATCACTAATTAGGGCAATTCTCATAGATACCACTTTTAAAAGTTTTTTATCCAACATACCACCAATTTTTAAAAGTTCCATAAATACCATTTTTTTACCACTTTTTTTAAATGTTCCAAAAATAGCACAAAATTAAAATTAGTTATAAATAGTCAAAACTAAACCCTAGCTAAACCTACACCCTACCCCTAAAACTATACCCTAATTGTACAATAGTTAACTCAAACCCAAAAATCTAAATTCTAGACCCTTTAAAAATTAATTTTTGTATTTGTGGTATTTTTGAAAATTTTGATTTTTTTTTTGAAAACATAGTATCTAGGGAATTTTAAAAAATTTGTGGTATGGTTGGAAAAAAAACTTAAAAAGTGTATCCAAAGGAATTTCTCCACTAGTTATCCATATTTGTTTTTCTATCTCAAATTTAAATCTATTAGAAAATTGTTTTGTCACTTTTTGCTCCAACTTTCCTTATGTTTTGCTTATATTTTTCTCTCTTTTTTTTCATATCTTTATCAAATAGTTTTCAATTGAGACAACAAAAATGATTGAAACTTCAAGTATTGTTCAACTCCATGAGGTCCATTTTCTGTTACATTTTATGATGTTTATGCATATGGCATTTGATGGCCCACACGGAGAGGATGTGATGGAACCTAAGTATTTTTACTTAGGTTTGTTCGTGAATCTTTTGAGTTTTATTTCTACTTATATTATGATTGGCACGGCAATGTACTGTTGCATAGCAAGATATCGGGGAGGAATACCCAGATACAGATCTCTCGAATGCCACATGAAATCGAAATGACATGAGCAGCGGCAAATGGCGGAAAAATGAAGAAATGAATGATGTGTTTTTTTTTTTTTTTTGACTTTAATTCTCTATTGGGTTTATGTTTATGTTCATATTGTAATGCAATGTATTATCTGGAAATATATAATTGTGGACATCTTTGTCTTGCTATACGAATGCTTTTGTATTGCAATATGTTTTCATTTTTGTTACTCTTTTATTATAAATCTTAACATGCGAATAACTTTGTAAAACCACACTTTTTCTCACATGTACTTTGTTAAACTATAAATTTTTTTTATTGAAATTACGCAAAATATTAATTTTAGAGAGTAGGATATATTTATATTAATTCTCAAAATTAGTTAATTAGTTATTTGTACCATACCTGTAATTTTTCAAGTTATATGACAATGTCATATTCTCAAAACTCCACACATTCACTTTAAGGAATGGTAAATTATATTTAATATTCACTTTTGGTGTGCAGGTATGACAAATTCTCAAAACTCTACACATTCAATTTAAGGAAGGATGTCTAGCCCTTATAGATTGTAGCCTTATAGCAGCGTCATGGAGAAACAATACGCTTGCCAATGCTTGTTTCCAAGAGGGTGGTTACTAGCCTAGTGGTTACCCTTATGGAATCTATTTGAAAGTAGTCAATCTTAGCAGTCAATATTATCTCTTGACCAGATATAGCTATTCTCTGCTATGGAGATTCCAGGTAATTGGGTTTCTCTAACATCTGTAAATTGTCATCCTAACATTTGAAAAATACCCTATTTTTGTTTGATCGAGAATCATCTCAAATGAAGAGCAGCCATCTTATCGTGGATCTTATTATTGAGAAACATCTATGTATTTTACAACTATAATTTTTATTTTGTGTTTATCGTAAGCTTTTGAGCAATTTGTTTAAATATTAACAAATAGAGTATCAAATAAATATAAAAAAAATTATATGTATTATTAGTCAGATAACATTAACACGATTGAAAGATTTTGGTATTTCACATGTTTGAAGATAACATATACCGAGATTGATACATACATCATAGTAAATAACGAAATATAGCATTACGAATCAATAACCATAACATTTAAAATTTAATTTTACCAATACAATAAATTGCTTAGAACATAATTATGATTGTAGGGAGGTCTCTATTCTGATCGGCCTCATAAAGTGAAATCAACCCATTAATAACAGCCGCTAATGGTGCGATCCTACCAAATTCTAGTTGTCGCCACTCTGTATAAGGAGACTCCAAAAATATAATTTACCATTCTACTGATTAGAGATGTTAATTATGGGTTTAAACCCGATGGGTACCCGTTACCCGTAAAATATTTGAGGTAAAAAAAACCCACGTTTATCTATTAAAAATTATATAGGCTTAGATTGGGTATCTTCTTGAGAATCCACGTACATTTGGGTTTAACCCGATGGGTTTCGGGACCCAAATGGTTTTTTTTTAAATCTTTAATATTATTTAAACGATGTCGTTTTGCACAATATAACCCTAATTTGATAATTTCTCATCTTCTCGACAAAAACTTCTTCACCGTCGTAAATCTTTCTTCTTCACAAAATCTTCTTCTTCTTCACAAACTCAAGTACCGTCGCAAATCTTCTCGGATCTCTCGTTATCATAATGACATTGACAAGTAAATATGCCCTCAATATAAAAAGACAGTAGGATTTATAATTGAGTTGGGCATCCAAGTTTCTCATCTGCTCTTGGCCTCATGATAGATTGTGACATTATGATATACTTATATTATGGTCTAACCGGCATATCTCTTAGGATTTGTTTCTCTGAAAGTGTCAAAGCTCCATCGAATCCGTTTTAGAATGTGATGAAACTTTTGTAAGTGCGGTTTCGTAGCTGGATCTATTCGTTTGTATGTGTATGAGCATAAAGAGAAATTAACACAAGAGATTTTTAACGAGGTTCGTTTCCTAATCCTCGGGACCTCGTCCGAAATCAATTCACTATAGAAAAGGCCACAACCTACAATTGTGTATGATATCCTGCACTACAATGCCTACCATTCTTTTCTACATGAATCAACTTACTACGAAGAGAGGTATCAAGCTCGCAGCTTGACTACCAACCGGACGCACCAGTGCATCACCGTCTTCACACGATTGCCATCATCATAGACAAACACTAACAGGCAGATCTTGTTTTCTAATCTCCTCTAGTGGACGACGCCACACACACATGTATACCTCTCTCAATGATACCCTAGGTGTGTGAGGTTTCTTGTCACAGCCTCTTGGTATTTATTCTCATGTTCAAAAGACTAACCTTAGCCTTGGTCTCCAAGTTTGATAAGATTTGGTTTCTTTCCAAATCTCCAAAACTTCGTTAAATCTCTCTTGGAATCTTTCCGTTTATTTTTCTTCACGTAAAAATCCTTGGCTGCCACTCAGCTTCTCTTTGTGTCGGCTCCACCCCATAAAGTAGGTCACGGCCCAACTCCATAAAGCCCAAGTCCTTTTTACTCGCTTCAGCTCTAGTTGTACTACGTCTGGTACAGCTGCTGGTTTAGGACTTGCATCTTCAACTTCTGCCTCCTTTCCGTTCTTTTTTATTCGGCACATAATTTTCAATTAGGTTAAAGCTCAAACTCATTAGGCCCACTCCATTTGACACTTGAACTAGTCTGCTGTACCAATTCCTTTAGTATTCTGAACTGGTACAGACACTGATACAGTCAGTTGCATCTTCATCTTTCAGCTGTATTACCATCACCTTCTTCTTCTTTAGATGAATACTTCTAGCAACTCATATTCAATTCTAAAACTCATTCAGCATACATCTTCAACTTTTTTTTCTTCTAGAGAGATCATTGAAGCAAACTTATTAAAACTAAGGTCAGACTCAACTATTCTACTATTTTCACCTCGGAAAGTAGAGTTTCGTTGAGCTTTTGTAGTAGTGACTAGGCAGACTCGAACATAGGAGACTTTAATAGTTTCACCATCAATGAGACAAACTTCTTATGATTGATAAGCCTTAGAACAGTATTAGACCGTATTAGTATATAGGTTTTGTTCGATGATGTGAGAAAAATGAATTTAATTTTTATAAGTAAATGTTTTTAATAAAACAGTCATATGTTAAATTTGATGTAATCAATTTATTCAAACATATATAAAATCAAAATTGCAAAGTCAAAAAACAAGAAAATTTAGTGGATGACATAAAAGCAATAGCGCGTTAAACATCTCAAGCTTAACATTCACACTTTCTTCTATTTCAGCCTAGTGGCATAACCCGTAAATATCCCAAAACCCAGTGGCATTTTCCTTTCTCCTTCCTCTTTTAAACCATTTCTTCCTCTCTTTGAATAATAAAAAAAACTTACGAACCTCAAGAACAAAAAAAAAAAAAATCTTAGAGAGAGAGAGAGAAAGAAAATAATGAGAGGATTCTCCGTAAAATCCGCAATAATCATTCCGATCATCGGAATCCTCACCGTCCACTTCTTACTCGCCGCCGTAACTTCCCAATCCGCCGGATTCGCCGCCGTAACTTCCCAATCCGCCGGTTTCGCCGCCGATTTTCTTCCGATCGAGTCAAAATGCACTGGCTCAATCGCCGAGTGCTCTGGAGATCTAGAGTTCGAGATGGACTCTGAGATAAACAGACGTATTTTAGCAAACAGAAGGTACATAAGCTACGGTGCGCTTAGAAGAAACACAATTCCTTGTTCAAGACGCGGCGCATCTTACTACAATTGTCGACGTGGCGCTCAAGCTAATCCTTACTCTCGTGGTTGTAGTGCCATTACTCGTTGCAGGCGATAATAAATCTCTCTTTCTATGTATCTTGAAAATTTTATTTTCTCAATTCTTTTGTTTTTAATTTGGGTCTATACATTTTTTTTTCTTTTGGTTTCTGGTATTTATTTACTTTATATGTTTATAATTTCATTCCAATATAATTTTATATAAAGTCAAGCATAAACATATATGTGTGTTATAGAGTATGTATGTACATTTGTGGGAATATATACGTCGCTTGTTTGATATATGACCAAAAAACTATGGAACAACTGGTAGATGTAGACAGTTCTGATTAATATATCAATTATAGCTGGTAGTTGTATAATAAAGAAATTCATATAGTTTCGATCAAAAAAAAAAGAAGAAATTAATGTAGTTCATAAGACTATTAAATAAATAACTTTTTGCATGTGCTGAAGAAACAACCAGATTGTTCATGAATTTAAAAATGATAATTGAAAATTATACTTGTTTTTTTTTTTTTTTGAAATTTGAAAATTATACTTGTTGATATCATATGGAGAGAAATCAATTTGGTGTTTTTTTTTTTGGTTGAATAAATGATGAATAGTTGTGGAAAAAGAGAGAGGCAATAATAGGATTGGTTGGGGCCAACTAAAGACAGCTTCACATGCAAATACTTTTTGATAGAACCACACGTGGCGTATTTATTGCAATTTTTTCTTTCACATTACAAAATGAAAACGTTAATTCATTTGAGTATATAATTTTGAGCTAAACAATAGATTAACTTCGATTTATGTCGTCAAATTTTAGTATAGTTCACGGCTTGAATTGAAAATTTTAGTAACTGTTACAACTTTAACAAGGAGCATGAATTGAAAATTAGAGAGAAAAGACATTTACTCCTATAATTAGAGGGAGGCTGAGTTATGAAAAAAGTCAAAAGAAAAACAGAGCATTCAATAAAGAAAAAACAAATAAGAGACATTTTATTTTAAATGCAACACCATCTAACGGCCATTTTATATATACCTACAAAATAAAATAAAATGTTATAGAAAACAAAGTTTTGGTAAAATGGGGTTTGGATTTCGGACCACAAACTCATCATACCTCATGACAAGCATAAACCAACTCATCACCGATTGCTATTGATCAAATTGACAATGACATATTCTAAAATTCTAGTTTATATGCTTAGTTTTCTGCATCTATAATTAGTGGTTTTTTACCTAATAAACTCAAAATTAAATAAAAACGCCAAACGCGAAATAGTTGTTATGCTTGGTCTTTTATTCACATCGACTCACTTGAAAGTTTGGGATTTTTGGTAAAGAAGTTTACGAAATAAAAAAAAAATTCTAATGGTTCGCTTGGTTAGAAGTCATTTTGACAAAACAAAAACAAAAAATCTTGACCGTTTAGTGTTAAGACAAACCAAATTCATCCGTTGGACTGAATTTTTTTGTTTTTTTTAGAAAGGGTTCTTATTGATTCTCCATTACTCTGAAAATACAACAACCGTTGTATCTATACGTCGGATCCCCAGTCTCTTCAATGCAGTCTCTAAATCAACACCAAAAAAAACAAGACATTTGATGCTTATTTTCCCATCTAGTGGTGGATTTGTCTCTGGCGCAATAGAAAATATCTAGCCAAAAAGGCTTGTGGTGACAATAAAAGAGAGTTAGAAAGAAGAAATGAAAGTGGATCAAGAGGAAATGGGCGGAACGTGGATGTTTGTAAGCACTAGTTTATATCCTTTATTGCTTTTGCATAATGTGTAACACTCACTTGTTTGAGAGTTGCAATTAAACATTTTAAACCGCCTCTTTACATATTTTTTCAAGCTTCTTTCATGGTCACATAGATTTGATCATTTGTCGAATTGCCAGACCGCGCCGACGCTATAATAAATGTGAAAGAGTTGAGTTTTAATTAGTTGATTGCTAGAGTTCCATTAAATCTTGGGATTATGAGAAAAATATCGACTATTGTTATAATCTATGAATACTTTTTTCCTTATTCTCTAAAATCCCCCCTAATTCAATAATTCGTGGAGTACGGCAAATGTTTCTTAATTAGAGTTTGTTTTGCATTGATTAAGTTCTTCCTAAGGACATTCTATTGAACCATGTAGTGATTCTTTTGCCTCTGAGTTCCCGCCTTTAGAGATATTTTTTCGGGTAGCATTTTCTTGTTTGCTTGCGGACAAAATATTTTAGAGTTTAAAATTTGGATTTGTGCATTTTGGATTGTTTTCTTAGTCTTTTCATGTGGTTTGGATCACATTGGAGCACTAGGAAAGTGTGAAGAAGCTTTGGAGTTACATAGACGATTCTTCGTACAAATCTATTTTCATGTAATGATATATGAAATATGACGGCTCTGGACCATTCCTCATGCGAAAGCACGACAAACGGTTTAACTTACATCACGTTGAAGATCTACTATAAATTTGCATTCATTAATCTACCTAAATCCTCTTCTCCCAAATTAAAATTTATCAATTTTTTTATACTTAGTGACTTATAATGTAAGTGTATGGTAAAGATCGATAGAGATGGTATATTATAGAAATAAAAATACTTCATATTTCTTATTTCTATGTAAATCGGATTTGGAGGTTTATATATAAGAGTCATAAGAGTTTGTAAAGTATTCATTCGCATTATCAAATAATTAACTCTGGATCGAAGGGGTATTCTCGCTTTTCTCCCTAATTGTTTTTCGTCTCTTTTTTTTTTTTTTTCCTTTTGTCGAATTCACAACAAATTTCAACCCTAAAGCAGTGGTGTAAGCTTCTTCATTGATACAAAAGATGTTATGGCTGCTTTCGATTATATTCAAGTTGATATATGGTTAGGACATAAACCAATACAAGACAAGATAGGCGTATTACTGGACGATTTGATCATGGAGATATTGTTGCTTACCCTACAAAAGCTGAAGTATCTACCGTGATTTTGTCGAAACAATGGCGGTCTTTTTGGACAATGCAACTAACTGATCATGTATCGTAAACCACAAGCTTA
Source organism: Draba incana (assembly GCA_963576765.1). Taxonomy (NCBI): domain Eukaryota; kingdom Viridiplantae; phylum Streptophyta; class Magnoliopsida; order Brassicales; family Brassicaceae; genus Draba; species Draba incana. The sequence continues at coordinate 44,044,329 of OY755204.1, forward strand.
TTTTTTAGGATCTCAAGTTTGTTTGCGGATTGGGTGTTGGAATTTCTCAATAGCTAAGATTGGTTGGAAATGAAATCATTTATGTGGTTTCTTCAAACCTTTCTTAAACCAAAACCTCTTCTCTTCGTCAACAAGATTTGTAACCCCGCTCATGCATTTTTTGGTGGAAAAATAAAATATAAATTGAAGTGTTAAGCGAGTTAGAAAATAAGATAAGATAAGAGACCAATATATACCAAAAGAAAATAATAGAAGCACTTTTATGCAAGCCTCGAACAAAAAATTCATTGTAAGAAAGAATGATGACCCAATTACCAAATATTTCCTACCATACCATATTGAAAGGTTAGACAAGATAAAATCGCTAATCTGTATCAGCCAAAACCACTCTCTTCTCTGTGAAAAAAAACTTGAGGAAGAAACAGAGTCAAACTCCATACAAATCCACCGATTCTTTTTTAGTCTATACAATTTCATTTTTCCTTAATAAAAGTGTGCTCGTAAAGATAACTGAAACATTTCATGCTAAAAGATATTTGTTTAAATGCGTATAATATTAAGTTATTACCCGCTCGCTTTAACTTAATAGAGTGATATTTGAAGAGATGTAAGGACATATTAAATAGAGAAACATAGTCATATATCAACTGAACATCAAGAAAAATACATGATAAACGAAATGACTGTATTATTCAAGAGTCCATGATATTGTACTTAACACAGATTAGGAGGAAATTTATAGCACTGATTTTTAAGTTTTTATGAAATTTAAATAAAGAAGTTACATAACAAGGTTCACATTCTCGACATAGTTTATGAATGTGTGAATGTTTTGACCTTTATCAAGATGTTTAATCCCTTTGATTTCAACTCTTGTGATAGAGTTCTTCTCCATGTCTAAGTGAAAAATGTAGAAAGGGTTGGACACAACGAATGGAGAAAACACGATTTCACTTGTACCAATCAACCCAACAATGTAAACTCTAGTCTCCCCAACTATATCCTTCCACAAAGGCGGCAATACGTGAATGTGCCTTGACCATTTATGTTCTTCACTATCATCTATAACCCACAACTCAAAGCTTTCAACTCTTCCATCCATAAAACCTATCGAAGGATAACAAATTTTCCCTAATTTTCCTTTGTAATTTATCAAATTACAACCTAATCCCATCTCAGCTTTGGTCATGATAAAGTTGAACTTTTCATACCTAACATCAAAGGCAACTACAATCTCATTTTTAGTCTCATAGTCCATAGCTAAGTAATATAAAACTCCATTGATGCATATCGTCTCCCTACTTCTAGGATAATGGGCTACACTGCTCTCAGCCATCCTCCATTTGGAATTGCTCGTTCCTAGAGTGAGAACTTGATGTTCTTCGGCTTTATACAGAAAGGGCCTTTCAGATATTGTCATGCACAACACCTTAAATTGTGCTTCTATTGGATCATATCCAATAAAAGTTATTACTCTGCCCCTCCTAGATCTCACTTTGGGTAAAGATTTGAATTGTCCTATGCTAGGGTTCCCTATCATCATTCTTGAATCTCTCCTTCTACTTAAAACCCATTCATCTTTAGTACACAACAACCCACAAACAGGTTTACAAACTCGAAAAAGGTAATCTCTAGGGACATCCATATAATTATCGACAACTACAAGAGACGAGTTATGGCCTGAAATGAGATATTGGGGCAACGAGAAGAAGGACCACTTACCCTCAGCATAAAAAGTGAAAAGGAGACGTGGGCGAGAAGAAGACTTCTTGAGAAAAATGTTGGTGAAGTATGAGTTGCGGAGAAGAGAACACCACTTCTTTGACACACAACGAAATCTTGCAATGGATTTCGCATGCAATCTAGAGAGTATTTCGACTATAAGATCAGTTGGTATCACCGTACCCGATATTTCTCCTAATCCATCGATTGAAGATATGGTTAGGTGGCGAACATCTTCCTCCTTGGACGTCTTTTGTTTTTTCATGGCGGACATTGCATGAAAATGAAACAAAACTTTGGTTATGTTCTCTAGCGATTTTATAAACTTTGGTATTACCCAATAATACCGTTAGTTTCGCGCTTTTAGATATCGTTTAAAACGGTTTTCTAAGAAATGAAAGGTATTTATAATAACTAGGTGAGTACACGCGCATACAAGTGGGTTGTGCTCCACAAAATTTGTAGTATATTACAATATGATTGTGAATTTCTTGCCAAAATGATATCAAATTTACCATTTAATCAACTTTAAGAAATTTTGACCAATTCATTACAGCAACTTTGGTAATGGTATAATAAAATTTTGACTTCAATTATATTTCTTAAATTTGATTAAATGGTCAAATTAAAAATAATTGTAGTAATAGAATTTCTATGTAACTTTCTTACAAACAATATCTCATTACCAAATTAACAAAATTGAGTTGAATTCAGTAAAGTAGTTGGTAGTTAATTAAATTAGATTCAATAAGGTCAAATTAAAACTAAGTTTAGTAATACATTTTCTATGTAACTTTCTTACAAACAATATCACATTACCAAATTAACCAAATTGAGTTGAATTCATTAAAGTAGTTGTAGATTTTATTAATATACATAATCTAGTTTTTCAATCCACAAACAATATTGTTGCTGCGGAAACGTGCTTTTCATTTTTAAAATTGTGTTATAGAAGTTGAGTTTGGAAGACGAAACATAAGTGCACCATGGTGGATAGATAAAGAGGAAATAAACACAACCACACACGCGTGCACTCTCGCTGTGGCAGTGCTGTGTTCGGAGCTCCAAACTCATAATGTTGTACAAGTAGCAATTTCTACATTTCGATGTAACTATATTTTACTTTTTTACGAGAGAAATTCAAGTTTTTGGACAAAACTAAATTTGGAACTAGAATGAGCTTCTTCTTCTTTCTTTCGTCATTAAGACCAAGTTTTAAAGCCAATTTCAAAAAAGAACCAAACATAGTAAGCAATTCATAAGTGCAGAGCCAGAGGGATATATAATTGTACCACATCATCAATCTATTTGATGGACTTTCAACAACATATTCATGTCTTTAAAACGAGAATTTCAAAAGTAATAATACTGCTCTTAAACAAATTCCATACTTGTTTTTTTTGTTTTGTTTCAGATGCTGCCACAAGCAAAAAGATCCTCACATGGTCTTTTTAAGTGGAACTAGCCGGTGTTTTGGGTTCATCGCCTGATTTGGAAGCTGGAGGAGGTGTGCCTTCTACTCCCATCTCGGCTCTTAGATCATTGATGCTTTGCTCCAGCTCGTTGATTCTGCCTCCCATGTCATCGAGTGAAACATCAAAGTCAAGGAAATTACACTAAATGTACAGATCACAGACCAAAACCAATACCGTCAACACAAATCGCTGATCAAAATCCAGTGATTCTAGTTCCCACAGATTCCAAAGCGAGCCGAACAACAAGAAAACATATCATCGAACACTTGTGGTACTAACTATCAAATAGACATTTAGACTCCCAAGATAAACGTCGATTCCTAGTACTAGATTTGTTTCCTTGTTGTTCATTCTTGATCGAGGATCATCATTCTTGATCTACAAGGGAAACAACTATTCTAATGGAAGTAACATTCAAAGTAAAACCATAGATTGATGATAAAAGGATATTCTTTGTGATGATGGAGTCGGACATAGTCTGGAACCTGGTTTGCTGAAACACACACACACACACACACAAAAAAAAAAAAATCAATCAGAATCTACCCATCAAAGAAGTAATTCCAAGGCCTTTATAAGACATAAAATCTGTAAAAACCAACCATCTGCTGCAGAAGATTTTGGACCTGCGAATAAGAATTCGATAATTCAGTGAAAAATTCCAAAGCCAAACCAGAAGTATACCAAACAAAGAATACTTGTATTAGAAAAAGGGTACTCACAAAAGCTGTCATATCAGCAGTGCTCTGCTTAGTATCCTCAGAATCATGCCCATCCTATCAACAATAAGCAAAAATAAGCATGAACAATCTATTTTGAAATAAGCTCATTGAGAATATTTTCGAAATGAACAATCTTAGTACCAACATTACGCGAAAAACACTCGATACTGAACCGTACATCAGATCCTGAATTTCAATCATGTTCATAATTGTTGATTTTTTTTGTAAAGCTGAATTCTCAATTTCAATTCTACAGATGTAAGGAGAAAATTGAAACAAACACAAAAACCTAATGTAACCCAGAAAATAAAAAGCTCAAATTCGTCCAGATTTCACCAGCGTTCTGGAATCTAACCTAGAGCCAAGCAGATTTAAGAAGAACAAATGCTATAAACTCAAAATTTCGATAATCAATCTACACAAATCGAGAACTGTATATAAACCCTAATAATCCGAAGAGATATCATCTATAACAAATATTAGCCCTAAATCCAATCGATAAATCTGAAGAACGAGAACCTAGGGTTCGTACACGAAACACACAAAATTTCGAATCGAAATCAAGCAACGCGCACTGGTCAAAAGCGTCGAATCATACATTACATACCATTTTTAGGGTTTCTTTTTCTGATCGGAACGGTGGAGAAAGTTTGATTCAGCGACGAGAGACGACGGAGATAAGCGATGTATTACTTTACTGGGAGAAATGGGAAAGGGGAATACAAGTTTTTAATTAACACAAATCTGTAAATACAAAGTGTCGAAAATGCCCCTATGGTATCGTTATGATTGCATTTAGTGGGATCATCATTTGTATTCAAATTTCAAATCTATAAATGTAACGCTTTTGTTCTTAATAAGATTCCCAATTTGGTTTAGTTGAACCGATTCAAATTAAAACTAAACCGAAATATTTTTTTCTTTCAAATGACTCAAATCTTTGTACAAGACTATAATGTTGGTCTTTTTCTTGTTTACGCAACATTTGGTAATTGTATCTGATCATATGTTACAAAGTCTATAACATGAGCAAATTTAGATATTTTTTGGACCATAAACAGAAGTGAAAACAGACATCAACATAGGTATCAATCCTAAAACAGCCATTGAACATCTCATCCTCATTAAGATCCTCCCTTTTGGTTCTTCTGCTGCTTCTTTGTGATTTCTATAGTCTCCAATGGAAAACCCTGTGTGCAAATCAGATGTATCGAGATAGATACCGAACTTTTTTGTCACTCGGAATCCGAGTCTTCCTCTTCTTGTTTTCACATTACCAAGAAAAGTTCCTTTTGATTCGTCTACTGGTTCTTGATTCTTCGCGAGACATTCTTCTTGACTCTGTTCATCATCATACTGAGACTCTAGTAAATGCCTCTTCTTCGTCTCCTCAAAATCGTCATTTAAATGAGAAGCGTGTCCTGGGTTAGCTCCAAGAAGCAACACATTCCACAAGGAACAGAATAGAGTGAAAGATCGAAGTGGAGAGCCAAAAGCATCCGAGTTTTCTACAAGGGTATTGCGTTTTTGCAAAGAATCGGCATTTGACCTTCTCTTAACCGAGCAACATGAGATCAGTAGGTTCAAACACCAGTCTTGACAAGTAGATTCAGAGCTCATGTTGTTCTCAGCCAAAATAATTCCAGGCATCTTGCTCCAGTCTACACAGCTCAACTCTGGAACTGCTTGCCTGATTGATTGATGCATAAGAGAAGATCTTTGAGAGATGAAGTCTTTGGAGCTTGAAGAATCCGGGACATCAGAAGCCGCGTGAGTTAGAACCACGATGGTGTTTTGCCATATTGATGGTCCGAGAGAATTGGTGATGATTTTAAGTAAATGGATGTCTGGATTCTCGCCTAGACGGTCAATATAGAGAATGACATCAACTGGAAACGTTCTCATGGTCTTCTTTATCGACATGAGGACTTCTTGGTTAAACCGTTCCTCGGTTGCAGAGGACATGAGGCCTGGCGTGTCGAGTATACTTACCAGGATTCCTCCTACCTTCCCAACTACGTAATTTGGTGACTTTGTGGTAATTCCAAATGCACCAACAGGTGACTTCGTCTCCCCAAAGATAGAATTAACCGTTGCACTTTTTCCCACCCCGGTTTTCCCAATAACAAGTACGTTAATGGAGAAGTCAAGATTTTCTGGAAACTCTTGTTCAGGCAGCATTATCTTTATACCGTCAGACACGTAATCAAGCCCCAAGGACGTTTGATGTTCTCCACTAGCTCCGGTAACAGTTGAATTTTCACTGCAAAGATCTATGCCTCTTATAATCCTCTGAAGCTTTTCTTTCAAGAGCGGTGACTTCTCAACTCTTTCCTTCACTTTCTCACTTATCAGCTGCACAGAATTATCAGAGGATAACTCTTCAGAATAATCCTGGATAGTGGATTCAGAGAGTTGTTCCCTTGTATCATCTGTTCTTTCGTACTTGTCAAGCTCCAAGTAAGTGTGATTGTGAATCAGCCGTGCCATCTGCGCCTCATTTTCCAATATATCATCAGCAATTACACAAGAATCTCCAGGCATGGTTCTCTCAACATCTTTAACTGAAAGCAAGCTGGTTTCTTCTATGCCCACTGAGATTTGATTCGATTCACTATCAGGCTGAAAATTGACTTGCTTATTAATCTGTTCTTGAATCTGCTTCCCACTTTCAACACTCTCATTGGCCGTCTCAAAGGAACTTAAACTTGATGCTCTATCTTCATCAGGAAGGGATATCTTCTTATCAAGATCCTCTGATTCTTGTTTTTCTTCAATTTCAGCCTCTTGTTGAGCATCTATTCCTCTAGCAACCTCAAGGCTACTCTTTGTTACAGAATCCAGAGTTGGAGTCGAATATAAACATTCATAACTCGTACCAATTTCGGTTTCTCCCCCGAGTTCATCTTTGCCAAATTCATTAATAGCAATGCTATTATCTTCCAAGCTCTCTTTCGCCTCGACTATCATATTGCCAGTGTCACCATCCTCTGATTCTCTTTTATCTAATCCGATAGACTCCTCACCTGGACTCACCGATTCATCTGCGTCACAAGAACTACCACAATCGATTCTGTTATCATTTTCCTTGCTAATACATCCTTGACCTAGCCCTTGCTCGACATGCTGGCTGAAAGTTTCATCTAATCTTCTATCCCCATCTACAGCGATTCCTTCACTTTCCTCCAGAAACTCATTGCTATCCCCCGGCGCAACACCTAGACTATTTTCTTCAATTGTCTCCAAGGATACCAACCCATCGTTTACTTGCATATCTTCCTCCGTGGAGCCGAGTTCATCTATACCAGAACCCGAACACTCTGGTTTATCAGTCATTCCCATTTCACCTACTTCAACTCCACTATCTTCTACTCCTTCCACAACACATGGCTGCATCAATGCGCCAACTTCATGAATACTACCACCATCATCATCCTTGATGATACTTCTTTGAACAACCTCTTTCTCGATAACTTCCTTGAAACTCCCACCTAATCTCGTACTCGACTCAATAAATTTCCCTTCATTTTCCACCATAGAATCATAAGAATCTCCTGGAGGAACACCAAGACTCAAACCATCTTCTACTTTATCCGAACAGTTCATTCTCACCGCTTCTTCCTCTGTGGAAACAAATTGACCTACAACAGAATCCGAACACTCTAGTTCATCTGCAACTTCACTTTCTTCGCCACCTGAAGCCTTAACCACACGCGCCAACGTAGCTTCCTCATCATCACTACCCAAAATTTCATCAAACTCATCATCATCTAAAGACAAAACGGCCCGAGGAATGATTACTTTAGCCTTCATACTAACTCCATCACCTTCACTAACTTCACTGTCACTAATTCCTTCAACATCATCAATATTCTCACTCTCTTCCTCCAAAGATGAATAATTTACCGATGTTTCCTCATCCAAATCACCTGCAAATGGTCTATAAACAACACTCCCACCTGAAAATTCACTTCCATCTCCAATTTCTCCACTAACATCATCCCCTAGTAGCCTATTAACCCTAATCCTACCCACAGTAACATCCTCTAACGCAGTTTCATCGTCTGCATCACCCGAAATAGACTCGAAATCGAGTTCTCTACTGTAATTACTAGCGTCACTACTTTCTGAGTTATGTTCATCGGATACAGAATCTGAATCGTCATCGATTGTAAGTGGTGCACGAATTGGAATAGAACCTGCAGAGGAAAACGAACCAGAGAGTGTACGAGAGAGACGAAACGCATCAACCGCTCTTGCCGCTGAAATGGGAACGCGAATTTTTGTCGCAAGCTTCTCCGACTCCATGACGCAGAACAAAACAAAACGCAAAAAGTGAAGAAACGAAAAATCAGATTCGACAAAGAAGAACGACAAAAGAAGCCTTTTTGTGGTTGTTAGGGTTTATCTGAAGCTTGTGGCTATATGGAAGTGATGGTGTAGAAGACGAGAGAACCACAGAGAGAGTGTGAGTCAATTTTGGGGTCAATTTTGAAACTTTTAAGGAATATACGGGGTATATTTGTTATTATTACATTGTCATTGTTGCCTTAATACTTTTTTGACTTTCGAAGATTTATCTCCGACGTAGCCATGGCGGCATTCCGATGCGCCGTTCTCATATCTCCGGCGACTTTACGTCCGTCGTACTCCACCGGAAATAGAATCTCCGTCAAAGTTATCCAATGCTCTTCTGTTTCGATTCCGCTCTCTTCGAAGTCATCTAATCGGAAAAATTACCTCCGACCTAAAATCCTTAGAACCCTAAATCCGAAACCTTTAGAAATCGAATCGCCGGAGATTTTCCCTCCGGACGACGTTATCTCGAAGGAAGAAGATGTTATAGAGGAGCTTCAGGTCACTAGTAGCTCGATTGTATCGAACGAGGTGAGTGGTGTGCTCTCTCCGAAGTTAGTCGCTAAGTATGGATTGTGTTTGATCGGAATATTCGCTTTTCAAACTGTATGTGCCGTATTGTTTCTCGGAAACTCCGAGAAAACGCCGGAAAATTCGAGTAAGAGTCTTTCGTTGAATGTAAAAGAGCAAAATGGGGGAAGATTGAGTAATGTGGGTTTGCTAGATGAGCTTGAGATGAATGAGAAAATTGCAGAGATTAGAGTGATGGCACGAGAAGCGCGTAAAAGCGAGGAAAAGAGTAGTAAGAAAGAAGAAGATGAAGCTTTGAATCCTGGAGGTGGGATTGATATTGAGAGAGAGATTGAAGCACGATTGTCGAACATGGAGAAACGGTTGAATTCGCAGAGGAAAGGATTGGCGGGATTGCGTGTTGAACCGTTGGATGATGAATCTAGAAAGAATGATGATTTGAAGGATGAGAAAAGTTTGATCTTTGAGAAGAAGTATAAGTTTAAAGGCGAGAAACCGTTGGGTAACGTGAAAGGCTTTGGTGGTAGTAAGGGAAACAATGGGTATGTTAGTGACTCACGAGATGTCAAAAAGAATCCTGAAGAAAAGCTAAAAGATGATGGACATGCAGATTCCAAGATGATTTCTGGTAGGTTTAGAATAAGTGCATAATTATGCATCATCTTGTTTAGTTATTACCTAGATGATTTGTGTTAAGAATAAGACGGTGCTGTTAGGAATTTACTGAATAGAACTATTAACTCGGCTATAGATTCGTCTAGCAATGACTACGAGATTAAGAGAGTGTTAAGAATATCTAGGTATTGATTCTTTGACTTGAAATTCTGTAGGAATTCTTATACTATGGTTTCATCAATATAGGCGAAGTTGATCATGCGTAACACCTTGTTAGCTGGTTAACTATACAAAACATGTTAAATAGCCATGAAGATGAAATATATTGCAATCTTCAGCTAATCTTAATATTTAGGTGCTGCTCAGATTCCTGAGCAAAGGCGGCCATCAAATGAAGATAAGAAACCAAGAAACTCTGGAAATCAAGTGAGCGGAAAACCAAATATGGAAGCTGGTTTTGGATTTGGTAAGACTAAACGCGGAGAAATCAAGAAAGGAAAACCAATGAGAAGCGCGAGGGAGAACGCGAATAAAATGTGGTGGCTGAAGCTTCCGTATGTGCTGGTAGGTCTTTTTCAGATCCAATCCCTAATTCACAACTAAGAACAAAATCTTTTTGACCAGCACTAATAGCTGTTATCTCTTCTCTTCAGAGAATTCTTATGCGGAGTAATATCGACCAAGAAATATCCGAGGGGTATTTTACTTTGAGGACAGAATCTATAGAACAAAACGAGGACCAGGTTTCACACATCATTGCATTTGAGGATCAAAATGATGCTAGAAATTTCTCCTATCTGCTCGAATCAGTTTTTGAAGACTTGGATGATTTCAGCGCTGATGTAGTTCCCATATCAACCAAGGTAAATAAGCTCATGTCTGGATCTGTGAATTTACTCATTTTAAGAGGATAGTGCTACTCAATAGTAAAGCAAACCAGATCATAAAGACCTGATTTCAGAGCAAGTAAGTTTGAATTTCTTTTATATATTGTAGGATCTTTATGACGAAGTGAGTTCTGGTGGCAAGAATGTGATTGTCGTAAAGAAGAAGCAGCTGACGTTGTATGCTGGACAACCATTTGAAGATGTTGAAAGAGCTTTGCATACTCTAATCCAAGAACAATGATAACAAAATTGCTTCAAGCATGGAAAACTAGTCCATATAAACTAGAGCCAGTAACAACAATCAGATCACACATCGACGATTGTTCATGGAGCTTGAGGAATCAATGGACATTGGAATAAAGAGAAAAAGATTCAACAGAATGAGAGAAATAGATATGTAAAAACGTATTTTACATGAATCAAGAGAGACAACAACACTTAGTTCTCTAGAAATTTACTGAGATGAGACGATTTTGATCATGGCTTGCACATTGAGACCTTTAACATTCTTCTCACAAAACTTCTGCCATGCTTCTTGTTTGGTTTCTTCTTCGCCTTCTTCTTCCTTCCATGTAAATTTATCGTAAATCGCGTTCACCATACTCCTAGCAGCTTCTCTTGCCTCCGGAAGCTTATCACTCAATGAATCCGCAGCCATTTGCGCGATCACAACCATCCCAAATTCTTCCATTTCACTTAGCTCCTGATAACAAACATTCAGAGCAACAAAATCAAACATTTGCTCCGACCATTTTAAAACATTTTGATGAACAGGAGTTACCATTTTGGAAACGCAGTTGGAAGTAGACACAGCGGCTTTAGCCCTAACACGAGGGTTACTGTGACGAACATAAGTTTGGAGTTTACGCAGAAGAGGCAAACGAGCCACGGAATTAACCATCGTGTTCAACGCTTTGTCTGCTTCTTCACAAACAAACTTCTTATCTTGTGAAGCTTTCATTAGCAACTGCAATAACTGTTATTAAACAATTAAATTAGCAAAATGTCAAAACTCACTAAAACCCAATCAAAGTGCTAAATTAACCATTTTTTTCTCTTTACCAGATCATCCATTGATTTCAAATGAGATTTTTCAAATAACTTTTCACCAAAGGCATTAAAGATATCCGAACAAGTCATAATCGAAGTCTTGCACAACGCGCTTCTCGGGTTCTTCATCGCTTTCACCATCACAACTATAAGCTTTTCTCTATACAATTCAAATTGACAAATCAAAAAATCATCAAACAAAATTGAAATGAACAATTAAAGATACTCACAGGTTTGGTAACAATAGAGAAGAGTGATAAATTGCAAATCTTCTTGTGTTATTCAGTGATTCACATACTTTAATCCAATCCTTTGATGCTAATTCTTCTAGTAATCTCTTTACAAGATTAAACAACAAACAAACAAAAATCAGACTGAATCTATGATCATCCAAACAAAATTACTCGATTGGTGAGAATCTACTAAACCTTGACAGATGATTCTTGATCTGGAATTGGTTTGAGATTTTCAGAAGCAACATACTCAATGGCTGATTCAGGCACAATCACGGGATTGTTTTCGTCGGTCAGACCAATCTCCGGTTGCTTCGAGAGTTTCGGAAGCTTCTTAGGTCGTTCCTGTGACATCGGAAGAGCGTTTTCGATGTTCCTTAACGCCATTAATGGAATTTTTTTTTGAGAAATCAAAGAGATTAGAGTAAGAGAGAGATTTTGATTTGAAATTTGTTTTGTGGAATCATCAATGGTGGGGTTAAAAATTATATAAAGAGGAAATTTAGTTACTTTTTAAAAGTTTAGCCGTTGAGAAGGTTTAGGCTCCAACGGTCATAAGAATCGGTTCGGTTAGATGAATTAGATTCGGTTATCGAATTTGGAATTCTCCGGTTCACTAATAGTTGGATTTGGAAACGACGACGTTTTGATCAGTGTATCTATCGACGTCGTTTTCGAGAATCTTCTCACTTCTACGCCACACGCAAACAGAGCTTCGTCTTCTTCAATGGCTTCCCTAATTTCTTCGTTTTGAAAAAAAAATTGAATCCGTACAACAATTGATTTAAATTCCGGCGACGATGGAGCAAGAGTATCGGAACCCTAGAACGTCGACGACGCACAATCACCAGCTTCATCATCAAATGAGGATGACGATTCCTACACCATCGTCTCCTCAGCCTTCGCCTTCGGTTCCTTCTCATGGTGAAATTGATCAGAGTACATCGGAGCTTCGTGTTTCTATGGATTGTAATCTCACTTCGTTATGCGATCATATTCAATCGGAAGGTTTCGGCTCTGGTTCGTTTTCCGATGTTGTTGTCAAAGCCATGGGATCCAGTTACCATCTCCACCGACTCATTCTATCTCGCAGCTCTTACTTCAGGTAATGTGAATTTCCGATTTACAACGAGGATCGACTCGAATAATCTGGGTTTCCACTTGATAAGTGATAGAATTTTGATTGAATGGTGAAATTGTTGAATTCGGAAATGGATATGTTTGATTTTGATTACGAATTATGCAATTTTTGCTAGGACTATGCTTCAAGGTCCATGGAAAGAAGCAAGTTCTCCTGTTGTAAACTTACTTGTGGATGATAAAAATGTTAACGGAGACGCGATTTCCGTTGCTTTGGCTTATCTCTATGGACATCATCCTAAGCTTGATGATGATAATGCCTTTCGTGTTTTGGCTGCAGCGTCGTTTTTGGACCTTCAGGTATGCTTAGTTTTTATGAAAGTCTTTTAGATGTGTGTAGTGGTTGATATAAAAACTATGGGCTTGTTCTTTTGCAGGATTTGTGTGCAATATGCACTGATTTTATTATTTCTGAGCTGAGGACTTCAAATTTCTTGGCATATCAGGTTCGAGAAATCTACTCGTGTATATTTTTTTCAGGTCTCTGTGAATCTTGAGTACATAGAGTTTCTCTTACTTGTGACTCAGGTGTTTGCAGAGAGCCAAGATTACGGCATACATGGAGAACGTGTAAGGAATGCTTGTTGGGGTTATCTCTGTCAAAGTGGTGCCATGGAACTGAGAGAGGTGATACAATGTGTATGCTTTAGAGTGACATTTTGTTTTTCTATGTAGTTAGTGATGGTCTCATCTCTTTGGATATCTACCAAAAGATAAAGTATCTCCATTCTGCAATTTCCTGTTCCATCCATCTCGCTGCTAAAATGTTTGTCATAACTAGTGATATTAACTATCTTGCTTCTCCTTCTTCCATCTCTATATGTCATTCTATCTAGAAAACACATGATACTGAATATGGACAGTATTTAACCTTTTCTTCAGCTAATTATGAAATTGTGTTTTATGGTCAGATGCTGCCAAAACTCTCTGCACAGACTCTATGTGCATTGTTGACATCTGATGAACTATGGGTCCCTAATGAAGAAAAACGGTACGAAGAATTGCATATAGTAGTTGGATTATCATGGGCTCAGACTGCATTTTCATTTATTGAGTTTTCTTAAGCTTTGTTTCTTTCCATGTTATAAAGGTTTGAACTGGCATTGTACGCCTTCATAGCAAATTGTGCTCTATCCAACTCAGAACATTCCAATCAAGATTTCAGCTTTCCTTTAGATTCCACTCTATTGAAGGGGAAAAATGTGATAGATGATTTCAGGAGTTTGGATTGTAAGTTAGGTCGTTTAGATTTACAAGATGGCCTAAGGGATGCTAGTGATGACATGATTGAACCATTCGCAGAAGGTGTTATTGGTTTACAAAGAGAAGTTTCTGGTTCAAATCTCGTGTTTCAGCAATCTGCTAACTCACAAACAAGTTTTGGTCGTAATTGCACCAGTGTTGTTGATAAGACAGATGGCAGTGGGGTAGCAATTGAAGGACCTTCTGAAGAAGCATACCATTTGAGTAATGATAGTTGGTTATCAGGAGCAGACTGTAGAAACTCTCCTGTATTAGGTTCTTCCTCTGATGGTTTTGTGGTCAATGACTGGGGAAAGTGTGGTGTTTCTGCTCTTACCTGGGGTGGACGGGTTGTGGGGACGAGGCAGGTTACAGGCAGTCTTAAAGGAAAATGTGGATTTACTGAGGAAGAATACAGTGCATTTGTGAACACTTTTGAAGGTGGTTCGCTTCTGTATTGCAATATGTCTTTTGAAGTACTTCTGAACGCAAGAAAACAACTTGAAGAGTTGGGTTTCCCTTGTAAAGCCGTGAATGATGGCCTCTGGTTGCAGGTTCTGTTTCCTTAAACTTGATTTGCTTTCTTGTTCAGCTAGTCTTAGAAATGTAGGGATGGTTTGATGCTTGCTCTTAAGGCGGCCTAGGGTATTTTGAGTAAAAAAATGGAGGCATTGCATAAATGCGTTAATGTATTCTTGTTTGACTCTTATCCAGATGCTTCTCAGTCAGAGGGTGAAGGAAGTTGCTGCAAACTCATGCAAAAAGTGTTCCCTTATCAGTATTGCATGCGCGTGTAGACAAGGATTTGGGGTTTCACATGGTGCAAATTTCAACAATTATTTTTGCCAAGATAGCGTGCAGAATAATATGATGGGAGACATGGAAAACATGTATGTGACTGATTCAGCTCAAGCCGAAGGAGTTGGCATCTTTAAGCCAGTCAGGATCAATGTTAGAGGAACACACATTGACGGACTTGCCGGCATTGGATGTGAATCTACATTCGTACCACCGCCTGCTTGGCCTCCGACACCTTTTGTGTACTCTCGTGTACCCATTAACATAAATGGTCAGCAATCTATAGCTAGTGATGGTTCTGAAGGTAGAACTGATCAAAGTGGAGAAACTTCAAAAGACGGCTTGACAGCTCTAGTTGGGCTGAGCCGAGGGATAAGCCCGGTCGGTAATATTACTCGTGGAGCTCAACACGAAGGAGGGCACATCAGTGGAGCTACTGTTGGGATGTCAGAACCAAATGAACCTTCCGTAGGGACTGAGTGGGAGAACGCAAGCTGTACCATATCACTCGATACAAGGACACCTTTGTGTCACTTTCCTCCCTTTCGTTTTGGGTAATGTTTCCGTCTTGTTTACTGTCACTCCTTGCGTTGTCCTGTTTGGTAAATGGTTCCTCTCAGCTGTGTCTTTTTCGTTGTCTGCAGAGTTGAATTTGAGGATGTCCATAGACTTGCGAACGGTCATGTAGAGCATTCTCCTGAATTCTTTTATGCTGGCTCTCTGTGGAAGGTATAAATAACTCAGTCTGCATGTTTTCTCTTTGGAGCCATTTTGGCTTTCCGATGATAAATTTGGGTTTGACGATACATTTTAATACCGCATTCAGATTAGCATTCAGGCATTCAATGATGAAGACCCTCAAGGACGTCGAACTGTTGGTAAGCCAAATCAACACAAAGACAAGGTCACATGTTAAATTTGTGTGCCACAATACTTAACTTGATGATCCATTTCTACAGGGTTATTTCTTCACCGTCGTAAAGCAGAGATAGTGGACTCACTAAGGAAGGTCAGTTTTCTTTCTTCTTCCTCCTAAAGAGAAGTCCAAACAAAATCCTCGGGTATATTATTTATTTCTATATAGACATATCTTTAATTAAAATCCCTTACCCCTCTTTCAGGTCCACGTTTACATAGACCCTCGTGACAAAGTGACTGCACGTTACCAGGTTTGTTTCAGTTGTCTTTTTTTCAACTTCTCCTAGCGGAATGAGAAAGTGTTAAGTGCTGCTTTGATGCATTGCAGCATAGTTTCCGTATGAAACCTGTATTTCATACCTATGTATTTTCTTAAAGATGATTGGTTTCTATTACAATACACTACATATATTCTCCCCTGATACTGCAGTTGATCTGCCCGTCGAAAAGAGAAGTAATGTTATTTGGGAGCTTTAAGCAGAGAGGAACTCTTTTGCCCAGAGCTCCCAAAGGGTGGGGATGGCGCACCGCACTGCTCTTTGATGAGCTCTCTGAACTTCTCCAGAACGGTTCTCTCAGAGTCGCCGCAGTTGTTCAACTCGTCTAGAGGTTCTTAAACTCAGACAATTCTACGTAAAAATAAATATTGTTTTGTTTTTATATAAGAGCATAAAACAAAACAAAACCTGTTAAGAATGAGAATAGAGAATGAGAATTGTGTTGATTTTATTCCATAAGTATGAGACTATATATATAGTGTACAAGTAGTTAGGATAAGACCAAATATATTAAAGCATATCCTAGAGCATTTAGAATATACTAGAAGATCCTAAGAGAATAAAATATTTTAATGGTCATCCATATAAAAGGATCTATAACACTCCCCCTTGGATGTCCATTGTCTTGAAATGCTCCTAATACGCATAAGTTGCTGCCTCATTAAAAACCTTACCAGGAAAACCCAGTGGGAAAAACCATGGTTAAGGAAAAAAGAGTGCAGCGCGTATTTACTCCCCCTGATGACTAGATGACTTGAAATCTTTGAGACGACGTAGTCCGATACCATAAACTAGCTTTTTGAATGTAGCAGTTGGAAGCGCCTTTGTAAAAAGATCTGCTAGATTCTCGCTTGAACGGATCTGCAAAACACTAACATCGCCATTCTTCTGTAGATCATGGGTGAAGAAGAACTTTGGTAGAATGTGCTTTATTTTGTCGCCTTTGATGTATCCTTCCTTGAGTTGTGTTATGCAAGCTGCATTATCTTCATACAAAATTGTTGGAACTTCTTTTCCCGTAGGTATACCGCAATCTCCTCGTATGTGTTGGATTACCGAACGTAACCATACACATTCACGGCTAGCTTCATGTATGGCCAAAATCTCTGAGTGGTTGGAAGAAGTAGCTGTAATAGTCTGCTTCATCGAGCGCCAAGAAATGGTTGTTCCACCACATGTGAACACATATCCTGTTTGTGATCGAGCATTGTGTGGATCTGATAAAAATCCTGCATCTGCAAAACCAATTAAGTCTTCTTTTGATGTATTAGAAAAGAATAGACCCATATCTTTCGTACCCTGAAGATACCACAGTAAATGTTTAATTCCATTCCAATGTCTTTGAGTTGGACATGAGCTAAACCTTGCCAACAAATTTACTGCAAAGGCTATGTCGGGTCTTGTATGACTAGCGAGATACATCAATGCTCCGACTGCACTTAAGTATGGTACTTCAGGACCAAGAATTTCTTCATTGCTTTCCCTTGGGCGAAATGGATCCTTTGCCACATCAAGTGATCTTACAACCATAGGACTACTTAAGGGATGTGCTTGATCCATATTAAACTTTTTAAGCACTTTTTCTGTGTATGTCTTTTGATGCACTAAGATTCCACCTTCGAGATGCTCAATTTGCAATCCTAAGCAAAATTTCGTCTTTCCAAGATCTTTCATCTCAAATTCCTTTTTCAAATATTCAACTGTATGTGAAATCTCTGCAGGAGTCCCGATGATGTTTAAATCATCAACATACACTGCAATGATAACAAATCCTTGTTCAAATCTCTTTATAAAGATACATGGACTGATAATATCATTCTTATAGCCTTCTTTAACCAAGTACTCACTAAGGCGATTATACCACATACGTCGTGATTGTTTCAATCCATAAAGAGATCGATTTAACTTGATACTGTAATCTTCTCGAGAACTAGATTTTGCTGCTTCTGGCAGTTTAAATCCTTCTGGGACTTTCATATAAATATCAGTATCCAGTGGCCCATATAGGTACGCCGTGACTACATCCATGAGGCGTAAATCAAGTCCTTCTTTTATTGCCAGACTAATAAGGAACCTGAAAGTAGTTGCATCCACCACGGGAGAATATGTCTCCTCATAATCAATTCCGGGTCTTTGTGAGAATCCTTGTGCAACCAGACGTGATTTGTATCTCATAATTTCACCATTTTCATTTCTCTTTCGCACAAAAACCCATCTATGTCCCACTGGTTTTACACCTTTAGGTGTACGGACTACTGGTCCAAAAACTTCTCTCTTTTCAAGAGATTTTAATTCTGCAGCTATAGCTTCTTTCCATTTTAGCCAATCATTTCTTAGTGTATACTCTTCAACAGAAGTTGGTTCATGATCCTCATTTTCTTCCATTAAATCAACTGCTACATTGCATGCAAAAATATCATCGACGTCGATTTGCTTTCGGTTCCATTTTATTCCAGACATGACAAAATTTATTGAGATCTCTTCATTGTCAGGTACCTGAATTTCTTTATCAGTCATGCCTAGAGTCTCTTCTGGAGATCCTTCGAAAGAGTTAGATTCCTCGGATTCGCCATTATCAACTTTTGCTCCTTTTCTTTTCCGAGGATTCTTATCTTTGGAACCAATTGGTGTACCACGCTTCATGCGTGCCATAGACTCACTAGCAGTCTGTTGTTGTCCTTCTAGGACATTTATTCGAACTGGAGCATTTACAGCTGGTATGTGTGACTTTGTCACTCTCTTAGGGTCAGCGAATGCGTCTGGTAATTGATTTGCTAATCTTTGTAGATGGATTATCTTTTGTACCTCTAATTCACATTCTTTGGTACGAGGATCAAGATAAGATAATGATAATTCATTCCATCTAATATCTTTTTCCAGCTTTTTATTTTCTCCCCCTAATGTTGGAAAAACAGACTCATTAAAATGATAGTCTGCAAAACGAGCCTTAAATAAATCTCCTGTGGTTGGCTCAAGATACTTAATTATCGAGGCAGATTCATATCCAACATATATCCCTATCCTTCTTTGAGGACCCATCTTAGATCGCCGTGGTGGAGCAATTGGAACATATACTGCACATCCAAAAGTTTTCAGATGGGAAATATTTGGTTCCTGACCCTGAACCATTTGTGATGGGGAGATCTGATGGTTACTCGTTGGCCTAATGCGAATCAATTCTGCTGCATGTAATATAGCATGTCCCCAAGCAGATATTGGAAGTTTGGATTTCATTAGTAATGGTCTAGCAATCAACTGTAACCGTTTGATTAATGATTCAGCTAAGCCATTTTGTGTGTGAACATGAGCTATAGGATGTTCAACACTTATTCCAATAGACATGCAATATTCATCAAACGTCTGAGACGTGAATTCACCAGCATTATCAAGACGAATTGTCTTTAAAGGAAAATCTGGAAAATGTGCTCGTAATCTTATCACTTGAACAAGTAACCTCGCAAAAGCCACGTTGCGGGTTGATAACAAGGATACATGTGACCATCTAGTCGATGCGTCAATCAGAACCATAAAATACCTAAAGGTTCCACACGGTGGGTAAATCGGCCCACAAATATCTCCCTGTACACGTTCCAGAAAACCGATAGATTCAGAAGTTACTTTAACTGGTGAAGGCCGTATGATCAATTTGCCTTGTGAGCAAGCAGCACATGAGAAATCATTAGGGAGAATCCTCTGATTCTTTAATGAATGTCCACGTGAATTATTGATTATCTTGCGCATCATAGGTGAACCGGGATGGCTTAACCGGTCATGCCAAACTGTTAAATTTTCAGTAAACTTCTGGTTTACTATAGCATTTGCCTCAATTGTACTCAGCTTAGTATAGTACATTCCGGTGGAGAATGCAGGCAATTTCTCCAAAATACATTTAGAACCTTGGGTAGTACTTGTGATTTGAAGGTATTCGTCATGTCCTTCATTCATAGTCTCGATATGATATTCCTTCTGGCGAATATCTTTGAAACTCAATAAGTTTCTTTGAGACTGAGGTAAATATAGCGCGTTTTTAATTTCTAACCGCGTTCCCATAGGCAATAATATATATGCTCTTCCAGAGCCTTCGATTATCTTTGAGCTACCCAATATAGTACTCACACTAGCTCTTTTCATTATTAAATGAGAGAAATATCTCTTGTTTTTCAAAATGGTATGAGTAGTTGCACTGTCTGCTAAGCATAGTTCTTCACCATTCATTGCCAATCGAATTTGAAGAGTATTCATATTCTTCAGATAAACAAAATAAATTCAGAATCATAAAATAACTCAATAAAATGTCTTATTAAAATAACTCAAATTTAAATGTCTAACAAACCATGAAATCATAAAGTAAAAGATAGAATCAAAAGCAACCAAAAAACAAAGGAAGAAACAAAGCGACAATGATTTAAATAAGAATTAATAAATCTAAGGCTGCTTGTTCCCTTCTGGGGAAACTTCAGGAGCAATGAAATCAGCAACTTCCAGGGCAGTTGTGTCAACGGGACCAAAATCAGTAGGATCAAAATCATCATCAAAATCACCAAGACCAAGTCCAATGCTACCCAGACCAAAGTCATCTTTGCCATCTTCAAAAACGAGGTTTGTTTCCACGTTCTTTCCTTTCAATGATTGTTGGTAAAGCTCAACCAGATGCTTTGGTGTACGACATGTGCGAGTCCAATGACCGCTCCCTCCACAGCGATAACAAACATTTCCATTTGTTTTTTCTTGTTTGTTACCATTCTTGTGCTCCCACTTCTGGTGAGAGTTTGTGTTCTTGAAAGAGACACCTCGACCTTGACCTCGGCCATATCCATGACCACGTCCACGACCACGCCCGTGACGTCCAGATCCACGTCCACGATTGTTGCCACGTCCTTGACCATTGTTATTAGCATGGTTTGCTTCTTTCTGGTATGACACATTCGCTTCAGGGAATGGAGCAGAACCAGTTGGACGTGACTCATGATTTTTCATCAAAAGCTCATTATTCTGCTCAGCTACAAGGAGAGCAGAAATCAGTTCAGAATACTTCTTGTATCCTTTTTCGCGGTACTGTGTCTGCAGGACAAGGTTACTCGCGTGGAATGTTGAATATGTTTTCTCCAACATATCAACATCGGAGATTTTCTCTCCGCATAACTTCATCTTAGAAGTTATCCTGAACATTGCTGAGTTGTATTCAGATACAGACTTATAGTCCTGCAATCTCAGATGTGTCCAGTCGTAACGAGCCTTAGGTAAGATCACCGTTTTCTGGTGATCATACCTTTCTTTTAGGTCATTCCAAAGGGTCTCAGGGTCTTTCACAGTAAGGTATTCGATCTTAAAACCATCATGGAGGTGATGGCGAAGGAAGATCATAGCCTTCGCCTTAGTTTGAGGCGTTGCCGCATTCTTTTCCTTGATTGTTTCACCAAGGTCTTTTGCACTTAGATGGAACTCGGCATCTAACGCCCACGACAAGTAATTACTTCCAGTAATATCAAGTGCCTCAAATTCGAGTTTGGTGAAGTTTGACATTGCTCACTGAAATAAGAAAGTATGATTAAATTAAATGATAGAAATAAAAATAACATAATTAAACAAATTAAATATTAAAACATAAGATGATTAAGCAAAGTTATATAAACAGATTGCATAAAGTAATAAGTAAAGTATATAAACAGATCGGATCATTTAACAAAGCAACATATTTAATTATATAAACAGATCAGATAGTTATATAAATACATCGAATAGCAATATAAAATTATCATATCAATAGATCATCAGATCGAATAGTTATATAGCAATAGACATAATAATATAATTGATGAAGTAATGAACAAAGTGATCGATCAATATAATATTATTAAATCTATTATGAAAAACATGATCAAACATAAAGTAGAAGACTTACGGATAGATTAGAGATGACTTACAGATCAGAACTATGATGTAAGTGACTCGGAATTATGGAAGAATCGGAACTGCTATTTTTTTTCTTTAAACAAAAAAAAAACTCAAAAACTAAAGACTATCGTGCTGATAACGTGTTAAGAATGAGAAGAAAGAATTGTGTTGACTTTATTCCATAAGTATGAGACTATATATATAGTGTACAAGTAGTTAGGATAAGACCAAATATATTAAAACATATCCTAGAGCATTTAGAATATACTAGAAGATCCTAAGAGAATAAAATCTTCTAATGATCATCCACATAAAAGAGTCTATAACAAAACTCATATTTTGGAAGTCATTAAGAAAACCCTCTTAATAAATAAATATATATTACTTCCCTAAAATATGGATTTGTTTCCCAACTGGGCTTGTTTATGTTTGTCCTATAGATGGTTTAGTGACATTTGGGTCCATAATGGTGATTAATTATATTTAAAGATTGCCTTTACTCTCTCGTTTCCACCATCGTCCTTAAAAAGGTTAAATTGCTGAAATCAGATGAGTTTTTTTTCTTAAGAAGAAATGATGTCTTATTTTCGCACCACGATGATGTTCTTAGCTGCTTAACGAAGAATAGGGATCTGAAAGTGAGAGAACATCAAGATCAGGTTTTTTCTTGTTTTTTTTTATACAAGTATTTTCTGGATTTGAGTTTCTGTGGAAGCATAAAGCTTTGGATTTGGAAGGTTTTGGTAATATGGATAACATAAGTCAGTTGCCTGATGCACTGCTCTTGAGAATATTGTCTTTACTGCCAGCAAAAGATGTTGTGGCCATACTGGTTTTGTCGAAACGATGGCTACCGCTTTGGGCACTAGTGCCAAAACTCGTATATGATGATAGCTATAAGAGTATTTTGTATGGAAAATTTATGCGCTTTGTAAACAGATCTTTGCTTTTGCACGAGGCTCCAGTTCTAGAAATCTTGCACTTCATACTTGGTAGAAACTCTGATGCTATAGATATTGAAGTATGGACTAGAACTGCAGTGAAACGCTGTGTGCGTGAGTTGATTATTGAGGTTGACTGTTCTTTGAGTACAACTCCAGTTATGCTTCCAAAGAGTTTATATACAGGCTGTTCCATTCTTGTGGCCTTGAAACTAAAGAGTGTGATTCTGGCGGATGTTTCTTCTTCGGTTTCTTTTCCATCCCTCAAAACTTTGAGCTGTTCATCTGTCAAGTATCCGAACGACGAGTTTTTCAAGAGGCTTTTATCTAATTGCCCTGTTCTTGAAGACTTGGTTGTGGAACGAAACTCCCCTGATGACAATCTGACCATTTTCAACATTATAGTGCCTTCTCTAAAAAATTTATTCTTGCGTATATCACAAAACAGTGTTGGAGATTATTCTCGTGGCTTCGTGATAGATGCTCCTTCTCTGGAGTGCTTCGATATTGTTGATTACAAGCGTGGGTTTTGTATCTTTGAGAATAATACGCCTAACATTGTAAAGGCTAATGTTGACGTCATTCATATTCATCCTGGGAAGATTTTGAGTTGTATTACTTCGGTCAAGCAGCTCTGTTTATGTTTAGGAACCTCAAAGGTGATATGTAATCTCTCATCCACAAGTTTTTTGTGATTAAATCTACATTGGCCAGTGTACTTATGTTGTTTCTTATGCAGGATGCATATCCTGTTGGTAGTCTTTTCTGCTGTCTTTTGTATTTAGAGATATGCACATGTGAGCCAGAGTGGTTGAATCTACTGTTGCGTCTACTCAAAGATTCGCCTAAATTACGAGCTCTCAAACTTGCTGAGGTACATATATTTTGTCCTGAATTTATTCGGTTTCCTTGATCAGATACATATGTTGTTATAATTTATTGTGCTTTCTATTAGCGCCATGAGCTTCAGGATGGAGGACCGCGCCTGTGCTGGAATGAACCGAAATCAGTTCCTGAATGTTTGTTATCGAGTCTTGAAACTCTTGAGTGGGTAAAATATAATGGAGCAGAAGAAGAGAAAGAAGTGGCTGCATTCGTATTGAGAAACGGAAGCTGTTTAAAGAAGGTAACTATCTCCTCTAAACCCGCTGACTCCGACAAGAAGAAACTTGAGATGCTCAAGGATTTGTCCTTGTCAATCAGGCGTTCACCTACATGTCAGTTTATATTCAACTAATGGTTCGTGAGTGTTTGATCCAAATCTTAGGATATGTTGCTCTTTAAGTTTCATATTGATTTTAACTATGAGCCTAGACCACCCATCCTTTACCCCTATGGGAGAAGAGCTAAGGCCTCAACATAATGGGCTGGATCAATGTGATGAGTTGGAGTAGAAGGAAGACACGTCACAACTCACAAGGAGAGGGTGTGCAGAGACCGTTATAAAGATTGGAATGTTGTGTTCTTTTGGCTTTATCATTTTGCTTGATCATTTTGGTTGTGTGAGAGAGAGAGTACTCTGAGTTGTTTGCCTTTGGATTGATATTTTAAGACATTAAAAGTTTCCCTAAGAATATCCTATCAACGTACATTTCCAATCCTAGCTCCCATGGCTTTTTCACCAAGAAACACAACACCGTCCACTAACGAGGTCCCTGAGGAACGAGCAGACATCGACACCTCTGACTCGTCGGTCTTGTCGAAAGTGCTCACCTTGCTCGAGAAAATAGACCGCCGTCTTGAGTAAGACTCCGTTTTTCGCCACCGGGACACTGTTGCATCGCCTATTTCCGGTAATGCATAGTCATCGTACGGCCCATGTGGCACAACGCCACTGGCAAAGGCCGCCGTTTGGAGCTTCCTCTTTTTGATGGAACCTACGCTGACCACTAGGTCTCCCGCATCGAACAATTCACATGATTGTTGGATAAATTATTATGTACAAATCAGTGATTAGATTTGGTTTGGGATTTCAGTCGGAATTAAGTCAACATGTGCCATGTAGAATTGTTTTCTCATACAAATCAGTCATTAGGGTAAATTTTTATATACGAATCTGTGATTAGATTTGGAATGAATATAATTAATTGGTAACGTTTTGGGGCCAGTCCTTTCTATTGATCACATTTCTTGAACATGTTTTGGATCAATGATAATGTATTAGAAGATTATCATCATTTTTGAAATGTTCTACTGCTATGAAAATTTGCAGGAATTTGGTTCTGAATTTGGTTTGCTTCTTTTTCATTAATACCAGAAGAGATAGTGGAATCTGCTTCCTTTTTCATTAATAAAGCTAAGGTATTTCATTTTCCTTACGTTATATCATTGATGGCAGATGTTTGTTAGTTTTAGATTAGGTAAAGACTTAAGTATTATATTGAATGCTTATTGTGTCATTTTGTGATAAATTCTTGTTAGTTGTAGATTAGAACTAGTTTTAGATTGAGTTTTGGATATGCAATTATGTACTCTCTTGCTATGCTCTCTGTCTACATTATACTTATTGACTGCTTAGTGTTTAGGCATTTTGTGATAAATGCTTAATAGTTTTACATTTTGTGATAAATGCTTAGTGTTTAGGCATTTTGTGATAAATGCTTAATAGTCCTGCGCTCTGATACCACAAGGTTAAAGAATAGGCGGAGGAGAGACTTCACAGATCTAAACGTATTGACTAAGCCGTGTTGACAGCCGCGAAAGGGTCTCAGGTAAAGGAGAGCATCGTAGGCACTAACTCATCAGCCATGGCTCAATCCACTGTTAGAGATACCCCTTCACGACCACCGTATTGGCAGAGCCGTGTTGTTTAGACCGGAAACTCTTCTAGGTCTATCCCAAAATCTCGAGTACTTCGATCGCTACTTGTGTTTTGGAAGAAAGAATACAAAGCTTATGGAGATGTTGAGATCTAGAAAACTTAGAGAGAATTTAGAGAGACATGTTTTAGAGAGAGAAACTTTTATTAGAAATGAAAACTTGTCCCTTACATGGATGAGTACATCCTTTATTTATAGGAGGGGCATTTAAGATACTTGCCTAACTCCTTACACACTTATAGATTATTCTACACACTAAGATATTTCTTACACATTTATTTTAATTAAACATAATACTTATTGGGCTTCTCTCTTATAGGGCTTCTTAGTGGACTCCTTATAGTGGACTCCTTAGTGGGCTTCTTAGATGACTTGGGCTTTAAGATGGCTTTCTAGTGATCCATCTCAAATTCAAGCATGTGATCTTCACAACATCCATAGCCATCGTCTGGACACATACTTTGGCTCTGGTTCTGATTCTTCATTTGTCTCCATGATCGTGTCACTGGTGCAGAACTTTTCTATCTCTTCAAGGTCTGGATCCTCAGGTTCTTGTGAGTCTTGCCAATATACTCCTGCTGATGGTGTTTTTCCTTTTCCGCTGTCTTCTTCATCGATCTTCACTTCAGTAAATTTGCCGCTTCTGAGTTGCTCCTGCTTCATCATATAGAACTGAAGGTCTTCATCAAGGTCCATCTGGTAGTCAACTTCGTAGAAGGACCAATTAAGCTTGTATGGAATAGCGAACTTTTGGATCGTATTGTTGAGTCGGAATGCATGATTCTGAACGGCTTCGAAAGTCTCATTATCAGCCATGTTGAAATATGGACGGACTCCTCTGTTAAGATCTTTATGATGGATGAGTGTGGGCATTGCATGGATCTTCTTTGATTTAGTGTTGACGCTGACAGGTCGGTGGAAGAAGTAGATGGTGTGTGGGTTGAAGAACGGATTGGAAGTGGTTCTCCTTAGCTTCTTGAAAGGATAGTTGAGTGCCTTGGCTGAAGCACGAAGTTTACTACTCCAAACGTTCATTGGTTCGAACCACCTCAGAAAGGTCGATAAACCATTAGTGAAACACTTCTGGGAATTAATGTGTTGATATAACCATGGTATCTCAAAGATAATACCAACAGTATATACCGCACAAAAATACCAGAGAAAGCAGATGACTTCTTCTGGGAGGTCAGTTTGTCGGATACTGAACAAATGAGCGAACGGATATGTTGGATGGATACCAAGCGGTGTGATGAAGTTGTTGACAACTCCGTGGTTGGACAGGATTATGGACTGGTAGCGAAAGATCTTTTGTTGAAGGTGGTTGTGAAGTTTTCCAGTCTTGATCAGGTCTTTTGCATCTTCAGGAATGTTGCTGTCGAAATCATAGAGAGATTTTGGTGAAGAACTGGATCCTTGACAGCTCATGATGGTGGATATTGGTTTTAATGGTTTACGACTTAACATATCGGCTAGAATATTCTCCTTGCCCTTTAAATAGGCCGAGTCGAAGTCATATTTTGAAAACCATTCGCTCCAACGAAGTAGCTGCTGATGTGGCACCATCTTCTGGTTGAATTGTAACATCTTCGGAAAAGAGGACATATCCATTTCGATTTTGAATTTGTGTCCTATCAAATAGAACTCGAATCTCTCAATAGCCTTTTTGACCGCTAGGATTTCTTTGAACGTAGAGTGATAATGCATCTCTGACTCCTTGAAACGACCACTCTTGTAGGCACAGATATGTCTTTTCCCGTCAATCTCTTCGAACAGTATTGCTCCCCAGTATTTGTCGCTTGCATCGGTTTGAACTATTCTTTTGCCGACAGAGGGAATCTTCAAAGGTGGTAACTTTTGAATTTCTTGCTTTAACTTTTTCACTGCTTCAGTTTGTCTTGTACTCCACTGTGGGGGATTCTTTTGCAACAGCTTTCTCAGTGGCTGTGTCAGCTGGGACAGCTTTGGAATAAATTCGCTAACATAATTGATTATGCCAAGAAATTGTTGCACTTGTCTTCTTGTGAAATTTTCGTCAGGGAATGCAAGTAATTCCGTTGCCAGATGTGGTTGTGGTGTGAACTTTCCTTCTGCGATCTTGACTCCAAGGAACTCAATCTCCGGTTTTGCTATCATTATCTTCTTTGCTGCGAGCATGACTCCATATTGTTGAACTAGGTCATGAAACTGCCTCAAAACCTTGACATGGTCTTCATTACTCTTGGAGAACAGTAGAATATCATCAATGTAGATTAGTGCTGTGTCGACCAATGGTTGAAATATCCTTAGCATTGCTTGTTGAAATAAGGATGGAGCTGTCTTCAGACCAAATGGTAGGACTTTCCATTCCAAATGGCGATCTGGTAAACAGAATGCTGTCTTGTGTCGTTCCTCCGGTTTGACTCCGATTTGCCAAAATCCTGATTTTAAATCGAATTTTGAAAAAATGGTTGCTCCGGAAAGATGCTGCAACAGTGCCTTTCTCGTTGGGAGTGGGAACTTGATATCTTGAAGGAATCGGTTCAGTGGTTTGTAATCAGTCACCAGCCTTAGTTTTCCCCTAGCTTGTTCTGCTCTTTTGTTAACATAAAAAGCTTTGCATGCCCATGGTGAATTTGTTGTTGAGACTATTCCCTGTTGAATCAGTTGTTCACATTCCTCATGTGCTTGTTGTAGAAGTGCCGGGGGCATTCCCGCATGACTTGCCTTGGTTGGTGTAGTGATGATATTTTCCTTGAAAGGGAGTGACACGAAGAACGTCGGATTTAGCCATAACGGATTCTTGCACTTCTGAAGAAACTCACTGTGTGAATCTGCACAGGATTTCTTCGTGATTTCTTCTTTTATGTTGTCGAACTCGAATGACATAATATCTTCGATAGGGAAGAGCCTTGGAATTGTTGTATAAGGCTTAAACAAATTCTTCCATCTAACTCCTCGGGGTTCGATGGAGATATCAAACTTTTTCTTCAATGACTGGTAACAATCCCAACCGAGAATAATGTCTTTGCCTGGTGCAATCGATCCAAGTACTTGAGTCGTGATTTGGCATCCTGGGAAAATCTCGATCGTGATCGGTTTAGACTTTGCTTTGATGAACAACGATCCTGCATTCGCGACTCTGAACTCTTGATTATACGGAAGCCGCATTGATGCCGCTAAAACATTAGGATTCATGATTGATGTATGGGCTCCAGTATCTATGAAAGCAATGATATGAACTGGTCGTATCTTCTTTTCTGGATCAAAGATGGTTACTGGAAGATGAGGTGTCTGTATATCTTCTTCTCGTTGATGAATTTCCGTAATCTTGTAACACCCTTCTTCATCTTCGGACGACGAATCTTCTTCTTCAGTATCTGAATATCCACATATTGCGTCTTGATCATCACTATCATATGATAGGACTGACTCTAGATCATGCTTGTCAAGGTCGAGGTCAGGAGCAATGTTGGATATCGAGTTGATGGGATACTGCTTTTTCTTCTTGGATTTGCTAGGACAGTTTTTCGCAAAATGCCCTTCTTTGTGACAAAGAAAGCACTTTGTCGTTTTTCTGAAGCTCTTCTTTCTTCTGAAGAATCTTTTATGCCGAAATGGATATTTGCTTGGAAACCTCTTGGTCTTACGATGTTTCTTCTTCCGATCGCACGAACATGATTTCTTCTTTTTGAACACTTGATAAACAAGTCGGATTTTGAACACACCTTTGTCAGATGTTTTGAATTATCCATGAATTCTGACCAAAATTCTTTCTGTCTGCAAAGCTTGTCTAGCGTTCGGAAAACGTACTGTTGGATCTGGCCGATGGTAACCTCTTCAACCGTATGGTTTTGTTCTCTGATGTAAAGCTTTGTTTGTTGGCTGAGATAACTATCGATGGACGAAAGATAGACGTGCTTGAGACTTGGATTGTTTAGGCCGTTCAGTGCATAATACCGCTTCGTCTGTCTTTCAAAGTGTTTTTCAAGATCTTTCTTCTGGAGAGAACAACATTTTGCCGTAAAATATTCTTCTTGCAATTGATCCTTGATGTGATTGGGAGTTCCGATAAACTCTTTATGAATTTGCTCAAGTACTATCGGAATAGTAGACTGGTAAGCTTGCTGATGTACGTAATCTTCAAGAGAATTCCACCATTCTTTTAATGAGCCAGAGAATCGAGCGGCGAACTGTTCTATGACCGTATACGTCGGGGAGGTGAGAGCCTCAGAAGTCATCCACGCTCGAAATTCATCAAGGCTTTCACCCCATTTGTGAAATGGAATATCATCAAATGTGAATGTGACGACTTTTGAAGCAAATTGTCTTGCTTGGCTAGTGTCTTCGTGAAATTGCCGAAATTGATTATAGGGGATCTCCTCATCACTGGGCATTTCGTCTACTACTGGTTCTTTTTTAGGACCGCTGCTTTCTCCTATGGCAAATTATCTTGGGAGTGACTTCTCATCCTCTCTAGCTATATCACTGTCGCATGAGCTTGTATCAGACAGATGTCTGATTATCGAAAAATGAGTTGCCTCTTTTTTCTGATAGGCTTGGGATACCTCTTCTTTCTGGTGGCTAACCGGTTCTTGAACTTTGTTGGCCATTGAATTAAGTAGATCGGTCATTGAGAAATCTATCATTCCAATGTCTTCAACCTTGCCTTTGCCTTTGTCTTCTTCATGAGATGATCCTTGACTAGATTGTGAAGGAGAAAAGCTTGGTTTTTTAGTTGATTGATGTGCTTCCTCTTTATATTTTCTTGTTTTCTCTTTGTAGGAATTTGTCTTGAATATCGGGCGGATCGGCGTCTTGAAACTGGGCATATATTGTTCATCCGATGGTAGAAAATTGACTGATTGCGATGTCGGTCTGGAATATTCTTGCGGAAGGAAGTTTGGGAGGTGTGATCCCTGATATGAGGGTTCTGGATATACACTTCCGAATGAAGGAAAGGAATTGTTAGTCGATCTTTTGTTCCCCTTCATTTCTTCAAAACATCCTTGAAGAATCTTTAATTGGTTTTTGAGACTTGACATCTCTTTTTCTCTAAGTTGGAATTGAGATGTGTTGACCGACACATATTGCACCATACTTAGCATCTCCTTGTGAAGTTGTTCTAGGCGAGCCTTAATTTCCGATATCGAATTTTGCAAAGTGACCATCCTTTTGTTGTGGCTGCTTGCCATCAGATCCACCTTATGGTTGATCGTATGAAGAAGTTTGTTCTGGATCATCGCGTTCTCTGATTGCCAATTGAGGACTTTTTCCGCTTGAGATAACGGATCAAGGCCAGAAGAATTAACTGTAGATGGTTTAATCTTCGGGCTGTGGGCAACGCCGTCTTTTGTAAAGTCTTCAAAAGGAGGAAAGTCATCCGGATTGAACATCATAACCTCAGGGAGTTCTGATTTCTTTGGCTGGGAATACTGAACTATGAATTCGTATCTTCCATTGTCTTCGCCGAGTGTGCCCACCGATGGATCTCCTTCCAAATATCTTTTGTAGAGAGGGTCCCTCTTTGATCTTCGTCTTCTGCGTTTATCTTCGTCAGATTCGTAGTCGAGATAGTCATTTGTGCATGCCGTGTAGTTGCAGACGTCAAAGAAACAATGTCTGTTTTCGTCTTTGAACTGATACATGACTGTTCCATCTTGCTCAAAGGAGATGGGTCTCGGATATTGATCTTTGTAAGGACCATGGAACTCGCTGTCATCGATTTGGATAGCGAATTGTGTAAACATCGGTCTTCGGAAAGATGATGATCTCGCCTTCTCGAACTTGATTTCCGTGAGGCCATCGTTCCTTGAGTGGAAAGTTGCTTCAGATGTTTGTATCGGGCCTTGCGGTGCTTGATGAAGCTTCTCGTAGCTTGTCACCCATGCTTCAGGGAGCTTTTGTATTAGTTCTTCACGAGATATCTGTCGAGGGATCTGGATCGCATTTGGTGCCTGGTAAGCCGAATTAACTTCCAGGAATAATGCTTCATCTGATGAAGGAAGTACTAGATCCAGGGCATGATCTTGAACGCGGTAGACCATTTGATGATGTAGTGTAGCGAGGACACTATTCTCTTGCATTGGTGCTCCAACGATCTGCAGTTGAACTTTAAGTGCCTTCAAAAGATTAGGATCTTTTACAGATACATTAAAGTTAGGGAACAATGTTATGAAGATTGTTCCTGCGTTCAAGGTGGTTTGAACGGTTCCAATACACGCCTGTTGGTAAGTCTTTAGTCTAGAATCGACCAAAGCTATTCTCGCTGTGACCGGTAGTCCTTTTCTGGCATGTAGAGTGAGACCGATTCGTACAACTCCAAAGTGGAGATGTGTAAATCCTTGTTGCTGCCAAAGCCTCGGAAGTTGTTCTGGAATATTCAACGTGATGAACTGTTCTTCTTCGGTGGCCGGGACTTGACAGGATGAGAACTTGCTTGCTTGAACATACTCCTTGACTCTTTTGGTGGATGACGATCTTATCAGTTGAGTAACTCCACGAACAGAAAAGAATCCAGGGTTTTTAGCAAAGATCTCATACGGGTTAACAAGAGGAAGAGTAGTTTCAGGCATTTGATCACCTGGGACATATTCTACCTCATAAAAAGAATCTATATTAGAAGATGATGAACTATTTTTTTGATTTTTGTTTTTAGGTAAAGTAGAAAATTGAAAATTTGAAGGAATGATTTGAGATTCAGACATGATTATGAGAATTAAGTTCTCTAGATACCCGAACGATCAACATAAACAATGATTCTCTCAAACAAAACACAAGTCCTGCGCTCTGATACCACAAGGTTAAAGGATAGGTGGAGGAGAGACTTCACAGATCTAAACGTATTGACTAAGCCGTGTTGACAGCCGCGAAAAGGTCTCAGGTAAAGGAGAGCATCGTAGGCACTAACTCATCAGCCATGGCTCAATCCACTGTTAGAGATACCCCTTCACGACCACCGTATTGGCAGAGCCGTGTTGTTTAGACCGGAAACTCTTCTAGGTCTATCCCAAAATCTCGAGTACTTCGATCGCTACTTGTGTTTTGGAAGAAAGAATACAAAGCTTATGGAGATGTTGAGATCTAGAAAACTTAGAGAGAATTTAGAGAGACATGTTTTAGAGAGAAAAACTTTTATTAGAAATGAAAACTTGTCCCTTACATGGATGGGTACATCCTTTATTTATAGGAGGGGCATTTAAGATACTTGCCTAACTCCTTACACACTTATAGATTATTCTACACACTTAGATATTTCTTACACATTTATTTTAATTAAACATAATACTTATTGGGCTTCTCTCTTATAGGGCTTCTTAGTGGACTCCTTATAGTGGACTCCTTAGTGGGCTTCTTAGATGACTTGGGCTTTAAGATGGCTTTCTAGTGATCCATCTCAAATTCAAGCATGTGATCTTCACAACATCCATAGCCATCGTCTGGACACACATACTTTGGCTCTGGTTCTGATTCTTCATTTGTCTCCATGATCGTGTCACTGGTGCAGAACTTTTCTATCTCTTCAAGGTCTGGATCCTCAGGTTCTTGTGAGTCTTGCCAATATACTCCTGCTGATGGTGTTTTTCCTTTTCCGCTGTCTTCTTCATCGATCTTCACTTCAGTAAATTTGCCGCTTCTGAGTTGCTCCTGCTTCATCATATAGAACTGAAGGTCTTCATCAAGGTCCATCTGGTAGTCAACTTCGTAGAAGGACCAATTAAGCTTGTATGGAATAGCGAACTTTTGGATCGTATTGTTGAGTCGGAATGCATGATTCTGAAAGGCTTCGAAAGTCTCATTATCAGCCATGTTGAAATATGGACGGACTCCTCTGTTAAGATCTTTATGATGGATGAGTGTGGGCATTGCATGGATCTTCTTTGATTTAGTGTTCACGCTGACAGGTCGGTGGAAGAAGTAGATGGTGTGTGGGTTGAAGAACGGATTGGAAGTGGTTCTCCTTAGCTTCTTGAAAGGATAGTTGAGTGCCTTGGCTGAAGCACGAAGTTTACTACTCCAAACGTTCATTGGTTCGAACCACCTTAGAAAGGTCGATAAACCATTAGTGAAACACTTCTGGGAATTAATGTGTTGATATAACCATGGTATCTCAAAGATAATACCAACAGTATATACCGCACAAAAATACCAGAGAAAGCAGATGACTTCTTCTGGGAGGTCAGTTTGTCGGATACTGAACAAATGAGCGAACGGATATGTTGGATGGATACCAAGCGGTGTGATGAAGTTGTTGACAACTCCGTGGTTGGACAGGATTATGGACTGGTAGCGAAAGATCTTTTGTTGAAGGTGGTTGTGAAGTTTTCCAGTCTTGATCAGGTCTTTTGCATCTTCAGGAATGTTGCTGTCGAAATCATAGAGAGATTTTGGTGAAGAACTGGATCCTTGACAGCTCATGATGGTGGATATTGGTTTTAATGGTTTACGACTTAACATATCGGCTAGAATATTCTCCTTGCCCTTTAAATAGGCCGAGTCGAAGTCATATTTCGAAAACCATTCGCTCCAACGAAGTAGCTGCTGATGTGACACCATCTTCTGGTTGAATTGTAACATCTTCAGAAAAGAGGACATATCCATTTCGATTTTGAATTTGTGTCCTATCAAATAGAACTCGAATCTCTCAATAGCCTTTTTGATTACTAGGATTTCTTTGAACGTAGAGTGATAATGCATCTCTGACTCTTTGAAACGACCACTCTTGTAGGCACATATATGTCTTTTCCCGTCAATCTCTTCGAACAGTATTGCTCCTTAGTATTTGTCGCTTGCGTCGGTTTGAACTATTCTTTTGCCGACAGAGGGAATCTTCAAAGGTGGTAACTTTTGAATTTCTTGCTTTAACTTTTTCACTGCTTCAGTTTGTCTTGTACTCCACTGTGGGGGATTCTTTTGCAACAGCTTTCTCAGTGGCTGTGTCAGCTGGGACAGCTTTGGAATAAATTCGCTAACATAATTGATTACGCCAAGAAATTGTTGCACTTGTCTTCTTGTGAAATTTTCGTCAGGGAATGCAAGTAATTCCGTTGCCAGATGTGGTTGTGGTGTGAACCCTCCTTCTGCGATCTTGACTCCAAGGAACTCAATCTCCGGTTTTGCTATCATTATCTTCTTTGCTGCGAGCATGACTCCATATTGTTGAACTAGTTCATGAAACTGCCTCAAAACCTTGAAATGGTCTTCATTACTCTTGGAGAACAGTATAATATCATCAATGTAGATTAGTGCTGTGTCGACCAATGGTTGAAATATCCTTAGCATTGCTTGTTGAAATAAGGATGGAGCTGTCTTCAGAACAAATGGTAGGACTTTCCATTCCAAATGGCGATCTGGTAAACAGAATGCTGTCTTGTGTCGTTCCTCCGGTTTGACTCCGATTTGCCAAAATCCTGATTTTAAATCGAATTTTGAAAAAATGGTTGCTCCGGAAAGATGCTGCAACAGTGCCTTTCTCGTTGGGAGTGGGAACTTGATATCTTGAAGGAATCGGTTCAGTGGTTTGTAATCAATCACCAGCCTTAGTTTTCCCCTTGCTTGTTCTGCTCTTTTGTTGACATAAAAAGCTTTGCTTGCCCAAGGTGAATTTGTTGTTGAGACTATTCCATGTTGAATCAGTTGTTCACATTCCTCATGTGCTTGTTGTAGAAGTGCCGGGGGCATTCCCGCATGACTTGCCTTGGTTGGTGTAGTGATGATATTTTCCTTGAAAGGGAGTGACACGAAGAACGTCAGATTTAGCCATAACGGATTCTTGCACTTCTGAAGAAACTCACTGTGTGAATCTGCACAGGATTTCTTCGTGATTTCTTCTTTTATGTTGTCGAACTCGAATGACATAATATCTTCGATAGGGAAGAGCCTTGGAATTGTTGTATAAGGGTTAAACAAATTCTTCCATCTAACTCCTCGGGGTTCGATGGAGATATCAAACTTTTTCTTCAATGACTGGTAACAATCCCAACCGAGAATAATGTCTTTGCCTGGTGCAATCGATCCAAGTACTTGAGTCGTGATTTGGCATCCTGGGAAAATCTCGATCGTGATCGGTTTAGACTTTGCTTTGATGAACAACGATCCTGCATTCGCGACTCTGAACTCTTGATTATACGGAAGCCACATTGATGCCGCTAAAACATTAGGATTCATGATTGATGTATGGGCTCCAGTATCTATGAAAGCAATGATATGAACTGGTCGTATCTTCTTTTCTGGATCAAAGATGGTTACTGGAAGATGAGGTGTCTGTATATCTTCTTCTCGTTGATGAATTTCTGTAATCTTTTAACACCCTTCTTCATCTTCGGACGACGAATCTTCTTCTTCAGTATCTGAATATCCACATATTGCGTCTTGATCATCACTATCATATGATAGGACTGACTCGAGATCATGCTTGTCAAGGTCGAGGTCAGGAGCAATATTGGATATCGAGTTGATGAGATACTGCTTTTTCTTCTTGGATTAGCTAGGACAGTTTTTCGCAAACGCGGCTTTCCCGCATGTGGTATCAGAGCGCAGGACTTGTGTTTTGTTTGAGAGAATCATTGTTTATGTTGATCGTTCGGGTATCTAGAGAACTTAATTCTCATAATCATGTCTGAATCTCAAATCATTTCTTCAAATTTTCAATTTTCTACTTTACCTAAAAACAAAAATCAAAAAAATAGTTCATCATCTTCTAATATAGATTCTCTTTATGAGGTAGAATATGTCCCAGGTGATCAAATGCCTGAAACTACTCTTCCTCTTGTTAACCCGTATGAGATCTTTGCTAAAAAACCTGGATTCTTTTCTGTTCGTGGAGTTACTCAACTGATAAGATCGTCATCCACCAAAAGAGTCAAGGAGTATGTTCAAGCAAGCAAGTTCTCATCCTGTCAAGTCCCGGCCACCGAAGAAGAACAGTTCATCACGTTGAATATTCCAGAACAACTTCCGAGGCTTTGGCAGCAACAAGGATTTACACATCTCCACTTTGGAGTTGTACGAATCGGTCTCACTCTACATGCCAGAAAAGGACTACCGGTCACAGCGAGAATAGCTTTGGTCGATTCTAGACTAAAGACTTACCAACAGGCGTGTATTGGAACCGTTCAAACCACCTTGAACGCAGGAACAATCTTCATAACATTGTTCCCTAACTTTAATGTATCTTTAAAAGATCCTAATCTTTTGAAGGCACTTAAAGTTCAACTGCAGATCGTTGGAGCACCGATGCAAGAGAATAGTATCCTCGCTACACTACATCATCAAATGGTCTACCGCGTTCAAGATCATGCCCTGGATCTAGTACTTCCTTCATCAGATGAAGCGTTATTCCTGGAAGTTAATTTGGCTTACCAGGCACCAAATGCGATCCAGATCCCTCGACAGATATCTCGTGAAGAACTAATACAAAAGCTCCCTGAAGCGTGGGTGACAAGCTACGAGAAGCTTCATCAAGCACCGCAAGGCCCGATACAAACATCTGAAGCAACTTTCCACTCAAGGAACGATGGCCTCACGGAAATCAAGTTCGAGAAGACAAGATCATCATCTTTTCGAAGACCGATGTTTACACAATTCGCTATCCAAATCGATGACAGCAAGTTCCATGGTCCTTACAAAGATCAATATCCGAGACCCATCTCATTTGAGCAAGATGGAACAGTCATGTATCAGTTCAAAGACGAAAACGGACATTGTTTCTTTGACGTCTGCAACTACACGGCATGCACAAATGACTATCTCGACTACGAATCTGACGAAGATAAACGCAGAAGACGAAGATCAAAGATGGAACCTCTCTACAAAAGATATTTGGAAGGAGATCCATCGGTGGGCACACTCGGCGAAGACAATGGAAGATACGAATTCATAGTTCAGTATTCCCAGCCAAAGAAATCAGAACTCCCTGAGGTTATGATGTTCAATCCGGATGACTTTCCTCATTTTGAAGACTTTACAAAAGACGGCGTTGCCCACAGCCCGAAGATTAAACCATCTACAGTTAATTCTTCTGGCCTTGATCTGTTATCTCAAGCGGAAAAAGTCCTCAATTGGCAATCAGAGAACGCGATGATCCAGAACAAACTTCTTCATACGATCAACCATAAGGTGGATCTGATGGCAAGCAGCCACAACAAAAGGATGGTCACTTTGCAAAATTCGATATCGGAAATTAAGGCTCGCCTAGAACAACTTCACAAGGAGATGCTAAGTATGGTGCAATATGTGTCGGTCAACACATCTCAATTCCAACTTAGAGAAAAAGAGATGTCAAGTCTCAAAAACCAATTAAAGATTCTTCAAGGATGTTTTGAAGAAATGAAGGGGAACAAAAGATCGACTAACAATTCCTTTCCTTCATTCGGAAGTGTATATCCAGAACCCTCATATCAGGGATCACACCTCCCAAACTTCCTTCCGCAAGAATATTCCAGACCGACATCGCAATCAGTCAATTTTCTACCATCGGATGAACAATATATGCCCAGTTTCAAGACGCCGATCCGCCCGATATTCAAGACAAATTCCTACAAAGAGAAAACAAGAAAATATAAAGAGGAAGCACATCAATCAACTAAAAAACCAAGCTTTTCTCCTTCACAATCTAGTCAAGGATCATCTCATGAAGAAGACAAAGGCAAAGGCAAGGTTGAAGACATTGGAATGATAGATTTCTCAATGACCGATCTACTTAATTCAATGGCCAACAAAGTTCAAGAACCGGTTAGCCACCAGAAAGAAGAGGTATCCCAAGCCTATCAGAAAAAAGAGGCTACTCATTTTTCGATAATCAGACATCTGTCTGATACAAGCTCATGCGACAGTGATACAGCTAGAGAGGATGAGAAGTCACTCCCAAGATAATTTGCCATAGGAGAAAGCAGCGGTCCTAAAGAAGAACCAGTAGTAGACGAAATGCCCAGTGATGAGGAGATCCCCTATAATCAATTTCGGCAATTTCACGAAGACACTAGCCAAGCAAGACAATTTGCTTCAAAAGTCGTCACATTCACATTTGATGATATTCCATTTCACAAATGGGGTGAAAGACTTGATGAATTTCGAGCGTGGATGACTTCTGAGGCTCTCACCTCCCCGACGTATACGGTCATAGAACAGTTCGCCGCTCGATTCTCTGGCTCATTAAAAGAATGGTGGAATTCTCTTGAAGATTACGTACATCAGCAAGCTTACCAGTCTACTATTCCGATAGTACTTGAGCAAATTCATAAAGAGTTTATCGGAACTCCCAATCACATCAAGGATCAATTGCAAGAAGAATATTTTACGGCAAAATGTTGTTCTCTCCAGAAGAAAGATCTTGAAAAACACTTTGAAAGACAGACGAAGCGGTACTATGCACTGAACGGCCTAAACAATCCAAGTCTCAAGCACGTCTATCTTTCGTCCATCGATAGTTATCTCAGCCAACAAACAAAGCTTTACATCAGAGAACAAAACCATACGGTTGAAGAGGTTACCATCGGCCAGATCCAACAGTACGTTTTCCGAACGCTAGACAAGCTTTGCAGACAGAAAGAATTTTGGTCAGAATTCATGGATAATTCAAAACATCTGACAAAGGTGTGTTCAAAATCCGACTTGTTTATCAAGTGTTCAAAAAGAAGAAATCATGTTCGTGCGATCGGAAGAAGAAACATCGTAAGACCAAGAGGTTTCCAAGCAAATATCCATTTCGGCGTAAAAGATTCTTCAGAAGAAAGAAGAGCTTCAGAAAAACGACAAAGTGCTTTCTTTGTCACAAAGAAGGGCATTTTGCGAAAAACTGTCCTAGCAAATCCAAGAAGAAAAAGCAGTATCTCATCAACTCGATATCCAACATTGCTCCTGACCTCGACCTTGACAAGCATGATCTCGAGTCAGTCCTATCATATGATAGTGATGATCAAGACGCAATATGTGGATATTCAGATACTGAAGAAGAAGATTCGTCGTCCGAAGATGAAGAAGGGTGTTACAAGATTACGGAAATTCATCAACGAGAAGAAGATATACAGACACCTCATCTTCCAGTAACCATCTTTGATCCAGAAAAGAAGATACGACCAGTTCATATCATTGCTTTCATAGATACTGGAGCCCATACATCAATCATGAATCCTAATGTTTTAGCGGCATCAATGTGGCTTCTGTATAATCAAGAGTTCAGAGTCGCGAATGCAGGATCGTTGTTCATCAAAGCAAAGTCTAAACCGATCACGATCGAGATTTTCCCAGGATGCCAAATCACGACTCAAGTACTTGGATCGATTGCACCAGGCAAAGACATTATTCTCGGTTGGGATTGTTACCAGTCATTGAAGAAAAAGTTCGATATCTCCATCGAACCCCGAGGAGTTAGATGGAAGAATTTGTTTAAGCCTTATACAACAATTCCAAGGCTCTTCCCTATCGAAGATATTATGTCATTCGAGTTCGACAACATAAAAGAAGAAATCACGAAGAAATCCTGTGCAGATTCACACAGTGAGTTTCTTCAGAAGTGCAAGAATCCGTTATGGCTAAATCCGACGTTCTTCGTGTCACTCCCTTTCAAGGAAAATATCATCACTACACCAACCAAGGCAAGTCATGCGGGAATGCCCCCGGCACTTCTACAACAAGCACATGAGGAATGTGAACAACTGATTCAACAGGGAATAGTCTCAACAACAAATTCACCATGGGCATGCAAAGCTTTTTATGTTAACAAAAGAGCAGAACAAGCTAGGGGAAAACTAAGGCTGGTGACTGATTACAAACCACTGAACCGATTCCTTCAAGATATCAAGTTCCCACTCCCAACGAGAAAGGCACTGTTGCAGCATCTTTCCGGAGCAACCATTTTTTCAAAATTCGATTTAAAATCAGGATTTTGGCAAATCGGAGTCAAACCGAAGGAACGACACAAGACAGCATTCTGTTTACCAGATCGCCATTTGGAATGGAAAGTCCTACCATTTGGTCTGAAGACAGCTCCATCCTTATTTCAACAAGCAATGCTAAGGATATTTCAACCATTGGTCGACACAGCACTAATCTACATTGATGATATTCTACTGTTCTCCAAGAGTAATGAAGACCATGTCAAGGTTTTGAGGCAGTTTCATGACCTAGTTCAACAATATGGAGTCATGCTCGCAGCAAAGAAGATAATGATAGCAAAACCGGAGATTGAGTTCCTTGGAGTCAAGATCGCAGAAGGAAAGTTCACACCACAACCACATCTGGCAACGGAATTACTTGCATTCCCTGACGAAAATTTCACAAGAAGACAAGTGCAACAATTTCTTGGCATAATCAATTATGTTAGCGAATTTATTCCAAAGCTGTCCCAGCTGACACAGCCACTGAGAAAGCTGTTGCAAAAGAATCCCCCACAGTGGAGTACAAGACAAACTGAAGCAGTGAAAAAGT
Organism: Draba incana; assembly: GCA_963576765.1. NCBI lineage: Eukaryota > Viridiplantae > Streptophyta > Magnoliopsida > Brassicales > Brassicaceae > Draba > Draba incana. The sequence continues at coordinate 44,085,353 of OY755204.1, forward strand.
TAAAGCAAGAAATTCAAAAGTTACCACCTTTGAAGATTCCCTCTGTCGGCAAAAGAATAGTTCAAACCGACGCAAGCGACAAATACTGGGGAGCAATACTGTTCGAAGAGATTGACGGGAAAAGACATATCTGTGCCTATAAGAGTGGTCGTTTCAAGGAGTCAGAGATGCATTATCACTCTACGTTCAAAGAAATCCTAGCGGTCAAAAAGGCTATTGAGAGATTCGAGTTCTATTTGATAGGACACAAATTCAAAATCGAAATGGATATGTCCTCTTTTCCGAAGATGTTACAATTCAACCAGAAGATGGTGCCACATCAGCAGCTACTTCGTTGGAGCGAATGGTTTTCGAAATATGACTTCGACTCGGCCTATTTAAAGGGCAAGGAGAATATTCTAGCCGATATGTTAAGTCGTAAACCATTAAAACCAATATCCACCATCATGAGCTGTCAAGGATCCAGTTCTTCACCAAAATCTCTCTATGATTTCGACAGCAACATTCCTGAAGATGCAAAAGACCTGATCAAGACTGGAAAACTTCACAACCACCTTCAACAAAAGATCTTTCGCTACCAGTCCATAATCCTGTCCAACCACGGAGTTGTCAACAACTTCATCACACCGCTTGGTATCCATCCAACATATCCGTTCGCTCATCTGTTCAGTATCCGACAAACTGACCTCCCAGAAGAAGTCATCTGCTTTCTCTGGTATTTTTGTGAGGTATATACTGTTGGTATTATCTTTGAGATACCATGGTTATATCAACACATTAATTCCCAGAAGTGTTTCACTAATGGTTTATCGACCTTTCTGAGGTGGTTCGAACCAATGAACGTTTGGAGTAGTAAACTTCGTGCTTCAGCCAAGGCACTCAACTATCCTTTCAAGAAGCTAAGGAGAACCACTTCCAATCCGTTCTTCAACCCACACACCATCTACTTCTTCCACCGACCTGTCAGCATCAACACTAAATCAAAGAAGATCCATGCAATGCCCACACTCATCCATCATAAAGGTCTTAACAGAGGAGTCCGTCCAGATTTCAACATGGCTGATAATGAGACTTTCGAAGCCTTTCAGAATCATGCATTCCGACTCAACAATACGATCCAAAAGTTCGCTATTCCATACAAGCTTAATTGGTCCTTCTACGAAGTTGACTACCAGATGGACCTTGATGAAGACCTTCAGTTCTATATGATGAAGCAGGAGCAACTCAGAAGCGGCAAATTTACTGAAGTGAAGATCGATGAAGAAGACAGCGGAAAAGGAAAAACACCATCAGCAGGAGTATATTGGCAAGACTCACAAGAACCTGAGGATCCAGACCTTGAAGAGATAGAAAAGTTCTGCACCAGTGACACGATCATGGAGACAAATGAAGAATCAGAACCAGAGCCAAAGTATGTGTGTCCAGACGATGGCTATGGATGTTGTGAAGATCACATGCTTGAATTTGAGATGGATCACTAGAAAGCCATCTTAAAGCCCAAGTCATCTAAGAAGCCCACTAAGGAGTCCACTATAAGGAATCCACTAAGAAGCCCTATAAGAGAGAAGCCCAATAAGTATTATGTTTAATTAAAATAAATGTGTAAGAAATATCTAAGTGTGTAGAATAATCTATAAGTGTGTAAGGAGTTAGGCAAGTATCTTAAATGCCCCTCCTATAAATAAAGGATGTACCCATCCATGTAAGGGACAAGTTTTCATTTCTAATAAAAGTTTCTCTCTCTAAAACATGTCTCTCTAAATTCTCTCTAAGTTTTCTAGATCTCAACATCTCCATAAGCTTTGTATTCTTTCTTCCAAAACACAAGTAGCGATCGAAGTACTCGAGATTTTGGGATAGACCTAGAAGAGTTTCCGGTCTAAACAACACGGCTTTGCCAATACGGTGGTCGTGAAGGGGTATCTCTAACAGTGGATTGAGCCATGGCTGATGAGTTAGTGCCTACGATGCTCTCCTTTACCTGAGACCCTTTCGCGGCTGTCAACACGGCTTAGTCAATACGTTTAGATCTGTGAAGTCTCTCCTCCGCCTATCCTTTAACCTTGTGGATTTTACATACAAATCTAACAGTGGATTTTCAAAAACGCGGCCTTCCCGCATGTGTAATCGCCGGTGAGCCGCTGCGAATTTTACATATTCGGTTATTAAATCGGGGATCTAAGATTTATTCACTTTTTATTGATTTTTAAGTTCGAAATCGATGTTAGAGCTATAGATTAATCATAATCAAATGAAAATAACGAAGAAAACCAACAAAACCGACAACAGTGGTGGAAAAAAAATGAATGGCGGCAAGATCTAGGGTTAAATTTTCGAAGGTGAAAGGAAGAAGACAATGTCAAAAATATAATGTCAGTGATTAATTAAACAAAAAAGAACAAAATAATAAAAGAAGGCCTTCATTGGCTCGAACCGAGCGTCCGATTAGCGTCTAACGAATGAACATTGGTTTTAAATTAGGTAATGACTTTAGTATGTCATTGATTGCTTAAAACAGTAACAAGAACTTGTTCTCTCACACTTAAACACGAAACACATTTGAATATCTTGCTATATATTAAAGTCTTCATCTGTAGCTTAACACAGACCATAACCCTTCATTTTTCTCTTTTCTTCTTCTTTTAACACCCACAAGAAACTATGTTATGGATTCCTAGAATCCATATAGCCACTCTTCTAACTTTTTGGACCTTTTAAATAGTCAACAAGAAAACCATATTTTTGAACCCAATCCTTATAAAAGTTTTTCGGCTACTATAGAACTTGGATCATTATAAGTCCCACTGTTTAGTTCCAAATGTATTGATGATCCAAGCCTAGGTGAATACACACCTGAGGACCGTAGAGAAAGACGAAAAATGGTCACCCAAAGAAAATATTTTGCTCATCAGTGCGTGATTGAACACCAGCAAGGATGCACTTATTGGGAATAAGCAAAAGGCTGTTGCGTTTTGGAAACGCATTGCAGCTTATTTTGCCTCATGTCCTAAGCTAGATGGTGTGAAGAACAAGCTTATTACAGACATGTTGTGTAATTCGTGATTTCATATGTTCCAACTTTTAATTCTAGTATCATTAGTCAATCCTTTATATCAATTTTTAATTTTTAAAATGAATAAATGAGTTTCATGTTCTCTTTTTCTGTGTGAGAATGTGTTTCATGTTCTGTTTTTTTTTTTTTTTTTGTCAATGTGTTTCATTTTCTGTGTGAATGATTTCATGTTCTTTTTCTATCAATGAGTTATTGTGTGGACGTCTTTTAAGGTATGGAAAGGTGAAGGACTTTCTGTTCTCTGTCAAAGCTCTATACTCAATCATCACATTGCTCAGGTAAATCTTTACAGTCTATGTACTAGTGTGATAAATGCTCCTTTCAGATTGTAGTCTTTATTCTTAAGGTTAGTTATATTCAATGTTTGGTCATGTGTCTACTTGTGTTTAATGTGTGTTAGTTGGATAATTTAATTTCTATTCATTGCTTGGTCAAATAGAGTTTGGCTTTGATAGAGTTTCGGTTAAAATGACTTTGTGTCATTTTGCAGGAGGAGATTAAATGACAGAAATGACAAGAAGAAACCGGAAGTGTGTAATAAATTTCAGCTTTGTGTTTCATATTCAGCTGTCTCTGTTTCATATTTATTTTCTAATTTCATCATCAGTTTGTGGTTGTGTATAAAATTTTGTTAGTGTTTTAAATGAGTTTTAATGAGTTTGTGTATTACATTTGGTTAGTTTTAGCAAAAGCTTTTTCATCACAACCAAACACCACAAGTCATTTGGCTTTTGTATCACACGTCATTTGACTTTTGTACCAGTCATTTTGCCTTTCTATTTTAGTAAATAATTTTTGATAGAAAATATTATATATTATTTAAAATAGAAATAATAATTTAAAAATTTCAGTCTGATTTTTATATATTTATATTAAAGTTAAGTATATACATATATTTTTCAGAGGAAAAAAATTATTTAAAAAAAAAATACAAACGTCCGTTTGATAATTGAGACGGTTGCAAATGGACATACGTCTAAACGAGGTCACTATTCAAAGCCAAATTTATGGCTTTTTGTACCGACATCACAAGTCAATTGGCTTTTGTACCACAAACCTATTTTTATGCACTACCACAAACCATTTTTTATAAAATCTACCAACTGCTATATATAAGTGTAACGAACCACTTGAAAAAAATCATCTTCTCCTCTTATCTTTTAAAAATCATCTTCTCCTCTTGTCCTTTATAAGTTTATCATAAAAACTTCATAAATTCATCTTTTTCTATATAGTCGATTTTGAAAAAGAAAAAAAAAATTCACACGCAAAACGGCTTCTTCTTCTTCTTCTCGTAATCCTTTTGACGGAACAATAAATGAAGAATTTGATTAAGTATTCAATGAAGCATTCGAGAATGTGTTCAATGATTATGGTGATCGTGAGAAGGTAAACAAGTTGAAAGACAACGCGAACAAGTACACAACCGCTTACGGAACGATTATTTAGTGAAGATACAACATACTATGCTTCTATAATCCGACCTCGTTTCACCGAGCTTGTTCATTCTAAAACAATTTCGGAATATAGAATTAGAGAATATTTCATCTTCACTGAAATAATCGTTCCATAAACGGTTGTGTCTGTATTTGTGAAAGCCACGTCGTTTGTCATTTAAAGGATTTGACTTTTTTTTTTTCTGGAATTTTTTACCCAAACGAACATGATTTATAAACCGGAAAAATCACGAACCGGTCGGTTCATAGGTAACCCTTGCTTGTCTTTTAGGGGTTTTGTTTGCCCTTTTTCTCTCTCACCGTCACAATTTGTGCTGCTCAACGAAGAGTACCGTAGGAGTAAGGAATCTGCAAGTGAAAGGACATCAAGATAAGGTTTTTTCTTGTTTTGTTTTTATACAAGTATTCTCTGGATTTGAGTTTCTGTGGAAGCTTAAAGCTTTGGATTTGGAAGGTTTTGGGTGATATGGATAACATAAGTCAGTTGCCTGATGCACTGCTCTTGAGTATATTGGCTTTACTGCCAGCAAAAGATGTTGTGGCCACACTGGTTTTGTCGAAACGATGGCTACCACTTTGGGCACTAGTGCCAAAACTCGTATATGATGATAGCTATCAGAATATTGATTATGAAAGATTTTTGCGCTTTGTATATGTTAGGATTTAGAGGCTCAAGAATGCGTTCTTTACCGAGCATAAACCGTCACAACCCAAGCTTAGAAGTCGTTTGATATGATAAGACCGAGACTCACAAAATCAGTGAGTTACTGACATGAAACAGAGCCAAAATAGAGCATAAAGAGATTGAGAAAATAGAGAAGGAGATGGGGGAGCACACACACACATTTAAGGAGTTCACGCCCATAACCGGGTCGATACATCTCCCCGAGACTTTGCTCGGAATCCACTAGAATCAAGATGGAGATTACAATAGGAAAGATTAGTAAAACACTCTAATGCCCTTCACTAGCACTTAGAGCTCACTCAATCTATTCCTATAACTTAGAGAATACAAGTATAAGCTTTTACATGTTTCTCTCTTTCTCTCTTCTTCTTCTTCTTCTTCTTCTTCTTCTTCTTCTTCTTCTTCTTCTTCTTCTTCTTCTTCTTCTTCTTCTTCTTCTTCTTCTTCTTCTTCTTCTTCTTCTTCCATGTGTGTGACTTGTAACTTCTGCTCACACTCTCACTTTGCCGTGAGTGTGCCTATTCTCCCACTCACATCTCAACTCAAAGCTTCTCTCTTCTCCATATATAAATGTGCAACAACTTCTCTTTCTTGGTTCCATCTCCCAAGGCTTCTCAAAAGTCTTTATTTGCAAACACAAAACCTCAAAAGACTCCTATTCTTTTGTCATAACCAAAGCCTTTGTTTGTTGTCCCAAAAGCAATGCAAATCAAGCTATTATTTCTACAAATCTCCACCTAAGAGCTTGATGATCATGCAACACAACCTGCACACACTTGAGAGAGAGAGTACCTTCTTCTAGTTCGTGGATTCCAGTCTCGGTTCCTGAGTATCTTACTCAGCTTTGATCCTTAGCCGCTTAAACACCATAAACGTACTTGATCCTTACTGCATTTAACATCACGTTCAATGCACTTCCACCAACACATCTTGAACTCACTAGAGTTGTGAAAAAACCAGCAACAATACAAACGTGTATTGAGCTCAACTCTTTAGTGATCACCTTCTTGTTAACTCAACAGAAAACTCCATAAGCTTCACCGGTTACGTCTTCTCCAATCACACGGCATCTTCCATGGCTTCCGTTCATGCCATAGAACCGTTGCAGCGATTGAGAAATATCAATATCACCTCTGCAAATCTTGATTCCCTTGCTATAGCTTCTAGGATTTCCTCATGCGCATTGAGTCCAAAATCCTTGAATTCCACTTGAATCAAACGCAGAAAATCAGAATCGTACTAGCCTCTAACCAAAGCACTTTGATTCAACATTTAATCAATCTCACCAACAGCTTACACCATTTGAGATTCAACTCCTTAACCTGTTCACTCATGCAATCCCAGAACATAATCCATGTTCAATCACCTTGCAAAAACAGAACACACTAGCAGCTTGATAACCCTCTACTAGCAACCTTTAACATGTCTCTTATCACCAAAACTTGTGACATCCTTGAGACACGTCCTTACAGCAACTTACACATCAATTATAGAACCTTTGATGTCTCCTTCAAGCTGTAAAGAACACCCTGCAATACTTCTTCTTGTATGCAGCCTCCACCAAAACGAATTTGGTTCTTCCATCATTCCATTCGCAGCCTTGAGCCACGACCTTCTTCTTCTTTATCATCGCATGATACTTGAAGATAATCCACTTTACAAACCCGCAAGTGTTTCCCTAAGAAGACACTTATATATATATATATATATATATATATATATATATATATATATATATATCTCCTTATGATGCAAACAAAACAACTTAAACGTCCTTAGTTGATCACTTCCTAATGCAACTTGATTCATATGCATTTTCGTCGTTTCTAGGACTTCTCTTTTCCATCTTCTAACACTAGCTTTGAGATGTGTTGGTTATCAAGATAGATACACAACACCTATACCTTCTTGAAGTGAGAAGCCTTGAGACTAAACCTCGCATCACCTGCACTTGTCTCCTTCCGTTTCTCCTTTATAGGATCCACTAAGTCACTCTAATAACCTCATCTCAAATCAGCCCCGTGTCTTCTCTTGGAAAAAATTCAGAGACTTGCAGCTCTGCTCTAGAACTCCTCATCAACAACTAGCTTCAAATCAACTCTTTAAGTTGTCTTCCCGTTGGTGACCTCCTGTTCTTGGTCTTCATTCTTCTTCACACACAAAACTCCGATGAATCTTATCCAACAGCGAATCAAGTAACCTTTTAACTCTTTGCCTTTGAGCTAAATACCCGAGACAGCCTCAACAAGCATACCTCAACCCGAAATTAAACAAATACTCTTATGAATATCTATTCCACTTCCTCTCGCAACAATGCTCCACCTCGAACTATAACCGTTCGAATAAACGTTGTCTCTATAAGCTCAACTTCACCATCATGAGTTAAAACCACTCTTCGCTGTAGATCCATTCACCTTGGCTTCTTCCTTAAGAAAGAGTGTCAAAACGTGAGACACATTCTTCTTTCTTCTTGTAGCCACTCAAACTGATCCGTTTGTGCCCAAAGAACCACCAAGAACCTTTCCCTATGTTTCAGTAATCTTTACTTCATTTAACTTGGAACCTTCCCCACATCTTGACTTAGAAGAACTTGGATTTTCCTTTAACAATCTCCATCTCAGACTCGAAATCAAAGACCTTGATCTCTCCTTTTGCAAAATAAAACGTATACCCATATGTGCACCGCTGTTTGAACAAAAACGTTCTGAGCAAACAGAACACGCCGCCAAACTCCTTTAGATAGGAAGACTATCGACACACCATCATGGCACACTCCATTGCAAAATAACACTGAGACAACTTCCCATACAAAATATGTGGCTCCATAACCGTTAAACCCTTGTCCACAACCACTTTCTTTTACTAAGAAATAGTTGCAACACACCAAGATGCCAACTGAAACCATAGCTTAAACCTAGAGATAACCAAAACTTGTACACTCCCTTGTTCTGGGGACCGGACCGGTCGGTCCCGATTGAAACGGATTCAAGTCTTCATGAAAAACCAGATTATCACAAATTCCTGATAATCTAAACAACTGGTATTCACCCAAGGGACCGGTCGATCTCTTGCCTTAGACCGGCCAGTCTAAATTCCAGAGAGCCTGGTCTTGAGCTTCCTCAGTATGGACCGGTCGGTCTCCACCCTGGAATGGTCGGTTCGCATTCCAGGGGCTTTGGTCTTGGTTCTTCATGGACAGACCGATCAGTCTTCACCCTGGACCGGTCGTTCTTGAGTGCAGAAATCAAACACTCTCCAGCATACACTCAAGCTCACTAGAGCCCCACATTCATTGCATTCCCTCTGAAGATTAGCAATGAATTGAGTGTTACCCTTATGCTTCAACCGAGCATTTCCATACATCAACAAGAGAACATTCTTCATGAAACCAGATTATCACAAATTCCTGATAATCTAAACAATCTTCATTGCATTCCCTCTGAAAATCGCAACCTTGTAGCTTCATGTTCTCTAATGATTCAGCTGTTGTAGACTCCCATAAATACCAAGAACTAACAGCAAACACACAGAGATAAACCGCAGAAGAAACCCCTTCCAAAACTCAGCCGAAAGCCTCTGAAATTTCCTTGCTTCATAACCATCCTGCAACCTCTTTTAAACTGATTCAAGAGTACCCATACTGATACTCAAACAGCCATAAAACGCCCATAAGATTCAAGGTTCTATGGCGTCCCCTACTCCCATGAATCTTATGAGTTACCGGGCTGGAAACAACAAGCTTAGACCACCATACGCAACTGCCTTTACCAAACTGATTCGACCAGAAGATAACATGAAAACCATCAATAAATCTTGGCCAAACTCTTGTAAAATCAGTGCACAATCCTTGTGATCCAACAAGCTTTCAATTCCAGTAGATATGCAGAACTTGAGCAACCTTGAAACTTCAATACAAAGCATCACAAACGTACCTTGTGACTGCGGCGGAATCTCCCATAACTTGAGTCTTGTAGTTGATGTTTCGATTCTGAAAATGGGACTTTGAGTCACATAACTTGTACTCATCCTTGTCACGACCAGAATCCAGCTTCTACTTGTGACAAACTTCACTTTACATCAACCTCTAACCGGTTCCTTTAGCATTGATAAAGAACCATCTTCTATCGAATGCTTCTTCCTTCTATCTCTGATTTTCCTCTTCTTATTCTTGCAACACTTTAACTTGAGAGTAACTAGAAATCCTTGTATCTTACATCAACTTGATTCCACAAATCCATGAAACCACTTCCCTTGATTCTAGCTTAAACTAAGAATCTCTTCTTAAGATACACCTAGTTTACATCTCCCTTACTTGTGTTCCAAACTTAATACCATGAACTAAGCACGTTTTTAACATCCTAAGCATCTCAAGAATCCTTTTGTTACTCCACCTAAGATCTAACCAAATCTTCTAATGAGCAGAAGTAACAACTTACCGAAAAAACCGTCTTTGTCGCTGTTTTATACCACCTTGCAACTGTCTTGGTTCCTCTTCATCTTTGAGATGCTTCAACGTTCGTCATGATGAGTCTTATGACTCCTTCTACTCACGTGCTATTCACCAAGAGGTAGCTTTGCTTCCAGTAGAGACGATCTTGTCTCCACAACCTTCTTCACAACCGAAGAAAACAATGATGTTTTACTAAGAAAGAGCTTTATGGCTACTTCCTCTCTTCTACACCATTTACCAAGAGCTACTGATTTTTGTGCCACCGAGACGCTCCATGTCTCTACACGATCAAGCTCTTCAAAGAAAAGGAAAGTGGATGCTTAAGGTAAACTCCAACCTTCCAAAGCTCCAACCCTTTTACCCTTTTCTTCACTCTTCTTTCTCTAGACCTTTCCTCTCTTAGATATGAATCTTCTTTCTCTTGCTCTTCTTCTTGATTTGAGACTTCCCTTACTGAAAATCTCAGTCATCATCAAGCTTCATTCATGGATTAGAATCTCCACATAAGCCACGAATTCCTCCTTCCATGACTGCTGCCTCGTAGACCATCAAACGTTCCACTTCTCTTCTTGAAACCACCGTGATTCTTGGCTTGAGAGAACCACAGAGCACGTAACCTTGTGCTCTGATACCAATTTGTTAGGATTTAGAGGCTCAAGAATGCGTTCTTTACCAAGCATAAACCGTAACAACCCAAGCTTAGAAGTCGTTTGATATGATAAGACCGAGACTCACAAAATCAGTGAGTTACCGACATGAAACAGAGCCAAAACAGAGCATAAAGAGATTGAGAAAATAGAGAAGGAGATGGGGGAGCACACACACACATTTAAGGAGTTCACGCCCATAACCGGGTCGCTACATCTCCCCGAGACTTTGCTCGGAATCCACTAGAATCAAGATGGAGATTACAATAGGAAAGATTAGTAAAACACTCTAATGCTCTTCACTAGCACTTAGAGCTCACTCAATCTATTCCTATAACTTAGAGAATACAAGTATAAGCTTTTACATGTTTCTCTCTTTCTCTCTTCTTCTTCTTCTTCTTCTTCTTCTTCTTCTTCTTCTTCTTCTTCTTCTTCTTCTTCTTCTTCTTCTTCTTCTTCTTCTTCTTCTTCTTCTTCTTCTTCTTCTTCTTCTTCCATGTGTGTGACTTGTAACTTCTGCTCACACTCTCACTTTGCCGTGAGTGTGCCTATTCTCCCACTCACATCTCAACTCAAAGCTTCTCTCTTCTCCATATATAAATGTGCAGCAACTTCTCTTTCTTGGTTCCATCTCCCAAGGCTTCTCAAAAGTCTTTATTTGCAAACACAAAACCTCAAAAGACTCCTATTCTTTTGTCATAACCAAAGCCTTTGTTTGTGGTCCCAAAAGCAATGCAAATCAAGCTATTATTTCTACAGTATACAGATCTTTGGTTATGCATGAGGCTCCAGTTCTAGAAATCTTGCATTTTATACTTGGTAGAAACTCTGTTGCTATAGATATTGAAGTATGGACAAGAACTGCAGTGAAACGCTGTGTGTGTGAGCTGATTATCGAGGTTGACTGTTCTTCCAGTACAACTCCAGTTATAATTCCAAAGAGTTTATATACCGGCTGTTCAGTGCTTGTGGTCTTGAAACTAAAGAGTGTGATTCTTGCGGATGTTTCTTCTTCGGTTTCTTTTCCATCCCTCAAAACTTTGAGCTGTTCATCTGTCCAGTATCCGAACGACGAGTTTTTCAAGAGGCTGTTATCTAATTGCCCTATTCTTGAAGACTTGGTTGTGGAACGAAACTCCCCTGATGACAATGTGACCATTTTCAACATTATAGTGCCTTCTCTAAAGAATTTATTCTTGCGTATATCACAAAACAGTGTTGGAGATTATTCTCGTGGCTTCGTGATAGATGCTCCTTCTCTGGAGTGCTTCGATATTGTTGATTACAAGCGTGGGTTTTGTATCTTTGAGAATAATACGCCTAACATTGTAAAGGCTAATGTTGACGTCATTCATATTCATTCTAGGAAGATTTTGAGTTGTATTACTTCGGTCAAGCAGCTCTCTTTATGTTTACGAACCTCAAAGGTGATATTATGTTACATTGTGATACCATTTGTAGTCTTGCTTTTCTTATTGGGTACACTTAGTAAACAATCTCTCATCCACAGGTTTTCTTGTGATTAAATCTACATTGGCCAGTGTACTTATGTTGTCTCTTATGCAGGATGCATATCCTGTTGGTAGTATTTTCTGCTGTCTTTTGTATTTAGAGATATGCACATGTGAGCCAGAGTGGTTGAATCTATTGTTGCGTCTACTCAAAGATTCGCCTAAATTACGAGCTCTCAAACTTGTTGAGGTACAAATATTTTGTCCTGAATTTATACGGTTTCCTTGATCAGATACAAATGTTGTTATAATTTATTGTGCTTTCTATTAGCGCCATGGCCGTCGGAAAAGAGAACCGCGCCCGTGCTGGAATGAACCGAAATTAGTTCCTGAATGTTTGTTATCGAGTCTTGAAACTCTTGAGTGGGTAAAATATAATGCAGCGGAAGAAGAGAAAGAAGTGGCGGCATTCTTATTGAGAAACGGAAGCTGTTTAAAGAAGGTAACTATCTCCTCTAAGCCCGCTGACTCCGACAAGAAGAAACTTGAGATGCTCAAGGATTTGTCCTTGTCAATCAGGCGTTCACCTACATGTCAGCTTGTATTCAACTAATGGTTCGTGAGTGTTTGATCCAAATCTTAGGATATGTTGCTCTTTAAGTTTCATATTGATTTTAACAACACGGAAGAACCATTAATGTCTTCCTCTACATTAGTCATCTTTTCCCATTTTCTGTCCACTGTCTAAGCTTATTTAGCACCATACCAGTTATGAGCACATTTTGCATCAACTTCAGCTGTATATGGTTGATTTTCTGTTAGATAAGATCCACAAAACTAAACCAGCCCTACTATTCAGCCAAAATTCATCACATATTTCTGAAATTCAATTAATTACTTTGACTAAAAATAAATTAATTACTTGGGAAAAAAGTAATATTAAACCTAACTTCTAACAATCCCACAAACCGATTTTTTTATAAAAATTTCCGTGATATTGCACTCTTAGTATGCCACTTTACACGTATCCCATCGTTTAAAAATGTTTACAAAAATACCACTTTTTAAAATTTTTGGGTTTGGATTAACTATTTTATATTTAGGATATAGTTTTTGGTTAGGATATAACCTTCCATTGTCTGAAATCCATCTCTCTGGTCTGAAATTTTCTGCGTCATCACCCCAAACAGATCTCATCCTCCCCGCTGCGTAAATAGAGATTACTATCTTCCAATTCTCATCGACTCTATGCCCACTTGGAAACACATCTGGCCTTACCGTTGACTTGTTGTTAAATGGAACTGGTGGGTATAGCCTTAGCGTCTCACACATGGCACCGTCTAGATACACTAGCTTGTCTAAATCCGCGGGATCAAACTTTGGCATCTTCTCGTTAATCTCTTGTCGGATCTTGGTTATTGCTTCAGGGTTTTTGGAAAGAAGCCAGAAAAGCCAAGTGAGAGCTGAGCTTGTTGTGTCTCTTCCTGCGACCAAGAACCCTAAAATAACGTCTCTCATAAATTTATCGTTACTCGGCTTCAAGTGCTTATACTTGGTCGTGTCCAGAGTCAAGTAATATGTTAAAACGTCCATGGCCTCTTCTTTTGAGTCATGATGAGTCCCAAGACTTTTTAGCTCCTCTCTTCTAGTCGATATGATCTTCCCGAGTAGTTGATCGAAAATCGCGATACCTCTTCTCATCTTTTTCTCTACTCCTACATCAATCCATTGTTGGAGCTTCCACAAAAAAACCGGCGTCACATGTCTATAGAAAATCCAGTCTGTAACACCATCAACCGAGTATTTAAATATTTCATTTTAGACAAGTTTTTAACTAGTTTGCTAATCAATATAATTGTTTTATAGCAAAATCAATCTTATTAAAAGTAGCCACTTAAGTGGTAACATATATAGAAATATTTTCTCTTTCAGTTTCCCACTAGTTACGATGTGGGACAAACTAAAACAAGGTTAGTTGCATCAATAATTACTGATATAAGTTTTATATCATTTTTTAAATAATGTAAATTTATAATTTTATATCAATTTTATTTAAGTGATGCAAACTTATATAGATTTGTATCAATTTTACTAAACTGAAACAAACTTAGTCAATAACAGCACCAATTATCATAATTGATGCTAAGCCATATATTTTGTATCATTAAGTAATTAGTAATTCAAAATAATATCACTCAATTTTGTGATATTATTTAATTGATGCAACTTAACCTTTTTTTTGTAGTGCGCGTCACCAAAATCACCCTTAGGCATTTCGATAGAGAGGAATTTTGGATCATACCCGGTCATCAAAGTTAAAGATGTATCGAACAAGAGTCTCTGGAACAAATCTTGCAAGTCAACAAGGATGTTTTTCTCAACAGCGTTTTCAAGAATAGGAACAAGCCCTTGCCTTAACTTGCTTACGCTTGCATTCACCGAAAACTTTTGGAACTCTACATGGCTAAAGATGGCATGAGACGACTTCCTCATGTCCTCCCACAACTCCGAGTCAACGTTGAAAATCGACTCTCCCAATACTTCAATAGTTTACGAAATTTGAACTTAGAATGTAGTTGATATTTGCCGGATCAGCAGTGACCAATGTATCAATTCCACTACACCATGGCCCTTTGAAATAAAACGTCATATTGGTCGCCTCAACAACCTCGGCGTACCAGTCGTAGATACGAGGGAATTGGAGGATATGACCTGGAAGCATCCCAAGTATCGGCCAGTTAGTGAGAAGAGGAGATTTCTTGTAACGCAAGAAACATAGGAAGACAAGGTAGAAAAGGAATATTATGAAGATTTCGAGTAAGCCTATGAGCATCGCCATCTCAATATACACAATAAAGGTTTTTTTTTTTGTCAACGGAAAAAAGGATTTTACTTATGAGTGTAAGATAATAAGAATAGTAGCAGAGCCTACTTATGAGTAAGAATAGGATCGGAAAAAAGGATTTTGCTTATGAGTATAGTGAACTCGCTTGGTTGATGTATATAACATATTAAGATGTAAGAAAATAAGTATATATGGCATGCCACTAACAATTTAGTATACAAGAAAACATAAATGTTGCCCTAAGAGGGGGGGGTTCATAGATATGTTAAATTTGTAAATACTAAACTTTTTGAATAACAATGGATTTTAAATGGAATGTAAAAATTATCAAACCAATAACAAGAGATTTCATTAAGAATATCATAATCCATAAATCAATAACAATGAATTCTACAAATTCTAAAAATCTATAAGAATCAATCAACCAATAACCCCTCACGCAATTTGACTATTTATTGTGTAATTGTGTAATTTATCGTGTAATTTACATAAATGACTATTTGACTATTTAAGACTATTTAAGGACAGATAATCCATTATTTTTTTCCAGATTAAACATGTACGTCGTGATTTTTATCACATCGCTTGATCGTCAATTCGTCATTTAAGACTACAAAAAATGATTTTTTTGTTTTGTTTTCACACGTTCATCTAAAAAACATGACCAAGAGAAGCGAGGGAAGTTAGCCTCATGCACTACAAGAAAACAGCCGCAAATCCGACGGAAATTCTGACGGAAGTAATTCCGTCGGAAATTTTCCGACGGTAATCCGACCGATTTCCGACGGAATGGAAATTTTTCAATTCCGTCGGAAATCTGTCGGAATTATTTCCGACGGACCACAGACCGTCGGAAATCGGTCGGATTATTGGACCGTGTAACTAGCCGTTGCCGACGCCGGAGGAGTTCCGGTCAGTTGTCGGAAATCCGTCGGAAAATATCAATTTCCGACAGATTTCCGACAGACTCCCAACTAGTCTGTCGGAAATCTGTAGGAAAAAATAGCCGTTATATAACCGTTATATAGCCGTTATTATATCCGTTGTTTTTCCGACGCTTTTCCGACAGATTTCCGACGGTCAGCGTATTTATATATATGATTCCACACATCTTCATTCACTCACAAAACAACAACAACTTCCAACCAAATATTTGTTAGAAAAAAATTGTTAAGAGAGTGAGATGTCATCTTCTAGATATTATAGATCGTGGATGGATGAAGAGATGTATGATCCGGAGTCGAATACATTAAATCCAAGTTATGCACGAGGTATATGCGAGTTCATGGCGGTTGTCGGGAATCGAAAGGTGATAAAATGTCCATGTTTAAATTGTTGCAATTCTCGTAATGTTAATGTAGAAAAGTTTGACATCACTTGTATACCGTTGGTTTTATGCCGGGATACAAAATTTGGTTTTTTCATGGAGAAACTAATAATGATGGTGCTAGTAGTAGCAGTGCACCATATGTCGCAGATAGCTTAGGCGAACATAGAATGGATAGCTTAGGCGAACATAGAACGGAAGTAGATTTTGGTGTAGGTACCGCTGAGATGGTTCATGATGCGTTTAGAGAGAATTTGCCATCGATTGTAATAAGGGAGGATAGACTAGAAGAACCAAATGAAGAAGCTAGAAGATTTTTTGATATGTTAGACGCAGGGAAGCAACCATTATATGATGGGTGTAGAGACGGACATTCCCCTTTATCAACTGCTAGTAGACTGATGACCCTTAAGACAGACTTCAATTTGGCGGAAGAGTGTGTTGATGCGATAGCAGATTTTGTGAAAGATATTTTGCCTGAAGATAATCAGTTACCTGCATCATACTATGAGATACAGAAACTTGTAGCTGGTCTTGGTATGCCGTATCAGGTGATAGATGTATGCATCGACAACTGTATGCTATATTGGAGAGAAGACGAAGACCGGAGAAGATGTAAATTTTGTCGTAAACCGCGGTATCAGGAAACTGGTGGGAGAGTTCCAATTCCATATAAACGTATGTGGTACTTACCATTGACAGCGAGGTTAAATAGGTTATATCAATCTGTGCGAACGGCAGAACAAATGAGATGGCATGCAGAGCATCGTCAAGATGGAGAGATTACACATCCTTCAGATGCAAAAGCGTGGAAACATTTTCAAATGTTGTATCCGGATTTTGCATACGAGTCAAGAAATGTGTACCTCGGGTAAGTACGGATGGTTTCAATCCATTTGGGAAGCATGGAAGGCAGTATTCTTTGTGGCCCGTAATCGTAACACCGTATAATTTGCCCCCTGGTATGTGCATGCGTCGAGAGTGTTTATTCCTCTCCGTTCTTATTCCCGGCCCTGAGCATCCGAAGAGATCACTTGATGTATTCCTCCAGCCATTGATTTATGAGTTACAAATGCTATGGAGTCACGGTGTCGAAGCATTTGATGTTTCACGGAAGCAGAATTTTCTGATGCGTGCGGTCCTTATGTGGACTATTAGCGATTTCCCAGCATATGGTATGCTATTTGGATGGACTACTCATGGAACATTATCGTGCCCGTTTTGCCAAGACAACACTGACGCTTTCCAATTGAGGAAAGGAAGAAAGCCATGTTGGTTTGATTGCCATAGAAGGTTTCTACCGGACGGCCATCCCTATCGTCGGTCTAAAAGATTATTTAAGAAAAATAAACAAGTGTTTGATGCTCCAATTGATGAGATAGACGGTCGTACTATATTGGAGCAGTTGGGAGATTTTGGTGCTGAGAGGACTCCTGATTGTGGGGGTAATGGGCATGAACCGCTTTGTGGTGTAGGAGGAGCTCACAACTGGCACAAGAAGAGTATATTTTGGGATTTGCCGTATTGGAAGGATAATTTATTAAGGCACAACCTCGATGTGATGCATATTGAAAAGAACTTCTTTGACAACATCATGAATACAGTGTTAAACATCCCGGGAAAGACAAAAGACAATGTGAAGTCTAGGATGGATGTTTCAAAGATTTGCTACCGTGCTTATCTTGATCGTCTTCCCGATGGTACATATCCTTTTCCTCCGTACCGATTGCAAATACAAAAGATAAGAGAGTTTTTCCGGTGGATTGAACACGAAGTTAAATTCACTGATGGATATGCAGCTAATCTGGGTAACTGCGTAGACTCGCGATACCTAAAGTTTTTGGGACTGAAGAGTCATGATCGTCATGTACTGATGCAGAGGCTTCTTCCATTTGCTTTTACCCATCTCCTTCCTCAAACTATCCACGAAGCTATTGCAGCAGTTGGTGCTTTCTTTAGGGATTTATGCACGAGGACACTTACAGTTGAGGGGATCCGCAATTTAGATGCCAATATACCAGTGATCCTTTGCAATCTTGAGAAGATCTTTCCGCCGTCTTTTTTTGATGTTATGGAACATCTTCCCCTACACCTCCCCCGCGAAGCCGAACTAGGTGGTCCCGTTCAATTTCGTTGGATGTATCCTTTTGAGCGGTACATGTTCCATCTAAAGAAGAAGGTCAAAAATTTGGCTCGAGTTGAAGGTTCTATTGTCGCACAGAGTATTAATGAAGAATCATCACAGTTTGCGGAATATTACTTTCCGCGGGAAGTTAGTACGAAGAGTAGACGTCCTGCTCGTTATGATGATAAAGGTGAGAGAGTCACGTATGCCGCGATTGTCCCTGAGATGTTTTCGCAAGTTGGCCGAGTGATTGGGAGAGGGAAGAGACGCTTCCTATCACAAGCAGAGTGGAGTCACTTACATATGTATATCCTAACGAATTGTGAGGAGATGGCGGAGTACGAAAGGTAAAAACAGAACTTATTTAAATACATCTTGTTTTTAATACCTAAGTAATATATAGGTTTCATATGTTATATATTTTTTGTTTGCTTTCAGGATTTACATTGCATCAATACGTCGCTATTATCCAGAAATGACAGAAGACGAACTTGGAGAATCTAAGGAAAACGAGTTTCCAAATTGGCTGCAATATTACGTAAGTTTTAAAAAAACGCTTACATTTCTTAAAATTACTGAATTAATTATTACTTAATTAAATGTTTGTTTATTAATTTGTCTAAATTATTATCTCAGGTTTCTGAAGGAATGAAGAATGGAGAAAGGTTTCCGACATGGTTACAAGAGATAGTTTCAGGCCCAAGCTTTGAACCAACTTCATACGCTCGGTATTGCACTAGGGGATTTGCATTTAGGATTCATGAAGAAAGGCCGAGGGCAACTGCAGATTACGGTATTTCAGCTACAAGTGGTGATGTAGTCTACTACGGGATTATGAAAGAAATATTGCAAGTGCGCTATCCAGGAATGTTGGGCATGAGGTGCATTGTTTTCTTGTGTGAGTGGTATGATCCGTCATATCCAGAAGGTGTCCAGGTGAGCCAATTTGGCGTCACTTCAGTAAATTCTTCTAGGAGACTGCAAAAGTATGACCCATTCATCCTAGCATCACAGGCAGACCAGGTTTGATTTTAAAATTTTATAATACGTGCCTTATAGATAAATAATGATATTGTAATTGCCTAAACTAAATATGTTTGTTTCAGGTATGCTACATTTCTTATCCTAGGGTAACACATCGAGGAGATCCTTGGATTACAGTGACTCCAATTAATCCAAGAGGGAGACTATATGGAGTTGCTGAGCAAGATGCTATGCAACCAACTAGAATTACTCCGATGGCTTCAGTTGATCATTCTTCAGCGGTGGACCTTTTTGTTGATTTCACTGAATTTGGTGATAATATCGTACATTCAGAATCAGAAGAAGAAGTTGGAGAATTTGATGAAGACGAAGACACAATTCCTTCAGAAGGATCTGATGAAGAAGAAGAAGTTGGAGAATTTGATGACGAAGAAGTTGGATAATTTATATATATATATATATATTTTTTTAAATGATATATATATATATAATTCCGACTTATCTGTATATTTATTTATATATATATATATATATATATTTAATATAAAATGATTTATATATATATATATATATTTTTTAAAAATGATATATCTGTCGGAAACATATATATATTTCCGACAGATTTCCGACAGATATATCATTTTTATATAAATAAGCTTTTTATTTTATTTTGATGGATCCGTCGGAAATCTGTCGGAAATATATATATATATTTCCGACAGATTTCCGACGCAATATTCATATCATGCTAACCTTAAAAGACGACACGTGTTTCCCTTACATCTGTCGGAAATCAGTCGGAAATATATATATTTTTCCGACTTATTTCCGACAGATTTAGGGTTTTGAGGCCAAATTCCTAAATTTCGAGAAGACAAAGTCTCGGCATACAATTCTGACAACTAAAGTGAAAGATAATTGAGTAAATAACATTCTCGATGTTATACAGAACATGTTTTGCGATTTTGTCATGTTTCAACCAAAAGCGTTTCATACAGTTACATATACAAAACAATAGATGTTTACGGAAAATACTAAATGTTTAGAATTTGAAAATAACAATGACCATTATCAAGTATTTTATCTTCCAAATATTGCTTCAACCATGCTATTAACTTGTAACTACGAAAACGGATCATAAACAAGCTTAAAACCCTAAATCTGTCGGAAATCTATATATATTTCCGACAGATTTCAGACAGATAATCATTTTTATTTAAATAAGCTTTTTTTTTATTTTGATCCGTCGGAAATCTGTCGGAAATATATATATATTTTCGACAGATTTCCGACAGATTTGGGGTTTTAAGCTTGTTTATGATCCGTTTTCGTAGTTACAAGTTAATAGCACGGTTGAAGGTTATATATATATATCATTTAAAAAAAAATAAAAAAAATATATATATATATATATATATATATATATAAATTATCCAACTTCTTCGTCATCAAATTATCCAACTTCTTCGTCATCAAATTCTCCAACTCCATATATATATATAAATCATTTTAGATTTCCGACGGAATTGGAGATTTCAGGTAAAAATATGTACAAAATGCTAACAATTTTTCCAAAATAAGCATTTTGGAAAAAAATGTTAACAATGCTAAATATTGTTTAAAAATTACCAAATTTTTCCAAAATGCTAATTCATTAATTTCCAAAAAAACATTTCTTAAATTTAATAAACATTTCCTAAATTTCTTCAATTCCTTAACCCTAAACCAAAAAAAAAACATTTTTTAAATTTAATAAACATTTCTTAAATTTCTTCAATTCCTTAACCCTAAACCAACAAAAAAACATTTTTTAAATTTCCCATACACTAAAACCACAAATCTGTCGGAAATCTGTCGGAAAAAGATTCATTTTTCCGACAGATTTCCGACGGATTTGCCAATTTTTACCCGCGAAATGAAAAATAAACACCGCGAAATCAGTCGGTCCAATTACACGCGGTCATTCAAATTTTTTGGAATTCCGACGGAATTCCGACAGATTTAAAGCTGTCGGAAATTCTGGGAATAAAACAGATTTCGTTCTTCTTCTTCACTTCGCCGTTTCTTCTTCTCTTCTTCTTCTCTGGAAAATCTGCCGCCTCCTCCGCTCCTCCTTCGCCGTCCGCCTCCGATTTCGCCGTTTCTTCTTCTCTTCTTCGCCGGAAATCCACCGGATTTCGTCTCTTCTTCTTCTCGCCGCCTCCTCCTCTTTCTCCACGCCGCCTCCTCCTCTTGCTCACCGCCGCTGCCTCCTCCGCTCCTCCTCGCCACCGGAAATCGCCACCCATGTCGGAAATCCCAAGTCATTTGTAAGTATCAATTGATTTTGTGAATTGATTTTGGTTAGATTTAGGAAATGAGTTTGTGAATTGATTTTGGTTAGATTTAGGATTAAGATTAGGGTTAGATTTAGGGTTTTGGAAGTTATATTATGAAATTTGGAAATTGTTACTAATTTTATGAAATTGTTACTAAATTGTTAGTATTTTTACTAATTTTTACTAAATTGTTAGGGTTTTTAAAATGTTATGAAATTGTTAGGGTTTTTAAATTGTTATGAAAAATTAGATTTATGATTAGGAAAAATGAGGGAAATTGATTTAGGGAAATTATTTTTTCCATAAATTTTTAGAATATTGTTAGCAAGTTTTACTAATTTTTAAACAATTATAGCGATTAATTTAAAATTTTACAATTTTAATTTTTTAGAATTTTAAATTATGTAACAATTACTTAAGAATTTTAGAATATCGAAATAATTGTAAATTTAAAGGTAATGACTTAATTTTTGAATTTATATCTATATTTTAAAAAATTTTAAACAATTAGATTTAGGAAAGTTTTTAAAAGGTTTATAAGATTGTTTACAAAACCTTATAAAACTATTTAAAAACCTTATAAAACTATTTAAAAACCTTATAAAACTTTACAAAACCTTATAACACTATTTAAAAACCTTATAAAACTTTAAATTTTAAATTTTAGAATTTTGGAAATTTAAATTTTAAATTCCACCTCAGAATTTTAAATTTTACAATTTTGGAAATTTAAATTTTAGAATTTTGGAAATTTAAAGCAATGTTTTTATAATTATAGATTTTTCATATATTTAAAATATATTATCATATAAATCTAGGGATTACGGTGGTTTCGCTGCTGCATCTGGCAGTGGCCAATCACGTCGTCGTCGTGTGAGTAGATCTCGTTCGACTTCCACGTCTACACCTGCACCGTCGTCTACACCTCTAGAGACGCCGGTGACACCAGCAACCACCACAGCACCGTCGCAGATTAGCGTCGAGGACTTCATGGGTCTTCCTGGACGAGAGAGGTTGACTAGACTCCATCCAGACCAGCTAGGTAGAGACAGATGGTAAGTTTTTTGTTCTATTTATGTTTTTTTTTTAACAAATTTAATTTAATTGCGACTAATGTTACATTTTTTCCCGTAGGTTTGGTGATTCTCGCAGCGGGATTTCGAAGTCCCTCAACAAGATGGAAAACTCTATGCTCAACCGTCCTTATGCGACGTACACCGCCATGCCACTGGAAGATCAAGATATGTGGTTTCGCCAATTTGCGGTAAGTCATCTGTTTTCACAATTTTTACTTTCATTTAAATTATTATTATTTATATTTAATTTTTCTTTTTGCAGCAAGAATTTAGGTGGGACCCACACATGACCTC
The DNA here is from genome assembly GCA_963576765.1 of Draba incana. Classification (NCBI taxonomy): domain Eukaryota; kingdom Viridiplantae; phylum Streptophyta; class Magnoliopsida; order Brassicales; family Brassicaceae; genus Draba; species Draba incana. The sequence continues at coordinate 44,108,085 of OY755204.1, forward strand.
TCTGGTCAGGCGGGAATTCGACTCTTATGCAGCACTGCACTACTCGAAGAAGGTGTTCGAGTGGAAGGATAAGTGGCTACACGGTGAGGTGCCAAAGGAGATGGTTGAGAAGCCGGACTTGTGGAACGGGTTCATCGCCTATTGGCAACTAGAGGCTACCAAGGACACCTCTACATATCACTCTAGCAACCGGAACAGCCAGCGCAACGGCAAGGGACCTTCCACCCACAACCTTGGAGCTACGAGCAAGAAGACAAAGGTTAGGGATATGGTAAGTTTTTTTATATACGTCTTCATTTTTATTAATTTTTTTTTTATATACATTTATATTATTAAATAAATATCTAACAACTGCAGGCTAAGAAGTTGGGTCGGGATCCCAACAACTTGGAACTTCTGCTAGCGACACACATCGACAAGAATGGTGTTGTCCAAGATCAGGTAGCTCGGGAGATTCAGGAGAGCGTCCAAAGAATGGAAGATGAGTACATTATGTCTCAGCCATCCGTCGAAGGAACCCCTCCCATCACCCAAGCCCCGGACGACATCATCAACCAATTCGTCTTAAAGGTATGTAAAATTTAAAATAGTTTTCAAGTCTTTTTCATTTACAATTTTATTTGTTCCGCAGGTTGCTCCGCAGAGCAAAGGGCGGCTTTATGGTCTTCCCGACGATGCGGGATCATCGGGGTCTTCTTGTTACTACAGCGAGACATCCGACCTGAGAGCCTAGATGAAGGAAAAGGACGTCGAAATTGAAGATTTGAAGACGACGGTCCAACAGATACGAGATGTACAAGCCGCCCTAGAAGCCGAGCGGGAAAAGGAGAGAGCCGAGCGGGACAAGGACAGGGAGAAGATGCAACGGATGATGGAGTACTTGGGCCGCAACCCGGATTTTCTGGGGGGGCCCACCATTTAGATTTTTATTTTCAACGTTTTTGTAAAACAATATTACTTTTTATTTTTACTTTTAATTTTATTTTAATTTCTCCTTTAAATTTTATTTTAATTTAAATAATTCAAATTTTAAATTTTAAATTTATATTAAATTAATTATTATTTAATTTATTATAATTTTTAATAATTTCTACGAATACGTCGAAAATCTGTCGGAAATAGATCCGTCGGAAAGCTGTCGGAAATAAAGCCGTCGGAAAGCTGTCGGAAATAAAGCCGTCGGAAATCTGTCGGAAAGTCGTCGGTTTACATGTAATCGGAACTCGTCGGAAATCAGTCGGAAACAAAACCGACAGATTTCCGACAGTGACATTTCCGACGGAATTCCGACGTCTCGCCGGACTCCGGCAGGATGTCGGAATTCCGTCGGAAATAAAGCCGTCGGAAATCTGTCGGAAAATTTTGACGGATTTCTGACAGAATTACCATTTTCGACAAGATAGAAACGGCAGACAAATCCGTCGGAAATCTGTCGGAATATGCGTTTTTCGACAGACTTCCGACGGATATATCCGTAGGATTCTCGCTGTTTTCTTGTAGTGATGGTACCATTTGCTATATAAAAAAGACCAGTGGATATTATTGACGGTTGGATACTGCAAGGAATCTTCAAATGTGAAGATATGGCAAAGATTCGGAAAAAATAATAATTATAGAAAAACCATTTGCTAATTAAAAAAGACTAGTGGACATTATTGTTATGTCGTAAACTCTTCGTCAACCTTCAATTTTCTTTACTTGAGATATTTTACCAACCAAATTTACTCTGACTAGATGAGAACCCGCGCAAACGCGCGTGTTTTGTCTATTCCGAAGGTTTGAAAATTTCGAAATTGAAAAAATATTGTCTAATGCATAACCTATCGTTTTTGAAATGCTATAAACAATATTACAAACCATTACAAGTAAAAATTACGTAAGAAGGGTTTTATCAAATATTTGACGTTAACACTATGGAATTAAGAGTTCTCAAATTTTGTCCAGAACAGAACTAAATTGTTGGCATTACAAGAATTGTATGTCTATAAGATATTCAAATTTATAAAGAACAGGTTTAAACATTTCTAGAGAAGATTTTTTAACTTTTTTGTTTCAAAAGGAGTAACTTTTGTAATAATTTTTTTTTGCCAATTCAAAAGATTTAGCTTTCGTTTGAACACTACTCAATGCATATTTGAGATTTAAGAGGAATCTTGGATAAACCAAACCCAAAACCAATTTTTGTGTTGTATCACAATATAAGGTCAAATCTCATAACCAAGTACGCACTTAGCTTTCAAAGGATATTAAAGTGAAAATTTTGGTATTACAAGAACTTGAATATATTATAAAATCATGATGAATTACTCACTAGTTAATTTGCCAAATATACACTAACTGGCATATGCTTTTACGACGAACATTATAATTGATTAAGCAGTGTGTATGTATCAAATTATTCGAAAGGGGACACTATAATGGAACACTAACTGGCAACTGCTCTAACCCATTCCAACACTATAATGAATCAAAAGAGAAAGTAGAAAAGGCATACACATATACATTGACACCCTCTAGAAGTCAAAGTCGAAAGCTTTGCCGTAGAGTTTGAGATGAGAAATGTACCAGAGGTGTTGGAAGGAGATGGTGAGTGATAATAGAGAAACTGGCTGGCCCTTTCAGTTTTGAATCGTTTTTGGTTTGCCTTCTAAAAGGATTCCATGGCAAGAGAACAATATCTGAATTCTTTATCGATCCTTAATTTTCTTTTACTAATCGGGATAGTAAAATCATTGTCGACTCTGCCTTCTCCACCTCCATGCTTACATCTGATCTGCCGCTTTTTCTTTTTAATTTGACCGCAAAAGCAAGGAAAACGTTCAATCTATAACTTAATCTGCAATAGAGACAACTGTAAACCAGAAAAATTGAGATATTACCCCAAAAACAATGGATCAAGTTTGTTATGTCAAGCATATCTTGGTGAGTCTGGGACATAATCAATCGGAGATGATGACACTGGGGCTGCTTAGTCACTCACATGTTCCATGCTCCAGACCACTTGGTGACGTTAATACTCATTCTTCCCATAAATGCATAAATAAAACTAAAAATTAAAGTAACACCATTAATAGAATGAATAAGATATGTTTTACTACTAACCTTATTCCACTAGGTCACGAAATACAGTGATAATTAAAGCAAAACATATAACTGCCATACTGGATTCAGTAACTTGGAGTTTTGAGCAAAAGGATGAATTATAGAATCACTAAAACGTGCACCTGATCTAGGTTAATGAGAAGTAACAACCAACTTAGATTGGTTCATCCATGGATAAACAGAGACATGAGAAGGTAAATGAACCACAAGTAATAAGAATTAGCTATAGAGAACTGGAAAACAAAATATCATGGAAGGATCGGAGAGGGGAGTAAAAGAACTTATAAACTCATTAGCCACAAGATTACGCATAATTGATTGTACAAAGCAACATCAGAAGTTTATAACTAGATTCACAACCAAAATTGAATATTTAAATCGATTTTGAAATCAAACCTTGACTAATTTGAGGAAAAAGTAGCTCATTACAAACATGAAGAACAAACCACACAATCTGATCCATACAAACTGGCCATTTCTTCTACACAATATGATTCAACCACCGGACCGAGATGTTGTGGTTATGATATGCATAAGTACATGAGAAACCAACATCTCTTCTCCTACCATTAACTTTGACACTCCCATCAATCTAGCATTGATATAAAACAATATGACAACCTTGAGACATGGATATAAACAATGATAAGGTTAGTTGAGAGAGGTGGTGCTTAACATAATTGTAAGTTCAGTATCTATAAAGTTGGACACTCTTAGCATGATTTCTACTAAGATTCACTCTAACTCATAAGCACAGTTATGAGCTTGATGCTAACTTCTCCATTCTAAATTTATGGTAGATACATAAGCTATGAGGCCGATAAAAGTAGATTCTTAACAGTTATTTCCTCCTCGACATGATTTATTTGTTCAAACACGAACTTTGCCTTAGGCCCTTAGCTTATAGTGAAGATTCAAGAATATAAATGACTGATAGTAATGCTGGTTCATTTTGATGAATTTGGTTTAATCCGGTAATCCTAAATCGGTGAATAAGTTATAAGCAAAACAAAACTACATTTTGGTTGAACTTGATTGGTTTAATCCGGTTATGTATTGTTTTATCTTAATTTGGTTTTAGTGAGTAGAACCTCAATAAATAAGATCAAGTTTTCCAAAAATTGACAAGCAGGCCCAACCAAAGTAAGGTTAAGGCCCACACGCCTCTTTTAATATGTTCGTCAGATACAGTGTTGGCACGATCCGCCGTCTCTTAACGATCATTGACGCATCGCCCCAAACTCATTCCTTATTTATAGCCTAGCGGAAACACAACATTTTAGAATTGTATCGATGTGGGACAAAAGTCACGTTTCGGACTTTCCATTACAAGCTTCATCATAAAATGAGGATGACGATTCCTCCACCATCGTCTCCTCAGCCTTCGCCTCCGGTTCCTTCTCATGGTGAAATTGATCAGAGTACATCGGAGCTTTCTTATGCGATTGTAATCAGAGTACATCGGAGCGTTCTATGGATTGTAATCTCACTTCGTTATGCGATCATATTCAATCGGAAGGTTTCGGCTCTGGTTCATTTTCCGATGTTGTTGTCAAAGCCATGGGATCGAGCTACCATCTCCACCGACTGATTCTATCTCGTAGCTCTTACTTCAGGTAATTTGAATTTCCGATTTACAACGAAGATCAACTCGAATAATCTGGGTTTCCACTTGATAAGTGATAGAATTTTGATTGAATGGTGAAATTGTTGAATTCGGAAATTGATATTGTTACACCATGGATTTGGCCAAAGGCAAAATCCTACTCCCAGCCCATCAAGCAGGAAAGCCCAACTCATTACTTTGTTAAATATGCTTGGTTACTTTATATCTTAGTATAGTTACTTTATACTCATTAAGGGTTACTTTATGAACATATGGTTAGAATGTAACCATATGTATCAAAAGCCTAATCTCAATGTACTATATATAGTTGTACCATCACTTGTGTACAACTAAGGTGGAATATACTAAACGTTTTGCCTAGAACAATTTATTCTCTCTAAAAACCCGGACTTCCCACTCGGTTACTGTTCATCCGAGCGGACTCCATCATATTCATACAAGCTTCCTTTTTCCATTTTTACAAAGATCCCCTCTTTTTTAAATACACCAATTTCAGATTTGGATCTGATCCCCTTTTTGATACAATAATTTCAGAGCTAATACAATTCTTTTATCTACAAACCTGCTCTCTACATTCTCTTTCATCATTTTTGTACATTCTGCTCGGGTTTACTATTCCCATAAAACCTACTCGGAACCCCCAGAAGGCTACCTGCTCGGAACCCCCAGAAGGATTCCTGCTCGGAACCCTAGAAGGATTCCTGCTCTCATCCCTAGAAGGATTCCTGCTCGGAACCCCAGAAGGATTCCTGCTCTCATCCTCAGAAGGATTCCTGCTCGAAACCCCAGAAGGATTCCGGCTCTCATCCCCAGAAGGATTCCTGCTCTCATCCCAGAAGTGCCTGCTCTCCCGAGGCAGCACACTTATTCTTCCTACTCTCATCTACCATCTTTCCTTTACAAAGAATCCTCGAACCTATTACAAATTAAGTATCGATCTCGATCTTGAGTTGAACATTTGGCGCGCCAGGTAGGGGTTCCTCCTCGAAGATCTCTTTTTACACATAAAGATGGTAGATCCAAACAAAGACAAACTCTCGATCACAATCCGGCCAAGCATCGATGTAGATAGCCGCTCCCGTCGACCAAACTCAGGTTGCCTGCTCCCGAGCAGCATCCAGGTCGCCTGCTCCCGAGCAGCATCCAGGTCGCCTGCTCCCGAGCAGCATCCCGGTCGCCTGCTCCCGAGCAACATCCGGGTCGCCTGCTCCCGAGCAGCATCTGGGTCGCCTGCTCCCGAGCAGCATCTGGGTCGCCTGCTCCCGAGCAGCATCTGGGTTGCCTGCTCCCGAGCTGCATCCGGGTCGCCTGCTCCAGAGCAGCATCCAGGTCGCATGCTCTCCGCGCAGCATCCAGGTCGCCTGCTCCCGAGCAGCATCTGGGTCGCCTGCTCCCGAGCTGCATCTGGGTCGCCTGCTCCCGAGCAGCATCCAGGTCGCATGCTCTTCGCGCACCATCCAGGTCGCCTGCTCCCGAGCTGCATCTGGGTCGCCTGCTCCCGAGCTGCATCTTGGTCGCCTGCTCCTGAGCAGCATCCAGGTCGCATGCTCTCCACGCAGCATCCAGGTTGCCTGCTCCCGAGCAGCATCTGGGTCGCCTGCTCCCGAAAAGCTCCCAGCTTACTTTCCATCGATCCGTTTGAATTACAAACAGCTCCGAGCTCATTTACATCGATACTCTGGCCAAGTACTCGATCAATAGGTCTTACTCGGGTGGCCCACCATAGCTAAACCCGAGTAGGATCAAAACACGTGTCTCTCATAAATGCAGTACCGAAATAATCTACAATCCAAACTTGAAAAGTCCACCACAACTTTATCGAATATGATAAAAGCCGGGCCCAGTCCCGCATGAGGCCTAAGAACGTGTAAGAACTTTAAGCCGAACACTTCTCGCACGCTTAACCATGAGACGGACTCTAGTCGTAAGCCGGGTTCCAACCCACAGACGAATCGATCCGACCACTCCATCATGCGAGCCCGGTCGGATGAAAACCAATCAAACAACGGATCCGTTCCCTAGGTTCTCAAAATGCCTAAGCTTTAAAACTTAGCCACTTTAAGAACATACGAAAATGCCTAAGCTCTAAAACTTAGCCGCATTGAGAACATACGAAAATTCCCAAGCGTGCTTCCTCAAAGCGTGCTCTCCCAAGCGTGCTTCCTCGAGCATGCTCTCCCAAGCGTGCTCTCCCAAGCGTGCTTCCTCAAAGCGTGCTCTCCCAAGCGTGCTTCCTCGAGCGTGCTCTCCCAAGCGTGCTTCCTCAAAGCTTGTTCTCCTTAGCGTGCTTCCTCAAGCGTGCTCTCCCAAGCGTGCTTCTTCAAAGCGTGCTCTCCCAAGCATGCTTCCTCAAGCGTGCTCTCCCAAGCGTGCTTCCTCAAGCGTGCTCTCTCAAGTGTGCTCTCCCAAGCGTGCTCTCTCAAGCGAGCTCTCTCAAGCGCGCTCTCAGCTTGTAAAGTTCTGCTGTCAAACTTTCCTCCTCTCCGACCTGCTCGCTAAGATTCCAATCAAACTCAGCAAGCTCGTGCCCCAAGCGATTCGTCCCCTCATCATTATGTTTGGCACTCTTTTCCCTTAGTAGTGGTTTTGTCCCAAAGGGTTTTCCCTACTAAGGTTTTAATGAGACCATCATCTTGATTCTCCAAGTTCGCACTTCACTTCTCCAAGACCAGTTGATCTTCCTGCTTTGCCCAACTCATTACTTTGTTAACTATGCTTGGTTACTTTATATCTTAGTATAGTTACTTTATGCTCATTAAGGGTTACTTTATGAACATATGGTTAGAATGTAACCATATGTATCAAAAGCCCTAATCTCAATGTACTATATACAGTTGTACCATCACTTGTGTACAACTAAGGTGGAATATACTAAACTTTTTGCCTAGTACAATTTATTCTCTCTAAAAACCCGGACTTCCCACTCGGTTACTGTTCATCCTAGCGGACTCCCTCATATTCATACAAGCTTCCTTTTTCCATTTTTACAAAGATCCCCTCTTTTTTTAATACACCAATTTCAGATCTGGATCTGATCCCCTTTTTGATACAATAATTTCAGAGCTAATACAATTCTTTTATCTACAAACCTGCTCTCTACATTCTCTTTCATCATTTTTGTACATTCTGCTCGGGTTTACTATTACCAGAAAACCTGCTCGAAACCCCCAGAAGGCTACCTGCTCGGAACCCCAGAAGGATTCCTGCTCTCATCCCTAGAAGGATTCCTGCTCTCATCCCCAACCCTAGATGGATTCCTGCTCTCATCCCCAGAAGGATTCCTGCTCTCATCCCAGAAGTGCCTGCTCTCCCGAGGCAGCACACTTATTCTTCCTACTCTCATCTACCATCTTTCCTTTACAAAGAATCCCCGAACCTATTACAAATTTAGTGTCGATCTCGATCTTGAGTTCAACAGATATGTTTGATTTTGATTACGAATTATGCAATTTTTGCTAGGACTATGCTTCAAGGTCCATGGAAAGAAGCAAGTTCTCCTGTTGTAAACTTACTTGTGGATGATAAAAATGTTAACGGCATCATCCTAAGCTTGATGATGATAATGCCTTTCGTGTTTTGGCTGCGGCGTCGTTTTTGGACCTTCAGGTATTCTTGATTTTTAACATCTTTGTTTTTTGATGAAAGAGTTTTATGGGCTTTTTCTTCTGCAGGATTTGTGTGCAATATGCACTGATTTTATTATTTCTGAGCTGAGGACTTCAAACTTCTTGGCTTATCAGGTTTGAGAAATCCAGTCGTGTATAGTGGAGCTACTGTTGGGATGTCAGTAGGGACTGAGTGGGAGAACGCAAGCTGTACCATATTACTCGAGACAAGGACACCTTTGTGTCACTTTCCTCCCTTTCGTTTTGGGTAATGTTTCCATCTTGTTTACTGTCACTCCTTGCTTTGTCCTGTTTGATAAATGGTTCCTCTCAGCTGTGTCTTTTTCGTTGTCTGCAGAATTAAATTTGAGGATGTCCATAGACTTGCCAACGATCATGTAGAGCATTCTCCTGACCCGTCTGGTATGACAAAGTGTTAAGGGCTGCTTTGATGCATTGCAGCATAGTTTCCTTATGAAACCCGTATTTCATACCTATGTGTATTTGATACATATATTCTCCTCTGTACTGCAGTTGATCTGCCCGTCGAAAAGAGAAGCAATGTTGTTTGGGAGCTTTAAGCAGAGAGGAACTCTTTTGCCCAGAACTCCCAAAGGGTCTAGATGTTCTTAAACTCATTCTCGTGGCTTCGTGATAGATGCTCCTTCTTTGGAGTGCTTCGGTATTGTTGATTAAAGGCGTGGGTTTTTTTTTTATCTTTGAGAGTAATACACCTAACATTGTAAAGGCTAATGTTGACGTCATTGATATTCGGTCAAGCGGCTCAATCTATGTTTAGGAACCTCAAAGGTAATATTATGTTGCTAACTTTTAAGATGTTGTTTACATTGTGATACATTCTTGCTTATTTTTGTGATTTAATCTACATTGGCTATGTTTTTATGTTGTCTCTTATGCAGGATGCATATCCTGTTGGTAGTATCTACTGCAATCTTTATTGAAATGAATACTTAGATAGATAATATAACCAGAGAGATTACAATGAGTTTATATAGAAGGGGAAAGAAGATGAAGAGAGTAGAAGATGAAGAGAGAAGAAGACGTAAAGCTAATCTAGAGAAATAGCAAAGTCAAAGATAATAAACAATATTCCTTAACATGCCCCCTCAAGATGGGCGGGACGAAGTGAGACCAATCTTGGAGAAAAGAGGAGCAAAGCGAGAGTGAGGTAGAGGTTTAGTAAGTTCATCAGCAAGTTGATCAGCAGAAGAAACACAAGTGACGCGAAGAATACCATTTTGAACCAGATTACGAATGTGATGATAAGCAACAGCTACATGCTTCATTCGAGAATGAAATATCGGATTGGCCGAAAGAGAAGTAGCACCAACATTATCACAGTATATGGCCGGAACCCAAGAAAAAGAAATACCAAGTTCTTGAAGCAGAGAGAGAACCCATTGAACTTCAGACGCTGTGTCAGCAACAGATTTGTACTCTGCCTCCTTTGAAGAGCGAGCAATCGTTGGTTGCTTCTTGGCAGACCATGAAACCAAATGTTGACCGAGGTAGACTAAATAAGCACCAGTGGAAGAGTAATCATCCTTGTTGCCAGCCCAATCCGCATCCGAATAGGCATGAAAAGACAAAGAATTGGAAGAGGAAAAGAATAAACCTTTTGTTCGTGTGCCACAAAGATAGCAAAGAATCCGCTTGGCAGCACTCCAATGTTCTGTGGTAGGCTGATGCATATATTGAGACAGCTTATTAACACCAAACGCAATGTCAGGACGAGTAATGAACCGAAATCAGTTCCTGAATGTGGCTCCTTTGTCTGATTCTTCTGTGGCTCCTTTGAAGCATCGCGCCCGTGCTGGAATGAACCGAAATCAGTTCCTGAATGTTTGTTATCGAGTCTTGAAACTCTTGAGTGGGTAAAATATAATGGAGCAGAAGAAGAGAAAGAAGTGACGGCATTCTTATTGAGAAACGGAAGCTGTTTAAAGAAGGTAATTGTCTCCTCTAACTCCACGGACTCCAACAAGAAGAAACTTGAGATGCTCAAGGATTTGTCCTTGTCAATCAGGCGTTCACCTACATGTCAGCTTGTATTCAACTAATGGTTCCCGAGTGTTTGACCTGAATCTTAGTTTCATATTGATTTTAACAAGACGGAAAAACCATTTTCTTTTCCTGAATCTTAGTTTCATATCGGAATTAACAAGACGGAAGAACCATTGTCTTTTCCTATTTTTTTGTCCACTGTCTAAGCTTATTTAGCGGCATACCAGTTCTGAGCACATTTTGCATCAACCGATAAATCGACCGAGAGAATATTCCTTCCGTTAAAGGGTTTCGACATGCATTCCACAACTATATCCTTGGCGATTTTATCTGACTCCATTGGTCCTTCCAAGATTACTTCATCATGGATCTGTAGAAGCAATCTCCAACCAAGCTCATTTAACTGTTGATTTGTCGATATTTCCAACATTGCACACATTAAAAACATCAGCTGCACTTCCCTGTAGTGTGTGGATCAAAGTTGAGATTGACGTTTTAAGAGACGAAAATAGTATATGATAAGAAAAATGTAAACCTGGACTGGAGTGTAGATTGCTGCTCTTTGGATATGATTCATATGAGCAATTGACTCATATGCCGGGAATCTATGAGCCCTTACTAATAAAGTTAGTACGTACCCATCGTCTTTCAGAGCTTCCGTCTTACGAAGTTCTTGCCATTTCCTTACTTCTTGTCTTTCATTGTACCAGAGATTGATTGTCTCCTCAGCTTCTTCCCTTGAAACCTTTTGAGATGATAAAAATGACTTAATAAGCAAGTTTATATAATAAACCAATTAGTTTCATTGTTCTACCTTCCAATGTCTAGAAAGCCCGATCGCGGTATCCCCATATGCAATTGAATAGTTGAGCATCTTAGCTTTTCTTCTCTCTAACGAAAACGCGTCCTGCGTATTTAAAACATCAAAAATGTGTCATCTAACAATCAAAATCCAAGATTTACGACTCTTCCGGAAAAAAATTAATAACATTTTTTTAAGAATCCAAACCTTCAATAATGGCAATGGTGGCTTGTCTTCTCCAGGTTGTGGATGCCATTCAAGGAGCACTTGCCCTTTCTCTACGGCTTCATGAATATGCGGATACATATTCATGGCGGTCCTCGAGTGGATATCTCCGCCTGCTTTGAAAACTTCCATCATGCTTTTGCAACCAGCAAGATGTGGCAGAATTCTAAGTTCCAGCTAAAGATAGAGACAATATTATATATGGTCAATGAGTGAACCAGTTTATGAAAAAGTTTCTACAAGTACCAGACTCTAGAGATTTTAGTATATTCACCTGCCGATAATCAGCGACAATGAGGGAGTTTCCAGACGCTGCTACAAACGCTTTATGTATCTTGTACCGATCCTTCTCCAAAGCAGGTTGGTTCTAGAGATATATGGAACAAATTTTACATGTAATTGTAAGATCATAAGTTACTTAAGTGACAAGACCATTTCAATTAAAATTCTCTATTAGCTCTTTGCACATATTTTCGAATCACTTTTTACATTTTATCAAAATTATAACACCAGACAAAATTTCCTACATGTTGGCCTTACAACTCAAGTTAATTGCTTCTTAAATAGAGTTTAAGCAATGTTGATTTGAAAGGAAAAATATCACAAAGTTTCGTAATATATATACCTGTAAATTTGGCCTTGTAGCTGATAAGCGTCCAGTTTTAGTATTGATATTCAGGGAACAATGGACACGACCATCTTTGCCTGATACATTACTTCCCTAAAAAAAATGACATAAACATCAACCTGGAGGGAAAGAGATGAGCAGCTTAAAATTTATGAAAAAAAATAAATAAAAAATACCTGTAAAGGAAGAATAAAATTTGCGATGTAAGAATATATAGACCAAACTTGACACAATGAAGAAATAGCATGAAATGCCTCCTTTCCCCTTTCACCCCCTCCAAATGCAACATATGTTGTTCCATAAGCACATGTGTCGTCGGCGTTAACATCTTTATTCCTCTTATTTGTTTTCGGTGGCTTAGCGTCATCATCAGAAATTTCTTCTAGTGAAATATCGAAAACATTTCCAGCTAAGGATTTCAAAGTATCCCAGCTAACATAGGGCCAACCAGTAGCATCAAAATTTTCAGTCGATAGGGGACTGCCGCCAATCCTATGCAATTTGATTTTTTGGAAAATTTTCACCTTTTTTGGCCTTCTTCAATAATCTTATCAATATTTCGAACTTTGAAAAGTTTTTCAACTGGAAAGCACATCATCATTTTCGCTATCGAAGAAAATAAACACAACTTAGTATCCATACAACTAAGCACTAAAGAGACTACTTGTTAACATAGGAGAAGAATACCTGTTAGAAATGCCATCAAAAAAGAGTTGACGCAATTGTGTGCCACTGCGAACATTCATATACTTTGCATTGGGGCAATACTTAGCGGCCCAATTTCGAAACCTAATAACACCAATTTCTTGTTCTGCTTTGGCTACTTTCTCTATCTCACCAAGATATTTCCTATCTACCAGTATTCCTTGCGCTTCCATTTTAATGAGAAGTTGACCAAAGGTTCGCCAGTACTTATGGTAAAAGTCCAGCATTGTCCTTCCTAAAATCGGCTTTCCATCAAGACGCCATTCCTTCAATTCCAGTTTCTTTGTCATGTGCTCGTAAAGTTTCAGCGTGCTTATCGCAGAGTACGATATCCAAGCTTCTCGCTGTTCTCGCTGAAGCTCTTCAACAGGGGGAATGACGACAATTTTCCCTTCGAAATCGAAATCATCTTTTTTCCTGCCAAAAATAGTCTTCATTGAAATTTTACCAAGGAACGTTGCTTCCTCACCAAGAACTTTTGAGTCACTTGTAAGGGCTTCAAGTGAATAATCACCTTCTGACCGTCTTCCGGAATCCCACAACCGTGCCATGTGCATTGTGTCGGCATGAAAACCAGAAATCTCAATTCCATAGTTCCTAAAAATGTTGCTATTAAAACTGTAGTTGTGCCAGACCTGAAACAAAGAAAGCCAACCTTATCAGGGTTTATCTAAGGATTACCTAAAAGTTCCACTAAAACACACAACAAAAAATGTGCTACTCCCTCCATTTCATAATACATAATGTTTTAGTTAAAAGAGAAAAAAAATTGAAACAGAATTATTTATTAGTATAAGTCACACATTATTTAATAAAGGTTATGAAACATGAAAAAACTTGTATATTATGAAACGGAGAGAGTATAATATTATGAAGAAACAATCGAGATTAAACCTCACTTTTCTGATGGATGAGTCTTCAAAATAGGTTTAAACACGGACAACACCTCCCTGCCATTTTCACCAAGAACATCTACCCACACGCACGATTTTCCATCCAAGTCTGCTTCTAACCCACACAAATACTGAAACATATCAACTCACCATGGTCAACGGGTGTTTCATCCTTCACCTTAATCCCAGACACCTATAAGCATTGAATAATCACAAAGGTAAGAGAGCATTATATATTACAAGGAAATTTTCAGAAAAAGAAACCCACCACTGTATAGCAAGAATGCTCAAGATTCCTATATTGAGTCATAAGCTTAGCCACAACATTTTTTGCAGCCAGTAGATTATCAACTACAAGAACCTTGTCATATAATTTCTTGAGAGTTTCTTTATCAACGTTTCTAAATGGTGGAATATTGTAAGGGGCCCTGTACTTGTATTCAGTAGCGTAACCGCAGTCGTCAAAGGTGTAATCATCAAGATATATTACTATTTCTTGATCGGCATCAAAGAGGTAGACTTGGTTAGAGGACATGAAGGGAAAAGAGCTAGCGGGGACACAGAAAGGTTCAGAGTGTGAAAGGAAAATGCAGAGATCTCCGATATCTTCGGTAAGAAGAGCGTTTCCTTTTTCGTCTACCTTGTAAAGTATCTTAAGAACAAAACTCTCTTTAAAGAATAACTCTCTTTATATATGTTTAGAAACTTAACTCAAAACTAAACATAAGTTTTCTTAGTTCTTAGATGATTTGTATATTTTGGGATGATGTTCTCTACAATGAGAAACTATATTTATAGGGGAGATGAGAAGGGGTTGGTGAAGTGTGAATGAGTGAACCAACATTGTTGACAACAAAATCAACCTCCCATTTTTGACAACCTCCATTTTTGACCACCACCTTTCTTGACCATTGATATCTTAGGTTGTAAGTCATCTGGAAGCTTATCCAACATTCTCCCTCGTAAGCTTCGTTGACTTCATCTTGGACATGTCTTGAACTTCTATCAAGTTTCTCATCTCACCAAACTTGATTCGCACCAATGCCTTAGTTAAAATGTCCGTCTTTTGCTTAACTCTAATTTGATCATTTCCAATGCGAGCCACCGGTGCAATATCCTCATCAAAATCTATGTTGGATTCTTGTACATATCCTTTTACTACAAGCCGTGCCTTGTTCTTCTTGATTGTACCTTCCGCATTCTTCTTGATTTTGAAAATCCACTTAAGACCAATAACTTTAACTTCAATTGGCTTCTCAACGTACGGCCAAGTCTTGTTCTTGTTAATCGAATCAGTCTCCTCTAGACACGCCTTTGTCCATTCCATAGAGCCTTTCACTTCTTCATAACCCAACGGTTGATGGTCTGATCGTCTTAGTTGAAGTTGGATCTGTGGTAGCTCAACTCCGAGCTGAGGTAGCTCACCTCCTTCTCGAGGTTGGTGCTGAGGTTGGTGCTGAGGTAACTCACCTCCGTCTCGAGATAACTCACCTCCATCTTGAGGCTCTTCTTGTTCTTCTTCTTCTACGATCCTTGAGTGTAAGCAAATTGTTTTTCTGATTCTGAGATTTGTCTTGTAAAGTCTATTAGGAGATCTCATTACTTTCACCAAGAGTCTTTCACTTCGATCATGTACCGTTAAGTAATCTTGCCTCATCCGCATATCACACCCGACCTCCGTAGCTTGTCCTAAGCTTAGAATATTGCTCTTAAGATCCGGAATGTAGTAAATATCGGAGACAAGAATTTGTTCATCCGTTTTACTTTGAAATAGAATCGACCCCTTCCCTTCTATTTCTACACACGAACCATCTCCAAACTTCACCGTGCCTTTGATGTTCTCGTTAAGCTCGGAGAAGTAAGTCTTGATCCCCGTCATGTGATTACTTGCTCCGTTATCAAGATGCCACACTCCCTCTTCTCCTTCTTTGGATTCGTAGTTCTTTGGTACGACCTTTTCTTCATTGAAGACCACGATTTCATGCATATAAACTGCTATGTCGGCTTCTTCCGTCTCCACTTTATGTGCTTCTTGTATCTTATATGTTCTTTCAGGACATGCTGAAGCAAAGTGACCAGGTTTGTCACATCTATAACAAATCACTCTCGATCTATCTCTCTCTTTGTGTTGATTTTGATCAGATTGATCTGTGCTATGTCCTGAGTCAAATCCTCTGCCTCCTGAGTTATATCCTCTGCCTCGGCTTTTACCTTTGTATCCCTTGCCTCCACTTCCACGTCCTCTCCCTCGAGAACTTGTGTAGTGTTGATCCGTATTAGCAAACATCAGTTTGCTTTGTGTCTCTTCACGATTCTCCTCATCGAGAATTCGTTCCTCATAGGCCTTGAGTCTCCCTATGATGTCTTCAAAGCCAGTTGTGTTCAAATCAAGAACTTGCTCTAACGATGCGATGATGACTATGAACTTGGTTCTTGGTAAACTATTAAGGAACTTCTTCACAAGTTTTGATTCCTCGATAGCTTGTCCAAGAGCCGCTGATTTTGATGCTAGCTCCGATAACTTTCCCACAAAGCTATCGATTTTATCGGTGTCCTTCATCTTAAGTCGATCAAACTCTGACATTAAAGTTTGAAGCCTCGCTTCTTTAACACGTTCTGCACCTAGGTTACGTGACTTGATTGCTTCCCATATTCCTTTGGAAGTTTCTTGTTTGCCTACTTGCAAAATAAGATCCTCCGGGATAGCTTGAAACAATAATCCTATCGCGATATTGTTTTTATCCGCATCCTCCGTTCCAGGTTTGATTGTGTCCCAAACTTTGTATATCTTCAACAAAACTTTCATTCGCATAGCCCATACCGTGTAGTTTGTTGCGTTGAGTATAGGAAATTGAATCGATGGTGGAGTAAGCTCCTTTGGACGTGTTGGTGTTGTCTTGTCTCCCATGGCTCGGTCACGACAACTCTCTGCTCGTATTATCTTCACAGGTTACAAGATCAAAACGCTCTGCTACCAAATAAAGTATCTTAAGAACAAAACTCTCTTTAAAGAATAACTCTCTTTATATATGTTTAGAAACTTAACTCAAAACTAAACATAAGTTTTCTTAGTTCTTAGATGATTTGTATATTTTGGGATGATGTTCTCTTACAATGAGAAAATATATTTATAGGGGAGATGAGAAGGGGTTGGTGAAGTGTGAATGAGTGAGCCAACATTGTTGACAACAAAATCAACCTCCCATTTTTGACAACCTCCATTTTTGACCACCACCTTTCTTGACCATTGATATCTTAGGTGGTAAGTCATCTAGAAGCTTATCCAACACCTTGAATACAAATAAATGTTGGATTTCTTATTGAGTCAACACACTTGGTCATCTTATGGGTCTTCTTGTACGAATTAACTAAGAAAGTATCGCCCGTGGATCGTGACTCAACCAAGTGTTCTCTCCTGAAGAGAGAATCCAGACTCTTTCTCATGGTGTGCTCAATATTGTCAAGATAGCGCAACCTCTGCACCTTGGGTTTGTGGTGGTATGTGCGAGGATCCCATGATCCAATGATGTGGCCTCCAGAACCGGGAATGCGAAACATGTCTTCTTTCTTGGAAAACATGACATGGGAGGAGAAGAAGCAAGGGTTTTCGATTGTAATGTTGGTCCACTCGGGTTTCGTTTGAGCCGGTCTACAAAAACTTAGTTGATTTCCCAAGAACTTGATAGCCACAACACAATCTTCATCCTCAGGAGATGATGAGGACATTGCTACATTAGTGGCTATTCGGGTTTGGCAAGGAGGCGGCAGAGGAGGCAGTGAAATACATTTTGGGATTGCTATAAGGTTTAAATCATTGTGGAGACGCACAATTCCATCGTCTTTCAAAGTAGCTATCCAGCCATGAGAAGACCCAATATTTTCCTCCACCAACTCTAGAGGCACCTTCTTTTCTAGACTAGAGGTCCAAGAAAGATTAGCATACCAAACAACTGGTTTTTCCGAGACCGTTTCCACATGGATGAGCGAACCTGATGCTAAAAGGACGGCTTTGCAGCAACGAAGGTGAAGATCTTACCAACACAGGGCGGAGTGAGGATCGACTTAGAAGCAGAGACATGACTAGTGATTGGGAAAAAATAGCCCTAATTGAAGAATTGGTTATTTACGAAAATATATACATAGGAAGAGACTTGCTCATCAAGTTTTTTTTCTCACATATTTGTTATTATCATATTTTTGTTTTGTTATTGTCGTTTATTATCTTACATAGATTAGGACCCGCATGAATACGCGGATAAAAATATACTAAAAAATATTGATATAAATATTTAAATTCTAAATTGCAACCCGCTGAATTATCAAGTTTTTTTGAAATACTCTTTAAATATGAAGGTTAAATCTTGAAAATCAATTCATATCTTACTTCTCATGTCTTAATTCATATCATGCGGATTCAAAAAAATATGTAACCGAAATATTCAAATCATGTTCTTAATAAAAAAGGAAGGGAATTATATTCTTACCAATATATTAGATATGTAATAAAATTATTAAAAACTATTCAAATAATATAGAGTTAAATAAAAGAAAATTCATTAAATTCACTAAAGTTCTATAGATAAATAATCTCATTAAAGACCCGTAAAAAAGTATTTTATAAATAATTTTGGTAATATCACGTATAAATCCATGATCGATAAATCTTATCGAGTCTTTGTCATAGTCGAATTTTTTTTATCTTCTTTGTTTTATGAATATATTTATAGATGTAATTTTTTTTTTAAGCTTGGTTATCCATATCATGTGTTTACTTTTAACTTTTAAGTAAAAGTTTCCCATTTTTACTTTTTAATTTGTTTTAGTTAAATTTAAGTTTTAACATGTGTCATCATCCAATTAATATTAGACACATGTCAAGATCTCGTGAGTTACAATTTCGCATACGTGTCGAGCTCTCGTCGATCGGCTTCTATTTTATATAATAAGACTAGGTGAAAGATGTAACATCCCGAAACCAAAAATTCAGTTCTTGGTAAGGGTGTCGATCGACACCAGGAGAGGGTGTCGATCGACACCAGGTTCGGGTTTCGGTTCGGTTTGAGTTAAATCGCTCGGTTTGCGATATCGGTTTAGCGGAAGCCCTAGGGTTCGTATATAAGGGCTTTGGCAATCTCTTGGCCGCAGAAAAAGGGAGAAACCAGAGAGAAAAGAGATTTGAGAGAGAGTTGATTGGATTTGGAGTGTTCATTAAGGATTCTTGTAGATTCCTTGTTTTCTCCATCCAAATAGCTTGTGTGACCGTTTGGGAGGCTCTAGAACGTGTGAGGAGCGTGGTGGTGACTAATTTTCGTGGCTGGGAATCGAAATCAGGGGCTGTTCATCGTGTTCTTGAGTGTTCTTCATCGTTCTTCATCTTTTTCCTTCGAATCTAAGGTGAGTGCGTGATCGTGATATGGAATTAGGTTATTAGGGATTGATTGCGATGAATTGGAGTGTTTTCTGTGATATTCTGTGTGATTTATGCGTACTGAAATCGAGTGATCTCGCGAGATGGAACGGAACTCGAGCCGTGAGAGAATTTGGCTCGGTTCAGGTTTCTGCGAGGGGTGTCGATCGACACCTAGAGGTAGTGTCGATCGACACCACTGTTTCTGATCACGAGGCTTGTGTTTGAGAATGGAGTGTCGATCGACACCAAGTGGGTGCGTCGATCGACACTCAGTCGTTTGTGAAGTGTGCGTTTTGGATTGGGGTGTTGATCGACACCATGTGGGTGCGTCGATCGACACCAGACGCTGGATTGTGGATTATTGGTTTGTGTGTGGTAAATTGGTTAATGCTAGTTGACTGTGTTATTTGGAATCTTGTGGATTATCGTTGGCTATGAATTATTCGTTGTGAATTGGTTATTGCATTGTTTAATTGTGAATTGGTAATTGGTTAATCCTGTTTAGATGTTGGTAATTAGAATATTGTTGATTGTTGATTGATCGCGTAGAATTGATAGTCTAATTCCTATTATATATCTGGTAGACGGGATGACCGCTCCACTGAGTATTTATGATAATACTCACGCAACTCTGTTTTTCCCTTTGAGTTGCAGGTAAAGGAAAAGTGTGAGATCGCGGAATCATGGCAGAGGAAGAGGATGATTAGGATGTGTTTTGGTTTAGTAGAACTATGGTTAGGTTGATAGTTTTCATTATTGTTCTGGAATTGGAGTTATGGAATTGAATAGTTGTTTAATCGATTTAATGTTTTATTGATTTATTGTTTTAAAAAAATAAAAAATGCGGGTGTTACATTTTGGTATCAGAGCCCTTACGGTTCTAGGGCTAGTAGTGTTTGGGATGAACTGAGACTATGTGTTTAATTGATTATGTGTGCTTAGTCAATTTTTAGTCTTAGAATCATCCTCTTCAGCCTTTAAAGAGATTCCGCGGTAAGTTGTTGTTTGTGTTTTTCTGATTGTGAGTTCTAGTGTCTTAGTGTGTGCTTGTGTTAAGTGCAGTGTGTGATGGCTAGAGTTCCGAGAGACCGTGGTGGCAGTGCTGGTGGTCGTGGAGGCCGGGGTCGTGGCCGTGGAGGCCGGGGTCGTATGGCTAAGTCGTTTGAGTGGGAGGCTCAGAGTGAGTCATCGGATCAGGTGGTCGGTTTGCCTGCGTATCAGGAGTTGTCAGAGGGCTCGGTCAGTGTGTCGGTTAGTTCAGCTGGAGCGGGAATTAGTGCTAGAGCTTCGGGTGCGGCGAGAGGCCCAGGTGCAGGTGGTGCTTCAGGCGGAGCTCAGGATCCGGAGGATCATGTGTCTAAGATGCTAGCGTTGATTTTGGAGCGTTTACCGGGTGCAGTGCCAGTGCAGACTCCAGTGGAGGCTCGGAGGGAGCAGTATCTTGTGTGGTCTAATGAGTTATTGCTCATGGGGCCCTTGTCATTCTCGGGTAGAGGGAGGCCAGAGGAGGCCAATGAGTGGAGATTGAAGATTGAGCGTAGGCTTCGTATTCTCCGATGTCCTGAGGATTTCTGTGTGGATCTAGCGGTGGAGTTCTTGGAAGGCAATGCGCGCCTTTGGTGGGCTGGTGTGCAAGCTAGGAGGAGGCGGACATTGTGGTCTTGGGGAGAATTCTTGGGCGAGTTTAATGCCAGATATTTTTTTCAAGAAGCTGTGGAGCAGTTAGAGTTGCAGTTCCAGAGTTTGGTTCAGGGCTGCCTATCAGCTCGTGGGTATGATGCTGAGTTCAGCCGGCTAGTGGTCTATGCGAGTAGCGGCATGGATGAGGAGAGAGCCCAGATGGGCAAGTTTGTGGCAGGACTTCGGATCGGGCTGAAGAAGCCTGGCATGGCTTCCAGGTATGCCTCGAGGGCAGAGTTGGTGGAGGCACTTGTAGCGGTCGAGGGCCTAGAGGAGCAGTTCGAGGATTGAGCTGGTTTTTGGTGTTCTTTTGCTTTTGTTTTCCGTTTTCCGTTTTCCGAGTTTGAGCTTTGGTGTTGTGTTTCTGGATTTATTGTATTTCGTTGATGTTGGAACGATTTACATTTTTGAAAATTTATAAGATGGTGTTCCTTATTTATTTTCATATTGTTTTGAGATGGGTGGTTCGTGATGTGTTTGTATGTATGGACCAGTGTGGGTCGTGGTTTTGAGGTTATCCCAGGATGGGAATATTGTGACTATACCACGAGAGGCGGCTCTAATCAGAGGAGATGTGTGTTCTCCTCTATGCTTATTGGGAAGCGTGTTCCCAGAATAAGCAGCGAGGGATGTGAGATCTCTTGCGGGGATGTGAGATCCCTAGATCTCGTTGGCTCGAGGGAGGTGTCCCAAGAGTGTGAGCGGTATGTTTCGTGTGTGGATTAGAGGGAGCCTCTGAGGTCAGGGGAGGATCTCGTGTGGTATCGGCTGTGTCAGGCCGGGATTTTGGTCCATGTTGGACGATTGCGGAACGAGTGGGAATCTCGTATAGTGTTGGCTGGAGCAGCCAAGATTTTTTGTTTGTGATAGACGTTCGGAGGCTAAGGTTGTGAGTCGAAGTATCGCTGGTAAAGCGAGGCCTATGGTTGAGTTCGGGAAACCGATGTAGCATTCGGGAAATCCAATCTGGACTGACGGAAGACTATACATGTTCTTGTTTGATTGTTGTACAGTCAACTGCCAGACCTAGATGGGTTAGGTATAGTCTGGACTGACGGGCGATCGTACATGTTCTTGTTTGACTGTTGTACCATTGACCGCCAGACCTGTACGGATTAAGAATGTCGCATCGTGGGTTCTGGATGAAACTAGGCAAATGGTTGGCATTTTGAGTTGTGGTGATGCTTTTGTGTGTGTAGTGTGCTTGTGGTAAGCACAGGAGGTGGCGTCGTGATCGGGGATCACCTGGACGCGTTTGTTATCTTATGCTTAGTGGATATCGTGGAGTAATCGAGGGATCTTGAGGAGCGTGCAAATCATGGTGTTTGGTTCTGGAGAGAATCAGGAGCAGAGCTGGATGCAGAGTCGAGCAGTATTGTTTAGAGGAGCGCTGGTTTGGGTTGTGAGAAGACAGATGGGAGTATCCAAAGGTTTCAAGGTTCGTCATGGATGGCTTTTTGGTATGTTTCAAGGAAGTTGGGGTTGGTTGGTTATGGCGCGGTGAGAAACCCAATTCTGGGTTTACGATTGATCATGCGTGTTCTTGTTTGATTGTCGTGCGGTCAATCCGTTAGACCTAGTCTGGGTCAGGAGGACTCTGTTCAGAGCGAGCAAGGAGCATTCAGTTTATTGGGAGATTGGCTGGGTTAGCAAAGGGAGTGGAGTTATCAGGATAAAAAATCAGCAGAAGTTGCGTATCGTCGCGTTCAAGAGTGCATAGAGCATTGTGGGGTTCAGGAGAGGAATGCGAGTCGTGAGTTGTTGAAGCAGTCGGTTCAGTTCAGGCCCCTTCGAGCGGGACATGCAGGGTATCGGCTAAAGGTTGTGAGCGCTGAGGCGTCAGTTTTTGGTAAGGGTGTCGATCGACACCAGGAGAGGGTGTCGATCGACACCAGGTTCGGGTTTCGGTTCGGTTTGAGTTAAATCGCTCGGTTTGCGACGTCGGTTTAGCGGAAGCCCTAGGGTTCGTATATAAGGGCTTTGACAGTCTCTTGGCCGCAGAAAAAGGGAGAAACCAGAGAGAAAAGAGATGTGAGAGAGAGTTGATTAGATTTGGAGTGTTCATCAAGGATTCTTGTGGATTCCTTGTTTTCTCCATCCAAATAGCTTGTGTGATCGTTTGGGAGGCTCTAGAACGTGTGAGGAGCGTGGTGGTGACTGATTTTCGTGGCTGGGAATCGAAATCAGGGGCTGTTCATCGTGTTCTTGAGTGTTCTTCATCGTTCTTCATCTTTTTCCTTCGAATCTAAGGTGAGTGCGTGATCGTGATATGGAATTAGGTTATTAGGGATTGATTGTGATGAATTGGAGTGTTTTCTGTGATATTCTGTGTGATTTATGCGTACTGAAATCGAGTGATCTCGCGAGATGGAACGGAACTCGAGCCGTGAGAGAATTTGGCTCGGTTCAGGTTTCTGCGAGGGGTGTCGATCGACACCTAGAGGTAGTGTCGATCGACACCACTGTTTCTGATCACGAGGCTTGTGTTTGAGAATGGAGTGTCGATCGACACCAAGTGGGTGCGTCGATCGACACTCAGTCGTTTGTGAAGTGTGCGTTTTGGATTGGGGTGTTGATCGACACCATGTGGGTGCGTCGATCGACACCAGACGCTGGATTGTGGATTATTGGTTTGTGTGTGGTAAATTGGTTAGTGCTGGTTGACTGTGTTATTTGGAATCTTGTGGATTATCGTTGGCTATGAATTATTCATTGTGAATTGGTTATTTCATTGTTTAATTGTGAATTGGTAATTGGTTAATCCTGTTTAGATGTTGGTAATTGGAATATTGTTGATTGTTGATTGATCGCGTAGAATTGATAGTCTAATTCCTATTATATATCTGGTATACGGGATAACCGCTCCACTGAGTATTTATGATAATACTCACGCAACTCTGTTTTTCCCTTTGAGTTGCAGGTAAAGGAAAAGTGTGAGATCGCGGAATCATGGCAGAGGAAGAGGATGATTAGGATGTGTTTTGGTTTTGTAGAACTATGGTTAGGTTGATAGTTTTCATTATTGTTCTGGAATTGGAGTTATGGAATTCAATAGTTGTTTAATCGATTTAATGTTTTATTGATTTATTGTTTAAAAAAAAAAAATGCGGGTGTTACAAAAGAACCTGCATATATGCGGGTTGATGATAATAAAAATTATTATACAAAGTATTTTATAATCCATAGAAAGTCAAAAATGAAAGTAAAGAACAAATTTAAATCACTCATGATAGTAAACAAAATAAATATAAAACGTTGATATCAAATTAATTTTAAAATTATCCTTTTATCTTGATGTTTTACTAATTATGTAATTACTCATATATCTATTTTCCCGAATTGAATCTCATATTTTTTGGGCAATTCTCAAAATACTACACTTTAAGTTTGGTTTCCAAGAATACCACCAATACACTCATATAAAATAAAAATATGCTAATTAATTTATCAAGTAGTAGAAAATATATCCCTATAAATTCTTTAGTTTCTAAAAACATATTACCTCCCACTTTTGGATAAAACGTACTATAATATAATACTAAATACATTTTTTTTGAGTAACCACTGATTTAATGATCTCAGATCGACCGATTTGACACGTGTCGCAATCATGTTAGTTATTATGTTTGACGCATCAAGCTTTATATAATAAGATTCTTTCTCCATCAAGTTAATTATAGATGAACAAAAATTCCAACTAAAATTTGATACATATATCATACAATTTTCTTTAAAAAATTAAAGTAATTGTATTTCTCAACTATATTATAAAAATTAAATAGTGATTAGCTTTTTTAAATATTTTTTATATTTTTCTATTTTGGATATATTTAATCAATGGATAAATTTGAGGGGTAATTGCAAATATGCCACTGTTCACAAAAATTTAATCAAATATGTCACTGTTCACAAAATCATTACGAGCGTGCCACTGTTCAATGATTAATTAAAAAAAAAACAGATCTCACTTTTTTCTCTCATCTCTCTCACGCTCATCTCAATCCAAGATTTTTTTCTCTCACAAAATTCTCTTCTTTGAAATTGCAAATTGGATTTGGGTTATGGATCTAGAGTTTTCGATTCTCTCTATGACTTCATTGGACACAAACGCAGAGGATAGATCTGGAATTTTTGATTCTCTTTCATCCATGTAAATCTCTGTAAATTTTTTAAATCGCTTTTGATTTCCTGAAAAAAAAAGAAGAAGAAGAAGAAGAAGAAGAAGAAGAAGAAGTTTAATCCATGAATTTTGTTTTTAAAAATTCGATTTTGGTTACAAATTTGATTTTTTTATTGGATTTTGGTTACGAATCTAAGCCTTTTATTCGAATTGTGTAGGGGTGTCAAAATGGGTAACCCAACCCAACCCTACCCAAAACCGCATAGGTTCAAGATTTTCATGGGCGGGTTTAACCTAACCCATTTATTATATGGGTAGAATTTTCATACCCAAAACTATTTATATGAAACCCGTTGGCTTAGTGGGTTAAATGGGTACCCATATATATATATATATATATATATATCGAATCACACAATAAACTTATAAAAACCCAACACATATAATTCATAAATTATTATAAATCCAAAAGTTTTTTAAGTTAAACAAGAAAGAAACTAATTACGTGTAACTTAAAATAAAATAGTAAAACCAATAAAATAGAAAAACCATAAAACCAATGTATCTTAAAATAAACTAGTAAAATCATAAAACCAATAAAACAGAAAAATCATAAAACCAATAAAACTATGTTTTAAAAGCACTTCAATCTTTCTTCGGTTCTTCTCCTTAGATCCATCTGGTTCATTGTTCTCATTATCACTTTCAATGTCAACAAATAATAAGAAAAGTATATTTAGCAACTAGTATTGATATAATAAATATAAATGATAAATTTACCTTTTTCATCACTTGGAAAACCAAATAACCATGATCTCGTATAAAGTAGAGCCTGGAGATGTTTCGGAAGAAGTCGACTTGATATTTGTTTAGAATACGAGAACCAATACTGAAAGATGATTCTGAAGCTACAATAGTTATAGGAATGTTTAACACATCATATTCCATATAGGCTAAAGCACCAAAACGATGTCTTTTATCTTTCCAATACTGCAAAATAGACTTGTCATTTTTTTTTACCTAAGAAAACTGGAAAAACCTAGTCATTTTTTTGTTAAACATATATATATATATATATATATATATATAAATTATTTTTTATTTTGTGCTTAACCCGTGGGTAACCCATAACCCTAATGGGTTTACCCATTAAACCCGTGAACCCAATAGGGTAACCCAACGAAACCCATTCATTTATATGGGTAAAAAAAATATAACCCTTACCCACTAAAACTGTGGGTGGGTTCGGGTAACCCATGGGTAATAACCCATTTTTACATCCCTAGATTTGTGTTACAAATTTGAGCTTTTGGTTCGATTTTTGTTCAAATCTGGGTTTTGATTAATTTTTTGTCAGATCTGGGTTTTGGTTGTTTTTTGGTCAAATTTTGGTTTTGGTTATTTTTAGGGTTTTCCCGTTTTTATAAAGTTTTTAAACAGTTTTATAAGACTTTTTTACATGTCATTAAAAACTAAAAATTTAAATATTTTATAAGGTTTTTAAAAGGTTTATAAGGTTTTTAAAAGGTTTATAAGATTATTATAAGGTATGTAAAGTTTTTAAAAGGTTTATAAGATTGTTTAAAAACAATATAAGACTGTTTAAAAACCTTATAAAACTTTACAAAAACCTTATAAACAGTTTTACACGGTTTTTAAATAATTTTATAAGGTTTTTTAACAGTTTTACTAAACCTTTTAAAAACATTATAATTTTTTTAATAGTTTTATAAGTTTTTTTTAACAGTTTTATAATGTAAAGGCAAAACCCTACCCCCATCCCCCCCCCCTAAAAAAATCTATACCCTAAATGCATAATAGTTAACACAAACTCAAAAATTTACAGTCGTTTGTGTTTGAATTTGCTTTGAGATCTATTCTTCTTCTTCTTCTTCTTCTTCCTAAATCTGCTTGATCTAATCTCAGATCCACTTTCTTCGTCATTAACAACACCTTCCCAAATCTTCTTAACGGAAATCGCGACAGAGATCAGAGATAGTGAAATTAGAGATGACGAGAATCGAATTCAGTGATAGTAAAATCCGATCTCATGATGACGATTTGGTAGAGAGAGAGAGAAAAACGAAATTTGGATGAGAGAAAAAATTTGGATCTGGGAGATGAGCGTGAGAGAGATGAGATAGAAATTGAGATCTAATTTTTTTATTTAAGTGAGCAGTGACACGCTGGTAATAATTTTAAAACAGTTGCATAATTGAAAAGTGGCATGTCAATAGTGGCATAACTCAAAATTTCTCTAAATTTGATCAATTGTTTTATGAATTTATATATCATCTATATTTTCATAATAACAGTCTCTTTTTTTTATCGTCATCTTAATAATAGCCAATTGTATATCAATTGTAAACAATAATTTGATTGTATATATATATGTCTTCTTAGAATTCAAAACAGCTTAATAACTCATTCTTTCTGATTTTATTTTTTCTTTCTTCATCGTACGTTTCTTCTTTTCTTCATACTTTAAATCGTTTAGTGATGTTCTATTAAAATTAGATATTGAACACATTTTTGTTTTTGACGTTTTGTAGGTTTCATGGACTTAATTATTCTACGAACAAGGTGTTTTAACAATAAAGTTTTGTTCTGGTTTGTTGATGTTCTATTATAATCGACTACTTATGTAAATTTTAAGGTTTGATAGTTTCGTATATTCATACTATGGTTAACAAAGATTTTTTTTATTTTGCTTCTTTTTTTTTAATCGTTCTTGGATATCTATTATATGTGATTCGTATGTGCGTGTGTTTTTCATTCTGATTTGTTTAACCTGGTTTTTAAACTTATAGCCCTTAGCATCATGCTTTTTATTATTTTTCTTGATTGTTTCCAATTAATCATGTATCTTTATATCCAACAAACGTTGCCGTCATTGATCGTAGTTATGTATGCATAAATTATGGTTTGTTATAAGGTAAAGTGTGATTCTGAAAATTAGTGGTGGAACTATTCCCTATTTGGGTGGTTTATTATAGAACTCATAATAATATTTTTCCTAATAACATTGAATTAAGGTAACGCTCTTATCAAAGAGTATGAGATGTTTAACAATAACAGTAAGAGAACATTCAAAGTTCAAACTAAACAAAAATATATAATAATTAATCACTAATGGCAGAGCTGCAAAAACACTGAACATGCGTAAAAAGAGATTATAAATTATATAAATAAAAATATAATGTAATATCAACATGTCAAAACAAACTCTTTAATTCAAATTATACTCTTTCAAAACCCAACCCGCCGGTTCAACCAACCGGTTCGCGGGTTAATAGCGGGTTTTTTTGGGTTTCTACTGGATTTTTATTAGCCGGTTTTACCATCAAACCCAAACCATTATACTTACCGGGTCACGGTTGAACCGGTCGGACCGGCCGGTCCAGTCCGGGCGTGAAAACATTGGTTAGATATGTTCTTATTCAAATTTTATAAACATGACTATATAGTTTCTGCGTTTAATTAATTGGATGTGGTTTCGATCTATAAATAAAGCATAATTAAAATAGAGGGGAGCAATTGGGACAAAGCAATACTTTAAGATCTCTTTAATTTGGTATGTTTATTTTCCGTCTAAGTTTGTATATTCTATTTTCTTTTTTAATTATCCTTGCTATAGTTTTTAAATCTAATTTAATGTTTGTGTTTTTTATATATAGTAATTTTTCTTTTTTTTTGTCATCCAAAAATTAAATCAGAAAAAGCCTCGGAGTTGGTTACCAAACTTAATGGCAAATTGCTTACAAATAAAACAATTTTTATTAAAACATTTACAGCCTTACAATTTTTCTTTAACTTTTTTATTAGAAAAATAACATCATTTGCTTTCTTATCTAACAGGTAAGAATGATTCTAATGATTTATTTTAGTTTTTGAGATAGAATGTTATATCACAAATTTAACATAAGACAAGTTAAATAAAAAGTGTTTATCGTTGTATAAGCGAGAAAATTGTAAGAAAATAATGACCTAATAGAAATAAATTTTTTTGTTACTTAATGAAAAAGTTAGCTTATGTTTATTTTATTTTACACTAATAAAAAATTAATGTATTACTAATTAGTTGACTAATGTCTAACTACAATTTAACTTTATTTTAACGCAAGAAAATATTATTCAAGACTTTGTATATCATCTTCTTGCAAAATTTTGGAATCAATTGTGTGAATGAAATTTTAGTTTGCAACTAAAAAAGAAGATTCAATTCGTCAAAGTTTTAGAAAAATAAATATATGAGTGAGTAGCTAGGTACACAATAAAAACAAATCTCATTCAATAAAAAAGAGAAAATATCACTATTTTTGCATAGGTTGTTAAATAGAGATTGTTTCACAACTACACCTTTATTTGTGGTCAAATGCAAAACTACACATATCTTTCTCTTTCTTCAAAATTTTTAATGTTTACCATTTTATTTTCATGTATTTGCAAAAATGTCACTACGTAGACTTCTTCTTGTGTTACGTAGACTTCGTCGGGAAGAATCAAAAGTCTAACTAACCAAGGACAAACAACTTATTTACGGAAATGTCATCTCCATCAATTTTTCAACAACCATGAACAACCAATTTCGAGCTTTTAATGGCTGAACAACTGATTTTCGAGCTCTTAATGCTCTTTTATAATCCTTATTACTTCTCTCCTTTCTTCTCCTCAATAATTTCATCCATAAATCTTTCTCACTTTCGTTTTCAGAATAATTTACCAAAACCGATTGATTTCTTGCAAAGCTTAAGACACCAAGGATTCTTTAATATCGGTTAGGTTTCCAAGTTTCGATGGTGGAGGAAGCAAAAAATGAGTTCAACGTGTGAAAAGATACTGAAACTTGTAAAAATCGAAATTTCAGATTTGGTTAAGACTCGTAGACTTCCAGAAAGTCTACAAGTCAACGAAGAGGTCAGATTTGCATTTGACCATTTATGCAAAAAAACATGAAGTAGACTTCCAGGAAATCTACATGATTCCTTTGGAAACAAAAAACAAGTGCCACGTGGACGGGGTTAGTTTGCATTTGACCAGAGGTTTGATCTTTTTCGTGTAGACTTCCAGGAAGTCTACACGGAAAAAGTGTTAGTTTTGCATTTGACCAAAAATCAAAACATTGACTAATATTTGGAGACTTCCAGGGAGTCTACTTTTAATTAAATAATTTGTAGATTTCCAGGAAGTAAAAGAATTTTTTTAATTAGTTTTTGTGATTTGTTTCGATTTAGATGGATAGTAAATTTTACTATGTGTTTTGATTTCATTTATAACAAATATCCATATCAAATGAAGAAAAATATCAGAACGAAACAAATTTAACAGATAATTTGCCCATCCCTAATTTTACCAAGCAAATTTACTATGTTTTCTTTACAGTATTACCTCCTCGACATTATTTATTAGCTCAAATTGTCTGAATAGGTCAGTTTCAATTTAATTTAATTGGTTTAATCCGGTGATGTGAAGCATTATCTTAATTTAGTTTGACTGGATAGAACCTCGATAAATAAGATCGAGGCTTCCAATGAGCAGCCCCAACCAAAGTAAGGATAAGGCCCACTCGCCTCTTTTAATAAGTTCATCAAAATTGGTGTTGGCACGATCCGCCGTCTCTTAACGATCATTGACGCATTTCCTCACACCTCTGACATAAACGTATCTTTACCTTCCAGGCTTAGGAGACTTCAAACGTAATTTTGGAGACTAGGAAAGCTTCTCCACCAACAATAGGCTCGAAAAGACGTCACTAGTCCCACCAATACGCACCTTGGGACCACTCAAAGCTCACGTGCCTTACTTGGACCCAAGTGCACTCGATGCGTTCACATTGCACACTTTATTTTTTGAAGCTTATGCACCTATTGAAGACATCCCAGTGCATCCAAAATGTACCTAGCACCTTACATGCGTTCCTAAGCTCCGGCCCTAGAGTTGGGGAGCCTAAAGCAAGGATTTTTTTTGTTGCCGCAGTAATTTTTGTTTTCTTAAGTTTTGATAAGATCAAATATTTGAATATGGTTTATAAATTCGACGTGAATACTTTAAAACAAAAATCTCAAACAAAGTAAGGCATATTTATGGTTTAACAAATACTCACAATGTAGATATATAGATTAACTGAAATGCATTACAATAAGTAATACATACGGTAAACATATAACAAGTATAAATTAAATATGCAATTGTTAATACTAATTTATATTAAAAAAAACACAATCATAGCATCCTCTATATATTAAAGTAGAAGCATTTTAGACCACTTTTGCTTATGTGTCACTTCCACAAATTTTCTCCTCTTTATTTTTATGTATTTATTTAATTCATTTATGTCTAAATATAGTTATTTTGATTACTATAACTCTAATTGCCAAACACATTTGAATCTTCCTAAACTTGCCAAAATTAAAAATATTTGGTAATCTTAGACTTGCCAAAATTAAAATATTTTGAAAATTATAGATTTAAATCATATAATTAAATGTGAACAAAAATTTAACATATATACCAAAAACAATTTTGATTTAAAATAGAAAAAAAAAAAATTTATTATCTTTTGAAAATATATGAGCATGTAAAACAATTTTTCATATATATTTTTATATGTGTAGTTTTGTTTGACAAGTAGATGTTTTAAATTTTTCATAAATACACCTTCAAGTAAAATAATTATTAATGAAATTTGTTGGTTTAATTATTTGTCGGGTGAAACACATTTGTATATAAAATAATCGCAAAATTCAAAATAAAATGGATCTTAGATTATGTATAATAATTCACCATAATTATTTTTTTAACTAAAATTATTGATTTTATTCGACAATCACTTTATCCCGCGTGTAACGCGGGTAATTTTCTAGTTATAATGAAGGAAGGATCGAACTTGATTAGCAAAGGATTTAGTGGAGATATAACCACTAGACTAAAGTGACTTAAGAAATGATGCCCTAAAATTTAAATAATAATGTGATGCCTAAAGCATGAGCTTTGCCAGCTTTAGGCAAGGGCCGGCCTTGGCTCTGAAGATAGAAGGAGCATCTAATTGTCAGTTGAATCATGCAATTAAGACAAAACATTAAGTATTGCAGTTGAATCATGCAATTAAGACAAAATTGATTTTCTCTATTAGAAAGCACACACTGGAAAATGGTTCAAACAAATTTTGTCAAAAACGACTTCCAACAATACCATCATCTTGTATGATTGTATTTTTAGGGTGTTTTTGAAATTCAAACAGCCTGTGGTTTACAACCTCAGTCTCCATATCTCTATCATCCATCTTCTACGTGCATAGCTTGTAAACTCTCAACCATCTTGTGGACATTACTTTGGTGAATTCCAATCTTATATCAGCTTCTTTATTGGTATAAAAATTGAATGGTTAGTTTAGTGACGGATTTTAGGAAAGGTAGAAATGTTTTCTTAACGCAAGGTTTTCTATTCATGCATTTCTACGTTACACATTAATTGAGAAGTTGAAAAATGGAAGTAAAACTTCAATCAGGGCCATTCTGTTAAAATTGTAGACCTCTATTCCAAAAGAACAAGAACAACATTGAAAAGAAAACATTCAATTTGTTAAAATGGAACCTTGTAATGAACTGAATACAAAAACAACATTTGTAACTTTACCATATTTTTTAAATAAAGAATTTTTTTTTTCAACTCATATTGAATGTTAGATGGGAACCTAGGAGAGACAACCCTTGCTTTGGGTGCTGGCACTGAGAGTCTCACAGTTCTTTGTGGTCTACTATGCAAGTACACGTTCTTGTTGTGATGCATTTATTGAACTTAAACTTCCATTACAAAATGAAATGAAGATCTTTTTCTGAGTGATATTATGTTAGGTCTTTCATTAGTCAAACTTGAACACGTGCCCTCCCTTTGCAAGCGGCAGATTTTCTGAATGATATAATGTATTTAGATTGATCTTTGCCAACCTCTTTTCATCATCAATTTCATTAATTGTTTACTTATGGTTTCTAGTTGCATTAAATCAACTGTAATATACAAATAAACAACTACCTTTATTTGATTTTTCAGTTTTATTTTATTTTTAAAAAATACAAATCCGCCAAAAACGTGAGTAGTATCTCATATATATTATTAGGGAAGTGATTTTGGAGAAAATGCTTATGTGTCATTTCCACAATCATTTTCACCAAAAAAATTGTGACATGGCCTAATACTGAGATTGTCTTCCACAATCAGATTTTGTTGTTTTCTTATTTGTCTGTCGTAATACTAAGATTGTCTTCCACAATCAGATTTGTTAATGAGCAATGGCAAAATATTGTAAATTTTTGTCTACTATATATGCAGTACACTATATTACAGGGAACCCATGGATGTGAGAGTACAACAATCATAACCACACATTTATTCCTAAATTATTAATCTGAATCTCCTGATCCACTTTCACTAGGGATGAAGTCTGAATCGTCGTCAAATTCGTCACGTGTTTCCTCATCGTCCGAATGCACTAGATCATCCCCGATATGGGTGACATCAACGACAAGGTCAATGTTATCCATCTCCTCCACATGTGACATTGGTATACTTCTCGATGGTTGTAGAGCATCATGTTCTGGAACTCCATATATTTTTCCTCTCGAGTTAATTGGAGTTACTGTGATCCAAGGATCTGTACGATAGGCAACTCGAGGATATGGAACGTAGCAAACCTATTAATAAATAGTGGATATTGTTAATATACATGAACAACAAACCTTAAGTATGAGTACGTAGGTAAACATATTATTGTATTGATACCTGGTCTGCTTGAGACGCAAGGATAAATGGATCGTAATACTGTAGTTTCCGACTTGAATTTATCGAAATAACACCAAGAGTGTCAACTCGAACCCCTCGACCATTGGATGGATCATACCAATCGCACATAAACACAATGCACCTCAAGTCCAATATTCCTGGATAGTGGATTTCCAAGATTTCGCTTAAAATCACATAGTACATGGTATCACCTGACTGCGCCGAAATACCATAGTCCAAAGTTGACCTTTGGCGTCCTTCCTTACAGATCCTGAATGAATATCCCCTAGTGCAAAACTACGTAAACCCTGAACAAACTCAACTAACAATGTCGGGAGTGATTGACCACTTGCTAAACTTTCGAAAACTTAAAAAATGATATAAGTAAGATATCAGTAACATATGAACGTGAAAACCTGGAAAAGTAAGAGTAAGTAATTATATTAAACTTACATAACATTTCAACCACCCCGGAAATTCTTCATCTTTCAAGACAGCAAGTTTGGCATCTGTCTTATCAGAATGGTAATCACGTGCTAGAGACATGTAGATCATGTAACATAACAGTCGTTAGTAGATGAAGGCAAATAATTCCATAAATTTATTATAATTCGTCACAGTTTCTGAGGATATACGTATGCAAATGTGTGACCTCTTGTGGTGATAGTTTGCGTTTCTTTCCTTTTCCACTTGCTCGACCAACTTGGGCAAACAACTCAGGAACAACCACGACATAGACTGCTTTCTCACCTCTATCATCATGCCGGGCAGGACGTCTTGCCTTAGTACGAACTTCCGATGGAAAGTAGTATTTGGCAAAGTGTGAGACTTCCTCGTTTAGGCTTTGTGCGATAATAGATCCCTCAACCTTGCTCAAATTTTTAACATTTTTCTTCAGGTGGAACATGTAACGCTCGAACGGATACATCCATCGGTATTGAACAGAGCCTCCTAAGGCTTCTTCTCGTGGGAGGTGAATAGGAAGATGTTCCATAACGTAAAAAAAAGACGGTGGAAATATCTTCTCAAGATTACAAAGGAGAACCGAGATATTGGACTCTAAGTTACGTATCCCGTGGACTGTAAGCGTTCTTGAACATAAATCTCGGAAGAATGCACCAACGCCTGTAAATGAAAAATAAACAAGTTAATTAGTACATATATAGTAATATTATGGTAGTAAAAAACTAATGGGAGTACGAAATATACCTCCAATTGCTTGGTGGATTGGTTATGGAAGAAAATATGGAAATACAAATGGAAGAAGACGCTGCATCACGCCATGACAATCATGACTCTTCATTTCTATAAACTTCCCTTCCGTCGAATCAACGCAATTACGTAGATTAGATGCGTAGCCGTCAGGAAATTTTACAAATTTTTTGAACCATTCAAAAAATACTTCTTTCTGCCCAGCGTCTAACCGGTACGCAGGCATCGGCAATCTACCGTTAAAAATATGAAGAGATTCCCTTAAACAAACCAATGGCAAGTCTAATCTAGACTTCCAATTGTCTTTTGTCTTCCCTGGAACGTTTAAGATGGTGTTCATGATGTTGTCAAAGAAATTCTTTTCAACATGCATGACATCTAGATTATGCCGCAGTAGATGGTCTTTCCAGTAAGGCAAATCCCAAACAATACTCTTCTTGTGCAAATTGTGATATTCCCACAACCGTCGACAGGGTGATGGCCATTACCCCCACATTCAGAAGTTCGCTCTGCACCAAAATCTCGTAACTGTTCCAATATGCTGCGACCATCTATCTCAGGAGGTGGACCACGTAACACTTGTAAATTCTTCCTGAAATGTCTTCTAGACCGACGATATGGATGATTTGTCGGTAAAAAAAACACCTATGGCAATCAAGCTATGAAGTCTTCCTTCCGTGCTGCAATTGGAATTCTGTAGTATTGTCTTGGCAATAAGGACAAGCCAATCTTCCATGCGTTGTCCATGCAGATAACATACCGTATGCTGGAAAATCGCTTATGGTCCACATAAGAACCGCACGCATGTTGAAATTCTGCTAGACTGAAATATCAAAAGCCTCAACACCATGCTCCCACAACATCTGCAACTCACAGATTAATGGTTGAAGGAATATATCGAGCGACCGTCTTGGATGATCTGGCCCGGGAACTAGAATTGAGAGAAACAGGAACTCTCGCCGCATGCACATAGATGGAGGCAAATTGTAAGGTGTTACGATGACCGGCCACAATGAATATTTTCTTCCATGCTTGCCAAACGGGTTGAAACCATCAGTGGATAAGCCTATGTATACATTCCGTGGTTCATATGCAAAATCTGGATATACAGATTGGAAAGTGGATAAGCCTATGTATACATTATGTGGTTCATATGCAAAATCTGGATATACGGATTGGAAGTGTTTCCACGCTTCCGCGTCAGAAGGATGCGTGATATCTTCATCTTGACTATGTTGTGCATGCCATCTCATAGCCTTAGCTGTATGGTTTGATTCCTACAACCTCTCCGTTAAGGGTAAATACCACATCCGTTTGAATGGAATCTTCACCCTGCCACTTGTGTCTTGGAACCAGGGTTTCTAGCAAAATTTACAATTGTTTCGGTTCTCGTCTTCTCTCAAGTATATCATACAGTTGTCGATGCACACATCTATAACCTGGTAGGGCAAACCAAGACCGGCGACAAGTTTTTGGACCTCGTAGTATGATCCTGGGGCAGATTATCTTCTGGCAAAACATCTTTCACGAACTCGGCGAATGCATCAACACATTCTTCGGACAAATTATAATCAGTCTTAAGGTTCATCATCCTACTAGCAAAAGATAGCGGTGAATGACCATCCCTACAACCGCTGTATAGTGGTTGCTTTGATGCGTCTAACATATCGAAAAACCTTCGAGATTCTAAATTAAGTTCTTCAACCCTATCACCCTCATGATACCCACCCGACTGCAAATTCTGTCTAAACGCATCGTTAACCATCGCAACCGTACTTACCCCAACATCTACTTCCGCTATAGGTTCCCCTACGCTAGACGGAAAATAAGGTTCATTGCTATTGGTACTACCATATTCATAATTCCTTTCTCCATGTAAATACCAAACCTTATATTCCGCCCTAAATCCATATCTATATAAGTGCTTCCAAACAGTAGGAACCGCAACACTAATTCTATTACAGCAATTAGAATAAGGACAATTGATATTCTGATCTTTGTTGGCCGCCTCTTGATTTCTAGGTAACTGCATGAACTCGCAAATACCTTGAGCGTATTCGGTCATTAATAAGTTCGATCCCTCTTCCATCATTGGCTCGTCCATCCATGACCGAAAATATGAAGAACTCATCTCTAAATTTTTTTTTGTTTTTCAAATGTTGTTATGAACGTTGGAAGAAATGTGAAAACTTATGTAGAATGAAAATCCGTCAGAAATCCGTCGAAAAACCGTCAAAACCTCCGACATAACAACACTTCAATCCCATCGGCCAACCCAGACAATATGTTAACCACCCAAAGTTTGCCGACATCGGACCACGTCACAATTCTATCGGAATTCCGTCTGTCAGACAGAAAAATCTGATTTCTGTCGGTTGTCCATCGGAATGTCGACGGAAAGTTACGACAGCTTACCGTCGTCGGTAATCCGTCGGTAAATATTGATGGATTTCTGACGGCATATGGACGGTAATCCTGGTCGTCATAATTCCGTCAAAATAAATCGACGGAGTACTGACGGAATGATTTTTTATCGGAAAACCGTCTGAATTTCGACGGAATTGTCCGACGGGAATTCTGACGGCAGGAAATTCTGTCGGAAAACAGCCTGTTTTCTTGTAGTATATAAGTAAATAATTTCAATGGTTTTTTAATGTTTTGTTGAAAGTTTATGTATCTTGATTATATTTAAAGTATATGTATTATATGCGCATGTATTTTATAACGATTACATAATATAAATACGAATTATTTGCAAATATTTAGTTAGAAAGAGTGCAAAACGAATTTTGTTTTAGCATGTTCTAAGACTTAGGACCGGTTGTGGAGATCTTTTGTTGTTATCATTGTCTGTTTTTCTTACAAAGACTTACACTTTATTTAAAAAAATTATTAAAAAAACATGATTCATACCAAATCTACATCTAGAATAAACACTCTTGACAACTTTTAGTTATAAAGCAACAATTTTCTGATTTATTTCATACTTAAAACAATATTCAAAGTGTTTATTTTGTTTTGTAAACCTAGTACTCTTTTGGATTTCTATTTCAATGCTTTCAGTTTCATATTTTGGTACATTTCACCACAAATTTCTTTTATTAAAATAGTTTTTAATACAAAAATCTATTGTTCAAATAACTATGACATTCATACATTCAGTAACAAATTAGTGACCCTTTTGTGACGCATTTGCGATGACTTAAATCGTCTCAATCACATTTGTGACGTAGTTTACCGTCACAATTTCGTCACAAAGTCATGACGGATATAGGAGTTACAATTGCATTGCAAATGTTTGAAGCTTATGTTTCGTCTCTAATCCGTCGCATATATGTAACGCTATTTATTTGTCACCAAAGTGTCGCTAATTTGTGACAGATGTGCGACATATAGGATTTGCGACGGTTTTTTAACGACGCCCAAATTCCTTCACAAAAGCGTCGCAAACACCTGTTTTGCGACGGTTTTGTGACGCGTTTGGGCGTCGCAACATACCTGTTTTCTTGTAGTGACAATTACGAAGCATTCTTTGGTCAAATGTAATATGTGTTTCAATCTTGACAAAACAACAAGATTAAAATGTAATATGTGTTTATGTAGCTATGATAACTTTGATCGATCCCAAGTAGTATTTATATTTATTAACTCAAAAGAAATACATTACATTATGAAATGCCAAGCAACAAATGATCAAAGACGTGTTTTGGAAATAGTTTTAAGCATGTGTGCACACACATACACAACCTTTTATTAAACCCTTATAACAAGCGTTTTACTAACCAAAATCAAATTTTAGAGACATAAACTTGGAGACCATGTTGCATGCGAAGAAGAACAGAAGGAAGTGGTTCGGTTTTGTGCCCTTGAACAACCTTGATGTCATAGTTTCGTATAATTTCCACGGCCACTGTCTTAATCTGCAAGAACGATAACTTTTTCCCCAAGCACGATCTTGGACCAGCGTTAAATGCCACGAACTTATACGAAGGTTCATGTCTTAACCTTCCATTGTCTGAAATCCATCTCTCTGGTCTGAAATTTTCTGCGTCATCACCCCAAACAGATCTCATCCTCCCCGCTGCGTAAATAGAGATTAGTATCTTCCAATTCTCATCGACTCTATGCCCACTTGGAAGCACATCTGGCCTTACCGTTGACTTGTTGTTAAATGGAACTGGTGGGTATAGCCTTAGCGTCTCACACACGGCACCGTCTAGATACACGAGGTTGTCTAAATCCGCGGGATCAAACTTTGGCATCTTCTCGTTAATCTCTTGTCTGATCTTGGTCATTGCTTCAGGGTTTTTGGAAAGAAGCCAGAAAAGCCAAGTGAGAGCTGAGCTTGTTGTGTCTCTTCCTGCGACCAAGAACCCTAAAATAACGTCTCTCATAAATTTATCGTTACTCGGCTTCAAGTGCTTATACTTGGTCGTGTCCAGAGTCAAGTAATATGTTAAAACGTCCATGGCCTCTTCTTTTGAGTCATGATGAGTCCCATGACTTTTTAGCTCCTCTCTTCTAGTCGATATGATCTTTCCGAGTAGTTGATCGAAAATCGCGATACCTCTTCTCATCTTTTTCTCTACTCCTACATCAAGCCATTGTTGGAGCTTCCACAAAAAAACCGGCGTCACATGTCTATAGAAAATCCCGTCTGTAACACCATCAACCGCGTCACCGAAATCACCCTTAGGCATTTCGATAGAGAGGAATTTTGGATCATACCCGGTCATCAAAGTTAAAGATGTATCAAACAAGAATCTCTGGAACAAATCTTGCAAGTCAACAAGGATGTTTTTCTCGACAGCGTTTTCAAGAATAGGAACAAGCCCTTGCCTTAACTTGCTTACACTTGTATTCACCGACAACTTTTGGAACTCTACATGGCTAAAGATTGCATGAGACGACTTCCTCATGTCCTCCCACAACTCCGAGTCAACGTTGAAAATCGACTCTCCCAATACTTCAAAGATCTTATTAAACTGTTTCCCTTTGGGATAGTTTACGAAATTTGAACTTAGAATGTAGTTGATATTCGCCGGATCAGCAGTGACCAATGTATCAATTCCACTACACCATGGCCCTTTGAAATAAAACGTCATATTGGTCGCCTCAAGAACCTCGGCGTACCAGTCGTAGATACGAGGGAATTGGAGGATATGACCTGGAAGCATCCCAAGGATCGGCCAGTTAGTGAGAAGAGGAGCTTTCTTGTAACGCAAGAAACATAGGAAGACAAGGTAGAAAAGGAATATTATGAAGATTTCGAGTAAGCCTATGAGAATCGCCATCTCAATACACACAATAAAGGGGTTTTTTTTTTGTCAACGGAAAAAAGGATTTTACTTATGAGTGTAAGATAATAAGAATAGTAGCAGAGCCCACTTATGAGTAAGAATAGGATCGGAAAAAAGGATTTTGCTTATGAGTATAGTGAACTCGCTTGATGTATATAACATATTAAGATGTAAGAAAATAACTATATATGGCATGCCACTAACAATTTAGTATACACGAAAACATAAATGTTGCCACTATTGTGTAATTTAGTCGCAATTTGACTATTTATTGTGTAATTGTGTAATTTATTGTGTAATTTACATAAATGACTACTTGACTATTTAAGACTATTTAAGGACAGATAATCCATTATTTTTTTCCAGATTAAACATGTACGTCGTGATTTTTATCACATCGCTTGATCGTCAATTCGTCATTTAAGACTACAAAAAATAATTTTTTTGTTTTGTTTTCACACGTTCATCTAAAAAACATGACCAAGAGAAGCGAGGGAAGTTAGCCTCATGATACCGTTTGCTATATAAAAAAAGACCAGTGGATATTATTGACGGTTGGATACTGCAAGGAATCTTCAAATGTGAAGATATACTTATGAGTGTAAGATAATAAGAATAGTGAACTCGCTTGATGTATATAACATATTAAGATGTAAGAAAATAACTATATATGGCATGCCACTAACAATTTAGTATACAAGAAAACATAAATGTTGCCACTATTGTGTAATTTAGTCGCAATTTGACTATTTATTGTGTAATTGTGTAATTTATTGTGTAATTTACATAAATGACTACTTGACTATTTAAGACTATTTAAGGACAGATAATCCATTATTTTTTTCCAGATTAAACATGTACGTCGTGATTTTTATCACATCGCTTGATCGTCAATTCGTCATTTAAGACTACAAAAAATAATTTTTTTGTTTTGTTTTCACACGTTCATCTAAAAAACATGACCAAGAGAAGCGAGGGAAGTTAGCCTCATGATACCATTTGCTAATTAAAAAAGACTAGTGGACATTATTGTTATGTCGTAAACTCTTCGTCAACCTTCAATCTTCTTTACTTGAGATATTTTACCAACCAAATTTACTTTGACTAGATGAGAACCCGCGCAAATGCGCTGGTTTTGTCTATTCCGAAGGTTTGAAAATTTCGAAATAGAAAAAATATTGTCTAATGCATAACCTATCGTTTTTGAAATGCTATAAACAATATTAGAAACCATTACAAGTAAAAATTACGTAAGAAGGGTTTTATCAAATATTTGACGTTAACACTATAGAATTAAGAGTTCTCAAATTTTGTCCAGAACAGAACTAAATTGTTAGCATTACAAGAATTGTATGTCTATAAGATATTCAAATTTATAAAGAACAGGTTTAAACATTTATAGAGAAGATTTTTTAACTTTTTTGTTTGAAAAGGAGTAACTTTTGTAACAATTTTTTTTTTGCCAATTCAAAAGATTTAGCTTTCGTTTGAACACTACTCAATGCATATTTGAGATTTAAGAAGAATCTTGGATAAACCAAACCCAAAACCAATTTGTGTGTTGTATCGCAATATAAGGTCAAATCTCATAACCAAGTACACACTTAGCTTTCAAAGGATATTAAAGTGAAAATTTTGGTACAAGAACTTGAATATATTATAAAATCATGATGAATTACTCACAAGTTAATTTGCCAAATATACACTAACTGGCATTTGCTTTTACGACGAACATCATAATGGATTAAGCAGTGTGTATGTATCAAATTATTCGAAAGGGGACACTATAATGGAACACTAACTGGCAACTGCTCTAACCCATTCTAACACTATAATGAATCAAAAGAGAAAGTAGAAAAGGCATACACATATACATTGACACCCTGTAGAGGTTGAGATGAGAAATGTACCAGAGGTGTTGGAAGGAGATGGTGAGTGATAATAGAGAAACTGGCTGGCCCTTTCAGTTTTGAATCGTTTTGGTTTGCCTTCTAAAAGGATTCCATGGGCTCATTCTTCCCATAAATGCATAAATAAAACTCAAAATTAAAGTAACACTATTAATAGAATGAATAAGATATGTTAGCTTACAGTAGAAGAACCATTCCTTTCTATATCCATTCACGAGTCCGGACTCAGCCACAAGAATTTTACTATTAACCTTATTCCACTAGGTCACCAAATACAGTGATAATTAAAGCAAAATATATAACTGCCATACTGGATTCAGTAACTTGGAGTTTTGAGCAAAGGGATGAATTATAGAATCACTAAAACGTGCACCTGATCTAGGTTAATGAGAAGTAACAACCAACTTAGATTGGTTCATCCATGGATAAACAGAGACATGAGAAGGTAAATGAACCACAAGTAATAAGAATTAGCTATAGAGAACTGGAAAACAAAATATCATGGAAGGATCGGAGAGGGGAGTAAAAGAACTTATAAACTCATTAGCCACAAGATTATGCATAATTGATTGTACAAAGCAACATCAGAAGTTTATAACTAGATTCACAACCAAAATTGAATATTTAAATCGATTTTGAAATCAAACCTTGACTAATTTGAGGAAAAAGTAGCTCATTACAAACATGAAGAACAAACCACACAATCTGATCCATACAAACTGGCCATTTCTTCTACACAATATGATTCAACCACCGGACCGAGATGTTATGGTTATGATATGCATAAGTACATGAGAAACCAACATCTCTTCTCCTACCATTAACTTTGACACTCCCATCAATCTAGCATTGATATAAAACAATATGACAACCTTGAGACATGGATATAAACAATGATAAGGTTAGTTGAGAGAGGTGGTGCTTAACATAATTGTAAGTTCAGTATCTATAAAGTTGGACACTCTTAGCATGATTTCTACTAAGATTCACTCTAACTCATAAGCACAGTTATGAGCTTGATGCTAACTTCTCCATTCTAAATTTATGGTAGATACATAAGCTATGAGGCCGATAAAAGTAGATTCTTAACATTTATTTCCTCCTCGACATGATTTATTTGTTCAAACACGAACTTTGCCTTAGGCCCTTAGCTTATAGTGAAGATTCAAGAATATAAATGACTGATAGTAATGCTGGTTCATTTTGATGAATTTGGTTTAATCCGGTAATCCTAAATCGGTGAATAAGTTATAAGCAAAACAAAACTACATTTTGGTTGAACTTGATTGGTTTAATCCGGTTATGTATTGTTTTATCTTAATTTGGTTTTAGTGAGTAGAACCTCAATAAATAAGATCAAGTTTTCCAAAAATTGACAAGCAGGCCCAACCAAAGTAAGGTTAAGGCCCACACGCCTCTTTTTAATATGTTCGTCAGATACAGTGTTGGCACGATCCGCCGTCTCTTAACGATCATTGACGCATCGCCCCCACCTCTGACAGAAACGGGTTAAATTTGTACAGTCCAAACTCATTCCTTATTTATAGCCTAGCGGAAACACAACATTTTAGAATTGTATCGATGTGGGACAAAAGTCACGTTTTGGACTTTCCATTACAAGCTTCATCATCAAATGAGGATGACAATTCCTCCACCATCGTCTCCTCAGCCTTCGCCTCCGGTTCCTTCTCATGGTGAAATTGATCAGAGTACATCGGAGCGTTCTATGGATTGTAATCTCACTTCGTTATGCGATCAAATAAATATGATCTATGGAGCGTTCAAGGTGAAACCAACCTTAATAGACTCATCTTTTCATGGTTATTACAAGGTGGATTCACGCATTAAGATTGGCATCTGATTGTTCACCAAACTCCTTAACTAACTGATTAGGTTATTAAGACGCTTGGCCCATCAAATACTTGTTCTGGTCGATATCAAAGCTTTTGGAATCGATACCGGCCTATAATCGATCTCTAGGTAGCTAAGCTAGATCAAGCATTAAAGTACGAATAAAGACAGAGAATCAATCAAAAAGCAAATTCAATAAAGATGTAAAAGATGCAAGCAAAAGACTTTAAAGTAACTTTATATCAAGCATACAACGACTCTACATGTTATAAAACATGGAGCAGCTAGAGATGTTGATAAAACAGTAGATTTGTGATAGATAAGTGCTCAGCATAAGTGGAACTCGGAGTATCCGAGGTGATCTTTCGAGGATTTGCGATCTGTCCAACTTGGAGATAGGTTCCTCTGGCCTTGGAAAGTTGTTGTGGGATAAAGAATACTCATTTTGCTCCATTTTGCTCCCTTTTTGATGATTGTACCTATATGACTCTTAAAAACTAAATATACGAGAAAACTACCTCTTTCGATTGAAAAGCTTATTATATAGTATAGAAAATAGATAAAAACGGATAGTAAAAGTGGTAAAATACCACGTATATCAGATCCCAACCCCCAAGGCAGATCCGTAGCCACAAATACTGGAACGGCAAACCCAATGATCTAACAAGCCGTATGGTTACATAATTCCACCATCGGTGGAACAACTTCTGCGTCCAGCGTCAACGCACTGGCAGGAGGACTCCCACCGACACCAGGTACGAGGAGAGGGCACTCCCAAAACGATATGGCGGAGATGCGCCGAATGCTAACTACCCTCGTAGAAAGGACCAAAAGTCAAGACCAGACCGTCCGGTCGGTGGTAGCTAGACTTGATCAACAGGAGAGAACGTTTATGGCCCAGCTCAGTGAAATCTCTCAATTGGTGTCCCATGGACCCCCGCCTCGGCAGATACGAAACAGAGAGA
Source organism: Draba incana (assembly GCA_963576765.1). NCBI lineage: Eukaryota > Viridiplantae > Streptophyta > Magnoliopsida > Brassicales > Brassicaceae > Draba > Draba incana. The sequence continues at coordinate 44,152,923 of OY755204.1, forward strand.
TCACCCCTCCAGGAACACAACCCCGAGGCGACAATTGGACATCTCAGGAATCTAAACGACCCCCGCTATCGCCGCGAGACATCCGATTTCCACATCTGCCCCAAGGGAAAGTATTTGGATAGCGGACCTCGCTGGCCCAACCTCACACAAAATATCCGCCAGGATAAGCGAGAGATCCTTACCTCCACCTCCGCCGCTGCCGCGGACCCAATCTGCCGCAGCAGGCTAGACCGGATGAATCACCTCGACTGGGAATCCTTGAGATAACCCAACTAGGATCACGGCAGAAGGAGACCGAACAACAAAGGACGCTGGTCTTATGACCTCCAACGATGTCTTTACCCAAGACAACTATAGATACGCCGAGGAAACTCAAGCAGAGCTTTGACGCATGCAGTTGTGCGTACATAGAGCTACCAGCTCGCCCCTCCCACCCCCCCCCCCCCCCCCACATCGATCGAGTTATCGAAGAAACCCAAAAAACTTCATTCTTTGATTGGATCGTGAACGCGCCCCTCAGGGATATGGGAAAAATAAGACTCCCCGAGTTCGCCAGGAGTACTGACCCAAAAGCCAACGTGAGAGCATTTAGACTTGCAGCATCGAGAGCTCGATTTAGTGACAACGAAATGGAGGCAGGGTACTGCAAACTTTTCCCCGAAACTCTGACTGGCCCCGCCCAAGAATACTTCGCCGGATTGGATAGCTGCTCTATCGCCGGCTTCGATGAACTGATTGTGCTTTTCCTGAAGCAGTACTCAGTATACATTGAAGCCAGAACCTCTTAAGCAAGTCTTTGGAAGTTAACGCAAGGACCCGAGAAACCTCTAAGAGATTACATCTCAAAATTCAAGGTGATCAAATCTTGGATCGCCAACTTAAATGAAGAAGTCGCCCTAAAGGCACTAAAGAATGGCTTATGGCATAAATCTAAGTTCCGTAAAGAACTCATGATCAATCCTTTCATACCCCTCAACGACGCACTGCATAAGGCGTCCTATTACGCCACCTTGGAAGAAGAAACCGCAGCCTTGGAGGAAAAATACATGAACCTCGAGACCGCCGGCGGATGACCTCAGCCAGGAGGCGTACGCGATAGGAAACGCGCAACAAGGAAAGAAGTCCAAATATGACGAGACTAAGTATTGCCAACATGAAGGCAAGAGAGGCCACTTGACTGAAGAATGCCGATACCTACCGGGACTCAGAAACAAGCAAACAAAACTAGCTGAGCCAGCTCAGCAACATCTCCTCGCTCAACATAAAGAAGGCGAAACCGAGCTGCCACCATCGCCGGAGAAACCTTAGAAGAAAAAATCCACGGCGAAATGCGAAAGACCCACCGAAGAGGCGAGTCAGATCCAAACATCTCCCTCATCCAAGAAAAGAATCGATTTGATCTTCGTAGACCTCAGCATCTGCGGAGGATAAACGAAATCAGTCATAACACCACCTCCCGTTCCTAGGAAACCGGTCAGTCCTTAGGCGAGAATCACATGCGCCCTCCTGGGCCTGACCAATCAAGCTCCACCGAAATGGGTAGACTTCATATTAGGAGGATCATAATTGTGCAAAGACTTCATAAACTTGATCAGAGCTCATCAGAGCAGAGCCAGCACAACTCATATACTCCCAACTCAAACACGAGGCTTGGATCACCAGGTCACCTTCACGGAAAGCGAGACAACTCACATGGACAAGCCACATGACGATGCTTTGGTAATCTAACTCAAAATCTGTGGTTACCTTACTTCAAGGGTGATGATAGACACTAGCAGCTCGGTTGACCTGCTCTTCTACGACGCATACAAGAAGATGGGTCTCAACGACTCGGACCTGCAAGGGCAAGGATCGCCACTAACCAGATTCTCAACAGAAACCATATATTTCATGGGGACGGTCCGGCTCCCGATAGTGGCCGAAGGAGTACACAAATTTGTGGATTTTGTTGTAGTGGACCGACCAGCTCTATTTAATGCAATACTTAGGCGGCCATGGATATACACCATAAAAGTTGTTCCATCAACTTACCACCAATACGTTAAATTCCCAACTCCAAATGGAATAGCCACAATTAGAGGAAATCAAAAGATATCCAGAGTCTGCTACCTTAATGGACACAAACATCTGGAAAAATCTACCTTATAGCAACTATAGAAATGGGAAAAGCATAACCTACGTTAGCTTGCAGAACACAACAATCCCTAACTGATCAAGCCTTCTCCCGACCTGGTCACTCAAGTCTGCATCGACAAACTCATCCCGACAAACGCATTGGAATCAGAACCGACCTCCCAGAACCAATCAAGAAGGAACTAGTCGATTTCTTGAAACAAAACATGAACTCCTTCATATGGAGCACCTCAGATATGAGGGGAATTAGTATCGACGTAACCTTCCATGAGCTGAACGTCGACCTTACTTTCAAACCAGTTAAGCAGAAAAGGCGCAAGCTCAACCCCAAAAGGGCTAAAGCCGTTAATAACGAAGTAGAATGACTACTCAAGGTTGGATCAATCAGGGAGGTCCAGACTAGTTGGCCAACCCCGGGGTAGTAAAGAAAAAGAATGGAAAGTGGAGAGTCTGTATCTATTTCACTGATTTAAACAAATCATGCGGGAATGACAGCTTCCCACTCCCACACATCGACAGGTTAGTCGAAGCAATAGCTAGTCACTAGCTGTTGTCCTTCATGGACGCCTTCTCAGGATACAACCAGATCCTGATGAACCCCGATGACCAAGAAAAGACTGCGTTCATAACTGACAGAGGAACCTACTGATAAAAGGTAATGCCCTTCGGTATAAAGAACGCAGGAGCTACATACCAACGCCTGGTCAACAGAATGCTCACGGAGCAGCTCGGCAAAAGCATGGAAGTTTACATCGATGACATGCTGGTCAAGTCAGCGGATCAAAGAGACCATGTAGCCCACCTCAAAGACTGCTTTGCAATCCTTAACCAGTATGTGATGAAACTACACCCGGCTAAGTGCTCTTTCAGAGTTCCCTCAGAGGAATTCCTAGTCTACCTAGTCACGGAACGAGGGATCGAAGCCAATCCTAAACAAATTAAGGCCTTCTGGGAAATGCCATCGCCTAAATCGACTTGAGAAATGCAAAGACTTACCGACCGAATAGCTGCATTAAACCGCTTTGTATCAAGGTCAATAAACACGTGCCTACCGTTTTACCAACTGCTCAAGGGCAACAAAAGATTCAACTAGGACACCAGTTGCGAAGAAGCATTCAAATAGCCGAAAGATTACCTCAACCAACCACCTATACTAGCAAAGCCAGAAGAAGGGGAACCCCTATACCTCTACATTGCCGTATTGCCATCTGCCGTGAGCGGGGTGTTGGTACGGGAGGAGCAAAACGAACAGAAAACAATATTCTACATAAGCAAGTCATTGATAGATGCAGAAACGAGGTACCCCACAATGGTAAAGCTCGCATTGGCAGTCATCACCTCAACTCGAAAGCTGAAACCATACTTGCAATCCCACGCGATCGTCGTGATGATATCTCATACAATCCTTCACAGCCCCAGCCAATCCGGGAGATTTGCCAAATGGGCAATCGAACTCAGCGAATACGATATTGAATATCGCACGAAAATAAGCGCTAAGGCTCATGTCCTAGCAGATTTCATAATCGAGCTAGCACCAAACGCCATCACGGGGGTCGAACCCAGGAAGATGTGGACGCTCCATGTACACAGAGCCTCCTCAAAGCAAGGCTTAGGAGTTGGAGTAAAACTCACCTCTCTAGCCGGAGAAGTGCTGGAACAGTCATTCACGCTTGGCTTCCAGGCCTCCAACAACGAAGCAGAATACAAAGCCCTCCTAGCTGGCCTGAGACTAACTCTCAGGATAGGAGCTAGGGAGCTGAGCGCATTCAGTGATTCCCAACTGGTCACAAGCCAATTCCACGGTGAATATGAAGCAAAAGACAATCGTATGGACGCATACTTAAAAATTACCCACGATCTGGCTGGACAGTTCGACAAGTTCGAGCTGACTAGAATTCCACAAGGCGAAAACACTTTCGCAGATGCGCTGGCAGCCCTAGTATCAACTTTAGACCCTTGGTTAAAAAAATAATCAATGTGGAAGGAATAGAAAAACCAAGTATCAACCTTGCCCTGAAAGCAGGGGTGAACGCAGTTACGACAAGGCAAGGTGCTAGAGACTCCTAACCAGTCACATCCTCACGAGCTGAAGGAAGTCGCTAGTCATCCGAGCATTTAGTAGACTCATACGAGCAACCAGATGATCCGCAAGCTGAGCCTGATAAGGACGACGGAGATGAACCAATGTAAACACAATTGGGCGACGGGTCCATAGAATACCTCAACGACCCGACTAGAGAATACCAATCTTCGAGTATATCGTCGACGGAGCTCTCCCCAAAGAAAAAATTGAGGCAAAAAAGCTTAGATCAAAGAGCTCTCGTTTCTGCATCATCGATGGAAGATTATACAAATGAAGTACACTGGCCCATACCTCACCTGCATCAGCGGTAGCGAGATCTACCAGGTAATATCCCGATTGCACAACGGAGCTTGTGGGAGCCATTTCGGAGGTCGAGCTCTAGCTTTTAGAATTAGCAAACACAGATACTATTAGCCGATACTGGTAACTGACTCCACCTTATTCGCGTCCGAATGTGAGAAATGCCAGGAACACACTCCAATTCTTCACCAACCACTGGAGTTGCTCTCATCTATCTCAAGTCTGTACCCATTCATGCGCTGGTCAATGGACATAATCAAACCGATGACCCGATCTGGACCTAAACGACTCGAATACGTGCTAGTCTTAACGAACTACTTCATAAAATGGACAGAAGCAGTAGCTTACCAACAAATCCACTCGGAAGAGGTTAGAAACTTTATCGTGAAGTACATAATTTACAGACATGGGCGACCATATGAAACAGTCACTAACAACAGTACTCAGTTCTCCTCAGTCGTGTTCATAAACTTTTGCTGAAAGTGGCTGATCAAATTAACTTATTCAACCCCGAAGTATCCTCAGGGGAACAGCCAAGCCGAAGCAGCCAACAAAACTCTACTCAATAACCTTAAAAAGCGCCTCAATGCTAAGAAAAACAGGTGAAGCGAAGAACTTCAGGGAGTGCTCTGGGCATTGTACACCACACCCAAAAAAAGCAACCTCCGAAACACCTTTCTCCTTAACATATGGAACATAAGCCATGGTACTAGCCGAAACAGCGGTACCAAGCCTCCGGAGGGCCATGTGCCCCTTAAATAAGGAGCTCAATGAGGATATGCTTTGAGATGCCCTAGACGTCATAGAAGAACGCCGTGATCTCGCATTGGCGAGAATACAAAAACTACCAGTAAGCTGCGGCTAGGTATTATAAGTCCAAAGTCAAGATCCGACGATTCTACGAAGGCGAACTAGTCCTCCGGAAAGTGCAGCAAAACACAATAGAGCTAGGTGCCAGAAAACTAAGGATCAATTAGGAAGGCCCCTACCACATCACCACCATAGTACGTCCCGGCGTCTACAAGCTGGAAAAAATTCTGAGTAGGAAACTAGTGAAGAGAGCGTGAAACGCCGTGAATCTAAAAAAATTCCATCTCTAAACTTCCCATCTAACAATCGAACTACGTAATGGCTTGATCCCCTTACAGGGTACGTAGGCAGCTCGCCCCTTGAGTTCAGCCACCATAACACAAATTAGCTTAAGCCTGGCGCAGTTACTCTTACGCAATGCTAGCACCAACTGGATCTTTCCTCGGTGAAATCACATCGTTACAATCAAAGTCGACCCACTGTCCAGGTCTGCAAACACATGGGAACCTAAAGAGATAGAACCCAAACTTCAATACGATCAAGCATCGGCCGACTAACACGTAGAAGGAATAGCAACATCAAATGACAGTTAACACATTTGAGCGATTCCATTTCACCACCTCGGGAATATCAAATTACCAGTTCGAACTATCGTCGCGATGGTTTTAGCACAACCGTATGATAAACAGAAATCAATATTAGCAAAAGAGAAAAGGTTCGAACAAACAGAAAGGTCCACCCGGGCAAAGAACAAGGTCTCAAAATAAAAGAAAGTTATTACATAAAAGCCCCTCGAACAGAACAACGACTTACAAAAATAGACTAAGGAGGACAACTGCTAACTCAGCCTGCCTGAGAACTACCCTCCGCAGCCACTGGGAACTCTTGAGCCCCGGCTTCGACCGAAGGCCAAAGGACGTCGGCCTGGTCTCGCCTACACCTAGCTAACTGCCAAAGTCCCTCGCGAGAGGACCTCTGGGCAAGATCTTCACTCGCAGCCTCGATCTTCGTCTCCCTAGCTTACAACCTCATCAGTAAGTCTAGCTGTGCTTCCACTGCGTCCAGTTTGCCCCTGCAACTAATCTTGTCTTCCCTCCAGATCTGATGGTACATCAAGGCGCCCACCAAATCTCGCTCGCATGGACGATCTAGAAGACGCGCGGATTCTACCTCCCGTAAAGATTTGCCATGAGGAGCTCATTTTCCTTGCGTAGATGAGCCACCATCTCGTCAGATGACTTCGCGAACTCCAAAAACTTCTGTCATACCGCGCACTAGAGCCGCCATCTGATGGATTACCTTCAGATCCTCCCAATGAGCTTCTTGTAGCTCAGCAATAAGCTTCTCCTTCCGAGCGGAAGCGCACTCCAAATCAGCAATCATGGCCTGGGAGGGAGCTGAACCGAGTATGTGTTTTGCTTCGGTCACCAAAGAGAGAACAGCGCCAGCAATCTAGCAACATAACCTTAGTTTAGCCCGGGAAGGACGCGATAGACAAACAAAAAAAAAACTCACATATCGAAAGGCTGAAGCAAGCCCAGCATAGCCATCCTGAAGCACGGAATCCCCCCTGATATACTCCATTTTTGGGGTATTCTAACCTTTGTTTTGTAGGGTTTTATCGAGTCTTTCTCCTTTGTATCGAGTCTTTTTAGGTCCAAAGGTGGCTGGAATGAAGAATTGGAGTTTGCTAGGAGGTTTGGTGATAAGAAAGGAAAACACGATCTTTTGGAGGTTTTTGAAGCAGAAAACGGGAGCACCTGCTCCCCGAATGGATTTGACTGCTCCCAGAAGATTACCTAGAAGATTGGCGCCGTTTAAGTGAATATCTAGAAGATTTGAAGAAAAAGGAATATTCACCAAATTGAATATTCACCCAGAAGATTTGCAAAAGAGGATATTCACAAAATCGAAGATCTACCTAGAAGATTTATCCAAGATTTATTTTCCTTATTTTCCGAGCCTCTTTCTCCTTTAAAAGAGGAAGTCTTCCTTTGAAGAAAGAGGACACGCTTCACGCCCCCTTCATATCTACATCACGCTTCTTTTACACAGTTTTTACACGTTTACTATTCACGTTCACTGTTCACAATTACTGTTCACGTTCACTGTTCACGATTACTGTTCACGAGTACTGTTCACTACTACTGTTCACGACTTTTGGATTTGCAATTTGGAGATTCATTCCACAACTTTCTATTGAGAAGAATTCTGAACCCTAATCTCTTTCCATATCATCATGAATTCTCTTTATTGCTTTGTTGTGTTTGATTTCACCATGTGCGAGTAGTCATCCTTGTTAGGTTAGGGTTTTCGATGGGAATTAGGAATTCTTGAACTAAGCATAGATAGGTTTTATATATGTTTTGATATCTTCATCTAAGTTGAACTTATTGCCTAGACTAGCTTAATTACCTAGCCTTTGATTTTAGGTTGAATTTACTCATCAAAAGTGTAGTGAATTACTTGAATGAATTTAGATGGGCGTGTTGACCCTTAGCCAACGACAGTTGAAGTTAAGGAAACTCGTGGACAAATCAATCCTATTCGTTATGCTCATCGATTCTCTTTAGTCTCAAACGACAGTTTAGGGTGCTAGATTAATTGATGAAGTAGTGGATGCCACGACAGTGGATTCTCTTGAATTTATGATTGAGTTCTAGATTGGCACTTAATTGATATCCTGAATAATTGCTTGGTTCTTGATGATCTATTCCCTGAGATATTTACCCTAGCTTAACGTTTTTCTCATTATTGTTTACATCGAATTTTATTTGTTTTGCTTATTTAAATTGTGACAACTTAAACCATATTGATTGCTTAGCTAAATTGGTATTTAAAGGAATTAGAGTGTATTGCCGGTCCGAGAAAAGAACCTGACTATTCTACATCTGATTAGAATAGGTTTGAAATCTTAGATAGGATAAAAACCTATTATCAAATTGGCGCCGTTGCGACTTGGACCCCTTCGATACCTCTAGTTTTAAAATACGTTTTTAGACTAAGTATTAACTTGTTCTTCTTTTCTTCTCTTTTGTGTGTTTCAGGTGTAGTCAAGGTTCTCAAAACCTTCCCGCACTCGACAATCAAGAGTTAGCAAGGGTAGAACGAGCAGAAACAAAAGAGAAGTCGAATCTAGCCAACATGGGCGACGAAACCGACAACCGAGCTGCAAATGGTCATGTAGCTGCTGCTATTCGGAGGCTGGAACAACAAATGCAGCAGCTGCAACAGCAGCAAAAGCCACAACAGCAGCGTGCCATTGGGGATATGGACAATCCTCATGCTTTCTACCGGAACCGAGCGGCAATCGTTCCACCTGCTGATGAGAGGCAAGATTATGAGTTTACAACCTCAGTCTCCATATCTCTATCATCCATCTTCTACGTGCATAGCTTGTAAACTCTCAACCATCTTGTGGACATTACTTTGGTGAATTCCAATCTTATATCAGCTTCTTTATTGGTATAAAAATTGAATGGTTAGTTTAGTGACGGATTTTAGGAAAGGTAGAAATGTTTTCTTAACGCAAGGTTTTCTATTCATGCATTTCTACGTTACACATTAATTGAGAAGTTGAAAAATGGAAGTAAAACTTCAATCAGGGCCATTCTGTTAAAATTGTAGACCTCTATTCCAAAAGAACAAGAACAACATTGAAAAGAAAACATTCAATTTGTTAAAATGGAACCTTGTAATGAACTGAATACAAAAACAACATTTGTAACTTTACCATATTTTTTAAATAAAGAATTTTTTTTTTCAACTCATATTGAATGTTAGATGGGAACCTAGGAGAGACAACCCTTGCTTTGGGTGCTGGCACTGAGAGTCTCACAGTTCTTTGTGGTCTACTATGCAAGTACACGTTCTTGTTGTGATGCATTTATTGAACTTAAACTTCCATTACAAAATGAAATGAAGATCTTTTTCTGAGTGATATTATGTTAGGTCTTTCATTAGTCAAACTTGAACACGTGCCCTCCCTTTGCAAGCGGCAGATTTTCTGAATGATATAATGTATTTAGATCGATCTTTGCCAACCTCTTTTCATCATCAATTTCATTAATTGTTTACTTATGGTTTCTAGTTGCATTAAATCAACTGTAATATACAAATAAACAACTACCTTTATTTGATTTTTCAGTTTTATTTTATTTTTAAAAAATACAAATCCGCCAAAAACGTGAGTAGTATCTCATATATATTATTAGGGAAGTGATTTTGGAGAAAATGCTTATGTGTCATTTCCACAATCATTTTCACCAAAAAAATTGTGACATGGCCTAATACTGAGATTGTCTTCCACAATCAGATTTTGTTGTTTTCTTATTTGTCTGTCGTAATACTAAGATTGTCTTCCACAATCAGATTTGTTAATGAGCAATGGCAAAATATTGTAAATTTTTGTCTACTATATATGCAGTACACTATATTACAGGGAACCCATGGATGTGAGAGTACAACAATCATAACCACACATTTATTCCTAAATTATTAATCTGAATCTCCTGATCCACTTTCACTAGGGATGAAGTCTGAATCGTCGTCAAATTCGTCACGTGTTTCCTCATCGTCCGAATGCACTAGATCATCCCCGATATGGGTGACATCAACGACAAGGTCAATGTTATCCATCTCCTCCACATGTGACATTGGTATACTTCTCGATGGTTGTAGAGCATCATGTTCTGGAACTCCATATATTTTTCCTCTCGAGTTAATTGGAGTTACTGTGATCCAAGGATCTGTACGATAGGCAACTCGAGGATATGGAACGTAGCAAACCTATTAATAAATAGTGGATATTGTTAATATACATGAACAACAAACCTTAAGTATGAGTACGTAGGTAAACATATTATTGTATTGATACCTGGTCTGCTTGAGACGCAAGGATAAATGGATCGTAATACTGTAGTTTCCGACTTGAATTTATCGAAATAACACCAAGAGTGTCAACTCGAACCCCTCGACCATTGGATGGATCATACCAATCGCACATAAACACAATGCACCTCAAGTCCAATATTCCTGGATAGTGGATTTCCAAGATTTCGCTTAAAATCACATAGTACATGGTATCACCTGACTGCGCCGAAATACCATAGTCCAAAGTTGACCTTTGGCGTCCTTCCTTACAGATCCTGAATGAATATCCCCTAGTGCAAAACTACGTAAACCCTGAACAAACTCAACTAACAATGTCGGGAGTGATTGACCACTTGCTAAACTTTCGAAAACTTAAAAAATGATATAAGTAAGATATCAGTAACATATGAACGTGAAAACCTGGAAAAGTAAGAGTAAGTAATTATATTAAACTTACATAACATTTCAACCACCCCGAAAATTCTTCATCTTTCAAGACAGCAAGTTTGGCATCTGTCTTATCAGAATGGTAATCATGTGCTAGAGACATGTAGATCATGTAACATAACAGTCGTTAGTAGATGAAGGCAAATAATTCCATAAATTTATTATAATTCGTCACAGTTTCTGAGGATATACGTATGCAAATGTGTGACCTCTTGTGGTGATAGTTTGCGTTTCTTTCCTTTTCCACTTGCTCGACCAACTTGGGCAAACAACTCAGGAACAACCACGACATAGACTGCTTTCTCACCTCTATCATCATGCCGGGCAGGACGTCTTGCCTTAGTACGAACTTCCGATGGAAAGTAGTATTTGGCAAAGTGTGAGACTTCCTCGTTTAGGCTTTGTGCGATAATAGATCCCTCAACCTTGCTCAAATTTTTAACATTTTTCTTCAGGTGGAACATGTAACGCTCGAACGGATACATCCATCGGTATTGAACAGAGCCTCCTAAGGCTTCTTCTCGTGGGAGGTGAATAGGAGGATGTTCCATAACGTAAAAAAAAGACGGTGGAAATATCTTCTCAAGATTACAAAGGAGAACCGAGATATTGGACTCTAAGTTACGTATCCCGTGGACTGTAAGCGTTCTTGAACATAAATCTCGGAAGAATGCACCAACGCCTGTAAATGAAAAATAAACAAGTTAATTAGTACATATATAGTAATATTATGGTAGTAAAAAACTAATGGGAGTACGAAATATACCTCCAATTGCTTGGTGGATTGGTTATGGAAGAAAATATGGAAATACAAATGGAAGAAGACGCTGCATCACGCCATGACAATCATGACTCTTCATTTCTATAAACTTCCCTTCCGTCGAATCAACGCAATTACGTAGATTAGATGCGTAGCCGTCAGGAAATTTTACAAATTTTTTGAACCATTCAAAAAATACTTCTTTCTGCCCAGCGTCTAACCGGTACGCAGGCATCGGCAATCTACCGTTAAAAATATGAAGAGATTCCCTTAAACAAACCAATGGCAAGTCTAATCTAGACTTCCAGTTGTCTTTTGTCTTCCCTGGAACGTTTAAGATGGTGTTCATGATGTTGTCAAAGAAATTCTTTTCAACATGCATGACATCTAGATTATGCCGCAGTAGATGGTCTTTCCAGTAAGGCAAATCCCAAACAATACTCTTCTTGTGCAAATTGTGATATTCCCACAACCGTCGACAGGGTGATGGCCATTACCCCCACATTCAGAAGTTCGCTCTGCACCAAAATCTCGTAACTGTTCCAATATGCTGCGACCATCTATCTCAGGAGGTGGACCACGTAACACTTGTAAATTCTTCCTGAAATGTCTTCTAGACCGACGATATGGATGATTTGTCGGTAAAAAAAACACCTATGGCAATCAAGCTATGAAGTCTTCCTTCCGTGCTGCAATTGGAATTCTGTAGTATTGTCTTGGCAATAAGGACAAGCCAATCTTCCATGCGTTGTCCATGCAGATAACATACCGTATGCTGGAAAATCGCTTATGGTCCACATAAGAACCGCACGCATGTTGAAATTCTGCTAGACTGAAATATCAAAAGCCTCAACACCATGCTCCCACAACATCTGCAACTCACAGATCAATGGTTGAAGGAATATATCGAGCGACCGTCTTGGATGATCTGGCCCGGGAACTAGAATTGAGAGAAACAGGAACTCTCGCCGCATGCACATAGATGGAGGCAAATTGTAAGGTGTTACGATGACCGGCCACAATGAATATTTTCTTCCATGCTTGCCAAACGGGTTGAAACCATCAGTGGATAAGCCTATGTATACATTCCGTGGTTCATATGCAAAATCTGGATATACAGATTGGAAAGTGGATAAGCCTATGTATACATTATGTGGTTCATATGCAAAATCTGGATATACGGATTGGAAGTGTTTCCACGCTTCCGCGTCAGAAGGATGCGTGATATCTTCATCTTGACTATGTTGTGCATGCCATCTCATAGCCTTAGCTGTATGGTTTGATTCGTACAACCTCTCCGTTAAGGGTAAATACCACATCCGTTTGAATGGAATCTTCACCCTGCCACTTGTGTCTTGGAACCAGGGTTTCTAGCAAAATTTACAATTGTTTCGGTTCTCGTCTTCTCTCAAGTATATCATACAGTTGTCGATGCACACATCTATAACCTGGTAGGGCAAACCAAGACCGGCGACAAGTTTTTGGACCTCGTAGTATGATCCTGGGGCAGATTATCTTCTGGCAAAACATCTTTCACGAACTCGGCGAATGCATCAACACATTCTTCGGACAAATTATAATCAGTCTTAAGGTTCATCATCCTACTAGCAAAAGATAGCGGTGAATGACCATCCCTACAACCGCTGTATAGTGGTTGCTTTGATGCGTCTAACATATCGAAAAACCTTCGAGATTCTAAATTAAGTTCTTCAACCCTATCACCCTCATGATACCCACCCGACTGCAAATTCTGTCTAAACGCATCGTTAACCATCGCAACCGTACTTACCCCAACATCTACTTCCGCTATAGGTTCCCCTACGCTAGACGGAAAATAAGGTTCATTGCTATTGGTACTACCATATTCATAATTCCTTTCTCCATGTAAATACCAAACCTTATATTCCGCCCTAAATCCATATCTATATAAGTGCTTCCAAACAGTAGGAACCGCAACACTAATTCTATTACAGCAATTAGAATAAGGACAATTGATATTCTGATCTTTGTTGGCCGCCTCTTGATTTCTAGGTAACTGCATGAACTCGCAAATACCTTGAGCGTATTCGGTCATTAATAAGTTCGATCCCTCTTCCATCATTGGCTCGTCCATCCATGACCGAAAATATGAAGAACTCATCTCTAAATTTTTTTTTGTTTTTCAAATGTTGTTATGAACGTTGGAAGAAATGTGAAAACTTATGTAGAATGAAAATCCGTCAGAAATCCGTCGAAAAACCGTCAAAACCTCCGACATAACAACACTTCAATCCCATCGGCCAACCCAGACAATATGTTAACCACCCAAAGTTTGCCGACATCGGACCACGTCACAATTCTATCGGAATTCCGTCTGTCAGACAGAAAAATCTGATTTCTGTCGGTTGTCCATCGGAATGTCGACGGAAAGTTACGACAGCTTACCGTCGTCGGTAATCCGTCGGTAAATATTGATGGATTTCTGACGGCATATGGACGGTAATCCTGGTCGTCATAATTCCGTCAAAATAAACCGACGGAGTACTGACGGAATGATTTTTTATCGGAAAACCATCTGAATTTCGACGGAATTGTCCGACGGGAATTCTGACGGCAGGAAATTCTGTCGGAAAACAGCCTGTTTTCTTGTAGTATATAAGTAAATAATTTCAATGGTTTTTTAATGTTTTGTTGAAAGTTTATGTATCTTGATTATATTTAAAGTATATGTATTATATGCGCATGTATTTTATAACGATTACATAATATAAATACGAATTATTTGCAAATATTTAGTTAGAAAGAGTGCAAAACGAATTTTGTTTTAGCATGTTCTAAGACTTAGGACCGGTTGTGGAGATCTTTTGTTGTTATCATTGTCTGTTTTTCTTACAAAGACTTACACTTTATTTAAAAAAATTATTAAAAAAACATGATTCATACCAAATCTACATCTAGAATAAACACTCTTGACAACTTTTAGTTATAAAGCAACAATTTTCTGATTTATTTCATACTTAAAACAATATTCAAAGTGTTTATTTTGTTTTGTAAACCTAGTACTCTTTTGGATTTCTATTTCAATGCTTTCAGTTTCATATTTTGGTACATTTCACCACAAATTTCTTTTATTAAAATAGTTTTTAATACAAAAATCTATTGTTCAAATAACTATGACATTCATACATTCAGTAACAAATTAGTGACCCTTTTGTGACGCATTTGCGATGACTTAAATCGTCTCAATCACATTTGTGACGTAGTTTACCGTCACAATTTCGTCACAAAGTCATGACGGATATAGGAGTTACAATTGCATTGCAAATGTTTGAAGCTTATGTTTCGTCTCTAATCCGTCGCATATATGTAACGCTATTTATTTGTCACCAAAGTGTCGCTAATTTGTGACAGATGTGCGACATATAGGATTTGCGACGGTTTTTTAACGACGCCCAAATTCCTTCACAAAAGCGTCGCAAACACCTGTTTTGCGACGGTTTTGTGACGCGTTTGGGCGTCGCAACATACCTGTTTTCTTGTAGTGACAATTACGAAGCATTCTTTGGTCAAATGTAATATGTGTTTCAATCTTGACAAAACAACAAGATTAAAATGTAATATGTGTTTATGTAGCTATGATAACTTTGATCGATCCCAAGTAGTATTTATATTTATTAACTCAAAAGAAATACATTACATTATGAAATGCCAAGCAACAAATGATCAAAGACGTGTTTTGGAAATATTTTTAAGCATGTGTGCACACACATACACAACCTTTTATTAAACCCTTATAACAAGCGTTTTACTAACCAAAATCAAATTTTAGAGACATAAACTTGGAGACCATGTTGCATGCGAAGAAGAACAGAAGGAAGTGGTTCGGTTTTGTGCCCTTGAACAACCTTGATGTCATAGTTTCGTATAATTTCCACGGCCACTGTCTTAATCTGCAAGAACGATAACTTTTTCCCCAAGCACGATCTTGGACCAGCGTTAAATGCCACGAACTTATACGAAGGTTCATGTCTTAACCTTCCATTGTCTGAAATCCATCTCTCTGGTCTGAAATTTTCTGCGTCATCACCCCAAACAGATCTCATCCTCCCCGCTGCGTAAATAGAGATTAGTATCTTCCAATTCTCATCGACTCTATGCCCACTTGGAAGCACATCTGGCCTTACCGTTGACTTGTTGTTAAATGGAACTGGTGGGTATAGCCTTAGCGTCTCACACACGGCACCGTCTAGATACACGAGGTTGTCTAAATCCGCGGGATCAAACTTTGGCATCTTCTCGTTAATCTCTTGTCTGATCTTGGTCATTGCTTCAGGGTTTTTGGAAAGAAGCCAGAAAAGCCAAGTGAGAGCTGAGCTTGTTGTGTCTCTTCCTGCGACCAAGAACCCTAAAATAACGTCTCTCATAAATTTATCGTTACTCGGCTTCAAGTGCTTATACTTGGTCGTGTCCAGAGTCAAGTAATATGTTAAAACGTCCATGGCCTCTTCTTTTGAGTCATGATGAGTCCCATGACTTTTTAGCTCCTCTCTTCTAGTCGATATGATCTTTCCGAGTAGTTGATCGAAAATCGCGATACCTCTTCTCATCTTTTTCTCTACTCCTACATCAAGCCATTGTTGGAGCTTCCACAAAAAAACCGGCGTCACATGTCTATAGAAAATCCCGTCTGTAACACCATCAACCGCGTCACCGAAATCACCCTTAGGCATTTCGATAGAGAGGAATTTTGGATCATACCCGGTCATCAAAGTTAAAGATGTATCAAACAAGAATCTCTGGAACAAATCTTGCAAGTCAACAAGGATGTTTTTCTCGACAGCGTTTTCAAGAATAGGAACAAGCCCTTGCCTTAACTTGCTTACACTTGTATTCACCGACAACTTTTGGAACTCTACATGGCTAAAGATTGCATGAGACGACTTCCTCATGTCCTCCCACAACTCCGAGTCAACGTTGAAAATCGACTCTCCCAATACTTCAAAGATCTTATTAAACTGTTTCCCTTTGGGATAGTTTACGAAATTTGAACTTAGAATGTAGTTGATATTCGCCGGATCAGCAGTGACCAATGTATCAATTCCACTACACCATGGCCCTTTGAAATAAAACGTCATATTGGTCGCCTCAAGAACCTCGGCGTACCAGTCGTAGATACGAGGGAATTGGAGGATATGACCTGGAAGCATCCCAAGGATCGGCCAGTTAGTGAGAAGAGGAGCTTTCTTGTAACGCAAGAAACATAGGAAGACAAGGTAGAAAAGGAATATTATGAAGATTTCGAGTAAGCCTATGAGAATCGCCATCTCAATACACACAATAAAGGGGTTTTTTTTTTGTCAACGGAAAAAAGGATTTTACTTATGAGTGTAAGATAATAAGAATAGTAGCAGAGCCCACTTATGAGTAAGAATAGGATCGGAAAAAAGGATTTTGCTTATGAGTATAGTGAACTCGCTTGATGTATATAACATATTAAGATGTAAGAAAATAACTATATATGGCATGCCACTAACAATTTAGTATACACGAAAACATAAATGTTGCCACTATTGTGTAATTTAGTCGCAATTTGACTATTTATTGTGTAATTGTGTAATTTATTGTGTAATTTACATAAATGACTACTTGACTATTTAAGACTATTTAAGGACAGATAATCCATTATTTTTTTCCAGATTAAACATGTACGTCGTGATTTTTATCACATCGCTTGATCGTCAATTCGTCATTTAAGACTACAAAAAATAATTTTTTTGTTTTGTTTTCACACGTTCATCTAAAAAACATGACCAAGAGAAGCGAGGGAAGTTAGCCTCATGATACCGTTTGCTATATAAAAAAAGACCAGTGGATATTATTGACGGTTGGATACTGCAAGGAATCTTCAAATGTGAAGATATACTTATGAGTGTAAGATAATAAGAATAGTGAACTCGCTTGATGTATATAACATATTAAGATGTAAGAAAATAACTATATATGGCATGCCACTAACAATTTAGTATACAAGAAAACATAAATGTTGCCACTATTGTGTAATTTAGTCGCAATTTGACTATTTATTGTGTAATTGTGTAATTTATTGTGTAATTTACATAAATGACTACTTGACTATTTAAGACTATTTAAGGACAGATAATCCATTATTTTTTTCCAGATTAAACATGTACGTCGTGATTTTTATCACATCGCTTGATCGTCAATTCGTCATTTAAGACTACAAAAAATAATTTTTTTGTTTTGTTTTCACACGTTCATCTAAAAAACATGACCAAGAGAAGCGAGGGAAGTTAGCCTCATGATACCATTTGCTAATTAAAAAAGACTAGTGGACATTATTGTTATGTCGTAAACTCTTCGTCAACCTTCAATCTTCTTTACTTGAGATATTTTACCAACCAAATTTACTTTGACTAGATGAGAACCCGCGCAAATGCGCTGGTTTTGTCTATTCCGAAGGTTTGAAAATTTCGAAATAGAAAAAATATTGTCTAATGCATAACCTATCGTTTTTGAAATGCTATAAACAATATTAGAAACCATTACAAGTAAAAATTACGTAAGAAGGGTTTTATCAAATATTTGACGTTAACACTATAGAATTAAGAGTTCTCAAATTTTGTCCAGAACAGAACTAAATTGTTAGCATTACAAGAATTGTATGTCTATAAGATATTCAAATTTATAAAGAACAGGTTTAAACATTTATAGAGAAGATTTTTTAACTTTTTTGTTTGAAAAGGAGTAACTTTTGTAACAATTTTTTTTTTGCCAATTCAAAAGATTTAGCTTTCGTTTGAACACTACTCAATGCATATTTGAGATTTAAGAAGAATCTTGGATAAACCAAACCCAAAACCAATTTGTGTGTTGTATCGCAATATAAGGTCAAATCTCATAACCAAGTACACACTTAGCTTTCAAAGGATATTAAAGTGAAAATTTTGGTACAAGAACTTGAATATATTATAAAATCATGATGAATTACTCACAAGTTAATTTGCCAAATATACACTAACTGGCATTTGCTTTTACGACGAACATCATAATGGATTAAGCAGTGTGTATGTATCAAATTATTCGAAAGGGGACACTATAATGGAACACTAACTGGCAACTGCTCTAACCCATTCTAACACTATAATGAATCAAAAGAGAAAGTAGAAAAGGCATACACATATACATTGACACCCTGTAGAGGTTGAGATGAGAAATGTACCAGAGGTGTTGGAAGGAGATGGTGAGTGATAATAGAGAAACTGGCTGGCCCTTTCAGTTTTGAATCGTTTTGGTTTGCCTTCTAAAAGGATTCCATGGGCTCATTCTTCCCATAAATGCATAAATAAAACTCAAAATTAAAGTAACACTATTAATAGAATGAATAAGATATGTTAGCTTACAGTAGAAGAACCATTCCTTTCTATATCCATTCACGAGTCCGGACTCAGCCACAAGAATTTTACTATTAACCTTATTCCACTAGGTCACCAAATACAGTGATAATTAAAGCAAAATATATAACTGCCATACTGGATTCAGTAACTTGGAGTTTTGAGCAAAGGGATGAATTATAGAATCACTAAAACGTGCACCTGATCTAGGTTAATGAGAAGTAACAACCAACTTAGATTGGTTCATCCATGGATAAACAGAGACATGAGAAGGTAAATGAACCACAAGTAATAAGAATTAGCTATAGAGAACTGGAAAACAAAATATCATGGAAGGATCGGAGAGGGGAGTAAAAGAACTTATAAACTCATTAGCCACAAGATTATGCATAATTGATTGTACAAAGCAACATCAGAAGTTTATAACTAGATTCACAACCAAAATTGAATATTTAAATCGATTTTGAAATCAAACCTTGACTAATTTGAGGAAAAAGTAGCTCATTACAAACATGAAGAACAAACCACACAATCTGATCCATACAAACTGGCCATTTCTTCTACACAATATGATTCAACCACCGGACCGAGATGTTATGGTTATGATATGCATAAGTACATGAGAAACCAACATCTCTTCTCCTACCATTAACTTTGACACTCCCATCAATCTAGCATTGATATAAAACAATATGACAACCTTGAGACATGGATATAAACAATGATAAGGTTAGTTGAGAGAGGTGGTGCTTAACATAATTGTAAGTTCAGTATCTATAAAGTTGGACACTCTTAGCATGATTTCTACTAAGATTCACTCTAACTCATAAGCACAGTTATGAGCTTGATGCTAACTTCTCCATTCTAAATTTATGGTAGATACATAAGCTATGAGGCCGATAAAAGTAGATTCTTAACAGTTATTTCCTCCTCGACATGATTTATTTGTTCAAACACGAACTTTGCCTTAGGCCCTTAGCTTATAGTGAAGATTCAAGAATATAAATGACTGATAGTAATGCTGGTTCATTTTGATGAATTTGGTTTAATCCGGTAATCCTAAATCGGTGAATAAGTTATAAGCAAAACAAAACTACATTTTGGTTGAACTTGATTGGTTTAATCCGGTTATGTATTGTTTTATCTTAATTTGGTTTTAGTGAGTAGAACCTCAATAAATAAGATCAAGTTTTCCAAAAATTGACAAGCAGGCCCAACCAAAGTAAGGTTAAGGCCCACACGCCTCTTTTTAATATGTTCGTCAGATACAGTGTTGGCACGATCCGCCGTCTCTTAACGATCATTGACGCATCGCCCCCACCTCTGACAGAAACGGGTTAAATTTGTACAGTCCAAACTCATTCCTTATTTATAGCCTAGCGGAAACACAACATTTTAGAATTGTATCGATGTGGGACAAAAGTCACGTTTTGGACTTTCCATTACAAGCTTCATCATCAAATGAGGATGACAATTCCTCCACCATCGTCTCCTCAGCCTTCGCCTCCGGTTCCTTCTCATGGTGAAATTGATCAGAGTACATCGGAGCGTTCTATGGATTGTAATCTCACTTCGTTATGCGATCAAATAAATATGATCTATGGAGCGTTCAAGGTGAAACCAACCTTAATAGACTCATCTTTTCATGGTTATTACAAGGTGGATTCACGCATTAAGATTGGCATCTGATTGTTCACCAAACTCCTTAACTAACTGATTAGGTTATTAAGACGCTTGGCCCATCAAATACTTGTTCTGGTCGATATCAAAGCTTTTGGAATCGATACCGGCCTATAATCGATCTCTAGGTAGCTAAGCTAGATCAAGCATTAAAGTACGAATAAAGACAGAGAATCAATCAAAAAGCAAATTCAATAAAGATGTAAAAGATGCAAGCAAAAGACTTTAAAGTAACTTTATATCAAGCATACAACGACTCTACATGTTATAAAACATGGAGCAGCTAGAGATGTTGATAAAACAGTAGATTTGTGATAGATAAGTGCTCAGCATAAGTGGAACTCGGAGTATCCGAGGTGATCTTTCGAGGATTTGCGATCTGTCCAACTTGGAGATAGGTTCCTCTGGCCTTGGAAAGTTGTTGTGGGATAAAGAATACTCATTTTGCTCCATTTTGCTCCCTTTTTGATGATTGTACCTATATGACTCTTAAAAACCAAATATACGAGAAAACTACCTCTTTCGATTGAAAAGCTTATTATATAGTATAGAAAATAGATAAAAACGGATAGTAAAAGTGGTAAAATACCACGTATATCAGATCCCAACCCCCAAGGCAGATCCGTAGCCACAAATACTGGAACGGCAAACCCAATGATCTAACAAGCCGTATGGTTACATAATTCCACCATCGGTGGAACAACTTCTGCGTCCAGCGTCAACGCACTGGCAGGAGGACTCCCACCGACACCAGGTACGAGGAGAGGGCACTCCCAAAACGATATGGCGGAGATGCGCCGAATGCTAACTACCCTCGTAGAAAGGACCAAAAGTCAAGACCAGACCGTCCGGTCGGTGGTAGCTAGACTTGATCAACAGGAGAGAACGTTTATGGCCCAGCTCAGTGAAATCTCTCAATTGGTGTCCCATGGACCCCCGCCTCGGCAGATACGAAACAGAGAGATCACCCCTCCAGGAACACAACCCCGAGGCGACAATTGGACATCTCAGGAATCTAAACGACCCCCGCTATCGCCGCGAGACATCCGATTTCCACATCTGCCCCAAGGGAAAGTATTTGGATAGCGGACCTCGCTGGCCCAACCTCACACAAAATATCCGCCAGGATAAGCGAGAGATCCTTACCTCCACCTCCGCCGCTGCCGCGGACCCAATCTGCCGCAGCAGGCTAGACCGGATGAATCACCTCGACTGGGAATCCTTGAGATAACCCAACTAGGATCACGGCAGAAGGAGACCGAACAACAAAGGACGCTGGTCTTATGACCTCCAACGATGTCTTTACCCAAGACAACTATAGATACGCCGAGGAAACTCAAGCAGAGCTTTGACGCATGCAGTTGTGCGTACATAGAGCTACCAGCTCGCCCCTCCCACCCCCCCCCCCCCCCCACATCGATCGAGTTATCGAAGAAACCCAAAAAACTTCATTCTTTGATTGGATCGTGAACGCGCCCCTCAGGGATATGGGAAAAATAAGACTCCCCGAGTTCGCCAGGAGTACTGACCCAAAAGCCAACGTGAGAGCATTTAGACTTGCAGCATCGAGAGCTCGATTTAGTGACAACGAAATGGAGGCAGGGTACTGCAAACTTTTCCCCGAAACTCTGACTGGCCCCGCCCAAGAATACTTCGCCGGATTGGATAGCTGCTCTATCGCCGGCTTCGATGAACTGATTGTGCTTTTCCTGAAGCAGTACTCAGTATACATTGAAGCCAGAACCTCTTAAGCAAGTCTTTGGAAGTTAACGCAAGGACCCGAGAAACCTCTAAGAGATTACATCTCAAAATTCAAGGTGATCAAATCTTGGATCGCCAACTTAAATGAAGAAGTCGCCCTAAAGGCACTAAAGAATGGCTTATGGCATAAATCTAAGTTCCGTAAAGAACTCATGATCAATCCTTTCATACCCCTCAACGACGCACTGCATAAGGCGTCCTATTACGCCACCTTGGAAGAAGAAACCGCAGCCTTGGAGGAAAAATACATGAACCTCGAGACCGCCGGCGGATGACCTCAGCCAGGAGGCGTACGCGATAGGAAACGCGCAACAAGGAAAGAAGTCCAAATATGACGAGACTAAGTATTGCCAACATGAAGGCAAGAGAGGCCACTTGACTGAAGAATGCCGATACCTACCGGGACTCAGAAACAAGCAAACAAAACTAGCTGAGCCAGCTCAGCAACATCTCCTCGCTCAACATAAAGAAGGCGAAACCGAGCTGCCACCATCGCCGGAGAAACCTTAGAAGAAAAAATCCACGGCGAAATGCGAAAGACCCACCGAAGAGGCGAGTCAGATCCAAACATCTCCCTCATCCAAGAAAAGAATCGATTTGATCTTCGTAGACCTCAGCATCTGCGGAGGATCAACGAAATCAGTCATAACACCACCTCCCGTTCCTAGGAAACCGGTCAGTCCTTAGGCGAGAATCACATGCGCCCTCCTGGGCCTGACCAATCAAGCTCCACCGAAGTGGGTAGACTTCATATTAGGAGGATCATAATTGTGCAAAGACTTCATAAACTTGATCAGAGCTCATCAGAGCAGAGCCAGCACAACTCATATACTCCCAACTCAAACACGAGGCTTGGATCACCAGGTCACCTTCACGGAAAGCGAGACAACTCACATGGACAAGCCACATGACGATGCTTTGGTAATCTAACTCAAAATCTGTGGTTACCTTACTTCAAGGGTGATGATAGACACTAGCAGCTCGGTTGACCTGCTCTTCTACGACGCATACAAGAAGATGGGTCTCAACGACTCGGACCTGCAAGGGCAAGGATCGCCACTAACCAGATTCTCAACAGAAACCATATATTTCATGGGGACGGTCCGGCTCCCGATAGTGGCCGAAGGAGTACACAAATTTGTGGATTTTGTTGTAGTGGACCGACCAGCTCTATTTAATGCAATACTTAGGCGGCCATGGATATACACCATAAAAGTTGTTCCATCAACTTACCACCAATACGTTAAATTCCCAACTCCAAATGGAATAGCCACAATTAGAGGAAATCAAAAGATATCCAGAGTCTGCTACCTTAATGGACACAAACATCTGGAAAAATCTACCTTATAGCAACTATAGAAATGGGAAAAGCATAACCTACGTTAGCTTGCAGAACACAACAATCCCTAACTGATCAAGCCTTCTCCCGACCTGGTCACTCAAGTCTGCATCGACAAACTCATCCCGACAAACGCATTGGAATCAGAACCGACCTCCCAGAACCAATCAAGAAGGAACTAGTCGATTTCTTGAAACAAAACATGAACTCCTTCATATGGAGCACCTCAGATATGAGGGGAATTAGTATCGACGTAACCTTCCATGAGCTGAACGTCGACCTTACTTTCAAACCAGTTAAGCAGAAAAGGCGCAAGCTCAACCCCAAAAGGGCTAAAGCCGTTAATAACGAAGTAGAATGACTACTCAAGGTTGGATCAATCAGGGAGGTCCAGACTAGTTGGCCAACCCCAGGGTAGTAAAGAAAAAGAATGGAAAGTGGAGAGTCTGTATCGATTTCACTGATTTAAACAAATCATGCGGGAATGACAGCTTCCCACTCCCACACATCGACAGGTTACTCGAAGCAATAGCTAGTCACTAGCTGTTGTCCTTCATGGACGCCTTCTCAGGATACAACCAGATCCTGATGAACCCCGATGACCAAGAAAAGACTGCGTTCATAACTGACAGAGGAACCTACTGATAAAAGGTAATGCCCTTCGGTATAAAGAACGCAGGAGCTACATACCAACGCCTGGTCAACAGAATGCTCATGGAGCAGCTCGGCAAAAGCATGGAAGTTTACATCGATGACATGCTGGTCAAGTCAGCGGATCAAAGAGACCATGTAGCCCACCTCAAAGACTGCTTTGCAATCCTTAACCAGTATGTGATGAAACTACACCCGGCTAAGTGCTCTTTCAGAGTTCCCTCAGAGGAATTCCTAGTCTACCTAGTCACGGAACGAGGGATCGAAGCCAATCCTAAACAAATTAAGGCCTTCTGGGAAATGCCATCGCCTAAATCGACTTGAGAAATGCAAAGACTTACCGACCGAATAGCTGCATTAAACCGCTTTGTATCAAGGTCAATAAACACGTGCCTACCGTTTTACCAACTGCTCAAGGGCAACAAAAGATTCAACTAGGACACCAGTTGCGAAGAAGCATTCAAATAGCTGAAAGATTACCTCAACCAACCACCTATACTAGCAAAGCCAGAAGAAGGGGAACCCCTATACCTCTACATTGCCGTATTGCCATCTGCCGTGAGCGGGGTGTTGGTACGGGAGGAGTAAAACGAACAGAAAACAATATTCTACATAAGCAAGTCATTGATAGATGCAGAAACGAGGTACCCCACAATGGTAAAGCTCGCATTGGCAGTCATCACCTCAACTCGAAAGCTGAAACCATACTTGCAATCCCACGCGATCGTCGTGATGATATCTCATACAATCCTTCACAGCCCCAGCCAATCCGGGAGATTTGCCAAATGGGCAATCGAACTCAGCGAATACGATATTGAATATCGCACGAAAATAAGCGCTAAGGCTCATGTCCTAGCAGATTTCATAATCGAGCTAGCACCAAACGCCATCACGGGGGTCGAACCCAGGAAGATGTGGACGCTCCATGTACACAGAGCCTCCTCAAAGCAAGGCTTAGGAGTTGGAGTAAAACTCACCTCTCTAGCCGGAGAAGTGCTGGAACAGTCATTCACGCTTGGCTTCCAGGCCTCCAACAACGAAGCAGAATACAAAGCCCTCCTAGCTGGCCTGAGACTAACTCTCAGGATAGGAGCTAGGGAGCTGAGCGCATTCAGTGATTCCCAACTGGTCACAAGCCAATTCCACGGTGAATATGAAGCAAAAGACAATCGTATGGACGCATACTTAAAAATTACCCACGATCTGGCTGGACAGTTCGACAAGTTCGAGCTGACTAGAATTCCACAAGGCGAAAACACTTTCGCAGATGCGCTGGCAGCCCTAGTATCAACTTTAGACCCTTGGTTAAAAAAATAATCAATGTGGAAGGAATAGAAAAACCAAGTATCAACCTTGCCCTGAAAGCAGGGGTGAACGCAGTTACGACAAGGCAAGGTGCTAGAGACTCCTAACCAGTCACATCCTCACGAGCTGAAGGAAGTCGCTAGTCATCCGAGCATTTAGTAGACTCATACGAGCAACCAGATGATCCGCAAGCTGAGCCTGATAAGGACGACGGAGATGAACCAATGTAAACACAATTGGGCGACGGGTCCATAGAATACCTCAACGACCCGACTAGAGAATACCAATCTTCGAGTATATCGTCGACGGAGCTCTCCCCAAAGACAAAATTGAGGCAAAAAAGCTTAGATCAAAGAGCTCTCGGTTCTGCATCATCGATGGAAGATTATACAAATGAAGTACACTGGCCCATACCTCACCTGCATCAGCGGTAGCGAGATCTACCAGGTAATATCCCGATTGCACAACGGAGCTTGTGGGAGCCATTTCGGAGGTCGAGCTCTAGCTTTTAGAATTAGCAAACACAGATACTATTAGCCGATACTGGTAACTGACTCCACCTTATTCGCGTCCGAATGTGAGAAATGCCAGGAACACACTCCAATTCTTCACCAACCACTGGAGTTGCTCTCATCTATCTCAAGTCTGTACCCATTCATGCGCTGGTCAATGGACATAATCAAACCGATGACCCGATCTGGACCTAAACGACTCGAATACGTGCTAGTCTTAACGAACTACTTCATAAAATGGACAGAAGCAGTAGCTTACCAACAAATCCACTCGGAAGAGGTTAGAAACTTTATCGTGAAGTACATAATTTACAGACATGGGCGACCATATGAAACAGTCACTAACAACAGTACTCAGTTCTCCTCAGTCGTGTTCATAAACTTTTGCTGAAAGTGGCTGATCAAATTAACTTATTCAACCCCGAAGTATCCTCAGGGGAACAGCCAAGCCGAAGCAGCCAACAAAACTCTACTCAATAACCTTAAAAAGCGCCTCAATGCTAAGAAAAACAGGTGAAGCGAAGAACTTCAGGGAGTGCTCTGGGCATTGTACACCACACCCAAAAAAAGCAACCTCCGAAACACCTTTCTCCTTAACATATGGAACATAAGCCATGGTACTAGCCGAAACAGCGGTACCAAGCCTCCGGAGGGCCATGTGCCCCTTAAATAAGGAGCTCAATGAGGATATGCTTTGAGATGCCCTAGACGTCATAGAAGAACGCCGTGATCTCGCATTGGCGAGAATACAAAAACTACCAGTAAGCTGCGGCTAGGTATTATAAGTCCAAAGTCAAGATCCGACGATTCTACGAAGGCGAACTAGTCCTCCGGAAAGTGCAGCAAAACACAATAGAGCTAGGTGCCAGAAAACTAAGGATCAATTAGGAAGGCCCCTACCACATCACCACCATAGTACGTCCCGGCGTCTACAAGCTGGAAAAAATTCTGAGTAGGAAACTAGTGAAGAGAGCGTGAAACGCCGTGAATCTAAAAAAATTCCATCTCTAAACTTCCCATCTAACAATCGAACTACGTAATGGCTTGATCCCCTTACAGGGTACGTAGGCAGCTCGCCCCTTGAGTTCAGCCACCATAACACAAATTAGCTTAAGCCTGGCGCAGTTACTCTTACGCAATGCTAGCACCAACTGGATCTTTCCTCGGTGAAATCACATCGTTACAATCAAAGTCGACCCACTGTCCAGGTCTGCAAACACATGGGAACCTAAAGAGATAGAACCCAAACTTCAATACGATCAAGCATCGGCCGACTAACACGTAGAAGGAATAGCAACATCAAATGACAGTTAACACATTTGAGCGATTCCATTTCACCACCTCGGGAATATCAAATTACCAGTTCGAACTATCGTCGCGATGGTTTTAGCACAACCGTATGATAAACAGAAATCAATATTAGCAAAAGAGAAAAGGTTCGAACAAACAGAAAGGTCCACCCGGGCAAAGAACAAGGTCTCAAAATAAAAGAAAGTTATTACATAAAAGCCCCTCGAACAGAACAACGACTTACAAAAATAGACTAAGGAGGACAACTGCTAACTCAGCCTGCCTGAGAACTACCCTCCGCAGCCACTGGGAACTCTTGAGCCCCGGCTTCGACCGAAGGCCAAAGGACGTCGGCCTGGTCTCGCCTACACCTAGCTAACTGCCAAAGTCCCTCGCGAGAGGACCTCTGGGCAAGATCTTCACTCGCAGCCTCGATCTTCGTCTCCCTAGCTTACAACCTCATCAGTAAGTCTAGCTGTGCTTCCACTGCGTCCAGTTTGCCCCTGCAACTAATCTTGTCTTCCCTCCAGATCTGATGGTACATCAAGGCGCCCACCAAATCTCGCTCGCATGGACGATCTAGAAGACGCGCGGATTCTACCTCCCGTAAAGATTTGCCATGAGGAGCTCATTTTCCTTGCGTAGATGAGCCACCATCTCGTCAGATGACTTCGCGAACTCCAAAAACTTCTGTCATACCGCGCACTAGAGCCGCCATCTGATGGATTACCTTCAGATCCTCCCAATGAGCTTCTTGTAGCTCAGCAATAAGCTTCTCCTTCCGAGCGGAAGCGCACTCCAAATCAGCAATCATGGCCTGGGAGGGAGCTGAACCGAGTATGTGTTTTGCTTCGGTCACCAAAGAGAGAACAGCGCCAGCAATCTAGCAACATAACCTTAGTTTAGCCCGGGAAGGACGCGATAGACAAACAAAAAAAAAACTCACATATCGAAAGGCTGAAGCAAGCCCAGCATAGCCATCCTGAAGCACGGAATCCCCCCTGATATACTCCATTTTTGGGGTATTCTAACCTTTGTTTTGTAGGGTTTTATCGAGTCTTTCTCCTTTGTATCGAGTCTTTTTAGGTCCAAAGGTGGCTGGAATGAAGAATTGGAGTTTGCTAGGAGGTTTGGTGATAAGGAAGGAAAACACGATCTTTTGGAGGTTTTTGAAGCAGAAAACGGGAACACCTGCTCCCCGAATGGATTTGACTGCTCCCAGAAGATTACCTAGAAGATTGGCGCCGTTTAAGTGAATATCTAGAAGATTTGAAGAAAAAGGAATATTCACCAAATTGAATATTCACCCAGAAGATTTGCAAAAGAGGATATTCACAAAATCGAAGATCTACCTAGAAGATTTATCCAAGATTTATTTTCCTTATTTTCCGAGCCTCTTTCTCCTTTAAAAGAGGAAGTCTTCCTTTGAAGAAAGAGGACACGCTTCACGCCCCCTTCATATCTACATCACGCTTCTTTTACACAGTTTTTACACGTTTACTATTCACGTTCACTGTTCACAATTACTGTTCACGTTCACTATTCACGATTACTGTTCACGAGTACTGTTCACGACTACTGTTCACGACTTTTGGATTTGCAATTTGGAGATTCATTCCACAACTTTCTATTGAGAAGAATTCTGAACCCTAATCTCTTTCCATATCATCATGAATTCTCTTTATTGCTTTGTTGTGTTTGATTTCACCATGTGCGAGTAGTCATCCTTGTTAGGTTAGGGTTTTCGATGGGAATTAGGAATTCTTGAACTAAGCATAGATAGGTTTTATATATGTTTTGATATCTTCATCTAAGTTGAACTTATTGCCTAGACTAGCTTAATTACCTAGCCTTTGATTTTAGGTTGAATTTACTCATCAAAAGTGTAGTGAATTACTTGAATGAATTTAGATGGGCGTGTTGACCCTTAGCCAACGACAGTTGAAGTTAAGGCAACTCGTGGACAAATCAATCCTATTCGTTATGCTCATCGATTCTCTTTAGTCTCAAACGACAGTTTAGGGTGCTAGATTAATTGATGAAGTAGTGGATGCCACGACAGTGGATTCTCTTGAATTTATGATTGAGTTCTAGATTGGCACTTAATTGATATCCTGAATAATTGCTTGGTTCTTGATGATCTATTCCCTGAGATATTTACCCTAGCTTAACGTTTTTCTCATTATTGTTTACATCGAATTTTATTTGTTTTGCTTATTTAAATTGTGACAACTTAAACCATATTGATTGCTTAGCTAAATTGGTATTTAAAGGAATTAGAGTGTATTGCCGGTCCGAGAAAAGAACCTGACTATTCTACATCTGATTAGAATAGGTTTGAAATCTTAGATAGGATAAAAACCTATTATCAAATTGGCGCCGTTGCGACTTGGACCCCTTCGATACCTCTAGTTTTAAAATACGTTTTTAGACTAAGTATTAACTTGTTCTTCTTTTCTTCTCTTTTGTGTGTTTCAGGTGTAGTCAAGGTTCTCAAAACCTTCCCGCACTCGACAATCAAGAGTTAGCAAGGGTAGAACGAGCAGAAACAAAAGAGAAGTCGAATCTAGCCAACATGGGCGACGAAACCGACAACCGAGCTGCAAATGGTCATGTAGCTGCTGCTATTCGGAGGCTGGAACAACAAATGCAGCAGCTGCAACAGCAGCAAAAGCCACAACAGCAGCGTGCCATTGGGGATATGGACAATCCTCATGCTTTCTACCGGAACCGAGCGGCAATCGTTCCACCTGCTGATGAGAGGCAAGATTATGAGATTAAGCCTCAGCTGATATCACTGGTTAAGCAGCATTTGTTCCATGGACTTCCCACAGAAATTCCGATGGACCATATAGAGAACTTCGAGGAGATTTGCTCCACGACGAACTCTAATGGGATGAACCCGGATTTCTTGAAGTGCAAGCTTTTTCCTTTCGCACTCGCAGACAAAGCTTCCCGTTGGCTCAAGTCGCTACCAGCTGGATCCATCATGACTTGGCCACAATGTCGAGCTACTTTCTTGGACCACTTCTACACCAAAACCATGACCGCGAATCTAAGGAACAAGATCTCCACGTTTCAGCAACATTTAGGAGAGACCTTTTGTGAGGCATGGGAAAGATTCAAAGAGTATAAGAGGGAGTGTCCACACCATGGGTTTACAGACGAGAACTTGTTGAGTATCTTCTATGATGGTGTTGATTGGGATTATAGGAACACTTTGAATGCTGCGAGTGATGGTAATTTTCTGACCAGGACCAAGGAAGGTGCGTATAAGCTCATAGAGAACTTGGCTGCAAGTTCTAGGAATCGCTGCCATGAGTATGATGAGCCTATACATGTCAGCAGTGTTGAGTCACAGAAGATTGATGAGCTGACAGCGAAGGTGGACCTGTTGTTGAAGAGAAATCAGAGAAGTGTCCTGCATTGTGAGAACAAAAGAGATGAGAAGTATGTTGAGGTGAGCTATGTGGGTGAAAACTATGTGCAGAATCAAAGCTTTCAAGCTCAAGCGTCTAACTCTCACGACGAGCTGAAGTCCCTTATGCAATCAGTTTTGCTCAGCCAGCAGAAATATGCTAATGAGATCAATGTCAAGGTGGACAACATGTACAATGATCTCAATAGTAAGTTAGAAGCTGTTTGCACTCATGTGAAAAAGCTTGAAATTAAGGTTGCTCAAACTGCTAAGGCATCAGGAATTCCTCTTGGGAAAGCAGAGGTGAATCCTAAGGATGGATATGTCGATGCAGTTGCGATGAGAAGTGGAAGGATACTGGATCCTGCAGTGGAAAATGTCATAGCCTCGGACAAGGTTACGGCGCAGGCTGAGGAGCGCCTGCTCCCATGACGTGCTCCAATCAAACCTGCAGAAAATCCTCCAGCGAGGTTTTATACTCCTACGGCTCCTTACCTAGTTCCAGCTAGAGATCAGAGGGATTTCATCAGTGGAGAGAAGCTAGATAGTTTTAAGAAGATGGCGAGAAGGATTCCTAAAGAAATCTTCTTTGAAGAGGCTTTGGAAAATCATCCCATACATGATTTCTTTTGGAATTGCAGAGAGACTCAAGAAGAGATTAAGGAAATCTTTGCGCAAGCGAGGGGAACACCCCCACTATTGAGGGTATTGCCTAAGGTTGAAGATCCTGGGAAGTTTGTTGTTCCATGCTCCATTACAAGAGTTGAGTTTAAAGATTCTCTTTGTGATTCTGGGTCTTGTGTGAATCTCATGTCAAAAGCTACTGCAGAAAAGTTGAAAATTGCCGAGGTAAAACCTAGTCATATGACTCTTAGATTTGCAAACGCCTCCACAACAACATCGTCTGGCATCATTCGCGATTTACCTATCCAAATAGGGGATTGCCTAGTCGGAACTGATTTTGAGGTTGTGGAGATGAGAGAAGGTCATCATATGCCTTTGGTTCTTGGGAGACCATTCATGGCTACAGTGGGTGCGATCATTGATATGCCTAATAAGCGAGTCTCCTTTTCCAACGTCAACAAAGAGGTTTTCTACAATGCCATTCCCAAAAAAACCACCACACATGCCTCTTGCATCTCGGCAGAAGATAAAGAGGATATGTCAGTTGATATTGTGCGAGAGCTTGGTGATAAGAGTGAGATCGGTGAAGTTTTAGATGGAAATCCTCCTCGTCTCACCAAGAAACTTAGGGAGAAGGCAAAGGTGCAGGGAAAAGTGCAGTGCAAAAGGATCACGAGTGTTCCTAAAATAAATTTAATCCCTCAAGGATATGATGGAAACTCGGTTGAATACAAGTTAAAGTGTAAAGGTACTCCTAAACCTTTCTCCAGAGTTAGAGCTATTCTTCCATTAGAGTTGAAAGAGAAGGGTATTGGTGTTGTGAATGGAATGCTGAGTAAGGTTCTGAACATGAGGATGTCTAGTTGTGGAGCTTCTTTTCGAACAAGTTTTCAAGTCCAACCTGGTTGATACATGGCACCGAGTCGAGCTATAGACTTTAACCAAGCGCTTGGTGGGAGGCAATCCACCGGTATGTTTTCTAACTGTTTTACATTTAATTTCTTTTTCTACTAATTTTTGTTTTTAGCTTTGGCTTTTTCAGTTTTTTCTTTTAAAAAAAAAAAAAAAAAAAAAAAAAAAAGGGGAGCACCCGCTCACCGAGAAGGGTGTAATTTTTCCAGGGAGTCCTCCGTCGATCGACAGAGATCCATGTCGATCGACACTGACCGGAGCCGTGATTCCAAATTTTCCAGAGACCCCACTGTCGATCGACATCCCTATCCATCGATCGACACAGGAGTTTCTGCCCAAATTTTGCTGCGAAGAACAAGGAGAGCACCTGCTCCTTTCAACTAAAGCCTGCTCCAACTTACAGAGCACCTGCTCTCTAGGGTATAATTCGAAATTTGGATTTAGGCCCACCATGAGGTAAGTACAGTTCTGTGCTTTTCTTAATGCTTTTATCTTTTTCTTTTCACTCTCTCTTTTCTTATTCTCACACCGAGACGGTGTGAAGTAAGTCTGGGGGGAGTTGCTACTGATGTCGTTTATTTTGGATGTTTTCTTTTCTTATGTTTGAGTCGGTTTTTCTTTGTTTCATTTTATTGAGTCAAAACTTTTTAGTTGGGAATTAGGACTTTATTCTACGACGATTTATGAACCACTTGTGCTAATTAACTCTCTTTCTAGTGACCATTTTTTCAGAGCGCGGATTACAAGGAATAGTTGGAACATTTCAATGCACCATCTTCCATGTTTCAGATTGACCAAAAATTCTCTCGCTATTGGCACTAGATTAGGGAAACGAATCATATTCAGGACTTCTTTTTCCTTTTTACCACTCTTGTTGATCCTGAATAGCTAGCTCATTTTTAGCTAGTACCCTCCTTAACCCTTACCTCTTTTCAAACCCCTTACCGTCTTGTTACTTCATTCTCACATGTGCAGCATATGTGCAAAAGGGCCGGAGAGAGAAGGGTCGACACAGCCTCTAGATCACTCGTTCTGAAGGACAGAGCACCCGCTCTTATTTACGAGGTTTTGTGGAAGAAGGAGTAGAAGAAACATCATTGAGACTCACTTGGGTATGTACATTAATCTAATATTTTCGTGTTTGAGAGGCACATCTGTGTAATCAAAACCCTCTTCATCATCATCATCTTATTAAAAGAAAAAAAAAAAAAAAAAAAAGAGAAAAAGAAAAAAATCTGATGATGAAGAGTGGCAAGTCTGTAAAATTGTCTCTCAAACCCAGCGAGTATGCCCAAGGTGGATAATAGTTTTATGAAGGGAAGAAAGAAAGAAGGATGGAATGTGTGATTTAGAGAATGTGGACATCAAACAGACCCGCTCTCTCTTGCAATTTTGTGCGATATCCTGCATCCTCTACGAAACATCGGGTAACCCTTAAACACTCTAAACACCTTTAACTCCACCCTTAAATGGCCTTAAACCCTTTAGCGCCGTCTTCTCTGAGAAAGTGCTTTTAGCGAGATCCTCACGCATACTTTGAGTGCGTTGGGTTTGTGTCATTGCAAAGAATGCTTTTGGGAAATGGCTTGGTTGGGAAATGTACTGAGGTTGATTTGGCGAAGCTTTGTCGTTCGTAATCTGGATTATGTGGTCTGCAGATTGAAAGCCAAAGGTACGGTTCGCTGAGAATAAAAGAGTTCCCACGTTTTCAAACCTTTTACTTTACTTAGTTTTGAGTTTGTTTGAGGACAAACAAAGATCTAAGTCTGGGGGAATTGATATACTCCATTTTTGGGGTATTCTAACCTTTGTTTTGTAGGGTTTTATCGAGTCTTTCTCCTTTGTATCGAGTCTTTTTAGGTCCAAAGGTGGCTGGAATGAAGAATTGGAGTTTGCTAGGAGGTTTGGTGAAAAGGAAGGAAAACACGATCTTTTGGAGGTTTTTGAAGCAGAAAACGGGAGCACCTGCTCCCCGAATGGATTTGATTGCTCCCAGAAGATTACCTAGAAGATTGGCGCCGTTTAAGTGAATATCTAGAAGATTTGAAGAAAAAGGAATATTCACCAAATTGAATATTCACCCAGAAGATTTGCAAAAGAGGATATTCACAAAATCGAAGATCTACCTAGAAGATTTATCCAAGATTTATTTTCCTTATTTTCCGAGCCTCTTTCTCCTTTAAAAGAGGAAGTCTTCCTTTGAAGAAAGAGGACACGCTTCACGCCCCCTTCATATCTACATCACGCTTCTTTTACACAGTTTTTACACGTTTACTATTCACGTTCACTGTTCACAATTACTGTTCATGTTCACTGTTCACGAGTACTGTTCACGACTACTGTTCACGACTTTTGGATTTGCAATTTGGAGATTCATTCCACAACTTTCTATTGAGAAGAATTCTGAACCCTAATCTCTTTCCATATCATCATGAATTCTCTTTATTGCTTTGTTGTGTTTGATTTCACCATGTGCGAGTAGTCATCCTTGTTAGGTTAGGGTTTTCGATGGGAATTAGGAATTCTTGAACTAACCATAGATAGGTTTTATATATGTTTTGATATCTTCATCTAAGTTGAACTTATTGCCTAGACTAGCTTAATTACCTAGCCTTTGATTTTAGGTTGAATTTACTCATCAAAAGTGTAGTGAATTACTTGAATGAATTTAGATGGGCGTGTTGACCCTTAGCCAACGACAGTTGAAGTTAAGGCAACTCGTGAACAAATCAATCCTATTCGTTATGCTCATCAATTCTCTTTAGTCTCAAACGACAGTTTAGGGTGCTAGATTAATTGATGAAGTAGTGGATGCCACGACAGTGGATTCTCTTGAATTTATGATTGAGTTCTAGATTGGCACTTAATTGATATCCTGAATAATTGCTTGGTTCTTGATGATCTATTCCTTGAGATATTTACCCTAGCTTAACGTTTTTCTCATTATTGTTTACATCGAATTTTATTTGTTTTGCTTATTTAAATTGTGACAACTTAAACCATATTGATTGCTTAGCTAAATTGGTATTTAAAGGAATTAGAGTGTATTGCCGGTCCGAGAAAAGAACCTGACTATTCTACATCTGATTAGAATAGGTTTGAAATCTTAGATAGGATAAAAACCTATTATCAAATTGGCGCCGTTGCGACTTGGACCCCTTCGATACCTCTAGTTTTAAAATACGTTTTTAGACTAAGTACTAACTTGTTCTTCTTTTCTTCTCTTTTGTGTGTTTCAGGTGTAGTCAAGGTTCTCAAAACCTTCCCGCACTCGACAATCAAGAGTTAGCAAGGGTAGAACGAGCAGAAACAAAAGAGAAGTCGATTGAACAACCGGAGAGATTCATGAAATGTCTCGCAAAGAATATCCTAGAGCTTTTTGATGTTTTCTCAACTCACATAAGAGTAGTGAAGTCTTATTTTCACTAAGGTTAGAGTTAATAATAACAAGATAAGTCTCATTAGGACCGAGAAATGCGTACCTTAGCCCAACGGGAAGTTCCTTGAGTTCGCTCCAAGGGTCGCGGTCTTTCTTTGGAATTTTAGGTTGCCTTTCTTTGTCCTTTTTGCGCTCCAACGGGAAGTTCCTTGAGTTCGCTCCAAGGCTACCATCTTATCGTACGAATGAGGTATCTCCAGGAGTTCAGCGTACTCTTGAGCTTCGTCCTTGAAACACCCTTCTTCTCGGTATTGTTGTTGTAGGGCTACTTCTAGAGAGTCATTTAGGATGAGTTCTTTAAATAGTTCTTCGGATGCCTCGGTTAATTGGTCAACCAGGAAAACTCCTTCTTGCATGGTTGGCGTATTCTTGTAATTGCTGACATCGAATTGCATAGTTAAGTCTCCTAAATTCAGCTTAATGACCCCACCTTTAACGTCTATCATTGCTCCAGCGGTGGCTAGGAATGGTCGCCCAAGGATGATAGGATCTCTAGGCTCTTGATCTAGTTCTAGGACCACAAAATCCGCAGAAATAGAACATTCTCCAATTTTAACCAATAAATCGACAATGATAGCTACTGGACGCCTTACAGAGCGATCCGCAAAGACGAGCTTAATTCTAGTAGGTCTGAAGCTGGTGATTCCGAGTCGTCTAGCAACCGAATAAGGCATTAGGTTTACGCTTGAGCCAAGGTCACATAAACACCTATCGAAAGTGCTTCCTTCGATGTCACATGATAGGACAAAACTTCCCGGGTCTTCCAGTTTCTTCATTCCTTTACTGTTGAGATGCTTTCCAAGCTCTTGTGAGATCATCATCACTCCTTCTTCGAGGCTAACATTGCTGGATATGACTCCTTTCATATACATCTGTAGGGATGGAATGATCATACACGCGTCAAGGAATGGCAGTCTCATATTCAATTGGCTCACTAGCTCCTTTAGCTTTAATCGTTCCATCTCCTTCCTTGTCTTGATCCAGGCGCTTGGATATGGGACCTTTGGTTTGTAAAGGGGTGGTTTGGGAGGTATTTCTACGTTGTCCTCAATAGAGCCATCAAGGGCATCGGGTGTCGGCTCCTTCCCTTTCTCTCTCCCTTTTGTCGATTCGGCTTTTCTTTCTTTTTCAATGAGGAGTTCTTCCTCTTTCTCTTCTTCTAGATTGATGACGGGTCTCGGTTCTCTTTCTCTCGGTCTTGAAGTCTCGGCTCCTTTGGGCATCAGCACTTCATCCTGTTGCGTTCCGCTTCTTAGGATAATGGCATGTATCGGTTTCTCTTTTGGATTTATCTCTACCTTTCCCGGAAGAAACCCTGCAGGTTTTTTTTTATTTGTCCGCGATAGCCGCTCTCTGAGACTCGGCGTTCTTTATCCTGTAGTGGGCGCTTTCACACTTTATGCTAAATTCTTAGCTCAATCCATTCATCTTAAACATCATCTCCCTTCTCAGAGTTTCTAGATGAGAATAAATCTCATTCTTAATGGATTTAAGGTGTCGCTCCAAAGTATCTTGGCTACTACCTTGGAATCTATTCGGCGAGCTCATCGATCTAAAGTTGTTTCCTCTTTCTTCTTCTCCGTAGCTCGGCTTGGACTGATTATAAACATCTAGGGGTTGATTTCGATTGGAATAATATCCTCCGTTGAGCCCATAGTTTGAAGCTATCACTCTTGCTCCTTGGTATTGTGTTCCAACGCAATTAACTTCTCTAAAATAATCTTCCGGTCCATCGTCCAAGTCGATCTCGCACGGCTCTTGATAAGACACTCTCCTGAACTTGTTTTGGCTCTTCACGGCTTCTTGTGCAAGTACACGGTAGGCTTTAGTCTATGAGAAAACCTTTGGAGGTGTCGATCGACACCCTTAGGTAGTGTCGATCGACACCAATTCGTGAATCACGTATCCGTTTGCTAAAACCGCAATTTTCACGCTGTTTGGTTATCAGAGAAGCCTTAAGTCGTGTTTATATGAGGAGTCTTTGGTGTAGCCGCACGAATAGAGCAGAAAAGGTGAAATGAAAGAGAGAAAGAAGGGATTTCGAGAGTGTATCGATTGTTCGTGAGTTTTGATTCGATTTCTCGAGGATTCTTCATCCGTTCGTGTTGTGGGGATTCGTGAAGAGTAGCTCGGCGGTTTCAGTGTTGAACCAAAGTCGCTAGGCCGTGCGTTCGTCGTTTCCAATCCGTTCATCCTCTTCGTTTGCGAGGTGAGTGCATGATCGCGACGATATGTAGGATTGAATATCCGTTTAATTGATTGAGTGTTAATTGATGATTTCATGTGATGTTTTTGTCGTTATGATCACTGTTGATGCGTGATTTTGATTGTGTTCGTATTGTGACCGGTTTCGTCGTGATCGGAGAAGAGCCAAGTGAGGACATGCTCGATCTCTGATTTCTGAAACCGAGCGTCGATCGACACCTAGAGGTTGTGTCGATCGACACTCGGTGATAAAATGTTAAAATCGTATTGGGGTGTCGATCGACACCCAGTTTTGTAAATTGTTGAATTTCATTTTAATTTATGTTAACCGGAAATTGGTTTAGTTATCTAACCGGAAAATTGGATTAAATGTATAAACCGTATAAATTGATATTGTTATTTAATTCTATGTTTTGTCATTAACGGGATGACCGTTTCACTGAGTATTTATGATAATACTCACGCAACTCCCGGTTTCTTTGAGTTGCAGGTAAAGGAAAAGTGTAATCGTGGAATCGAGGCGAGGACGGGGGATGATAGGATTTGAGTTCATTTATGTTTATGGATTTTTTTTAGTAGCTTGTTAGGTTGTTAGATATTTTTATTGGAATTGTTAGACTTGGTGTTTATTGGAATTGAATTATTGGTTATTTGGTTTAATGGATTATTGAATTGGTGTTTAATTATTTTACTGTATTTTCCGCTTATTGTTCACCCTGATTTATTATGTTTCAATTAATTATAAAAAAAAAAAATTGCGGGTGTTACACATATAAAATAACACATTATGCAATTCCGCATGTAAAAGAAACATTACTAATCAAAACATTACGGAAAATGAAACTTAGAAGAAAAAACATACGTTTTAGAAAGTGAAATTTTCGAAAAATCGCATTTTGAGCGGGGAAAAGTGGTTGATTTCTTCATTTAGGGTAGTCAAATAGTATAATCAGTTATAGTATAATTTCATTTGTACTTCAAAGATTTTTTTCTATATCGTACATGTTTGCATGAATTTATACTATTTTGATTTTAACTCAAATGGCAGAAACGTTTTGTAGGTATTACAATACTACAAAACTGCAAAACAGAAGTTAGATTTACAAAGACTAACATAAAGAGTGTAGTTTTGTATTAAAAAAAAAAATAGTGTACTTTTAGCAATTTTCTATAAAGCACTAATAAACCCATTTTAAATTAGACCATTGTAATTGAGTTACCAATAAATGACAATTATAACTTTTCACGTTATTTATTTAGCACTCCAATAGCTGTAGTGGACAATTCTAAACTCTTATTTTCCAAGTTCCAACACACATGTATTATGTAAATTTGACTTCGGATTATAATGTATTGATGATACTATTCCAGATCCGTAAAGCACATGTCCTCATCGAAACAAGGAGGGCGATAGGTACAGTTGTACCTGTAGAATTTTTGTTGTTTATTTTTTTGCTGTATAATTTTTTGCTGCAAATTTTCTTTTGTTGTAGATTTAGAAGCTGTAGCTGTAAATTTTTAACTATAACTATTATAAAATAAAACATGATTGGTAAGTATATAATATGTGATGTAGTTTTAATTTAATTAGTTTGTATAGATAAAAATTATTATAATTTAGAAATTCATTGCTACATTAAACATATAAAATAAATTTAGTTGAAAGTAGAAATTTTATATGTTAACTAAATTTATTTATAAGTTAAAAGTAGCAATAAATTTCTAAATTATACTAATTTTAATGTGTAAAAACTAATTAAACTAAAACTACATTACATATTGTATATTACTAATCATTTTTTATTTTAGAATAGTTGCATCTAAAATCTTAAAGTTACAACTTCTAAACCTACAGCAAAAAAATCTGCAATTAGAAAATTTTACTGCCCAAAAAATAAGGCTTTAGGTTTTTGACATGTTACAGCAAAAAAAAAAGAAATTTTTGTTTGGGCTTTAACTTTAGAAAAAAGCTACATCATGATTGGTAAGAACTAAAAACAAAGACGTAGATTTAGGAAGAAAGTTACAACATTATTGATAAAGATTTTGTATTTTTTCTTAAAACAAGGCTATAGATTAAAACTAAAGCCCTACCAATCATCCCCATTATCATATTAACAGAAGAGTTAGACATGGATTTGTAGAGTCCGAGAATGGTGCATGAGCATTCAAGCAGGATCTAAATTTAAGCATGTAGTTATAACAAATGATGCCCGACGTGTTGTAAATTTTGAATATCAATCCAAGCAGTCGGAATTTTTTTCAATGAAAAGGGTAAGCATGACAGATTATTTTCAACTAAAGCTATAATTATTGGTGTACTTTTTTGTTTTATCAAACCGTGATTCATTCATATTGCAATTAAACTCCACCTAATGGGAGATTGTTCATTGTTACAAGACCTTGCTTTGCCAAAGCGTCGGCTAGTACATTTTACGATCTAGGGATAAAAGAAAACTTGATAGATATGAAACCCGCACTTAGACTACGAATATCGTAAAGTAGGGACTTCAACTCATTGTTCTCACAACTGGAGTTGATAAGAGAAACAAGAGAGAGTGAATCTGAGAAATAATGGAACTTTCGAAATCCACCATCTAAGGCTGCAACTACTGCAATTTTAATGGCTAAAGCCTCTACCACTATAACCAATGGAACTTGACGACGATATGTTGAGGCTTTGAGCTTGGTGTTAAAGGGTGCTTCTATGATGAGCCAACCTAATCCACATGTTAGAGATGAGGAAGAGCACACAACATTCGTAAAGCATAGTGATCCCGCCGTGTTGCTCTGTATCTGCTCAGTTTTTGTGTTGTAACCGGTTTAGGGATGGATAGTTGAGATGAGTGCCAGCTGCGACAATCCCATGTTGCCTTCAATACCACTTCTACTTTGGTGAGTCTTCTATTTTCAAAGATCAGTAGGTTTCTAGGTTTCTATTGGTGCCAAAGTATCCAAGGGTACAAAGGAGATATAAGTCCCATAGGTGGAAGGTTGATTTGCTTTCGGAGAGTAATATATCATGGTTTTTACCCGTTTTTGACCATGATATAAGTCCGTTTTATATAGTCTATTTGGTGTTTCGCATATGTTTTAGAGTCTTTACAGGTATTGGGACGTTTGGAGCAGAATTTGAGATTATAAAGCTTTTTGGAGCATTACGGAAGAAGACGTCGAAGTGAAGATTCAAAAATCAAAGATGGTGTCGATCGACACCACTCTGAGTGTCGATCGACACCTTGTTCGCACAAGAGGAAAATCAAGTTTCGAAGAATTTCTGTTTTTGCCCAAAAGTTCCAAAAGTTTACATTAATGTTTTATGACGGTTTAAGAACTCTATTTATAGTTTTTCGCAACCATTGTTTAGGCTTACGCTTTAATTCTACGCTTTATTTTATTGAATCTTAAGAGATATCTATAATATATGATGTTTTCTTCATTCGTCATGTCTAGGCATGACCAAAATGAAACCGTAACCGTATTTTAGACCGTAACCGTACCGTTTTTCAACTATAAATATCGTTTAAAAACAAGAAT
Organism: Draba incana; assembly: GCA_963576765.1. Lineage (NCBI taxonomy): Eukaryota > Viridiplantae > Streptophyta > Magnoliopsida > Brassicales > Brassicaceae > Draba > Draba incana. The sequence goes on from OY755204.1 coordinate 44,194,392, forward strand.
TACGGTTACAAAAATTGTCAACCGTAACCGTTAATTAACCGTAACTATATAAAAAACGTCGATTAACCATATGGTTAAAACCTTAAAATTTTAACCATAACCGGTTTTAATTAAAATATAAATGGACTAATAATTAATTAGTTAGATATACGTCAACTAAAATGACATAGAAATGTGATACATAATTAATAATTATTATATTAATAAAAGTATATTTATCATTAATAAAAGTATATAGTACTAATTAAAATTGAATAAGCTACAACCGTTATGTGGTGGCTTAATTAATTTAATATTTTTGTTGAATAAAAAAACCATACGTTAAAAGGTTCATCTCCCACTAGATCCACTCCCCCATGATCTGTATACACAAATGTTTTTCGTTTTTTTTTAGTTTGCATTATTTAATATTTTTTTTGGATATTTAGTTTGTTCAACACATAAATTAATCATAATCACATTTATTCATATAATAATATTTTGGATGAAAATTAAACAAACTTAGGAATCTATCACTAATATTAACCGTATCCTAGTTATCATATAACCGTAACCGTATTAAACCTGTAACATCCGCATTTTTTTTTTTAACTAACATTTCTACTGCGGAAACTCAACTAAACAATAACCAATAAACTTCCATTAAATGACAAACAACAATTTCCACGATTCCAATAAGCGATTCTATTCCATTCTATCAGACTAGAAACAATTCTATCACAACATAAATCATAACATAACACATCCTAATCATCCTCTTCCTCTGCCATGATTCCGCAATCAAATAAACCTGATACCTGCAACTCAAAGGGAAAAATAGAGTTGCGTAAGTATTTAATAAATACTTAGTGAGAACTTCTACAGGCTAAGTACGAATAACCGAACAACAATTAACAAGCAGTTTAAAAATATTTAATTCAGAAATCACAGGGTGTCGATCGACGCTGGTTCTACCTTGGTGTCGATCGATACACCATAAGGTGTCGATCGACACTAGGTTTCTTCTCCGAAACCGAAAAGCACAAAACACACGAACACACGATTTCATCTCAATCATCACACGAAATCGACACACAAAACACCCAGAAAAACCATTCTTAAATATCTGAACTCGTCGCTAATCGCTATTCGATAATCCAAGTCTATAGACACGCACTCACCTTGACAACGGATTGAACAAGGAAAACCCGACCGAAACAGAAAAGAATATCTCACGACTCCCTCCACCAAACCAAGTTCTGAAACCTGGTCTGGAAACTAGACACCGAGAGCTTCGCAACGGTGTATAGAACGTCTCCTAACTCCAAACAGATCGACGGGAAAACAGCCCGCAATCTCGCTAATCGAAACAGGAAAAACAGAGGTTTCAGAACCAACACCCTGAAATCAAACGAACACAGGGGACGGAGATTACCTCCAAATTCAGATGTTAAACCCAATTTGAACACTAGATTGAAGGAGCTTTCCAAAGATACCAAGATCGTTTCCTGATTCCCACTCAACCGCCGGGAAAACGCTTCCCAAGATGACTGATCAAATCCTGAGACTGCACAGACCCCTCACGGGAAAACGATCATAACTCATTAGCTACATATCGAAACGACGATCCGATTTTTCCTATAGCTAGCTTGGAGACAGAAGAACATACCTACCAAAAATCACGCCGATCAGACTTGATTAGATTGTCCGTTCTGTCTTCCTACCAGAGCAGACAAAACTGCCTCCTCTCTCCTCTCAATCTCCACACAAAAATCACCCTTTTCTCTATTTCCTTCTGAAAACCCTTATCTTTCCTCTCAAAGAACGGCCACAAGTCTGATAAAAGACTTAAATACGGAAGCCCTTAGGTTAATTCCACTAAACCGAGCCAAACCGCGATTAAAACTTTTAACCCGATCGGTAAAAAACGCATGGTGTCGATCGACACTCCCCATGGGTGTCGATCGACACCCTTACTGAAATTCCTCTTTTCGGTTTGGGATGTTACAAAACCGTACCCGTAATAACTGGAACCTTATTAACAGTAACCGTATTAACCGTATATTAAATGGTTAAGGTTAAGGTTAACATAAATTTGTAACCGTAACTGGTGGTTAATAAACTATAAACCTAATAACCATAACCGTGGTCATACCTAGTCATGTTTAAGTAGATTCCTTGTTAGGTTTAGGGTTATTCAAAGGTGTTTAATGAATTGCTAGACATGAATTGAATTGTTAGGATAAAATTATTAGAGTTCTTCATCTGGATTTGTGTTTTCATGACTTAGAATTAGATCTTAGGTAGACACGAAAGTGTGATTAATTGCCTGAACAAGTGTTAGATGAGCAAAATTCCTATGTGCAAAAAATTTGGTTTAGGGTTTTGTGAACAATTGAACCTGATATTAATGCTTGTTTGAATTGGTAGGATTCAGAACGAAACTTGGATTTCTAGGATTTAGACATAGATAATCTTTGCAGCGAAAACTGATTGGTTTTGTATTTGTGTTTCATGTTCAAGAACTGTGTTTCATATTTCCTAACTTTCTATCTACATCTGCAATTCGGATTCACCTGAGATTTTCCTACGTCTAGCTTTTATTTTAATTGATTTACAACTCAATCTCATCTGCTTTCTTATTTACTTGTCTTCTCATTCACAATATTCTGCTTAGCTGAATTCAAACTTATAAATCTATTGTGTTCCTCGATTCTCTGTGGATTTGATACCCTAAGTACTACACGCGATTTCTTAATTTGAGAGAGTAGTTTAGGGTTAAATTTGAGCATATCAAATTTTGGCGCCGTTGCCGGGGAGACAAAACCATTAGATTTCTATTATTAGAATTTTGTCTAAGTTTTTCTTGTTGTTTTACTAACCTAGCTTTTATTTTTTTGGTTTCAGGTGTATGTTCAATCGCAACCCTAGAAGCAATCAAGAGAAAGAGTTAGTTACCTACGATCTTCACGAACTTGCACGTTTAGAACGCGAGAACAGAAGAGCAGTCAGAGAAGCTAAGATGGCTGCTAGACAAATACTTGTTCTGGTTCTAGGAGGAGTTGGAATTCTGCGTGATCCGGTAGGACTGCAGTATAACGAGCACGGACAGAGGATCGATGACGATGGTAATTTGATCGTCGAGGAGATTGTCGAGCAGATTCACGAAGGAGCAGTCGTTCAACGTGAGGAAGAAGCTGGTGTCGCTCGACACCCACAAAATAACTGTGTCGATCGATACACTGGAGGCATCGATCGACACCCTGCCCATAACCACCCACAAACCTTGGCTGATTACAATAGACCAGATCAGTTCTACGCGAATCGGTCTGCGATTCGTCCACCACCATTCCAGAGAAATGACTTTGAGTTGAAGCCTGCTTACTTCAGTCAGGTTGTTCAACATCCTTTATGTGGTCTTCTTCATGAACACCATATGGACCACATTGAGAGGTTCGAAGACTTAGCGTCTATCGTAAAGGCTAATGGTGTGTCAGAAGACTACCTCTACTGTAAGCTTTTGCCTTACTCTCTTCATGGAGATGCAAGCCACTGGCTGAAGATGTTACCGCTAGGATTGTTACTACTTGGGAGGATACCAAGAACGCTTTCTTGATTCACTTCTTTGATGATGCAAGGTCTGAAGAGCTTAGAGCAAAAATCACTACTTTTAAGCAGGGTGAGTACGAGGTGTTCAAAACTGCATGGCATAGATTTAAGGGTTATCAGAGAGACTGTCATCATCACAGGTTCACAGATGTTCAGTTGCTAAGTATCTTCGCCAGAGGGATTGATTCGAGGTATTCTACGACTCTGGATGCTGCAAGTAACTTGAACTTCAACACAAACTCTCTAGAAGCTGCAATTTTGTTGATTGAAAAGTTGGCTAATAGCAACAACACCAAGAACGTCGACTACGAAAGAAGCCAGTTTAGTCAGAACATCAACAACAACTAGCTCACTGAAGTTACAAAGAAATTGGACTCTATGCAAAGTCTTCTAGTTGGAAAGAAGACGGTTCAGTTTCCTTAAGAGGTGGAGACTTTCGATCCAGAGGTAAAGAACAAAGAAGAAGAAGCAAACTACATCAATGGGCTTGGATTTCAGAAGTTTGGAAATCAACAAGGATATGGATCAACTTATCAAAAGCCATTTCAGAACAGAAGCTACACGAGGAACTATGGTTCATCATCTTATCAGAAGTCTCCTCCTCAATCTTCAGATGACAAGATGGAGGCTATGCTTGAGCAAATTCTCGAAGGACAGCAAAAGATGACTGTGAGTTTCAACGAAAAGATGGATGTGATGTATACTAATCTGAATGGGAAGTTCGAGTCTTTAAGCACACATGTCAAGAGGTTGGATACACAAGTGGCTCAAATAGTAGAATCAATCAAGAGACAAGAGGGATTTCTTCCTAGAAAAATTGATACCAATCCCAAATGTTCGTGCAATGCTATCATGGTGGAGAAAAATGAGCTTGGAGCTTTGGAGCTAGCGTCGATCGACACCCTTTGAAGATTCTGAAGATGAGTTGCAAAATGAGCTAGTGTGGATCGATACTGATGAAGTGTGTCGATCGACACCTAGGGAAGAAACGATGCAGCTCGACACCCAGATCAACACAAAGTCAACGTCAGAACAAGGTGTCAAGCAACACCATACAACCATCGATCAACACCCAGTCCTTACTGAGCCAAAACTTCAGGAAACTTCATAACCATCAAAGGAAAACGTCTACAAGCCTAAGGTCCCTTTTCCATGAGCAAGAAGGTCTAAACAAGAGGTCAAAGGAGCTAAGTGTAAGGCAATGATAGACAAGATCATGGTTGAGATGCCTCTAGTTGATGCGGTTAAATTTTCACCAGCTTTAGCTACAGCTAGTGCTACCATTGATGTACGTAAGGGAAATATTAAGCTTGATCTAGGTGATATTGTCATGGATTTTGACATGGACAAGACAAGAAGAAAACCCGCCATAGATGGTCAAATTTTTTATGTGGATACTTCAATGGAAGAAGAGCCGATCAAGGAGCATTCAGAGGATATTACTGTTGAGATTGTCGAGGAGTTCATCGCTACAGAGGCTAAGGAACCTGAAGCAGAGCAAAGGTTCATACTTTCTAAACTTAATTCAAAACCTCCTGATTTCGTCAGTAAGAGTTTAAAGGGTGAAAAGTTGTTTCGCACTTATGCAAGTAACGATATTCTCGTAGAAGGCTTGGTTTCTCTGTTGATGATTTTGCAGGAAAGAGTAGTGATATATCCAAGGGATATAAGGAAGAGGTCAATCCAGCCAAGGTGAAGCTCTAAAGGACTTCAAAACCTTTCTCCAAAATCAGCATTGTCATTCTTTTAGAGATAAAAGAGAAAGGAGAAGATGTTATTCAAGAGATGTTATGGAACACTAGGAAGCTCTTTCCTAGTGTTATTTCCTGGAAATAGAAAGGAAAGATGACAAACTTGAAGGATGTATCCACTCGCTAAATGCACTCCTTCCAATTGAATTCTTCATTATCACATGATGTATAGTTCTTGTAATCTCATGTCCCGAACGTGTCATGTAATCTCATGTCTTTCTTGGAATCCAAACAATTGAATTTTTTCATAGAGCAGGAGCTTAAAAAAATATTGGTAATGTCATCCTCATGCTGAGGTAAGTGCATCCATATTCTATGTAGTAGTAGAGTTGTGAATCAATTCACTTACTTTGAGCAAAAGAGCATCTCTATTCTGAGGACTGAGAGGTCGTTTAGGTGTTGTCACCGAGAGTCAAGGCTCTCCCTAGATTTGTATGTCCTTTATGTTTCTGACTATCCACCCTAGGCCGCATTTTAAGACTTTTCTTCCTGCTAAGATGCTCATCCAACCATGTGACAGATTTGACAGTGGTGTACTTGATAAGAAGGAAGATGAAGGGCTATATTTCCATAGCAACACTCTAGCCATTAGTGAGTTTGGGTTCTCAAAAATTTGCCAACTAAGTTTTCACGATAGCCCAAACCACCTTCTGAGGGTGTAGTGTTAGCTTCCCTCATGAGACCCAACTTATCTTCCTCATTCCTGGTTTTGAGTCCCACCAAAAACGAGTAAAAACTGATTGAATCCGATTACAAAGTGAGTCGGGAAGCTTAAAAAAGACATCGTGTATGTTGGTATCGCGGTTAGCACCGTCTTGAGTAAAACATGGTTACCGGCCATTGAGAGGAACTGAGAAGACCAACTTATAGCTTTGTTTTGAATTTTGTCCACTTTAGATGCGAAGATATATTCTTTCGTCCATCGAATTGCTCAGAAAGGCCTAGATACTTGCCCATACCACCTTCTATATTAATACCAAGCATTTTTTTGACTTTTCGGTTAATCTCCAGAGGTGCTTTTGCCGAAAGTGTGACTGCCGATTTCCGGCGATTGATCACTTGGCCTGAAGCTAATTCATACTTGTGGAGCCATTAATGCCTTGCAACATTTCGGATTGGTTTTAGTGAAAAACATAGTATCGTCCGCGAATAAAAGATGTTTAACAAGAGCACTTCCTTGCGCCACTTTCACTCCCGGAAGTGAACCATTAGCTTGGTCTTGAGCACATAAACCCGATAGCACTTCTGTGCATAAGATAAAGAGGTAGGGGACAGCGGGTCGCCTTGACGGAGTCCTCGTGTTGATTTAACCAAACCTTTGGGCCTGCCGTTTATTAGGAAAGTGTATGAAACCGAACTCACACATTCCATTATCCAACCTATCTATTTATCATTAAAACCGAGCTGACTAAGAACTTTCCAAAGAAATCCCATGCAATTATATCATACATCTTGTTCATGTTCATTTTTACCGCCATAGAATACCATTTTTCAGCAACTGATGTTTTCAAGAAGAGGAGTATCTTGTGAGTGATGAGGACATTGTCCGTTATCGCTCTCTTTGGTACAAACGCATATTGGGATTGAGAGATTAACTCGGGTAATAACCGTTGAAGTCTCTTCTTTAGAATCTTCGCTATGATCTTGTAGTGGGTTGAGTAAAGTGCTATGGGTCTATAGTCCGACATTTTGTTAGAGCCAATGCTTTTCGGGAGAAGGCATACATGAGTTTCATTATGCCTCTTGTTGAGCTCACTCGTAACAAAGAAGGAGCAGGCAGTGACGTCTCTCTCTATAATATTCCAAAACGTTTGGTAAAAAGCAATTATTGGTGTACTATAAACTCTTTTCTGTTATAAATCTATTTATGTGAATGCCCATTAGAAGCTCATATTCTAGAAGGTTCTAGAATATTCTAGACTTGTTCCACAAGTTGTACTTTCCCTCCAAGTTGTTACTCTTCTCCAAGTAATTGTCTGCTATATATACTCTTGTTCTCTGTAGAATAATACAACACAATTCATTCTATCTCTTCTATTTATAACACGTTATCAGCACGAAGCCCTAACTACTGAATAAAACCCTAGCCGTCTAAGCAAACATAATCCTCTGTCGAAAAACCGATCGAGGTTGTTTTACACGAACACCTAAACAAAGTGAGATGTACGTTAATATTTCTAACCGACACTACGTAAAAGAAATACAATATTCCATGTACGTTAATGTCTCATACTATAAAATTATCGCATCATGGTATTTAAATCTACTCATGCTACTACGTAATAGAAATACAATATTCCATGCTTTAATACTTTTTCGTCATCCTCTTTGCTAGGTAAATTTTGAATCTAACTAAGATCTGATGTTCATTAACCAATTATAGTTTAATCTCATGAGGCATAGTTCATATTTAATATATTATATACTGATGCTTTAATATTCAGAATAGCATATTGATTCATGCTTTATTGATCCATGGTTATTGCTTTATACCATGAAAGTATCGACACATGTTTTATCGTTTTTGTACATAATTAAATTCTGGTAATACTAACATAAAAGCCATGTTTCTATGAGCAAAATCTTGTGTGTCAGGGTTATAAAACAAAGTCTTTGCATGAGATTCTAATAAAGTGAGAAACATAACTTTTTTCCAACACCATCACTGTCAGATCTCCACCGCCGGCTCGGTTCCGCCGATGTCTCAGATAAGTGTTCATGATTTATACTTACTGACATATGGTTTAATCTTAACATACGCGACATGATAATCACATATATAATTGCTATTAGTTTATTCGATCTGGTATTTGAAATATACCAATGCTTCTTAGCATCTCCTATTGATCCGTTTGATTAAATCATGATTTGGAAGTGACCTTCTGTTTTGAGTTATGGACCAATCGGTCATGAACTATCATAACAAACGAACTGCGAATCAAATTTTGATGCTTAATGATTGGGTTGGTTATGGTCCTTTTCATAAAGTGAAAATGACATATAGACGAAATATTGAATGGTCAAGATCAAAGTCAAGGTATTTATTTGAAGAACAGAAGTATGAGTACATCTTCAAACAGTTTAAAAATCATTAAAGGCTCCCGAAGAGCATATACATTATTATCTATTGGTGCATATACTCTTCCAAGTATCAAAGCTAATAAAATGATAACTCAAGTCAATTTTTTTTTGTTGATTCAAAAGTGTAACTGAGTTCGAGATGTATGAACCTGGAGTTTCATCATCTCAAGAGGGAGAGTTAAAGAATTCCACATAAACAATAAGTGACATATCCTGGAGAATATGTTCACTACTTGACCACAAAAGATCCACAAGTTCTTTGAGAATGTTTAAAAGCATACTTGACTATAAAGATCCACAAGTTCTTTGAGAAAATTTAAAAGAAAAGTATAATGAGAAATAATATTGCTTAGAGCTCATTATGAGTCCACACATAACATTATAAGACTTGAAGTCCATAAATAAATATGTATTGTTGGTTATACTCCATTCCCTGAAGCGAATGTGATATAATACTGTAAGAAAGAAAAGGACCACACAAATAATATTTGCTAGTCGCATATATGGAAAGTGGAAAAGAATTTAGTCATGATCGAGATCGATGAGTTTCTATCAAAAACTCATATTTTCACCGGAAGTGAACAAATATAAAAAGAAAGAAACTTGTGACTGTGTGATACAACGTAGTCTAAATTATATATATGAATGCTCCATAAGAGCACATAGATAGCATTATCTGTGAGAATGTTATTGAAATATTTGATGCATTCAATTCTTTTAAGTCTCAAAAAGAAGGATCTAAGATAAAAGAAATGATCCAAGTAGGATATGATATTGATTCTAAAAATGGGATTCATTTCGAGATCAATATAGCTACAGTATTATCATCTCGAGGGGGAGAGTTAAAAAATCTCATATACTTTAAATGAAACATCCAGAAGATTATGTTTACACTAAAAATGAGATTGATGAATCATTCATAAAAATAAATCTATGAGATTTTGGGACAAATCGTATTAATAGGAAAAGTGAAGCAATGGTTTAATACCTCCAAATCACAAGTATTTCCCAATGTAGAAAGTATTTTAGAAAAGCTGCATGTTTTCATGCTAGATTATGCTACACAAAGATTCGTAATATATAGAAAAAATATAGTAAACCAGAACTTTACTGAGAATGGAAAGTAAATCAGAAGTTTACTAAGAATTTAAATGTTTGGCTTAACCGGATTGGTCATCCTGGTTTAAAAATGATGTGAAAGTTATGAAAAATATATGTGGACATTCCATAAAGAACCAAAAGATTCTTCCTAACTATTTATCATATGTTGATAGCTCAGAAGGCAATATGATAATGTGGCTTTCACTAGTCAAAAATAATTTGGAATTTGTTTATTTTCAGAAATATATTGTATCACCCGCATTTTTATTTATTTATTTAATTAACCCGGATTAATGATCCCATAATCATTAATCCTCAATGGTTAAATCAAGGTGAAAAACACAAGCAGAAATAACCAATAAAATTCAAATCCAAATCGAATAAAATACTAAACCAATAATTCCAGCAAATATAATTCCAGGAAAGACACCAAGTCTAATAAATTCCAAAAACAATAACTACCAACCTAACAGGCTACTAAAAGAAACAAGTCCTATCATCCCCCATCCTTGCCTTGACTCCAGAATCACACTTTATCTTTATCTGCAACTCAAAAGAAAAAAGGGAGTTGCGTGAGTATTATCACAAATACTCAGTAGAGCGGTCATCCCGCCAACATGCAATACATAAAAACAAATATCAATAAAATTTATAAGGTTTTAACATTTTTAATCAAATTTCTTGTTAACAAAAGTTATCAAAATTCCGCAAGAGAAAACCGGGTGTCGATTGACACACCACCATGGTGTCGATCGACACTCAGAACGAGCATCAACTCCAATCACAGGGTGTCGATCGAGCATGTCCTCACGGAGCTCGTCTCTAGTTCCACCGAAACCACACACATTCACGACAAGGCACAAATACATCATGGCACAGTGATAACAGTGACAACAATCATACGCATCAACTAATACCAATCAACCAACAAAAAACCTATTCAAATCTATGTATCGCCGCGTTCACACACTCACCTCGCGATTCAAAGACGAACGAGGAAAATGATCACGAAAACGGGTCGATACCGGCCCAGAACCTCTGATTCTCCCTAGACTCGAACGAAAATTCACCCCACGGACGATCCCCGAGAATGAACGAGCCGAAACCTTCGAGAACACTATGATTCATCAACGATTCACTCTCTTCTCACGATTTTGATCAACTTCTGCTCTCGACGGCTCACAGGAGGGACGTGAGCTTAGGGTTTTCCTTAATCAAACCGCGTGAAAATCGCGGGTTTACGACTTCAAACCGGATTCCGAAACACATTGTTGATCGACACCACCTACTGGTATCGATCGACACCACCCACAATTCACAAATTTGGGTTACGGTCGTTATAATTCTCTCCCACTAACACTGGATTTGTCCTCAAATCCGCACAAAACCGTCTACCACATACCAAACCCTGGCCCACCGGCCAACATCACTTGAGACCAACACTATGATCTCAGAGGCTTTTATTCAGTCTCATGTTTATTGCTACGTTTCCAGACATCTATTACTCTTAACTCATTATCACATTCCTTTCACTCGCAGGAACACATCCTTTGAGTAATCGGAACTCAGGGACCACAATCTCAATGCTCATACTGGGACCACAATTCCGAGCAGTGTACATGAGACCACAATCTCCAAAGTATATAGGAGACCATAATCTCCAAAGGTATACAAGAGACCACAATCTCTAAAGGTACAGATGAGACCACAATCTCCAAAGGTATACAAGAGACCATAATCTCTAAAGGTATACAGGAGACCACAATCTCAAGACATGAGTATACAGAACACCAAGTCCCTAGAGTAATAAATTCTAAAATGCTCATAAACATCTCCCGACTAAAACTACCTCTCGTGACTAGGCATGATATCCTCGCACTATAATATCAACAACTGTAACTAACCAATAGTCAAACACTCAATAATCATAAGAATCACACATCTTATGACACAAGGGAAATATAATGAACTCCATCTTATAAATCGCAAAAATGTATCATCATACAACTCCAATGAAAATACATGAAAAGAAACAACAATAGCAACATGCTAACTCAGAACAAGAACCACAACGACGAATAAGCTCACTCCGCGACCTGCTTGTCGAACCACTTGCCGAACTTCAACTTTATCTTTGCCTCTGGCTCCCAACAGCTCCATAAACCTCATCCCGAGACGATCTAGAGCCTCCTGAGAGAATTACGTGATGTTAAACTCAGCCACAAACTCTCCCTAGGTCCATGCAAAACCAGGTCTCCTGGCCTCAATAGCTCTCTACCATAAGTGAGCATCACCACTCAGATAATGGATAGCAAACTCCACTCGATAATCCTTCGGACATCGCACCGAGCGAAAGTTGCGCTCCATACGCATACACCACTCATCTGCCTCCTCAAGCCCAACACCGCGATCGAAGAAAGCAGTACTCAAATACCGCATCTGACTCATCACCTCCAGATAAGTCGGATGCGCCTCAGCCATCGCAGCTCTCGGTTGTACCTCCGCCACAGGAGGCACCACTGGAGCCTGAACCAAAACCACCGCCGAAAAACGCTCCATCAACTACTCCAGAATACCCTCAACACAATCCAAATGATTTTGAGGTAGAACAACACCCACATCTGGACCTACCAGACCTCTCCTGGCACCCCTCCCGGCACCAGGTAAGCTCACACTGACACTCGCACTCACGGATCCCATATGGTGCGTCTGAGACTCTAATGCGCGAGAAACACTCGCAGTCACACTGCTGGATGACTCAACTACTGGTCCTTGACCACGACCTCGGCCTCCATGGCCACCAACTCTGCCACCCCGGGCACTAGCTCTGCCACAACCTCTAGCTCCTGGAGCCATCTCACTGCACTGCATTTCCCCAAAACATAGGATGAGCTACTAGAAGTCAAAAGGAAAACCAACACAAAACATACTATGGAATCACACTAAAGGCTTGGGAGGATAATCTAAGACTCTATACCCAATTATTAACACATAATCTCAGATCAAACAACCTATTGTCCAAAAAATGTAACACCCGCATTTTTTTTTATTTAATTAACCAGGATTAATGATCCCATAATCATTAATCCTCAACGGTTAGTTCAAAGTGCACAACACAAGCGGAAATAACCAATAAAATTCAAATCCAAATCCAATAAAATACTAAACCAATAATTCCAGCAAATATGATTCCAGGAAAGACACCAAGTCTAATAAATTCCAAAATAACAACTAGCAACCTAACAGGCTACTAAGCTCACTAAAACATAAAAGAAACAAGTCCTATCATCCCACGTCCTTGCCTCGATTCCACGATCACACATTATATTTACCTGCAACTCAAAAAGAAAAAAGGAGTTGCGTGAGTATTATCACAAATACTTAGTGGAGCGGTCATCCCGCCAACATGCAATACATAAAAACAAATATCAATAAAATTTATTCGGTTTTAACATTTTTAATCAAATTTCCGGTTAACAAAATTTATCAAAATTCTGCAAGAGAAAATTGGGTGTCGATCAACACACCACCATGGTATCGATTGTCTCTCGATCAGAACAAGCATCAACTCTAATCACAAGGTGTCGATCGAAACAGCCTCTAGGCATCGATTGACACTCTGCTCTTGAAACCATAGTTCGAGCCTGCCATCACGCGGCTCATATTTGATTCCACCAAAACCACACACATTCACGACAAGGCACGAACACATCATGGAACAGTGATAACAATGACAACAATCATACGCATCAACTAATACCAATCAACCAACGAAAAACCTATTCGAAACTACATATCACCGCGATCACGCACTCACCTCGCGATTCGAAGACGAACGAGGGAAATGATCATGAAAATGGGTTGATACCGGCCCAGAACCTCTGATTCTCCTTAGACTCAAACGGAAATTCACCCCACGAATTGTTGGGAATGTCCTGAAATCACACTTGTACTTACTCTAGCGATAGTTGTACTGTCGAGATTAGACATTCATATGATACTGGGTGGTCATGACGTTTTGCTAGAAGCCGCTGATGATCTATGAGTTATGAACTCATTACTAGTATTATATGATCCTACAGGGTCATACACCTAAGCAAACTGGATTTACTATATGTGGGAATGATCATTAGTGTAATGATCAAATGATGTGTATTTGATATACATAAGAATTGTGTTTTAGAGAAGGTGTCGATCGACACTATCTTAGTGTGTCAATCGACACGGGCAAATAACCGGAATAGTGATTTCGGTTTAACGACTTAATTAATTCTGAATCGGTTCAGGGATTAATTAGGTTTTCTCCAGAGCCTATATATATGATATATGAGGCACGACCTGGAGAGAGTGAGATTGAGATTTGAAAACGTAGCCCTAAATCTATAGCCACCTCTGAAACGGATTATTCCCTGAGAAATCCGATTCCAGGTACTAGCATCCCTGCGGGTTCCAGTTTGTGTGCGTGTGGACCATCGGTAGAGGCACAGCGATTGAGGTGCTAAAGATCTCGAATCCCAGATCAAATTCCGCTGCAAAACTTCAGGTATATTCGAGATACTGTTCTTGTAGATTCATCGTTTACAAACCCTAGATCCTAGGAAAAGGAATTGTCACTAGGTTGATTAATAGAGATTAATCCGGTAAAACCTGAGTAAAATCCTACACGAATGATCCCCGAGAATGAACAAACAGAAACCTTCGAGAACACTACGATTCACCAACGATTCACCAATGATTCACTCTCTTCTCACGATTTTGATCAAACTTGCCTCTGCTCTCGACGGCTCATGGGAACTGAAGATAAAAGGGATGTGAGCTTAGGGTTTTTATTAATCAAACCGCGTGAAATTTGCTGTTTTACTACTTCAAACCGGATTCTGAAATACAGTGTCGATCGACACCACCCAAAATTCACAAATTTGGGTTATGATAGTTACATATGTACATGGAGATTATTATGGACTGATCACCCAATATGTGAAGTATTTTAGATACATTATAGTTATAATAAATGCATCGATGGACGCATTGACTCGATTGATGCATCATCTAAAAGGTCACATTTATCTTTGTCATGAAACTGCAACTTGAAGTTTGCAAGGTTATTTGATAATGTTGGTTAATTTATGTTGTCCATTGAAATAAAGTGTTAAACATCCAGAAGTTCATGTGTATACATAAAATGGTTTAATACCATTAATTTGCATCAAGCCAATGAATAACTAATAGGTCTCCCCATCATAATTGATTTAGAATCAGAAATGTTAAAAAAGCTCCACCACTACATTTTAAGAAGGGACCTCAAAAGAGGATAATAATATATGTTGGATAAGAATGATGATTAAGTATATGAGTCATCCTAGAAGGATTTAGTTGAGGCTTGATTTACGGGCTCTCATTATAATGAGTCAGTTTTCCAACATTAAGGGGAGATAGAAACAGTTGGGAAAATATATAAGTTTCTATGAATTATCAATGATCCTCAGACCGAAAAATGTATATTAGAAGTCCAAAATGATAATTCATAAGCAAAACTTAGCGTAGTAATTGCCAAACGCTTTAGTTGATCCTAATAGAGTGACAAAGTCACCATACCAGCTGTATATGCTTTAATTAAATTGATGTTCTGGAAGGACTATATCAAACTGCTAGTGAGTCTAAAGATCGTATTAAGCGTGATGGGTCTCTTTGGAACTAAAATATAAGAATCCTCGAAAAAGAAAAATGAGCATAAATTGAGAATAACCAAATCGAGGAAAGATTCTTGTGACACCCCGGTTTCATGGCATATATGGGTATATGCGGTATATGCGGAGAGGCTTAAAAGAATTGATTTGGCTACCTATATCACCAAAGTGCACTTATCTTTTCGGTCACAGGTCTTGAGAGAACTCCAGAGTTAAGCGTGCTTGAGCTGGATTAGTTTCAAGATGGGTGACGTACTAGGAAGTCATTTCCAGTATCATGTGAGTGAGGTCAAAATACGAGAAAAGATCGTGTGGTGATTTGCAGGGTCAGTAAACATGACTTTTGAGTCTCCCGGACTAACGTACCGACCGTCGGATATGGGTGGGCCCGTGGGCCGAGAGTGGACGTGGGGCCCATTGGGAGATGAGGATTTCTCTCGAGGGGATGAAGATTTCCCCTATAACGGCGGTCGGGGCGTTACAGTTCTTAAAAGATCTCTATAAGAGACTGAATGATCTTCAGAAGAGACATCTATATGACAAATGAAAAAGTTGCAGTACTTAACAATGAAAAGTGCTAGCTAGCTATGTCATGTTTGGAATAAATGGAACCGAAAAGCAAATCGATGTCGTAATATTTTTGCATGTTATGAGCAGTTGATATTATAAAAAAGAGGATCACGAAACAAAGTCTATTGGAATGTGTACACAAAGTAATGATTGGCCAAAGAGGAAAGAAAAAATAGACTTGTAATTATAATCTCCTGTAGAGAAATATATGGACCAACAATCCATGCACCTGAAGTGTAAATCCAGTGAAAGATATTAAGTTTTATGGAAAATGATAGTGAAAATAGTGAAATTTTCACAAAGACAAGGATTATTTTATGAAGAGATATATTCTCTTGTGGCGGAAGCAATACTTTGAGATATCTTATAAGTCTGGCAATAAGAGATAGAACACTGGATAATGACATTTATATGGAATCCTTGAAAGATATAATCCCTGAAGGATTAATGATATCAGAATTATGTTCCCCGGAACTCTACTTGATCAAATGAGAAGAAAATATGTAATATGGGGTATAATCATGGAAATGTATACCCATGTACATTTATCAAAAGATAATGATCAAAAGGATTCTTATTTTGAACATCATATACTTTGTAAGATCATTGTATAATGATATTTATATAGTTCTAGATGGACTTAAACTGCAAGAATCTTCTTTTTAGCAACATATTTGCTAAGAAAAAGCTATAAGAATGATCCTATATTGGACTTAAGAAAAGATTTGTTAGGATTGCAGTCTATATTGATTATTTGTATATCATTGGAACTCTTGAAGAAATTGTTATACAATGATATATATGGTGAAAATATTTGGAAATATAAAATTATCTTAAGAAACAAATGTTATATTGAAAGAGCTTAACTAGATTTATTGATCTCTTTCATGATTGGAAAATGAGATTTTGTATGATAAGAAGGAAAATATGTAATGGACCTGAAGTCCAATGATTTGAGATATCATATGACAATCATACAAAGCTATGCTTATGATCATCTGAAAAGATATCATATATGATCGGAAATCATCTCTAGAAGAAGATGTTTCCGAGGAGAAGAAATATAACGAGCGTGGATGAAATATTTTTCCCTTATGATAGTTTTTATCCCATTGGGTTTTTCAATGAAATGTTTTTAACGAGACATCAAAGAACACACAAATGATAGATACTTAAAGAGGAATGTTATCATTACAATGATATATGAAAGTCTATTTAATCTCTCAAATGAATATATTACTTGAATGATATTGAGAAAAACAAAGAGAATGATCAAGATGGATTATCTAAAAGATCCATGAGTTAGAGAAGAATGGCGATATACACGTTCTACTATTTTGTTCAAGCAAAATTTTGGCAGGCTTATTTTCCAAGACATTTCTAACTGCTACTTTGAAGAAACAAGTTCATCATTTGGATGCGTCGTCACAATTATTCAAGTATTGCACTCATCAGGGGGAGTAAATACGCGTTGTACTCTTTTGCCCTTAACCATGGTTTTTTTCACTGGGTTTTCCTAGTAAGATTTTAACGTGGCAACATGTAACGCCCCGAGCGCCCCTCCGAAGGGCCCCCGTCCACTCTCAAGCCCGTGGGCCAACCATGTCCGACGGTTGGTGCGTTAGTCTTGGAGGCTCGGAAGTTATGTTTACTAACCCTGCAAATCACCACATGATCTTTTCTCATGTTTTTGACGTCACTCACACGATACTGAAAATCACTTCCCAGTAGGTCACCTATCTTGTAACTACTCTAGCTCAAGCAAGCTTAACTCTAGAGTTCTCTCAAGACCTGTGACCGAAAAGATCAGTGCACTTTGGTGATATAGGTAGCTAAATCAATTCTTTTAAGCCTCGCCGCATATACTGCATATACCATAAATGCTCTGAAACTGAGGTGTCACAATCACCCCCATTAACAGATCGCAACGTCCTCGTTGCGCATACCAAAATCGTTACCCTCAACAATCTGACTCTTCACATATCTCAGGGTAAGCTCTGATACCACTTGTAACGCACTAAGCACCCCTCCGGTGGGACCCTGTCCACTCTCAGGCCCGTGGGCCCACCATGTCCGACGATCGGTGCATTAGTATGGGAGGCTCGGAAGTTATATTTACTGACTCTGCAAATTACCACGTGATCTTTCCTCGTGTTTTTGGGCTCACTCACACGATACTGAAAATCACTTCCAAGTAGGTCACCCATCCTGAAACTACTCCAGCTCAAGCACGCTTAACTCTGGAGTTCTCTCAAGACCTGTGACCGAAACGATAAGTGCACTTTGATGACATAGGTAGCCAAATCAATTCATTTAAACCTCGCCGCATATACTGCATATACCATATATGCTCTGAAACCACGGTGTCACAATCACCCCCACTAACAGATTGCAACGTCTTTGTTGCGTATACCAATATCGTTACCTCGACAATCTGACTCTTCACATATGTCAGGGTTTACTCTGATCACTTGTAACACCCCGAGCGCCCCTCCGGTGGGCTCCCGTCCACTCTCAGGCCCGTGGGCCCACCATGTCCGACGATCGGTGCATTAGTCTGGGAGGCTCATAAGTTATATTTACTAACCCTACAAATCACCACGTGATCTTTCCTCGTGTTTTTGACCTCACTCACACGATACTGAAAATCACTTCCCATTAGGTCACCCATCCTGAACCTACTCCAGCTCAAACACGCTTAACTCTGGAGTTCTCTCAAGACTTGTGCTCGAAAAGATAAGTGCACTTTGGTGACATAGGTAGCCAAATCAATTCTTTTAAGCCTCGCCGCATATACCGCATATACCATATATGCTCTGAAACCGGGGTGTCACAATTGCTCTGAAACCGGGGTGTCACACATCAACTTATGCGTATTAGGTGTATTTTGAGATAATGATCATCCAAAGGGAAGTGTTATAAATCCATTTATGAAGATGCCCATTAGAAACCCATATTCTAGAATTCTATATTTGTTCCACATGTTGTACTTTCTCTCCAAGTTATTACTCTTTTTCAAGTAATTATATGCTATATATATACTCTTGTTCTATAGAATAATACAACACAATTCATTCTATCTCTTCTATTTACAACTTTTTCTTCGTATCCTTACGATTTTTGTGATTCACTCCGGACTTAAGTCAATTAGAGCATGACCAATGGTCACACTTTAGTGTCTAATTAATGAGGGTCTAAAGTATTAATTAATTAAGTTTTATGTTTTTAGACACTTTCGGGTATAGACACTTCCAATGGAGACACCGAACGTTGGGTGTCTAAAAATATAAAATATTAATAAATTTATTTATTTTATTAAACATAAAAACATCTAACACATACAAAATTTTAACAAAATTAGAAAGATAGAAGAGAAAAAATAAATTTGAAACATAATTTTCCAACTCATAAACGAAAAAAAAACGGTGATTTTTAATCTTGACGTTGTTGCTTTTTCCATATATGCTCAATCAAATCCCTTATTTAAACCATTCATCACATCTAACTCAATTACCAACCAATTTCCATTATCTGTTTACTATGAAACTCAATTACCAACCAATTACCATTATCACAATGAGAACTAATAAATTTGATGTACACAGACGAAACTTCTATCACATACAGAGATAACAACCATTAAAACAATTTTCCAGTCCTAATCTATAAGCAAACAGGCATTTATTACAAGTGCAACAAGCAATCAATACTAAACCTAATCAAAAACTATCAGAACATGGCATGTTAAATTTATGATCAAACACATAAAACCATTCTAAGGCTTGTTCAAGCAAACAATAAAATGTGCAGTATGAGTAATTACCTTTCTAAGTCGGGGAACAGTTGAGTTACAAGAGTTGCTTCTTTGTAAACTTTGATACCTCCACAAACCAATACAAGAAACATCAGAATTCTAGAGTTTGTTCAAGCTAACAATAAAATATAAGGTTTACAAAGAGAGACAAACCTGAGAATGAAGCATCTCTTTGGCTTCTTCACTGCACTCGTAACCTCCAATAAAACACATACAATAAGATATTAGAATGAGGAAATAACTCAACTACCATGGAACTATGGAAAAATGACTAGAATACCATATATCTTTCAAAAATAACTCAAATCTTTTCGCACCCCTAGTAAATTACAATAAACACCCTTGATTAGTTTTTTTTTTTTAGATAACTCAGCCGTCTCATTTAGATAACTCAGCCATACCCTTAAATCATTTATAAAAGATTTAAGACTGACAAAATTATAATTAAGCTCATTTTATTAATATAAAATGAATATAAATCAACTGAATGAGTATAGTTTCTTCAATTTATACAACTGAATGTGTATAAAATTGAAAATGTAATCTAACTTGATCTTGAGATATATGTTGTCTTACAAGTACTTCAAACTTTACCTATAGATTAGTTTTTCTTAAATTGCAATTATTAATGGCTGAGTTATGTGTTTGTTTGGCGGCTGACTTACCGATATTCCATGTCATCAGTTCCGATTTTCCATGTCATCAGCTCTTATTTTCCATGTCATCTCATTTAGATAACTCAGCCGTTTCATTTAGATAACTCAGCCATTCTTAATTTTTCTTAATTGAAATTATTGTTAATTAAAAAATGAAAAACAAATCCACTTCAGTAAGAAATAACGGTGATCATATAAGAGGGAAGTTCCAATAGCAGAAACGTTAATGTGTGCTCGTTTAAGTGTGCCTTCTCAAAGTAAAAAAAAAGAAAAAAACCACAAACTTTCTCAACTATCTTCTCCGTTTAAGTTTTTCCACATTGTTTCTCTATTGTTTCTTTCTAAATCGTCTTCCCCGAAAATCGTCTTCGTCTCGAAATCGTATCGTCTTTGCTGAAATCGTATCGTCTTTGCCGAAATCGTCTTCTCTGCAGTCGTCTGTAATCGTATTCTCCGGTATGTTGTCGCTGAGTTAGTTTTTTTTATTGCGGCTGAGTTATAAATTACGGCTGAGTTATAAATTATATTGTGGCTGAATTAGGGTTTTTCGGCTGAGTTATGGTTATATTGCGGCTGAGTTATATATTATGTTTTGGCTGAGTTAGTTTTCTATTGCGATCAGATGGATCAGATGGAACAACTTCAAGCACCTGATTACCCTAGTAGATCAAGACTCGCTGCTAATCTAAAAAATAAAGAGCTTAATCACTATGCCTATATCAGACATTTCGCTTCTGTTAAAGATCAATTAGGAGTTGAGGTGTGGGAAGACCTGAAGAAGTCTCTTGTTGGAATAATTGCTAAGCTATTTGATGGAAAATGAGGGTGGTCTGGTAAGACTATACACTATCTACTGTGCAGACAGCTGAAAGTAGAGAAGAAGGAGATTTGGAGTGTGGTTGGTGATCAACCTATCAGGTTTAGCTTACTCGAGTTGGGTGAGATCACTGGGTTAAACACAGATCCAGTGACAACAGAAAGTATTCAAGTTTCTGACAAATACAGAGAGTTCTGAGAGGAGTTGAAAGTGCCGCTTGGGTTTGGACCCAAGCCTGAAGAACTGATGGCAGCAGTAAAAGTCTGTCGGTCCTGGAGTGGTGAAAAGCGTAAATGGTTAGGGCTGTTAGTTCTTCAAGCCATGGGAATTTATGCTGGGCATCATAATTCTAGGATACCGTTGGAAACTGTAAAAAGAGTATTCAATGATAAAGCCATGGAGACTTATCCATGGGGTCGGGCTGCATTTGAAGCTCTTGTTTGTAGTATTCAGACGTTGAATCCAGTAGGAAAGAAATACTACATCAACGGCATGACTTACGCTTTAATGGCTTGGGCGTTAGAATCTGTCAGTTGCTTTCGAGAGCGTTTTGGCAAAATAGTCGGTGAGAAAGAAGAAGTTCCGCTTCTTCGATGGGCTGCAACGCGGACACGTGCAAGTTTAGAAAGTGTCTTGAAGAAGGAGATTGAAGACCATCGTAAGGTAAGGTTTTAGGCTGAGTTATTCTTTATTTGATGGCTGCGTTATTATTTATTCCACGGCTGAGTTGTGATTTGTTTGATGGCTGAGTTATGATTTGTTTCATGGCTGAGTTATGATTTTTACGGCTGAGTTATGATTATTCGATGGTTGAGTTATGAGTTACTGTTGTAGGTGCGTGTGAGGCGTATGGTTTTGAAGGAGTCTGTAGAAGACATGTTTCCTCATTGGCCGGGTGAAGACGACGATGACCCAAAACTGAATAACCTGATAAGAGACCTACATTCTGGTAGGTTTGTAGCAGGTGATTTTTGGGATGTGCAGAGGAAGGAGGAGAAGAAAAAACCCAAGTTGGTTGTAATTCCTTATGACTCTGAGTCTAAGCCACCCAAAAAGAAGCAGAAGAAAGATAAGAAACGCGAGGGTGAAGCTGCTGATATAGAGAAGAAGGAGGATGCAAAGGGAAATGGTTTAAGCGAGGATGCGGCGAGTCTGAATACCATAGCCGCTACGCTGGGCAGAATTGCGGATAGGTTTGAGGGCTATGACTCTATGTTTGGAAAGATTGGGACGAAGTTTGACGCCATTGATTCCAACTATGGAGAGTTAACCCGAAAACTTGCTGATTTGGAGAATAAAATTGGTGATTATGCCAAAGCTGCAGTGGATAAGCATCTGAAAGCTTTGGGTTTGTCGGAAAGTGCCAACAACTATGTTCCCAGCCCAAAAACGCAAACATTACCACAGCATAAGTCAGTTAATAGTCCAACGGCGGTCCTTAACACGGAATCTGAGACCCCTGATAATGTTGTGCGGGCGAAAAACACTTCGGTTGATGAGCCGGATAAGGCCGAAAGTCAAACTCCGCAGCCGAATTTTCCAAAAGAGATGGCCGAAATTCATAAGGGTACCCCTGATGAGCTTTGTAAGGCCAAAGAGAAAGCTGCACATTTCGAAATTGAAGGCCGAAATTGCTAAGGGTACTCCTGTGGCGAAAAAGAATTTGTTTGGTAGTGGTATTGATCTGGCAGATTTCGTTTCTATGTCTCCTGCTAAGTCTCTTGCTAAGCAACCAGATTTACGACGCCGCTCCACGAGGCAAAAACCAATAGAAACTGAGGCTGATTTGAAAAAGAAGGCTGACGTTGCTGCTAAAAGGAAGGAGAACGAACCTAAGAAGAAGGAAGCGTCTGATTTTAAGAAGAAAGCGGCTGATTTAAAAAAGAAGGACAACGCTGCTAAGAAGAAGGAAGAGAAGGCAGCGGCTAATTTTAAGAAGAAGGAAGAGAAGAAAGCGGCTGATTTAGAAAGGAAGGAAGAGGACGCAGCGGCTGAGTTAAAGAATAAGCCGGTTGATCTTCAGGATCTGACCGAGGAAGCGATCGCAAAACGAAATGAATTGTTACCGGAGTCTGATGAGGCTGAAGATGAAAGGCGTAGGTTAGCGATAATTAAGACTCGTCGGACGAAGGATGTTCATTTACTCTCGTCTGGGTTAGCAGCAGAGACCTTAGTTGGTTCTCGTATTGGAGTTTTTCCTTATCTTGTTGGAGACAAAGGGGCGACGATGACGAGGAAGAATGTTAAACCTTCATCAGTAATCTATGATCCTCTCGCACCTGTTGACAAGGATAAATTGGACAAACTTATGCAACATCTAAGGCAATTGGAGTATGGAGTTTTACACCATTTAATTTTATTTTATACTGCTATTAGCAATATTTGCCTAAACTGACTTGTTTTTTATTGTTAGGGACATTCCACTGACAGATGATAGGAAAGAGGAAGCTGATTTCTACAGAGTACTCATCACTGAAAGACCGTGGCCGAAGTATGAATATGGATGGTTGTCTGACACTGTAAGTATAAGTTACGGCTGAATTATGATTATTTATGGCTGAGTTATTAGTTATTTATGGCTAGGTTATGATGCACTGGTTGGGTTATGGTTGTTTGATGGATGAGTTATGGTTGTTTGATGGCTGAGTTATGTTTAATAATGGTTGAGTTATGGTTGTTTGATGGTTGAGTTATGATAATTCAATGGCTGACTTAATATTCTGTGTACATCATGTTGCTGCGTATATCAGAGTCCTCATCAAAAGGTCCATGAAAGAACCCAGCCCATTTTGTAAGCGCATTGCCTTTGTGGACCAATGGTTCCTATCATCATGGATTTAGGATTACAATCAGTTCAAGATGAAGCCAAAGATGTTCAAATTCAAAGGCTCAGGTTATGAGTCACTCGTAAACGGTGCGATTCCCGGTGACCTTCAGACAAACAAAAAGTGGTTAAAAGATGTCGATCACTTGTACGGAGTTATAAATTGTAGAGGAGGCTCTCATTGGGTGGCGTTTCACGTGGATCTTCTGAAGAAGAAGATTGATGCCTACGATTCTATCATTTGAGAGGTATTTCCTGGAAAGCAACAAGCTATGGTAGATGCATTTAGGCCGCTGATGGAAATGATTCCTGAAATGATCAATGTTGCAATTCCTGGCCCTAAATGCAAAAAACCATTTTCGTTCACATGGAGAAGCGAAAAAAACATTCCCCAAAACGACCAAGTTGGCGATTGTGGGGTGTATTCACTGAAGTTTGTCGAGTGTCTAGCGCTTGGTTTAACTTTTGATGGGATATGCGATGCAAATATTCAGGGTTTACGGGTGAAGATGGCAGCAGAGATCTTGGATGAAAGAGGATATGATATGTATTGGCAGTTCAAATGATTTACTAATTTGAACCTTCTTTTTGTTTTTTTATTATTTAGGATTTGACTGTAAATGGTATGTTTTTTGTGTATAACTTATGGTTTTTATGATATATTACTCAGCCATTTCGTTTAGATAACTCAGTCATACCCTAAAACCATTTATATAAGAATTAAGACTTACAAAATTATAATTAATCTCATTTTATTAATATAAAATGAATAAAAATCAACCGAATGTGCATAGTTTCTTCAATTTATACAACTGAAGATATGTGTATGAAATCGAAAATGTAATCTAACTTGATCTTGAGATATATGTTGTCTTACAAGTACTTCAAACATTACCTATAGATAATTAAGACCCAAAATCATATACAATAAACCATAAACAATTTTTTCAATGTGTATAATTTGATTCAGTTGAGTCTCTAAATCATATACTTTTTAATGTTATACATTAAACCCTAAACCATGATCCCTAAACCCTAAACCCTAAATCCATAACTCAGCCGTGAAGTTCTTATAAATCAGCCGTAAAGTTGCGACGTTTCGTCTTCCTATCTCTCCCTATTGCGACGTTTCGGCTTCCTATCTCTCTCTCTCTCTATATATATATAGCCCTTGTCATCACTTTTTTATAGAAAAACCTAAGAAAAAAAACCTAATCTCATCAAAAAACCTGATCCCATCAAAACCTAATCTCATCCAAAAAAACCTAATCTCATCATGTCGTTAGTCCCTGGCTGACTTATGCTAAATTTAAATCTCAGAAGAAGTAAATATGTAGATGCGCGGGAAAAATCCCGCCAAAAATTAACAACAGTGCCGTTGAACAGTAAATGACCCGGATTAAATGTTGCAAGTTTCATTTGAGCCTATATATACTTGTTATATGGCTCATTTGTAAGTATCCAATTATCAAATAAAAATCAGAAAAGTCTTTGTTCTTCCCCTTATGCGCTTAATCTAACACATATTTGGGTCATTTCTCTCAGCAAGCGAATGATTGCCTAAACCGGCCGGAACCCACCAAACTTGAGTAACTGAAAAAACACAGGGCGGACGGCCGGCCAGACGGACTCTCAAGAGCCACGATGAATGGGTGGGAGAGGTTTCAGCAAAGGAGGTAATTTCCCTGTTTCCTGATTTTATTTGAATCTTTTTAGCCCCTTAAGTCTCATTAAGTTGATCGATAATTCCGTTTTACATTTAGTTGGAGGACATATAGCTTGCCCTTCTGCTGCACTAAACGGAGGTACATATGTCATTCGTGCACTTTGCCCATTGGAGAAGAAAATATGTTGGGACGGACGGCCGTGAAAATATCTTGAAGAGTTGAAGAAGAAAATAGATTGGGACGGACGGCCGGCCAAGGACCAAACTTTAAGAATTGAAGATGAAATTGAATTGGCTGGGTTATAATGTAATGGCTTATTTAAATGCGTTGTAAGAAGGAAGAGATTATAAATGTAATTGAAGAGATTATAATGTAATGGCTGATTTATTCTTATCATTAAGTAATGGTTGATTTATAATGCACTGGTTTTATAATTGGGCACGAATCCATAACTCAGCCGTAATGTAAACAAAATCCATAATTCAGCCGTACCATTTCATAAGTCAGCCGTAACATTTCAGAATTTAGCCGAAACATTGCATAAATCAGCCATCACATACAAATAAATCAGCCATCATACATATTTCTGGTTCATAAGTCAGCCATCACATAACATAAGTCAGCCATCATATAAACAAAAATCAGTCGTGTCGTGCCGTTTCGTCTTTCTATACCATAACTCAGCCGTGTCATTTAGATAACTCAGCCATACCCTTAAACCCTATACCCTAAATCCATAACTCAGCCGTGAAGTTCTTATAACTCAGCCGTAAAATTTTAAGTTGCAACGTTTCGTCTTCCTATATGTCCCTATTGCGACGTTTTGTCTTCCAAAACCAATTTTAAGTTGCGACGTTTCGACAAAACCAATGAATTAAACACAAACCGCAAGCATTCAATGAACACTTCCCAAAAATGGTTTAAACGGATATGATTAAAGGATACTAATCGTCGTCTATATATATATATATATCCATTGGCAGATCATATCATCTCTACTTCCAATATCATCTTCTATCCTATTAAGTGTTCATGAAACATGGCGTGGTTATGGTTGGCTCTGCTTCTTCCTATTTTGGCAATAATTCTGTTCAAACAGAGATTTCCACCAAACCAACAATATCTCTCAACTCGTTGCCTAATGATATCCTCGAAGAGATATGTGCACTTGTTGGATCTTCTTCCATTTCCGACATCGATAATCTCCATTTTGTGTCAAAGGATTTCAGAAATTGTTGCAACAAAAGATGGGTTGTAGAAAGAGTAACACTTCGTGACGTTCCATTCCTGCCATGGTTTCCTCAAACTTACGAAACATTTTACAAGTTTTTGGATAGGTGCTTAAGGAATGGAAACCCTGAGGCTCTATACCGGAAAGGTGTGTACAAATTTTTTGACATAGGTTTAAAAGTGGGTTGTCTACATGATGAAGAAGGAGATAAAAGTAGGGCATGTTTACCTAAAGCTGCAAAGAAAGGCAATGAAAAGGCTTGTTATGTATATGGAATGATTTGCATTGCAGAAGGAGCAATGAAAGATGAAGGTCTAAAAGTATTGTCTTCGTTATTGAAGCCTATGATGTCAACGACAATGGAGGAGATGGAGAAACTTGGGAAAATAGTTTGTGATGAAATTTGGTGGGGTGGAAGGCGGAGGATGAAAGAGCTCAAACATAGTTACACTTATGGAGGTTGCAAATGCAATGGTGTAACGAAGAAGTTCTTAAAGAGCAATTGTGATTGGAATGGTTATGGTATTAACGAAGACATAAGTACTTCTTCTGCTTCATTTTGTGAGATTTGTTTTTGGGATTATGAAATATGTTTGTTTTTAGAAAATGTATAAGAATAATGTGGATGTTTTTAGAAAACATTGGTTTTGTGTTTGTTTATTTAAACTCAGCCGTAATGTAAACAAAATCCATAACTCAGCCGTGTCACGACGTTTTGTGTTTTTATTTTGGGGCCCAAAATCCGTAACTCAACCCTAATAATGAAACCATAACCCAGCCGTATCGCGACGTTTCGTCTTTCTATACCATAACTCAGCCGTGTCGCGACGTTTCGTCTTTCTATTTTAGGCGGGAAAAATCCCGCCAAAAATCCATAACTTCAGCTATACCGATGAATTCCACAACACAACTTAGCCGTTATGTAAACAAAATCCATAACTCAGCTGTCAAGTATAATAACTCAGCCATCAAGCATAATAATGGAGGCGAAGCCAAGAGGAAGACTCCCAGAGGAGCTACTGACTATGATACTCACCGGTATACCTCTGAAAACCCTGGCCAGATTCAAATGCGTCTCCAAACCATGGAAAACCCCAATTGATTCTCCCTACTTTCGCCGTCTCTTCGTCTCTCTCCAGAAGGACTTGTCTACCTGGTCACTCATGGTCCCTAACGCACATTTCGAATTTGGTTTCCACGGTTCCGAGTTATGGAACATTTCCAACTCTCCAGGTTCTTATCTCACCCCAGATCCCACGAATCTCCCTACTTTCTATGGAGCTTCTTCTAATGGATTGGTTTTGGTCGACATTGGTCGCGATTCTCTTAAATCCTTTGTTGGTAATCCGGTTTTACAAAACTGGGTCCAGATCCCTCACCCTCCTCAGCCATGTAAGTTTACTGCTTTGGCAACCCCTGTTGAGGAAGATGGTCAAGCCTTGAGATTTAAGGTGGTAAGGACTTGTGAGACTAGGGCTAGTGGTACCAAGGAATAGAGAGTTTGTGTGTATTCGTCTGACTCGGGTGTATGGAGTCAAAAGCGCCTTGTCCCGTCGTGTGATTCCGAGATCATCTACCTTTGGCCATGAAGCCGTTTGATTCCGAAAACATTGGTTTTGTGTTTGGTTATTTAAACTCAGCCGTAATGTAAACAAAATTCATAACTCAGCCGTGTCGTATCGTAATACAATAATTCAATAATGGATTATTTTTTGTTTAAACATAACTCAGCCGTATCGTGATGTTTCGTCTTTCTATACCATAACTCAGCCTTATCGTGATGTTTCGTCTTTCTATACCATAACTCAGCCGTTTCACGACGTTTCGTGTTTCTATTTTGGGTGGGAAAAATCCCGCCAAAAATCCCGAATCTATGTATTTAATGCACCAATTTGACAGTGACCTATACACTCGCCGAAGAGCACTGCACACCTAGCGTAGGTGTGCAGTGACCTATACACTCTCCGAAGAGCCGTAGAAAATCCCCCCCCCCCAAATCAAAAACCCAGCCATATTAACCATAACTCAGCCATAATGTATCCACAACTTATCCGTTAAGTAAACAAATTCCATACCTCAGCCGTATTGTAATACCATAACTCAGCCGTAATGTAATACCATAACTCAGCCAACAGTACCGTTCAATAGTAAATGACCCGGATTTAATGTTGGAAGTTTCTTTTCCCGTCTATTTATACTTGTTATATGGCTCATTTTTATGTATCCAATTATCAAATAAAAATCAGAAAAGTCTTTGTTCTTCTTTCATATCAGAGCAATGCTCTAGGGTTTGTGATTTGGAGTATTCGGTTTTCAAAAAGTTTTTGAAAATTTTATTTTAAACTTGTTAAGATTAAATCGTTATAAGTGTGGTTTCCATTCTCCTTATGCGCTTAATCTAACACATATTTCGGTGATTTCTCTTACAAGCGAATGATTGCCTCAGTCATGGTGCTAAATCCCACAAGTTCTCACCACCAGTCCGGGGTCATCCTCTAATTCTTGAAGAGCCCGGATTCAAGAATTAGAGGATGAACTGAAGAGCTTTAAGCAGAAATACTCAGAAAAAGAAGCTCGGCTGGAGAAAGAGAAGGTAGAACTGAAGCACTTGAAGAAGGAATTGGCTGGGTTATAATGTAATGGCTGATTTATAATAATTAAGTTATTCTGTAATTGCTGATTTAGAATGCACTGCCTGATTTATGAATCAAATGAGCCATTTTTTGGCTGATTTAAGAATATATGATGGTTCATTTATGAATGTATGATGACTGATTTATATAGATAACATAATACTGATATGGCTGATTTATAAAGCAATGTCTTAAAGAGTACAAAGTGAACAACTAATGATCCTCTCTCCGTAACTCAGCCATAATAATGATTCCATAACTCAGCCGTTTCATAACATTTCGTCTTTCTATACCATAACTCAGCCGTGTCACGACGTTTTGTGTTTCATAACAGTAGCACTGTTTAGTACAGCAAGAAGAGCAAGCTATATGTCCCTTGTCATACAGGATCCCGTGTGGTTGCCTCAATCATGGTGTTAAATCCCACATGTTCTCATACATGGTTGAAGTTATACCGGAAGCCATTGGAGAAGATAATTTTTCACCAACCGAAGAATTGAAGAAGGAATTAGCTCGGTTGAAGAATTGAAGAAGGCTTCCGGTTGGAAGATCATAAGGGTACAATTGATGTGACACTGTCGTTTTCAGACATGATGGAGATTTGTTGTTCCATTTCACATCTTTTGGACCTAGCTGCTGTTAGATCTAATATGATGATGAAAATGTAGAAAAATTTTAGAGTTCTTTTGGATCACAATGTAGAAAATTTGGTGTAATGGCTGATTTATAATGGGTTATAATGTAATGGCTGATTTATAATGTGGGTTATAATGTAATGGCTGATTTATGATGTTACGGCTGACTTATGCAATGTTACGATGCAGTTTCTTCAGAACCCTTAATCAAATTGGGCGTGAATCCATAACTCAGCCGTAATGAAAACAAAATCCATAACTCAGCCGTAATACAACAAAATATTAAATCCATAACTCCGCCGTAATTCAACACCCAAAAATTTATACAAACTTTCTACATTGGACAAGTTCTTGCATTATGTCCAACCTGTTTACAAAGAGAACATGTGTGTTCTTTCCTAGGACGTTTCTTCTCAAGTGCAACTTCTAGAGCAGATTTCTTCCTACCTTTCTTAGGCCTTCCTGGTGGTTGATGAACAACCGGGGGAAAGCACGGTTGGTTAGCTACGTTATCTGGAACTTGGAGCGCTGAATCTTTCGGCATGATCGACTCAGCGTATGCGTTAACTAAATAATTGTTGTGATAGTAAGGACTGCACAGGGATATACGACATTTACCCCTGTACTCGGCAGCTGCGATTGCATGCACACATGGTAATTTCTCCCTCTCGAAACGCCGGCATGTGCATGTTTTTCCGTCCAAATTCACAACATGCAAAGAATCCCCTGAAGATCCATATATAACTTCAGTGTAATAATCATCAATCCTTTATGCCGTCAAAAGTCTGGCGGCAGTAACACGACCCTATTATAAATACAGAATAAAAAAAAATGTTATGGTTGACTTATGCAATGTTACGGCTGACTTATGCAATATTACGACTGACTTATGCAACCTGTTTACGGCTGACTTATGAAATGTTACGGCTGACTTATGTAATGTTACGGCTGACTTATGAAATGTTACGGCTGACTTACATGTAGTTATTTCTCGACACCACGCGAAAGCGTGGTTAGCTGCGATCTAGCATCCTCTCTCCGTTCAACAAACAAACTGGTCATCATAACCCGTATCGATTCTAATAGTCGAACAATGTTAAGACTTCTAGCATTTGACAGTGCATGGTTCATTGATTCTGCTATGTTCGTAGTCATCAAATTGTACCTTTCGCCTGGGAAATGAACACGTGCCCACAGTCAGACATCGGCTCTTTCGAGGTAGGCATGGAGTTCAGGATTAATCGCTTGAATCTCCTTGTATATCGCAGTAAAATCAGCCATCCTACAACATCTTGCCGCTTTCTTCACCAGACGAAAGACATCTTTTCCGTTGTACGTTCCCAAAATGTTCTTATATAAATGATAAGTGCAAATTCCTCGAGAAGCCAACGGATACACATTCCCAATTGCTTTCCCTATCGAGTTATGCCTATCCGAGATTATCGCAAGACCCTCATCGTCAGGAATCGCAAGTTTTAGCTGCGTAAAAAACCACTGGCACGAATCATCATTTTCAGTGTCAACCACACCGAAGGCAATTGGGAAAATCTGAAAGTTACCATCCTGAGCTAGTGCTGTGAGAAGCGTCCCTTTGTATTTACCCTTAAGAAACGTACCGTCGACAACAACAACTTTGCGCATGAAAGGAAACCCATTTACGCTCGCACCAAATGCAAGGAACACATACATGAATCTTCCAAACTCATCGATTTGAAGACGCGTAATTGTACCCGGATTTGCCCTTCTTATCTTGTATAAGTAAGAAGGCAAGTCTTCAAACCCACTCTCAGGAGTTCCCATCTCGATTTCCCTTGCAAATCTTAGCTTCTATGTGATTTCCAATAATCCATCTGACCACATGGAAAATGATACAAATAAGTCAGCCGCATCGTAACAATAAGTCAGCCGAAACGTACTAGTAACTCAACCGTTAAGTTTAAATAACTCAGCCGTTAAGTTTACAATATAACTCAGCCGTTGAGATTAAATATCTCAGCCGTCTCGTTTATATAACTCAGCCGTTAAGTTTATAATATAACTCAGCTGTAATATAATTATAAATCAGCCGCATCCTAAAATTAAGTCAGCCGCAACGTACTAATAATTACCTTTACACCAAACTGCTTCTGGATAGATATTCCGACACTCCTAGGTCGAACTGACGGACCAACATTGCTGAGAAAGTCCTTGTACAACTCTCCTAAAATAGCCGCTGTTGCTTTTCGAGATCGACCAGAATGCTTAGTTACCGAACATGTATGATCCGAATCGTAAATACGAACATAAAATGTCGGGGGATCCCCTAGTGTAGTAGCACGAACTCTCCAGAGACATCCACCAACCCAACACATAACAACGAGTTTACATCAAAATCAAATCGATCCCTCACCGTAAGAAGTTTCAGTCGTTTCTCCAAATCGGCTTTACTCTCGTATCGTTGCCCTACCGAGAGGTTTAGGGAAGACATATCTAACCTTGTAACCTCCGGATTCCCTTTGGATCCGCTCGTCGACAAGTTATGAGGTCTCTTCTTAGGAGGTAGTGTCGGTGAATCTTCGTCTTCGTATAAACCAAAGTTATCATCTTGAGATGACTCACCATCCGAGTCGTCGAACATATCAAATCGGCTGTCAAATTCATCATCTTCTTCGTCTTGTTCGCCTACTTCATTTTCTTTGACTACTTCATTTTCTTCGACTACTTCATCTTCTTCGCCTACTTCATCTTTTTCTACTTCATCCTCCAAATTGAAAGCATCATAACTCCCACCGTAATCTTTGGATCTAGATTCAACTTCTGAGCTATAAGTGAATAAACTTTTATTATTCTGTCTCGCTCCGTCATTCCGACTAATTTCATTCTCCGTAATCTCCACACAAAGACCTAAGTGTTCAATTTTTCTGAAGCTTAAAAAAACTTGCAACTGTCGAGTATTGGAGAGGTAAACTGGTGGAGTATCGTGCGCCATTGTTTTCAAAGCTTTATTCGAGAACATGTAGCTCAGTTGAATCTGATGGCTCGACTCCTTCAATCCGTAATCATCGAGTACTATCTTCGCAAGTTCGTCTAGTGTTGTTTTCTCATCTATATGCACAACTCTACACCCTCTACCGTCGGCGTTGAATACATATCTGTGTTTCTTAACCCAGTTACCGGAAACAATAATTACCGGATCCATAAGATCTCTGATGAATGAAAATAATGAAAAAGGTAGATGAAGAAGAATAAGAAGAAGGTCGTAGATGAAGAACACTTGTAAGAGCTGATGACATGGAAAATCGGAACTTATGACATGGAATATCAGTAAGTCAGCCGCCAAACAAACACATAACTCAGCCATTAATAAATCAGCCATCAAGTATAATGTAAGTCCGCCGCAACGTGAGAAGTATTTCAGTAATTAATCTTTCGCTAATAAATCAGCCGTAATTAGGCTAGGAAATATTAAGTCAGCCATATTGATAAATAAATCAGCCGTCAAATGAATGCTATTCTAGTAATTAATCTTTCGCTAATAAGTCAGCCGTAACCAGGTTGAGTTATTGTTAACCCAGCCAATTTCGGCTGATTTACTTAAGTCAGCCGTAACTACCTCTCATAAGTCAGCCAACCGGAGAAAATAACTCAGCCGTTTCTTATCTTAAACTCAGCCAATTTTCCACAAATCAGCCTGCCGTTGTATAACTCAGCCGTAACTTGTGTTCGTTAGTCAGTCGTTATCTCATAAGTCAGCCAGATTTCTGTAAATTAGCCATAACTAACGGCTGATTTATGTTCGTAAGTCAGACGTTATCTCATAAGTCAGCCAGATTTCTGTAAATCAGCCGTAACTAACGGCTGATTTATGTTCGTAAGTCAGCCAAATTTATTTGTAATTACTATCATCTCATAAGTCAGCCGCGTTTTTTAACTCAGCCGCAACGTAACCATAAATCAGCCGCAACTTAACCATAACTCAGCCGTAGCGCTTTACGGCTGAGTTCATTAATGCACGTCAGCGATTTCCTACGTGGCTGCTTACGTGGCTTTGGCATTTTTGTAATTACGTTTTTTGTCACAACGTAACAAAAGGGCACGCTGGGTATTAAAAAAATGC
The DNA here is from genome assembly GCA_963576765.1 of Draba incana. Lineage (NCBI taxonomy): Eukaryota > Viridiplantae > Streptophyta > Magnoliopsida > Brassicales > Brassicaceae > Draba > Draba incana. Next base: position 44,228,543 of record OY755204.1, read on the forward strand.
CAGTAATAAAAAAAAGTTTTATATGATTCTAGTCATATTACCTTATTTCTATGGGATTTGAGCAACTTACAACAATTATTGTTTAAATTAGACAGATGATCACACATAAAACTATCGCAAGTTAACAATTTTCCACTTCACATTCAAATGATTTACAATTGTTTTCCAATCCATTATCAAACACATACCAAAATCGATTCAATGTCACAATTCCTTATCTGACCTAAACAAATCTGGAAGTTTCGCAAAGCAAGAGCACATAAAACTTCGATTGAAACGAAACCTAGCTAAAAAAACGCGAGCGAATCATACCTCGGCGAAGGAATCAGAAATTGCGGCAGAGATTGTATGATAGAAAGTTGTTGAAAGCTTTTCTATTATTTCCGTTAAAACAAAATTAATGTACAGTAATGAAGTTATATACAAACATTAAGCTAAATAACCAAAACCGGTATACTATACAATTGAACCGGATTAATGATCTTGTATACATTTAACCATTGTTTGATACTCCCCCTCAAGTTGAAGGTGCAAAGATGTTTAGCAACCCCAACTTGGATAAATTCACTTTGAATGGAGCAGGATAAAGTGCTTTGGTGAAGACATCTGCAAGTTGATCTGTAGTACGAACATACATAGTCTTCAAGAAACCTTTATCAATCATTTCTCTGACCTTGTGACAGTCATTTTCTAGGTGTTTTGTGCGTTCATGAAACACTTGATTGCTGGCAATATGCAAAGCATCAGTGTTGTCACAGTACAAATACACAGGAGGCTTGAAGAGAATCTTGAAATCAATCAGAATTTTAGCAAGCCAAATCAACTCCTTTGTAGCCATACACATTGCCCTGTACTCTGCCTCTGCAGAGCTACAAGAGACTGTCCCCTGCTTCTTTGATTTCCATGTGATTAAAGAATCCCCAAGAAACATAGCATACCCTGTCACAGATTGTCTACTATCTGGACAAGCTCCATAATCAGAATCACAATAACCTCTTAAATCAAACTTCTGATATGCAGGGTAGAACAAACCTTGACCCACTGTGCCTTTAAGATATCTCAGAACCTTGCCAACAGCTTGAAGATGAGAATCTCTAGGGGCAGAAGAATATTGAGCAAGTTTGGACACTGCAAATGCAATATCGGGTCGAGTAATAACCAGATATTGGAGCTTACAAAGTAAACGTCTATACTGTTTGGGATCTGGTAACAACTCTCCATCATCTTTGGACAACTTCAGATTTGGCTCCATAGGCATAGAAGAAGGTTTACATCCAGTAAAACCACTAGCAGCCAGCAAGTCAATAGTATACTTCCTCTGGTTAACATACACACCTGTTTGAGACATATCAATCTCAAAACCCAAGAAGAACTTTGGTGCACCAAGATGTCTGAGCTTAAAATGAGTACTCAGTTGAGTGACCAATTCCTTCACAGCATCATCATCTCTACTAGCTATCAATATATCGTCTACATAGACTAGCATGACCAAGAACTTCCCATCAAATTATTTCACAAACATCGTATGATCACCAGAACATTGTTCAAAACCAAGCAAATCTAAAGTAAAAGAGAGCTTGAGAAACCATTGCCTACTCGCCTGCTTCAAACCATAAATAGACTTCTTCAACCTACAAACAACATTAGGAGAAACAGTCTCCCCCTTAAGCTCAGCATATCTAGGAGGAAGCTTCATATAAATCACTTCATCTAGCTCCCCATTTAAGAAAGCATTTGAAATGTCTAACTGAGTTAAAGACCATTTCAACTTAGGAGCCAAAGCTAACAAGAACTTGACAGTGGCTAACTTGGCAATAGGAGGGAAAGTGTCAATGAAATCTATCCCTTCTTGCTGTGTATATCCTTTGGCAACAAGCCGAGCTTTGTACCTCTCCAATGTACCATCTGCATGATGTTTCACTTTATATACCCATCTACAACCAATAGCAACTTTACCTTCTGGCAAATCACAAATATCCCATGTATCAGTCCTTTCCATAGCACCCATCTCCACACCCATTGCATCACACCATTCCTTAAATTCCTTGGCTTCAAAATACTTTTCAGGTATAAGGATTTCGGAAATGACAGTTAAGAAAGTATAGAAAGGCTCAGATAGATACGAATAAGAAATATAATTTGTGAGAGGATAAGGTGTTGTTATTTTAGTAAGAGTAGTAGTATTATAACAAAGAAAGTCCTGCAAATGTTTAGGAGGTTTAAGGGGTCTGCGAGACCTAGATTCAGAAGGAACCAAAGTCTCAGATGATGACACATCAGGATGAGGATGTGTACCAGAAGATGATTGCACAGGAGGCAATTGACCATCAATGGACGTAGGAAATTGTAATAGAGGAAAGAAGGCTTTTGAATCATCTGTGATAGTAGATGAAGCAAAAGGAAAAATATCCTCATGGAAAATGCCATGTCTAGAAATTGATACAGTATGTGTCTCCATATCTAGTAATTTATAACCTTTATAACCCGATGGATACCCCAAGAATACACAGGCTTTAGCTATAGGTTCAAACTTGTTCCTACCACTAGGGGATGTAGAACAATAACATAAACAACCAAAAGCTTTTAAAGACTGATAATCAGGGATTTTACCAGTTAATCTTTCAAATGGAGTTTTATTTTCTAAGATTACAGAAGGTAATCTATTAATAAGGAAAGCAGCAGTCAAGACACAATCCCCCCAATATTCTAAAGGTATTTGAGACTGAAACAATAGGGCTCTAGCAACATTCAATAAATGCTGATGCTTTCTCTCAACCACAGAATTCTGTTGAGGAGTGTCAAGACAAGAGTGATATGCAACAATGCCTTTAGATAAGAATAGGTCTTTAAATTTTAATTCATGTGCATTATCAGACCTAACAAATTTAACTGGTGTATCATACTGAGTCTCTACCATGTTCAAGAATGCAGGAAAATGTTCTAAGACATCAGATTTATGACGCAACAAGTATATCCAAGTGGCTCTGCTAAAATCATCAACAATAGTGAGAAAGAACCTATAACCATCAACTGTAGGCACTGAAAATGGACCCCAAGTGTCAATATGAACTAATGCAAAAGGCGTATCACAAATATGATTATGAAAAGGAAATGAAAGATGCTTTTGTTTAGATAAATGGCAAATATGACAAACATCAGAAACATCTTTATTTATTTTTGGTTTTACAATTTTCAGTACATGAGAAAGTAATTCTATCTTCGGTCTAGAAGGATGACCTAACCTCTTATGCCAAGTGGCCAAATCTACTGATAAACTAGAACAAGAAGGAACAATACCTTGTAAAGAGAACGACTTATTTGCATTATCAAAATCCAGGACATATAGGTTTCCCACTTGACTACCTTGACCAATCATCAATTCATGTGTAATTGCCTGAATGAAACATGAATCAGCAGTGAAACGAACCTCAGAATGCAATGATTTTGTCAATACACTAACACTCAAGAGATTGAATTTAAATTCAGGGATAAAAAGAACATTGTAGAGAGAATGACCAGCAATCAATTGAATGAATCCTATGCCCCCTATGTTAACTGTATAACCATTAGGTAGTTTAACAAAGGTTTGGACTAAAGGTTTCAAGTCTGTAAACAAAGTCCTATCATGTGAAACATGGTGAGTAGCCCCCGAGTCTATTATCCAAGTCCTAGGAGACACAACTGGATCAGAAGCTACAGAAGATATCAACATGTCATAGTAGGAGTTGTCATATAAATCAAGAAATGTACCTGTAATTGATGAAATCACAGGTGCAGTGACAGAAGTAGAAGCACTAGGAATGGCAGGAGGAGATGTAACACTCGGAGTGTGAAGCTGAGAACTAAAGTAGGAAATCACACTTTGCATCTGATCTTTAGTTAAATCTCCAAACTAAGGTGCATGAGTCTGATTGGTAGAATCCTTGAACACATTGTTGACAGACGGCAAAGTACCATGGCCAACATTGGGATAAAGATTCAGAGAAGCCATATTAGTAGTACCAATAGGTGGAGATGATGGAGCTCTGGGATGTCCAGGTGGAAACCCATGAAGTTTGTAATACTTATCCACTGTATGGCCTATCTTGTAGCAGTGAGAACACTTAGGCTTCTTGAAGTTACCCAGAGTCAAGTTCACAGATGATGGAGCTTCAGATGAGAGAGTAGATGCCTGTAGATGAAAGGCAGAAGCAGGAGAATGAGAAGGACTCTGTGTGACTCCCACCACTCTCTGACTTTCTTCCTGATCAAGCATATTTTATATCTCTGCTAAGCTTGGTCTAGGCTTCATGTTAAGAATCTGACCTCTAACATTAGCAAAAGACTCGTTAAAACCCATCAAAAACTGTATCACTCTGCTAGTTTCTACATCCTCCAATAACTCCTTCACTTGCTCACAGTTGCAAACCTTTGTTGTATGAGCTTTACTGTTTGCAATTTGCTCCCAAAGTGTCTTCTTCTTCGTATAATAAGTAGAGAGATCCATAGTACCCTGCTTAAAAGAATGAAGCGATTGTTCTAGTTGATACTTCCGTGGTAAATTACTAACACGGAAATGTAGAAACAAATCATTCCACATCTGAGCTGCATCCTTATAATAAAGAATACTATCATAAATTTCCTTATGAACCACATTCATTATCCAAGCCTTAACTATGCTATTACATCGACTCCATATCTTGAAAGTAACATCAGAAGAATCTGGCCTAGGCAAAGTTCCATCGACAAACGCGAGTTTGTTCTTTGCATCGAGACTGATACGGATCGCAATATACCAGTTCTTATAGTTTGTACTATCAAGAATATGAGTAACGATAGACAAACCAGGATGATCGGCGGAGTGAAAGAAAAACGGGCTATGAGTGCTATCAAAAGGCTCTAATCCACCAGAAAAATGACTAGACGCAATGCGATTCGTACCTAGAGGTCGAGAAGCAGGAAGAACCAGATCTGGTTCAATCGGAGATGAAGATCGAGATCGAGTACGATCCTGGATCGCCGAAGCTTCGCCATCAGATTGCGAGATGTGATTGCGTGTTTTGCGACCTTGTTTCGCCATTGTTGAGTCAAAAAAGAGCTCGAAATGAAGATTGAACGGAAAACGAAGCCAACGCAGCGGAAAAGGATTCCGATGATCAATCAAACACGAAATCAAAGCTCAAACAGAGAATCAAACGGTGAAAAAGAAGAAAAAAAAGAAGAAATCAAAAGAAATTTGAACGAAAACTCAGATCCAACAACCAAAAGGCTCTGATACCATATGATAGAAAGTTGTTGAAAGCTTTTCTATTATTTCCGTTAAAACAAAATTAATGTACAGTAATGAAGTTATATACAAACATTAAGCTAAATAACCAAAACCGGTATACTATACAATTGAACCGGATTAATGATCTTATATACATTTAACCATAGTTTGATAGATTGAGAGATCGAAGTAAAATCCGTTGGCTCCTTCGTGCTTTCCACCGAGAAGTCGGAAAATATTGCGCTCTCTCTTATCCGCTAACTACAGTTCACAGAAAAAATGCGATTGGAATCGTACGGAAGAAGAAGAGTAGAAGAAGAAGAATCAGTGGCGATTCAAGGATTATTGCGATGCTTTTCCTGGGAATTTGAATCCCGTTTATAGGATTTCTCCTCACCAAGAGAGAGAGGAAGACAGAGAGAGGAACATCAAAGACGCGATGATTTTCTTTCCCCGACAATTACTTTTCATGACCCAATCAGAAAACACCATGTCAGCGTCTCTAACTGTTGATAAAAGATCCAATATAGGATCTGTTCTAATTTTTTGGATCTGCTAAAGTTTTGATTAATTGCAAAAAGGGATTTTAAGACCCCTCTAAGACCCAAACGGGTTAGCATTGGTCATGCTCTTAGTTCCAATACATTTTCTTGGCTATTGTTTGTACCTCTATTGTCTAGCATTCAATATAAAACAAATTCATTTGTTGAGCTTTTCATACCAGTAGTGATGCTAGACACTTGTTAATTCTTTGAAGCCAAGAGAATATGAACATACATAGGGTCAATTTTTGGGGCCTTATTCAAAAAAAAAATATATATATATTTCATATCTAAAAGACTAAAACTATATATATATATATATGAAATAGTTATGCAATAAATCTTAAATTTATTTGTAACATTTTATTTTCAGTGGTGGTCATATTCTTTTTCAGAAACAAATAGACGATTAAAACAATTTTTGTTATTTTCTCTTTAAAATCTACATAATTGTAGTAATTCAATTTAGTTAATATTGTAAAACCATTGTTACCAGTTATTTATATTTATATACTTTTAAAAAAATTAAATTGGGGATCCCACATAAATCAAGTGTTGGTAATGCCCTCGCCGACACTAAACATACGGAATCTGAATTCAAGCATGTAGTTATAAAATTCAAATATTAATCGGAAAGGTTTACTTTATTGATAACAATTTGAAGGGTACTTGTTAGATAAAATACTTAAGAGCACTGTAACAATCATATAAGAAATTGACAGCTTTACTCATTTTGATTCAAGGACTTAGATCGGCACACTTGGATTCGGGGAGGCAAAGGCAAGTAGTTCTGTGTTCTGCTCGAACAATGACATGTCCTCTTGATTCAGTGTCACCCACGCTTCGATTCCTTCTCCGTCGTTGGAATCAATCAACATTGTCACATTGTCTAAAACCGGAGCTAAATTTCCGACGACCCAAACAGGATGTCCCCACCCGAAACTTGCGTTATAAAACGGCAGCTTGCACCAGCTAGTCACCGCGTGTTGCTCGTGAGTCTCGTTGCATGTTTTGGAATAATTATCCATCATTTGACCAACCAAATTCAAACTGATTGTTGGTAACGATCCCTCTCCGTCTTGGATCAGACACGCTAAATCGACTGCCCTTTTTTGTAGCTCCTTTACCGTCTCACAAATCTTGACCTCGCTTTTTCCTTTGAAGGTGACAGATATGATGATAAGGTTGCCGATTAGGTTTTCCGACAGAAGGGAGGGTATCTTGGAGCGCAAGTTAGCTGGTTGGGTCAACACTCTCTCACGAGTTGTGTCTGTCGATGAATCCACAACGCATTTCCAGATAAGGGAAGTCACGCTCTGTACCCTCGTGGGTCGAGGCACAGCGTCTTCACTAGCTGCTTTGTTCCTGAGCTCTTCGATTTTAGACGTTACAAAGACGAATCTTTTCGTCACACTTGTTCTCCTACCGGCTTGGTCGTCCACCGGAAATTTAAAGGCTTCATTAGCTGGTGGGTAGAGCACTGTAGCAGCAAACTCGGGACTTGCTACCGTGTCGCTCTCTCCTCGAGCTGTGGCAGCCCAATTCTTAATGAAACTCGAGATGGAGGCTGCATCGGCGAGCTTATGAGCCATGCAGATTCCGATGGCCATGCCTCCGCATTGAAAATAAGCCGCTTTCACCAGAAGTAGAGGCCACGTTGCTGTAGCCTCGTGGAGGTTTTCCACTATTTCTAGAGGAAGCAGCTGTTGCAGGGCCTTGAAATCAGGGCATCTGAGAAAAGAAGAGAGAGTAAAGTTATCAACTTTAGCATCCACAAAGATCGCTCCTTCATCTGTACAGTCGACTCTGACTCCGTTGATTCTTCCGGCAAAAGGGTAGAATCTTGCCAAAGTTTCGGACAGAGAAGTCTTGAGTTTGTGGGAAGTTTGTTCTTGCGAGATGAGATCATCTTTGGTATAGAAAAGAAAGGCGGTTGTGTAAACGGGAGGCATTAAGTAATCCATAAAAGAGAGTTGGAGAGTTTTGAGGTCATTTGGAGTTGTGGAAGATGGCTTTATGATTTCCTTACTGATGGTTTCAACTTTCATCGTTTCCATCGTTTTTTCTTTCTCTTTGGACGAAGAGAAGTATTCCTTTTATATATACAATTTTTTAGTTTTCTATTAACAACATCTCATGACCTTGATTTCCCACGTGCCAAAACCTTGGGTCAACGCATACTAATTCATTGGTGGACATTCATGAGTCATGCACTAGCAGTTTCCTGGAAGTCTACAACGGATTAAACACAAAGGTAAGAGTCAAATTGGCGCAACATATAGCGAAGTTGTTAGCAAAAAAAAAAGAAAACCAAACACATATACAGTTAGATCATACGGGTCATCATCTATGCCTTCCCTCAGATTCCGTTCCAACTACCACTGCACCATTGGATTCGTGTGCTTTATATTCTTGGGTTATGTTTGCTGAGTATATAACTTGTTGATATGCATTATGTGGGTTTGTGAGGCTTCTGAGGCCATCCTCATTAAGTAATTTCTTACCGAATTTCTTATCACTCTTGGTTTGTTCCACATGTAAAATTGGGTTAGAGTCAGAATAGTCAGTATAAGGTAAACCCTAGGAATTGGACTATTGGAGTGTCTTAGAGCATCAGCACTGTGATACTTTAGACTATCATAAAATTAAAAAAATTAAAAATCTCCTCTTTTTACTCAATTTTAGTCAAAAAAAACACTATTTCTCTTCATTTTACTCAACTTTTATTAATTTTATATTTAAAAACATTCATTTCCTCCTATTGATACCCTTAAAAGTATCAACCCATTGACACCCTCTCTCCAATAATAACAACAATCTCCTTTTTTTACTCAAATTTTATTAATTTTATATTTAAAAACACCTCATCTTTTTACTAAAAAACACTCTCTTTCCTCATATTCCTCAAATTTTAATAATTTTATATCATATGATACCCACAAAGTATCACCGCTGAAGATGCTCTTAGTTCTTTCTCTTTAGCAATATAGAATTGTTTTGTGGGTAATAATGGAACAACCCGCCATTGGATATAAACGTTAGTGTCTCTTGGATTACTCTTGCTCAGTTTCACCGTCCCCATCAATGGTCATCATCATCAAACTCTTCTTGCAAGCCACCATTAAACCACCTTTATTATTCTAGACTCTAGAGTACCCCATATAAAAAAATTATAAAATGGTAAAGAAAATGAGATTAGTGCATATATTATTATATTCCATATCAAAAATATTGTTATACAATGGCGCATTTGCTTCACTGGTGCCAACTCTATATTCATGTAATATTTTTGAAGTAATTGACATTTTACAACATAATTCGATACACATGTACTCTTTAATTTTGCCAGATACGTATCTATTTAATTAGGTGAGACTTGTATATTTGATTACGTGAAGTTTGTTGCATTAGTTATAGTATAAGCCATGCGTATCTCGTTTAACTATTCAATTAAAAACAGGCTGTGTGTAATAATTGAGATTTGTTAAAAATTTCAGTGAATGTCCATATATGATTATGGCCTTGTTCACCAAGCCCATTTCTCTCTAAGTTTTATTCTTTGTCAAATTATTGTAACACTATATATACCTATGTTCTTATTGGAATAAATCACAACTCAATTCTCATTCTCTTCTCTCTTTTTCTCTTATTACAACAAGATTCCCTTATTTCTTAATTATTTAAGGTCTGGCAGTAAAAATCCTACATAAACTAATATTCGGTGAATTTTGGATGTTATGGATACTCAATATCCCAAACCTACGCGTAGGGGTAGGCAAATTATCCGAATCCGAAGTCCAAACCGGACCCGACCGAAATTAGGCGGTTTGGATCGGGTATGGATATGGTCAATTAACCGAATGGTTTTAATTTGATTTGAGTTTGGACTTCGGTTCGGTTCGGATATTATCCGATAACCGAACTAAAACACGAACATAATCACCCTTATTATAATGCGATAAAGAAAGCATCGAGTGAAGAAAGAAAGAATCGAGTGACTTATCTTTAGCTCCAAAATTTTGACTTATCCAAAATCCCTAATGCGATAAAGAAAGAATCGAGTGAATATCGGTTTTGATACCTCTTTATGAATTATTTTCTAGTTCAATTTGATTTTGATTCACATTTGTTAGCATTTAGTAGATTATTGCTTAAGTTTTATGGAAAATAACTTGAGTTTTTAACTTATCTTAGACTAATAGGAACATTACTTTCGGTTTTAGATCGGATATAACCGATCCAAACCCGTTCTGATCATAGTTTGGATCATTATTGGATTCCACATATAGTACAAGGAACCGATTTGAATCCGTTCTCATATATCCGATCCCAAACCGAAAAATATAAAATATCCGAATGGTCCTTAAAAGCCATTTTCCAAAAAACCGAAAATCCGAATTACCCGAACCGTACCCGAATGGGCATCCAAACTCCCACCCCTACCTACGCGGGACAAAAATGATACAATGATAGATCATAAAAAGACACAAATACTTTAGCCGACTTTGTGTAGTATGTTTTCTAGGCGGAGGATATGAAGATTATGATGGGTGCTCGCAGTACAAAAGAGACTATATCTCCTCTATACTGGGAAATGTTTTGTCTAATTAATCAGATGGAGGTAGCTTTTGTAATAAACTTTTCATTATTTTTCATTCCGCATACATAAACTCGTCACTACTTATGGGTTAGCTAACTATGCGTTTTTTTTACCGTTAGGTTTTCTTTTATTGGAGTCTGCTCTGGAGTTTGTTGATTCGATTGTTTTAGAGGATAGCAGTGGGGTTAAGATCGCACGACAAGTCCGTGTGTAATTTATTTTTAATATAAACCAAAAGGAGGACATTCACTACAAGAAAACGTGGTGGTTTTTGACCAAATATTTTTACCAACAAAGTGGTCAAAATATTATTGATACATTTTCAACCAAAATATAATGAAAGTTTGAATTGGTCAAAATATGATCAAATTTTTTCAACAATTTTAAGTGGTCGGTAAATAGTCAAAACATTTTGAGCAAATACCGACTAAAAAAAATATTGGTAGAAAATTAATCAATAATTTTTTATGAATAATATCTAACGTAAATTGGTAAAACCATTATCAACCAAATTTTGACCATATAGGTAATTCGTGTAGAATGGTCGAAATAGAGTCAAAATGTATTTACAAAGTTTTGACCAATTAAAACTATTGTTAATAAATTTAAAAGAATTATAGTAATTTATTAATTCTTTTGAATTGTTATTTATTGAATCCGAATGTTTAGTATTTTTTTTACTCAACAAATGAGATTAAACATATATAAAATATATAAGAAAAGTCATCAACGTGATTTTTCTATATAAAAACTGTAGTTTGCAATTTGTCAAACTTTTTAGGAAGAATTTTATCTATGTCACACTTGAAAATCATTCTCTTGACTTTGTCATCTTGACAACAACCAACAACTTTTACAACCAATGCCACTCTTTACAAAAAAATAAAGATAAATCATTAAAAAAATTCTCTCTCCCACAAAATCTAGGTTTTTTTTCTCTCAAAAATGATGAAGAAGAAGAAGGAGAAAAATCTCTCTCTCATATTTGGATCTTATTCTAGATCCGAATTTCATCCTCTCTCTCTCTCTCTCTCTCTCTCTCTTTCTCTCTCAAATTTGTATCTAGATCTAGATCTAGATCCAAATTTCATCATTTTTATATATCTAGTTTTTGATTCTTTCAAATCTAGTTGAATTTTGATTCGATTTGACTACAAATCTCAGTTTTTTATTCGATTTGGGTTACAAATCTCTGTTTTGATTCGATTTGGATTGATTTTCTCTAAAAATTTTGGTTAGTTTTTAAAGCAGATTATAAGAGTTTTTAAACCAGATTATAAGTTTTTAAAACCGTTATAATCTTATTTAAAAGCCTTATTATCTGTTTTAAAAATGTTTTCACGTCATTATAATGTTTTCAAAACAAATTATAAGGTTTTTAAAGGTTTTTAGAGTTTTCAAAATCTTATAATCCGATTTAAAAAACCTCTAAACTTTTAAAAAGTCCTAGACTTTTCCCTAATTAGCAGATTTCGAGACCATTAAACCCAAAATTGGAGAGTTTCCTCTAAAATCTAAACCTTTGAGATACATAAGTTGAAAAAGGAAATTACTAGTACCAAGAAAAGCGAGATCCAGAGAGTGAGGTCCTTGAAGAAGGAGCTCGAAGGCTACGAGAGACGTAGCGCCACATTGTTCTTCTCGATTTCACCGTAAGCGAGAGAATCAATATGTTCCAAAACTTTTTTCAAAGCCGAAATTTCACCCTTTGTAAGATATTACAAAATGATTCCAATTAATTAAAACGATTTTAAAAAACAGAGTTTGAAGAAGGGAACAAAGTAAAGAACCCATATAACAGTTGATTTCACCATCTATAGAGATTACTATTTGGTGTTTCGAAGAAAGATTTTGTGTTACGAACACCTTGAGATGTGTAATACTCTTCTTCCAGCATACACTACTAGAAAACATGTCATCTGGAACTACTAGATTTGTCACAAATCAGTCACAAAACACGTATTTGTGACTACTTTGCGATGAATCTGGATAGTCGCAAATAGTTCGTCGCAAATAGTTCGTCGCAAATTTATGGTGTCGCAAAAGCGTGGTAAATTAGCTAATGATTTGGCACTGACAAAGTTCATCGGCAATTTGCGACTATAATGAGACTAAAGCCAGGCGAGGCAAATTACCTACTAACTTGCGACTGTTGTGGTTCATCGGCAAATTGCATCTACTTTGTGACTACTGTGTAGTTGGTAATTGGTGACGATTTTATGACAACCGTGTAGTCGTAAATAAGCGACTGATTAGTGTCGTTTGTGGAGTAACTAATTGGTGACTCTTTTGTGTCTATGTTGTAGTCAAAAATAAGTGACAGATTTGTTCACCACTTCAGTCATTAATTTGTGACTCTTATGTGTCTACTTTTGTAGACGTAAATTAGCTACGATTTAGTGACTGATTATCACTCTTACAAATCGTATAGAGTGGCAACTTAGTCATTATTTTATGAATGATTACCCACTGATTTGTGTCACCTTTTTTCATTTTCAACTATTGGTCAGGTTTTGCTATTTGTGTTATTTGGTTTGTTAATATGGAAATCAAAAAGACCTAAAAGTCTTAAATTAAAAGCTTATTATACATAACAAGCATTGCTTGACAAAAAAAGTTTAATAGTAGAAAAAAACATGGAAACACAAAAGAAGTCATGTAGATGACAAGTTTGTTACATGGAGGAGTCTAAGATGGGGTGTTGCCTAGGGCAAGAGGTGCAGTGGCTTCTGTGGTTGGTACGATGGTCGGTGAAGCATTGGAGACAGGCACTGGTTCTTTGTTCTTCAGGAAGTCGTCCACCTTCTTCTCGAGTTCACTGATTCGGTTTTGACTGGCCTTTAGCGCTTGATAACGTCACAAATTCTCCGCATCTTGCTATGCGATCCTCTGGTTAGCTTTCTTAAGCTCTTCCTGCACCTCTACCAAGGTTGGTACATCAGTTTCTTCATAGGTGATCTTCCCCTTGTGAAGAGACTCATGTGAAAGCTGACCCACCCCAAAAGGGGTTCCCTTGGGATCAAACTCAGTACACTGCATGAGCAAAAACCAACCATTACCAACTCAGATACAATGATTATGAGATAGAAACAATCAAAGAAGAGCAAGACCAAAACTAAATGTTAAGGGACTGAATATGAAACTGAAACTCAAACAAAAGGAGAAAGAATAGTATACCTTATGGAAGATGTTATTTATTTCTTCAATGGATAGGGTCCTCTAAGAAGAGTTGTCTGAACCTTCTGGAATGTCACCATCAGCCTCTTCGAAAGCCTTTAAAGCTTCTTTCAGAGATTTCTAGTAAGCCTTTGCAACCTCCTTAGCTTTTAGATTAATAAAACTCCCATCTGGGTTTGTATGGGTCTTGAGGAAGACTTCAGCCCATGAGACAGGTCGTCCAAGTTCATCTTCCTGTAACAGAAGATAAGAAAGATTAGTAGATGCAGTTTGCATGATTAAGAAATAATAAAATGAAAGAAGGAAAACGTTTACCATATCTTGTTAAATGGTCAAGTAAGAATGTTGGCCTCCTGTGTGCTTGTGAGGTCCACGCCATTACGATCAGAGTTACGAGAATTGGAAGCAATTAAGCTCCTATCCTGAGCCTGTGGAGTGGCCCAGTAAGCACACATTCGTGCCCAAAGCTTCACCCCAATCCAGATTGGCTTCTTTCTCGGTTTATGGCTCCTAACTTAACTGACAATTCCTCGTATCCTATTTTTCGCAATCCTTGTGAAGTGAGACCTCACAACCGCAGTGATCCCTAAATCCCAATTGTATGCGCTCTACAAAGGAAAACAAGCCGGCTTAATGTTTATACGAATATGTACATAAAGAACTGCTAATAGAAAGTGATTGAGTGAAGCTATATTACCGCGAATGATCTGAAATATCTCTCTTGTTTATCAATAGGCGTGACGGTCCAGCTATACCAAGTACCGTCAAATTTACGATGAAAAATATCAGAGATTTCACTGGTGAGCAAGCCTTTATCCTGAGTAAACCTAGTAAAAAAATAATAAGAGTGGTTAAATATGAGCCTTCTAGTGATACTAAGTGACATTAATGCTAATTTGAAACCGAAACAAGCCAAAATCAAGTAACAAACTATATCAGGCAACTCAACCATTCAAATACCGGACTAATACTACTCCAAATCACAAACACAATTAGCTATGCACTAGACAGAAACAAAAACCACATGTCAAAGACAGAAAACAATTACTATAATTATTTCCTCGGTAGGATTGGTTTTGGATTGAGATATGGTAGGCCTTGATGCCCAAGGTGAGCTAGAATGTTATCCAGCAGTTGCTGGTAGTCTTTGCTGTAACGCCCCCGATCATTGGTTAACTACCTTTGACCGGAAACGCCACATACCGTTTCGGGATCGGTCGATCCATAGTCCCAAAAACATATTAAGGTACCAAGGCCGGCTATTCCTGAATTGGTTTACCCGTACTGACCCGATCCTAAGGCTTTGCAATCCGAATCAAGTAAGTATGGTTGTTTCGGTCTGGACAAGACCAGTATCATTTGAAGCTTAAGTACATAAAATATCTCCATTTAATAATTACTTAGGTTTCAAATATACATTCCAAAAACGTTAGGCCGGCGCTAGCTTATGCGTTCCAACAAAGTAAACAACATAATAATTTACAAGGGCAATGGAAATCTGCCGCTGGTTCCCTAAATCTTGTGTGATTGAAATCCCGGGTCTACCCACTAGGTTCACCTGTAAAACAAATTGAGTCATGAGTAATCTAATATTACTCAGTGAGTCGAGGTTCCTCTGAGGGATATAGCACTCCCACCCAAACCCAAAATAACAATCACAAGCAATGAATACGTGGAAGCATTCATAAATCAATGAAATTAACAACATACAATGCAACCGGTTGTAATTCAACAAAACCTCGCAGATCCCCCATTGTTCCTGGCACGTTGGAAAGTAAGACACAAAATCTTCCAACCTTTCCGAGTTCCGTGGGAATACCCCAACACAACTCAATACACCGTCGTGTATCACAGCCCATAGGAGTGACCCATCAATCGACCATGGCATAAATCCGACATATGACTTTCATCAGGAACGAAGGACCACTAAATGTAGTTGATAGCACGCAGGACTTTAACCTGAAACATGCTAATAACTACGCAACAAAACATTAACCTCAATGCATAACTAGGTTAAATGCAACATGATCACACACATGTCACAAAACTTAACCTAAATGCACAGTCAATCATCAAACCACGAGTATTCCACAATATATTCCATACTTAGCAAAAATAAATAACGGAGCTAAGAAACTCAGGAATATATCAAATAAACACTAAAATAAACCTTTACTAGGATAATAATATTATGCATTCTACTAAAACTCACAGATTAACCGAAGCTTGATCGAACCCGAAGCTTTGACTCGCAAGCACCTCCAAAAACTAAAAGAAAACCCTAAGGAAATTTTAAAGGAAACTGGAAGATTTCGACACTAGGAAACTCAGACAGGATAAGGAAACAAGTATTTTTGGGTCAGTTCGGATGGGTAGAAGGGCTTTAAATAGGCTAAGTCGGGGGTGCATGTGCCTGACACTTGTCAGCGATGCTGCCACGTGTCGACACCCGGACACGCATGCGCGCTGACAAGTGTCAGGCGCGTGTCAGCGAGTTCCGACACTAACGTGGCTGCACAGGAACCACACGTTCCACCGACCTAACACCAGATACTTTTGACCCGCAAATCAAAATCCCTTGACCTGCGGTACATGCTCCAACGTCCCGCGGTACGTGCTCCAATGTCCCGCAGTACGTTCACACCATTCCGCGGTTCGAGCCTAACAGTCCCGCGATAAATCCCTTGTCCCAAACTCAAATTTCCTCGATCAAACCAAAACGTTCCTTATTCAAAACCTTTCTAAGTTCTTTCCCAAGCTAACTTTTCCCAAGGCCGCCCCATTGGAAAACTAGGATCGTTCCGGCCGGTCTTAGCTATTAACAGGGTTATAACATTCTCCCCTCCTTATTAGAATTCGTCCCGAATTCTTTATAACCTAGAGGGTCCTGCTTCGTCCACCGTTGGTGTCTTGAAGACATCAGGGTATTTAGCCCGAAATTTGGTTTCATCTTCCCATGTTTCTTCAACGTCATTATTTTTCCACCACAAGACTTTAAGTTGAGGTGTCAATTGATTCCGTATCTTCCGAATACATTGTTATCTGACCTTTATGGGACCATCTGGCATATCCTGATCTCTTCGGGTTCGTGCATCTGGATCGGGAATATGTTTTCGGAGCAAAGACACATGCACGGTAGGGTGAATTTTCAAAGTCTTCGGTATATCTAGCTCGTAAGCTACTCCTCCCACCCGTTTCTTGATTTGAAAAGGTCTTTTATATCTCTGCCCCAATTTACTTGGTTTGGCGAATCGATCTTTTCCTTTGGTTATACCTGCTTTCAAGTAAACCATATCTCCAACTTCAAAGACCAATTCTCGCCTTCCTTGATCAGCATATTTCTTCTGCCGATCCTGAGCTCGTTTGATGTTTTCTCAAACTATTCTTATTTTCTGAATAGTTTCTTGGATGAGGTCAGGTCCATACAACTGACTATCTCCAGTCTCTGGCCAACATAATAGGGTTCTGCACGGTCGTCCATATAAAGCTTCGTATGGTGACATTCTGATGCTGGCATGATAGCTGTTGTTGTATGCGAATTCTACCAAGTGTAGATATTGATCCCATGACCCTCCCCAATCCAAAACACATAGTCGTAGCATATCTTCTAGCGTTTGAATGGTTCTCTCACTTCGCCCATCTATTTCTGGATGATATGCCGAGCTCATGTGTAGACGAGTTCCCAAACTCTCCTGAAGAGCTGTCCAAAGCTGTGATGTAAGTCTTGGATCTCGATCGGAAATAGTACTTGCAGGAACTCCATGTAACTTAACAATTTCTTTGATATATTGCTCTGCCCAAATTTGTGCTCCGTCGCCAGACTTGATTGCCATAAAATGTGCACTCTTGAATGGTCAATCAACTACTACCAAGACTGCATCATTCCCTCTCCCTGGTGCTGGTGGAAATCCTGACACCATGTCCATAGCTATTGCCTCCCATTTCCATTCTGGAATTGGCATAATTTGGAGTAAACCTCCTGGAATTTGGTGTTCAGCCTTGACCAACTGACAAGTTTGACACTGAGCCACATGTTGAGCAACTACTCTCTTCATTCCTGGTCAGTGGTAGTATCGGCGGACATCTTTGTACATTTTTGTACTACCGGGGTGAATACTCAATCTTGAATGATGTGCCGTTCTCAAGATTTCGTCTCGCAATCCTTGCCCTTGCAGTACGGTTATTCCTCCTAGTAATAACAATGTCCCATCCGAGGCAATATGATATCCGCTTAAATTTTGATCATTTCTCCCACTTAGTTCTTCGAAAATCTTCTTCAAACTCGGGTCCCTTCTCTGTTCTTCGCGGATTCTTTGGATAAGGCATGCTTGATTAATAGCTGGCATACCCATTGGTTCACTAGGTTCTCCTTATAGTGCAGCTAGCTTCACCGACTTCAATTGTTCCGACAGAGATGTTAAGTCTTTGGTAACACTTACATCCGCCTTTCATCGACTTAATGCATCTGCTACCACATTCGCCTTTCCGGGATGGTACATGATTTTGAGATCATAATCCGCGACAAACTCCATCCATCTTCTTTGTCTCAAATTCAGCTTTGGTTGAGTGAATAAGTATTTGAGGCTCTGATGATCTGTATATAATTGTACCGTTGCACCATATAGATATGATCGCCATATCTTAAATGCAAAGACTACTGCCGCCATTTCTAGGTCATGCGTAGTATAGTTCTCTTCGTGTTTCCTTAACTTCTGTGATGCATAGGCAATCACCTTATCACCTTGCATTAACACACAACCTAAGCCAACGCGTGAAGCATCTGTAAAAACCATATAAGGTTGGTTAGGCTCGGGTAAAGCTAGAATGGGTGCCGAAGTCACGGCTTCCTTCAATTGATTGAACGCCTTTTCCGCCTCCTGACTCCATTCAAAAGCTACTCCTTTACCCATCAAGTGCGTCAGCGGTTTTGCGATTGACGAGAATCCCTTAACAAACTTCTTGTAGTACCCTGCCAATACAAGGAAACTTCTTACCTCCGTGGCTGAGAATAGTTGTGGTCAAGCTCGGATTACTTTGACTTTTTCAAGGTCCACAGAAACTCCTTGCTCAGACACACGATGACCTAAAAATCCGATTTCTCTCTTCCAAAAGCTGCACTTAGTGAATTTTGTAAATAGTTTATGACTCCTTAGTCGTTCCAAGACCATCTGAAGGTGAACCTCATGCTCCTCCTCTGTTCATGAGTATATTAGGATATCATCAATAAAGATAATCACGAACTTGTCTAGATAATCTCGGAACATTTCGTTCATAAGTCTCATGAACGTTGCTGGTGCATTTGTAAGATCAAATGACATAACTACGAACTCGTAGTGTTCATATCGGGTCCTAAATCCAGTCTTCATCCCATCATCTCCCCAAACAGGGATCTCATGATATCCAGGTGCTAAATCTATTTTGGAAAACCAACTTGCTCCTTGTAGTTAATCCAATAGTTCATCAATCCTGGGTAAGGGATACTTATCCTTGATTGTGACATTGTTTATCCTGCGATAATCAATGCACAATCTCATGCTCCCATCTTTCTTTTTCACAAATAAGACTGGAGCTCCCCATGGTGATGAACTGGATCGAATAAAACCTTTATCCATAAGGTCGTCCAATTGATTCTTTAATTCGGCCATTTCCGCTGGTGCCATTCGGTATGGAGCTTTAGCAATTGGTTCCGCACCGGGTTCCAGGTTAATGGTGAAAGGATTGCTTCTGGGTGGAGGCAACTCTTCCAATGGTTGAAATACATCTGAAAACTCTTGAACCACCCGTATCTCCTCTAGTGTCGGCATTACCATTTTGGTATCCTCCCCAACAAAGGTTAGGGCTACCAGGTAGGCTTCTTCTTTCTCCAGTACTTTCTCGACCCTTAATGCTGATACACATTCTGCCGTTAAACTTGGGCGAACTCCCTTGTATAATAATACAGGGTGCCCATCTCTTTCGAATGTGATTCTTCCCCGACCACAATCCAACTTAGCATAGTATGTGCATAACCAATCCATCCCAAGGATAACTTCATAATTTCCTAAGGGTACTATAAGCAGGTTTGATAAAAAAGGTTCTTCTTGAATAACTACTGGCACTCCTATAACCTGACTTTTAGCTAAAAGATAAGTATTTCCAGGAGCGGACATAAAAACACTTACCTTATTTATGACAAATGTTCCTTGAAACTAAGAAGCTACCTCGGGAGTCACGAAACTATGTGAAGCTCCCGAGTCAAAAAGCACATGCGTGGGGTTACCACCAACATGTATCGATCCTATCAACACAATAAATTCACAACCAAAACACATGCAATAACAGTAAATCACACATTTCACACAATCACGCAATCAAGAAGTTAGAACCCATACGTACCTGAAATAGGGCCTTGTGAAGGGCCTGCAGGGTTTGGGTTATTTCCTATTTCTAGGTTATAGACACGTGCCACTGCTTGTCTCTTGAAAGGTGGCTCCCCCTCTTGAGGCCTTGGGTTTGATCCAACACCCGATTTCTCTTTCCCTGTTTGAGACTGCCTTTCCGGACAATCACTTGCATAATGCCCCTTTTTATTACACTGATAGCACGTAATCAAATAACCCTTAGGATGGCCTTGATCAGGTAAAGGACATTCTCTTGAAAAGTGTCCTGTGTTTCCACAATTGAAACACATCCTTCCCTGACCTTCCCGGCCGCCCTTACTACCACCCTGATCACTCTTTCCTTGATTTGTCGGTTGGAACTCCTTGGTGCCTTTTGCCCTAATGGTGTTCCTTTGTTGCGTCTCTTTAAGTTCATCGTTAATTTCTTCCTCTACGTTCACAGCTCGTTCCATTAGCTGGAATAAACTTGTAGACGACTTCGCAACTCAGGTCGGAGACCCCTAAGGAATTTTCGGATAACTGCATGTTCATCATCGTGACCACAACGTACGTGACGTCGCAACCTAGTGAATTCTGCTTCATAATCCCTAACCTTCTTATTCCCTTGTTTCAAATCCAAGAACTCTATTTCCAGTCTATCCTTAACCTCCGAGGGAAAATACTTCCTGTCGAATTCCCTTCGGTTGACTCCACCAAATTTGGATTCGATACTACTCCACCAGTTGAAAGCGTCCTTCTCTAGATAATGTATCGCCACATCTGTTTTAAAGTCTACTGGACATCGAGTCGAAGCAAAATTCCTTTCCAAGTTACATATCCATGCATCGGCTTCAAATGGATTAGTTCCCCCGAAATATGGTTTTGTCCCCATATTCCTTACTGTCATCACCAATAGAAGGAAATTCGGCTGGGCTGGTGGTCGTGGTTCCCTCACCACTTGTTGTTGTTGGTTCATCCGGTCCAACATATGATATATCAGATCCCTTGTCGGATCATTTACCGGAATAGGGTTAACAGGTTGCTGTACTTGTTGTGGTGCAGGAGGGGTTTCTAATACCGGATAATGGTTATTAGTTATTTCTTTCTGATTTTCAAGATGCACATGCTGCACTTCCTGAATAATTCCTCCTCCATTATTTTCTCCTGTTACCGACATCTGCAACGATACGCAAGCTAAGACTTAACCCATCCTGTTTAGACTAAGCACAAGATTACCAGCTTATCCTAATTGCCCTTTGTGACTCAATCATTACTCGATAAAACATTTGAAAATAAGTCCCAATGAGCATGACCAGAACCATGCTCTAATACCAACTTGTAACACCCCCGATCATTGGTTAACTACCTTTGACCGGAAACTCCACATACCATTCCGGGATCTGTCGATCCTTAGTCCCAAAAACATATTAAGGTACCAAGGCCGGCTATTCCTAAATCGGTTTACTCGTACTGACCCGATCCTAAGGCTTTGCAACCCGAATCAAGTAAGTATGGTTGTTTTGGTCTGGACAAGACTAGTAACATTTGAAGCTTAAGTACATAAAATATCTCCATTTAATAATTACTTAGGTTTCAAATATACATTCCAAAAACGTTAGGCCGGCGCTAGCCTATGCGTTCCAACAAAGTAAACAACATAATAATTTACAAGGGCAATAGAAATCTACCGTTGGTTCCCTAAATCTTGTGTGATTGAAATCCCGGGTCTACCCACTAGGTTCACCTGCAAAACAAATTGAGTCATGAGTAATCTAATATTACTCAGTGAGTCGAGGTTCCTCTGACGGATATAGCATTCCCACCCAAACCCAAAATGGCAATCACAAGCAATGAATACGCGGAAGCATTCATAAATCAATGAAATTAACAACATGCAATGCAACCGGTTGTAATTCAACAAAACCTCGCGGATCCTCCATTGTTCCTGGCACGTTGGAAAGTAAGACACAAAGTCTTCCAACCTTTCCGAGATCCGTGGGAATACCCCAACACAACTCAATACACCGTCGTGTATCACGGCCCATGGGAGCGACCCATCAATCGACCATGGCATAAATCCGACATATGACTTTCATCAGGAACGAAGGACTGCTAAATGTAGTTGATAGCACGCATGACTTCAACCTGAAACATGCTAATAACTACGCAACAAATCATTAACCTCAATGCATAACTAGGTTAAATGCAACATGATCACACACATGTCACAAAACTTAACCTAAATGCACAGTCAATCATCAAACCACGAGTATTCCACAATATATTCCATACTTAGCAAAAATAAATAACGGAGCTAAGAAACTCAGGAATATATCAAATAAACACTAAAATAAACCTTTACTAGGATAATAATATTATGCATTCTACCAAAACTCACAGATTAACCGAAGCTTGATCGAACCCGAAGCTTCGACTCGCAAGCACCTCCAAAAACTAAAAGAAAACCCTAAGGAAATTTTAAAGGAAACTGGAAGATTTGGACACTAGGAAACTCGGACAGGGTAAGGAAACAAGTGTTTTTGGGTCAGTTCGGATGGGTAAAATGGTTAAGGGGGAAGGGCTTTAAATAGGCTAAGTCGGGGGTGCATGCGCCTGACACTTGTCAGCGACGCTGTCACGTGTCGACACCTGGACACGCATGCGTGCTGACAAGTGTCAGGCGCGTGTCAGCGAGTTCCGAGACTGACGTGGCTGCACAGGAACCACACGTTCCACCGATTTAACACCAGATACTTTTGACCCGCGGTTCAAAATCCCCTTACCCACGGTACGTGCTCCAACGTCCTGCGGTACGTGCTCCAACATCCAGCATTACGTTCCCATCGTTCCGCGGTACAAGCCTAACAGTCCCGTTATAAATCCCTCGTCCCAAACTCAAATTTCCTTGATCAAACCAAAACCTTCCTCGTTCAAAACCTTTCTAAGTTCTTTCCCCATCTTTCCCAAGCTAACTTTTCCCAAGGCCGCCCCATTGGAAAACAAGGATCGTTCCGGCCGTTCTTAGCTATTAACAGGGTTATAACATTCGCCTTCGCCATTTCCATTAACCATTGCTTCCAGATCATCAACACCATCAGCAGGGAGTTGTACATCATCAATATCATCAGGTTCTTCATCATCTTCTTCAAGTTCATCTTTGTCTTGGAGATTCAAAATGTGAACCTGAAACCGTTGTGGTTGAAGATTCAGGTTCAGACTCGGCCGCAGTTGCGAGTTAGTAGTACGGTTGGATGATGCTCAATACTGTAGTGGAAGGACCTAAGCTTGAGAGTTGGTTCAAGAGACATTTGAATGGTGAGTGCCTTGAGAAGGAGGCGACATATTCTTTCCGCCGGTTGGATTGGAATCAATGGATGAAGTAGATCGGTGGGTTGAGTTCTTTTTGTTGTTTGATTTGTTAACCTGACTATTAGAGGGACCTGAGGTTGATGCATCTATTGTAGTGGCCTTCCCACGATCGTCTTGAAAAAGCTTCTGCTTCTTCCCTAGAGTAGGAATGAATCCA
Organism: Draba incana; assembly: GCA_963576765.1. NCBI lineage: Eukaryota > Viridiplantae > Streptophyta > Magnoliopsida > Brassicales > Brassicaceae > Draba > Draba incana. Next base: position 44,251,995 of record OY755204.1, read on the forward strand.
TCACCACCACCACCATTGGTTGAGGATCTGACACCTCCAGGAGCTCTGTTTGATCCTCCTCTGGTAAGAACTCCTCGGCCTTTTCCTCTTGTAGATCTTCCTCTGGTAAGAACTCTTTTTAATCCAGCCATCAATTACAGAGAGATGAAGAGATTTAGGGTTTTTGGGTTCTGGGTAGATGAAGAAGATTATAGTTTCTGGGTTTCGGGTAGATGTAGAGTGTGAGGGTTTATGGGCTGCAGGTAGATAAAGAGATTTAGGGTTTCGAGTGGGAGAGAGAGAGAATGAGTTTAAGATTCAATTGTGTTTGTTTCTAGGTTAGAAGAAGAACAAAAACCCAGAATTAGGGTTTGAAGAAGAGGAACATGATTTAGGTTTCGGAACTTGAGTGAAATAGATAGATTTAGGGTATGTGGTACTGGGTAAACGAAAGCTATAGAGAGATTGAGAGAAAAAAACAGAAGGAGATTTGTTGATTTTCAGAGAAAATCAACAAATCAAGATTTAGGGTTCGATCGCATGAGGCGAGAGAGAGAGACGAGAGAAATTAGGTTAGAGTGAAAATGACTTTTGAATCTCTAATCCGAGTGTTATTATCAGTAGGAGTGGGAAAGTAGTAGCAAATGTAGGACTAATTTTTGATTAAAGAGGGAAAATTTCCCTGTTAAAAGCCCAAATGTTTTAATAATCAGGCAAAAATATTCATCACAATTAGACACAAATTCATCACTAATTTGTCTCTACTTTGCGTCGAATTAGTTGTAGTCACAAATTAAACCTCTAAACCCTTCACGATTAAATGCCAAACAGTGATCCTCTAGGCTTCATATAAACCCTAAAACCTATATGAATGCATATATCCGAAAAAAGTTCTACGAAAGGTTATTTTGTTAAATCATCAAATATATCAATCATCTGATTAAAACTATAAGTGTTTATTAGTGTTAAGTATTGAAAATTTTATTGTTTTGATAATTTTTATTGAATTTGATAAATTTACCATTTACACATATTTATACTATGACAATGTGTTTACTAAACTCTAAATTCAAGTATGACTCATATACACTTAGATTTTCATTTAACAAAGTGTATAAATGGTAGGCGGAGTAGCAAAAGAGTCACAAATCAGTCACATTAGGAATGTCTATGGAAAATGTGTGGTAAAGTGGTAGGTAAATTGGGACAAATTTGTGACGGCTCCATAGGTTTTCGGAATTCAAAACTCCAAACCCTATAGTGTGAAAAATCAGTCACAAAATAAATTTTAAAAAGTTGTTGGATCGTGTATTCGAACACATGATCTCTACGTCTATCTCTTAAGGTTGTAACCGTTATGCTATAGTATTTTGTTCATTATGATTGAGACTGAGATTTATTTAACTACGGTTTGTTTGTTTGTTAAAAACAATTTGTGTTTTACCTCGGATTCGAACTCCAGTTCTGCGAGTAAGAGAGATGAGTGATTAACCAGTATGCCAATGTAATTTAAATGGTATGGTTCACATAAACTTTTATATATTTAGGCATCTCAATTTTTTAAAAAAATCTAAAGAAGGGTTAAGTTTCACATATTTTACACACATACACAAATTACACAAGCTACTTAACACATATATAACATTAACAATTTAAATAGATTTGATACATTGATTTCACACAATTACAAATAAATACAAGATTCGACAAACTCAAAAAAATTATTCATTGTAATTATCTTCATCCTCCTCAGAGTCTGATGTATTACAGTGGAACTCATCGATAGGATCTTCGTCTTCAATATCGTAAGCAATGCCTTCCATATTTTGTGTCCCATCAACTAAACAATCGACATTGATTTCTTCTACCGCAGACATGGTTGCCTCGTCAATAGTTTGTTGCAAAATGACATCTCTTCCTCGATGTATTTCCCTTGAATACGCTTCCTTGGATTGACTTTCAAAACGGATAGCCATACTTTCCGAGGACGTTTTGGATTTGGATATGGAAGATAAACAACCTGATCAGCTTGAGACCTTATTTTGAAATAAGTTTGTGATTAGTCCAAAAGATGGGAAATAATTTAAAAGTAATTTAAAATTTGTACCTAATATGAATGGTTCATAGTTTGGATATTTTCCAGATGAGAGCACGTCGACAACGCATGTCTCACTAACTCGTGTCCCTTTGCCTGGTGTGGGGTCATACCAGTTACAGTAAAAAAGAATAACCTTCAAACCCACAATCCCAGCATATTGGAGCTCGATAATATTCCCAACTGTCCCATAGAAATCACATTAATTCGATGCATCAGAATAGTTTTGTCCTCGAACACATACCCCGTAATTCATTATTTTCTTTCGTACTCTGTGCTCACATGTGTGAAACAAATATCCTCTCGTAAAATACATTGGCCATGACCTCGCCTTATTTTCAGGACCTTCAATTATATCGTACACCCACATTGGAAAATTTTGCTCATGTTTCACTGCATTGACCTGCACATATATAATGGTGTGATTATATGTTGTGTAATAACAATATACTAATTTATATTTGGAATACTTACATATTGGACGACCCAACTATGGAACTCATCATATCTTTTCGATGTGACCTCCTCATCAGATAGGTCTGGATGCTCATCTCGAATTTGTGCGTCAATGACACTGTTTTCCCAACACACAAATATGAATCAAATTAATCACAATATGGGACTTGAGAAATCACATAACAATTCACAATGACTTTATAATTAATTTACCAATTAATTATTATTACCTTTCAAGCGGTCAAAAATACTCACAATTACGCAAAACATATTGGTGTGCGATTTTATAATCCAATTTCGATAACCAAATTTGAGTACATTTGCCACTTGGCCGACCCACTTGGTTAAATATCTAGGGCACCGATACACTGTATACCGGTGGCTCACCTTCCTTGTATCTAGTAGCCCTACAAAATTTATCAAATATTCTTATGATTTTAAAAGGATTACACCATACCAAACGTATATGTATGGATTGAATTTGTTACCTTCTACTAGTAGCCGTAGAAATTTATGCCGGAAAGTAGTGTTTTGTGAAATTAGATACCTCGTCGTTCCTGTACGACATAACGATTGATGCAGCTGGACGATATTTGTTCTTCGCCTTCCCTTTTAAATGTTTAAAGTACCTTTCGAACGAATACATCCACATGTACTGCACAGGACCCCCAAGCTCAGGTTCATATTTTAGATGGACAGGTAGGTGCTCCATGACATCAAAGAAAGAAGGTGGAAATGTTTTTTCCAAATTATAGAGAAGCATGACAATATTCTCCTTCAAAACAAGGAGCCGGCTTTGTTGTAATGATCTACTGCTTAGATCACAGAAAAAGCTCCAATCCCTACAAAAAACAGTTTTATAAGTTAATAATCTTGATCAGCTTTTGGATGTAAAATAAGACAATTGTTATGTATATATACCAGATAATGTTTGGTGAACGTTACGCGGGAGAAGTTCTGCGAAATGAATGGAAGCAACCACTCCATAAAAACATGGCAGTCATGACTATTCATTCCAATAAACTTGCGAGCTTTGATGTCTGCATAAGTTTCTAAATCTCCTGCATATCCATCTGGAAACGTCACTTCATTTATTGCCCACATGAGTAATGCATCAATTGCTTTTGTAGTCAATCTCCAAATAGGGAATGGAGCATTCATGTGCTTATCAAGATGCAAATCAGGCCGATTACAAATTGTCTCCATATCTATCCTTGACTTCAATGTGTCTTTCGATATTTCTAACACCTTCATCACAGTATATATGATGTTATCGAAAAAATTCTTCTCGATATGCATCATATCAAGGAAATGCCATAGAGTTAGATCGCTTCAATATGGAAGCTCCCAAAAAATACTTTCTTTAGGCCAGTGATGCCAATCTCCATAACCGCGAGGTTTTCTTCTATGCCCATTTCCACCACATACCGATGTTTTAGGTGCTCAGGCATATTTAATATTCTGGTGTACTTGAGCACCTGTCATCGATTCCGGTGGATACTCGTTCGTAGTGTTCTTTTCCTTCCGAAAGTTAACTTTGTTTCTCCGTAATGGATGATCGTGTTGGTAAAAACCTCCTATGACAGTCAAACCAACACGTCTTCCTACCAGCTTGTAAGTAGAAAGCTTTTGTATCATCCTTACAAATAGGACATGCTAATTTTCCATGTGTGGTCCATCCTGACAGAATGCCATACGCCGAAAAATCACTTATCGTCCACAAAAAAACAGCTTTCAAGTTAAATTTTTTCTTCAAGGACACATCATACGCCTCAACTTTGTTATTCCAAGGACAAAAGGTGTCTCGCCCGTAGTGCGACGAGGTATAGTATGATAAGATCAAAAAATCCCTTCAAGTTCATCGGCCCATCAGCCCTTCTTAGCATCGAGGCGAGCCTTCAACCCATGGGTAATTGTCTTGTTTGATGCTTCCGCCTGGTCAGTGCCTTGAGGGCAGTGGGGTGTTGATTTGCTTAGTCTGATCTTCCATGTATCGGAAAAGAGATCGAACTTCTTGGAGATAAACTGTGAGCCATTGTCGGTAACAATCTTGTACGACACTCCATGGAGGCAAATTATGTTCTTCCAGATAAAATTCTCGACCTGCCTATCCTTGATTGATCCAAATGCTTTCGCTTCAATCCACTTAGAAAAATAATCTGTTAAGAATAGAAGATAGCGTTTCTGACGAGATAGATTGAGCTGGCCGACGATGTCCATTGCCCATCACATAAACGAATACGGCAAAGTGATTGACGAAAGCAACTCGGTAGTCTGATGAATCATGGGACCATGGCATTGACATTTTTCGCACTTAACAGCAAACAGTTCGCAGTCTTTTATCATAGTTAGCCAAAAATACATGTGTCGTTTGATCCTGATGGCGAGCGATCTCCCTCCGGAATGGTTACCACATGATCCGATGTGAACTTCATGCATTATTTGGTGAGCTGCTTGACCCTCGATGCAAACTAGGAGAGGCCCAGATAGTCACAAATTAAAAACTTTGCCATAAAATAGAATAAAATGCGATGTCTGAGCTTTGAGTTTACGTCACCATCAGCAAGATATATGCAAACACTACAAGAAAACAGGTCGTTAGCCACTCCAATTACCGAGTGGCAAGTTAGTCACAATGATTTGCGACTCATTTGTGACGCTTTTGTGACTAAAGCGTGACTCTTTTTTCGGAGTCACTAATTAGTCGCTCATTTGCGACTCTATCAGGTAGTCGTTAAGTAGTCACATATTTGCGACTAATCTGCGACAACAATTGGTATGTTTTGTTGGAGTCACAGAGTAGTCACAAATTGACGACTGTTTTGCGACTGAAAGCCGAGTCACCAATTAGCGACTCTTGAGTGACGCATAACAGAGTCACAAATTAGCCACTCCACCTACCGAGTCACTAAAGATTGACAATGGTTTATGTCGGCATAATAGGACAAGTGTGGGCGTATGTCGGCAGACAAAGGGACAGGGTCATATTAGGTTCGTCTATCGTGTTCTTCATGAGTTTAAAATTTTAATTCGATTAGTGAAAATAACAAATTTTACTCGTGACAGGGTCACAAGTTGATAAGTTTGTTATCTTCCATATCCAAATCCAAAGCGTCTTCGTAAAGTATGGTTATCAGTTTTGCGAGTGCATCCAAGGCATCGTGTTCAAGGAAAATATATCGACCAAGACCTGAATATTTTGCAACAAACTGTTGACGAGGCAACCACGTTTAATGTAGATGACATCGCAATTGATGATTTGGTTAATGAGGATCATCCAATGGAACCCATTGATTTTGAGATTGACGACAAGGATCCAGAAGATGAGTTCCAGTGCAATTTATCAGATTCTGAAGACGAAGATGCACGGGGAGAATTCCAATGAAATTTATCAGATTTCGTGTGTAATATTTTAAAAAGTGTGTATTTATCATTGTGATTAAATTTGATATCATAAGTTAATGTTTAATATATTGTGTAATATCAAAATTTACAACTCCTTTGTAAAAAATAATTGTAAACAAGGTTATAGCCCTTTTATATAATTTATTTCGGTAAAGTAAACGGAAAAGAACTATAGCTCAATCGGTTTCAACCATCTCTTCATATGTTCCTAACCTGAGTTCGAATCCCACCTACTACTTGTAAGAGTTTTAAATATGTGTAAAAAAAATAGAGTTGGTATATGTAAATATAAACAAACTAAACAACCGAATACACACCTTAGCCCAGTGGCATGCTCGCATGCATTCCACTTAACAACCCGGGTTCGAAAACCCCTAACACCACTATATAATTTTTTTTAGGGTTTCGCTCAATAGAGTCGCAAAAGAGTTGCTAATTAGCGACTATTTTGCAACTATTCAGGGTTTCGTTAATTGAGTCGCACAAACATCGCTAATAAGTCGCAATATAGCCACTACTTTGCGACTACTTCCCACCACATTAATATTTTGGGCAATTTAAACACCATTATATTGATTTAGTGAAAATAGTTATGTATATACAACTTTGTTGCTGACTTATAAGTGTGTAATAATACACATAAAAAAAAATATTCCAAATGGATTTCACAAAAACACAAATCTTCTAACAAACCCTAACATATACATATCACTTAACTCTTCAATTTCTTATTTTCAAGAGAATAACCATAATTTATTTTATTTCTAGTTTTTTGGTTTTAATCAAACAAACATCGCATAAGTACTTTTGGAGTGGGCTAGAAAGAATGATGGATGATTGTTTGTGGTCAAAATGTTTAGGGTTTAGGGTATACGTGTTTACAGAGTCACAAAAGAGTGGCAAATGCGTGACTTATTACCCACTAATCTGCGACTCTTTATAATTCTGCTTTATGTACGAAACGTACGATTTGTGGGCCATTGTACGAGTTATATTGGGCCTTTACGCGGGAGTTTTCCCTCAAGACCCAAATTCAGTAGCGACGTTTTGTGACTAATTAGCCACTCCATTTTGCTAATACATAAGCGGAAAAAAATCCCAAAAGGTCATTTTCCCTAACCCTAAAAAAATTTCTTCTCTCTCGCTTCTCCTGCGATCGAAACCCAGAAACTCAAATCCTTCGATTCTTCTCATTCCCTTTGATTTCTTCTCTCTCTTTCCCTTTGATTTCTTCTCTTTCACGGAGGGAAGAAATCTCCATACCTTTCTTCTCTTCAGAAATCCAGAAACCTTAATTTTTGTCGATTCGATATCTTATTCTCTTTCGAAACCCATAAATTCCCTCAGTAAACCATAGATCTTCATCTCTCCTTCGATATCCTTAAAATCAAACCCAGAAACCCTAATTTTCAATCCCAGAAACCCTAATTTCTAGAAACCAGAAACCCTAATTCCTATAACCCAGAAACCCTAATGGCGAAATCTGCGTTACGAGGGAAAGGCAGAGGAGGAGGCGGTTCTAATGGAAGAGGCGGAGGTGGTGGAAGAGGAGTGGATCCAGCCAGTGAAAGACAAGAGGTTGTACCTTCTGCTCCTGCTCCTGGACGAGGTGGTTCAGGAAGAGGTGTCTCTGGAGGCGGTGGATCTGGAAAAGGTGGCTCTGGAGGAGGCGGTTCAGGAAGAGGTGTCTCTGGAGGTGGCGCATCTGGAAAAGGTGGCTCTGGAGGAGGCGGTTTAGGAAGAGGCATCTCTGGAGGAGGCGATTCTGGATGCGGTGGAGGCGGTGGAAGAGGACCGGCTCCTGAGTACATTCCTCTCGGGGAACTTGCAGCCATGGTTGCAGCTAGGGCTACCAAGAATCGTGGTAAGAGTATTGCTACCACTGCTGAGCCGGTGAGGCGTCCTGTAGCCACAAAACCTAGTCTGAAGCTGGGATCTTCTTCAGCCGGTGGTGAAGACACTACTGATCCTGGAGGTTCACCTGTAGCTCGGCCTACTTCAAATGTTGGCTCCTCCAATTCCTCTAACCCGTCGCCTCCTTCTCATGGGACCCGGGTGTCTAACTCAAACATCACTGCGGGTCGAACAATTCCTTTGCAGTACCCGGGATCATCAAACTCCCAAGGTGGTTCAGGAAGAGGTGTTTCTCCAACCCTTAACCTGAATACGCGAGTTGTTGGTGAAGAGCTTCAGAGAGATGATAAGACTGATGATGATGAAGAAGAAGACAAAGATGATGAAGAAGATGTGATGAACAAGAACCTGACTTCGAAGCTGTTGCTCAGCAGCAACCACAAGGGCTAGACGACGCCCAGCTGTTGGTTAATCTGTTGGCTATTCCAGGACGTCAAAGACTTCCCCTTCTGAGTGAAGTCCCTGCGCCATACTCCTTGTGGTAAGTTCTTCTTTCTACTACTGGTTTAGTATTGTTAGTAGAATAGTTTAGTATTGCTAGTACACTGGTTTAGTATTGTTAGTGCACTGGTTTAGTATTGTTAGTTGCTAATTATTCTTGTTAGTACACTGCTAATAAGTATTGTTTGTTCTATTTCCTTGCAAGGTTTACTCGGGACAGAGGCAAATTGACCCGTGTTATCTTAACAATCTTTAGACGCTTGTTTGATGGTCCTTTCTTTAGTTGGACAGTGACTCCAATTGATAAACAAGAACGATACTTCAGGACTTTTGCGGTAATGCTTCTGCTTCTTTTATTTTCACATTTCGGTTTTACTTTCCTTCAGTTTTCAGTTACTGACCACCTATATTTGTTGTGTAGAGTAAGTACTACTGGGATCCAGAAATAACTGAGCTTGTTAGGGATCATTTCAATGCGATTGCAATCAATCGCATGAAAGGAATCGTCAGTCGTGCTAAGAGAAGTGGAGTGAGGCCAATATGGATAAATGATGTGGCTCCACTGGGGCACTTCATATGCAATAGAGAGGAGCACTACCGCTTCGAACTCCCGCAATTCTGACCGTAACGGCCTTGGACCACACAAGCACAGGTCTGGCCAGTCTTCTTACCTGACCATACAACAAGACATGGTAAATGTTAGTTTATTTTACAAAACAATATCATCCTAAACTTCTGCTAAATAACTATATAACTAACATTCCTTTTTTACTGTTGTAGGAGGATGCTCTAGGAAGACCTGTGTCTTTTGATGAAGTCTTTAAGCAGACTCATACACTGCCCGATGGCAGTTATGTCGACCAAAAGGCTAAACATGTCTATGAGGATTACGACAGGACGGTCCAAGAGGTTAGAGAGCAGGCGCAAGGCGAAGGACAAGATGCTTCAGACGATTCAGAGAATTCAACACAGCGGCAACTGACTGTTGATGACCTAAATGATATCTTCCTCAAGGTAACCTTTCGCTTCTGCTTTTAGTTCATGTTTCTTATCATTGCTGTCTTGGTTTAGTTTATGTTTCTTATAATTTAGGTCTTGTGTCTGTTAGATATTTGTTAGTAAGTTATAGACTTGGCTTTAGGTTTTGTGTATATGGTTTAACTTTGTCAATAATGTTGGGATGTTAGATTCTTATTCTAAATGTTTCTCTTGTAGGTTACACACATCGATCCCAAGGGCAACCCTTATGGAATGGGTCAACTGACCCAGAAGGTTAACAGAAAGAAGAGGAAGGCCAGCGAGGCTTTAACGTCTACGCCAGCCTTTGAAGAAATGCTGGCTGAGCTCAAAGCAGCTCGACAAAAGGTTGCTGACTTTGAAGCGGACAATAAGCGTCGAGATGCGGAAGACAAGCGTCATGATGAAGAGCTACTGAAGCTAAGGTAGAGTAAGTCTCACCTGTCTGAAGTCCAGAAGATGATGGAGTTCATGAAGACGGACAATCCCCGCCTCGCTGCTTACCTGAGTCAGTCCTCTGTCTTGAATGGAGAATCGGCTGATAAAGCTCCTCCTGCCTCACAACCAGAAGCCAACAACAACACTTGATCATTTCGTTGATCAACTTGTCTCTTTTGGTTAATGAACAATCTCTTTTGTTAAAACAAACATGTTTTAAGTTTCTATTTAAAACTTTAATTATGTTTTAATTTATTTTGCTTTCTATATTGGTTCCAAAGAAAGAACCAAATATCAATAGCTTAGTAGTCTCATATTAGTAACAAATTAGTACCAAATCAGTAACAAAAAAGAGATCAAAAAGGGACTACAAAATATAGGAGTCGCAAAGTAGTGGTTAATAAGTGACACTATTAAGACTAATTTGTTACCACCATGGCTCTAAAAACACTAGCAAAAGCGTCACTATAGTGTCGCTAATTAGTGACCCAAAAATGAGTCACACAGTAGTCGCAAAATTAGCGACTCGACTATTGTGACTCCGTTTTTCGAGTCGCTAATTAGTCGCAAATGGCTCATTAGTCACTCTTTTGTGACTCTTCCCGGAGTGACTAACGACCTGTTTTCTTGTAGTGAAATCTTGTCAATCCACCTTGTATTGCATCCATAAGTCATTGTTTCGTCATCAATGCCGTCTACCTCATGTGTTGGTGGTGGCTCTTTGCTATACGGGTAAGCGTCTTTTGGCAACTCTTTGGAGAATTGTTCGGGGAACGGGCCGCGATCAAAGATTGTATTATCCAGATCGGGCTCGCCGTGCTCATCCATTGCATCCGTAATTTTATCTGCTTCAACGGATCCTATACTGACTTTGATATTCGCTGGAGGATCCCCAGTTTCAGACTGGTCGACATCCATCGGAGAAGTCGCGACGTTGTCGAACTCAAGGTCAGCGGTACGTTGGGTATCTTCATTACTTTCTGCGAGGTTGGCAGTCAATTCTTGAGTGAAACCAGGTTTCTTTTTTGCGGCTTGAGATCTTGTTAGAACGTTGACTTCCTGTGCTACAGTGATACTTGGTTTTTCGATGAACTTGATTTGGATGACCCGCTGGAGGGCTTTGTCTGGCGGTGCCGACGAGCTGAGAGAAGCGAGTGCATATGTCTGCGAGTTTTCCGCCCTCGAAATTCTTTTCAAAGTAAACACTTCAAATTCTGATGCTAACGTTTTGACGAGGGCAAGATAAGCTTCTATTCAATCATCTTTCATTGCATACTCCCCATTAAACTAATTCACGACGAGCTGAGAGTCACAAAAAGCATGTATCCTTATCATTTTAAGTGCTCTGGCCAGCCGGAGACCAGCGAGTAAGGCTTCGTATTCTCCCTCGTTATTTGATGCCTTGAAACCAAGGCAGAATTACTGCTCTAAAGATTCGCCGTCTGCTTATGACAACCGGATGCCTACTCCAGATCCGTGCTTAGATGACACACCGTCCACGTGTAATTGCCAGAATTGAGATGATGGATCTTTGTTTTTAGTCGAAGTCATCGCCTGAGGTAACTCGATTAAAAAATTGGCCAACACCTATGCTTTAATACTCGTCTGACTGTTGTACTCAATGTCAAATTCGCTTAGTTCAATGGCCCATTTGGCCAATCTTTAGGACTAAGTCAGACTGTGTAAAATAGCTTGCAGAGGGAAAGTACTATTACGAAATGGGATTAAAAATAAGGCTGTAACTTTCAAACCGATGTTACCACGACAAGAGCTAACTTTTCGATTAATGGATATATGGTTTCCGCGTCAGTGAGGGATTTGCTTATGTAAAAAACAGAATTCTGCTCGCTACCATCTGCTCAGATCAAGACTCGGCTTACTGCTTTTAAGGAATGATATATCATGGTTTTTACCTGTTTAAGACCATGATATAAGTCCTATTATCTAGAGTCTTTTGGTATTTTCTAGATGTTTTTAGAGTCTTTACAGGAACTCGACGTTGAGAGCATAAAAGAAGTTTACGGAAGTTTTGGAGCATTCCCGAAATGAAGTAGCGAAGAATAAAGTGGAGAATCAGATTTCAGAGTCCATGTCGAGCGACGGAGCATTTGGTGTCGCTCGACACGATGAAAAATCATATGTGATCCCGAAGAGTTTAAGTTGGTGTCGATCGACACTATCTATAGGTGTCGATCGACACCGTATCCGATCAAGCCAGAAGCCCAATCTCGAGGAAGTCCGTTCAAAGCCCAAAAGTTCCAGATGTTTATTTTTATGTTTAGGACGGTTTAGAACCTCTATATATATGTTTTTACAGCCATTGTTTAGACTTAAACTTTATTTTACTTTGTTTTAGAACCTACTCATTCGGTTTGGTTTATTCGGATATTCGGTTAGTACGGAATGGATAAATCATGCAATATTATTAATGGGCCAATTTGATTAATTTGAGTTGCTAAAAATGAACTGTTGGGCCAAATAATCAAAAATAAAGCGTAACAACATATAAGGTCCATCTGATAAAATGGTCAAAGTCTCCATACTTGTCTGTAACATGTCTCAAAAACTAAAAGAAGGCCATCATACTGTTGGGGTCGGTTCTCACCCGCTCAACGTTAACATCCAAAGCCAAAGTAACTAAAGAAATGGCTCTCCGAATTCATAACAAATCACAGCGAGACAGCTTTTGGGTCTTCACGCGAAGCAAGTCTAGTAATCATGGAAGCTGTCTGGACAAGGTGAAGGGTCATTCAAGACTTGACGAATGGAGGCGTGTTCGGCCTTACCGAGCCGATCGCGGCCTCGCCAGAGGCAAGCGACCACGGGCTCGCTCCACTCAAGCCCGCGACCTTGCGATCGGATCTCACCCGCGACCGTGCGATCAGCTCTCAACCGCGACCACAGGCTCGGTCGAGACTCGGGGTCGCCACCACGCATTCGCTCATCACCGACCATGGGCTCGCCGAGTCTAGGCGACCATGGCCTCGCCCAAAGGCTGATCACACCCTCTCCAATCGCGTCTTCAGCCCAATAACGTAAGGAGAACCCAGTCAAGACACGAAGCCCACATAGCACAACCGACTCAAGCAATTCCGTGAAGACTTAGGAGATTTAGTCAGCTTAGGAAACTATATATACGTCATTGTAAAAACCCTAAAAGGGATCCCGAATCTTTTTCATCCTTTACCAAGAACACATCTCAAGCATAAGTTCTATCCCTAACAAGCTTCAATGGGAAATCTCCAAAAGACTATGCAAATCCAAGTCTAAATTCCATCAACAATCAATAGCAACCAAAGATTCAAGGATTCTCCTAAGCAATCAACAATCCAACATAGCAAAGCTTGATTCCCCATGAAAAAGTTTAGATCTATGAACTTGGATTTTCAAGAAGGCTATGGAGATTTAGAGAAAAACTCACCAAGGATGTGCGAGCTCGGGTTAGGCAAGCGTTGCGAGCCTCCGATCGGGTGTAATCGAAAACGTGGTCGGCGGCGACGTGGCAATGTCGTGGTCGGCGGCAAGGAGAAGAAGAAAAGAAAAAAAAAATTTAGATCTAGGAGAAAGAAAGAAGGAGGAAGAAAGGGAAAGGAAGGAGAAAGAGTTGACTAAGTCAAACCTTATCCCTTTAAGGGAAAAAGGATCCTCTCTTTCTCTCACCACACGGGTCCCGCCTCCGTTCAAAAACACAACACAAGATTCTTCCCTCCGGAAATCACCTTGCTATAACTCGGAAACGTCATTGACATTAACAATCATAACACGGAGTCTTAAAATCTCCATAGGAAACACGGAGTCTTAAAATCTTCGAGAGAAAAAGAAAAAGTCTTGTCTGCAGAAAACGCAGCAGCTTCGGCAAAGGAAGCACGAAGTCTTAAAATCTTCGTAACATTTACAGAGTCTTAAAACCTCCTGCATAAAGTCACTCTCTACTACTGAAGCATAGACAAGCGCCTTGACTTCGAACGTTAACGCTGATATTCAACACATCTTTTAACTCGGCATTATTAGCTCTAACACTACCGAGCTGGGGGCTAACTGTTGGGGTCGGTTCTCACCCGCTCAACGTTAACATCCAAAGCCAAAGTAACTAAAGAAATGGCTCTCCGAATTCATAACAAATCACAGCGAGACAGCTCTTGGGTCTTCACGCGAAGCAAGTCTAGTAATCATGGAAGCTGTCTGGACAAGGTGAAGGGCCATTCAAGACTTGACAAATGGAGGCGTGTTCGGCCTTACCGAGCCGACCGTGGCCTCGCCAGAGGCAAGCGACCACGGGCTTGCTCCACTCAAGCCCGCGACCGTGCGATCGGCTCTCAACCGCGACCACAGGCTCGGTCGAGACTCGGGGTCGCCACCACGCATTCGCTCATCACCGACCATGGGCTCGCCGAGTCTAGGCGACCATGGCCTCGCCCAAAGGCTGATCACACCCTCTCCAATCGCGTCTTCAGCCCAATAACGTAAGGAGAACCCAGTCAAGACACGAAGCCCACATAGCACAACCGACTCAAGCAATTCCGTGAAGACTTAGGAGATTTAGTCAGCTTAGGAAACTATATATACGTCATTGTAAAAACCCTAAAAGGGATCCCAAATCTTTTTCATACACAAGCTTTGTACTCAACTTTACACAGCAATAAGAACAACTCTTTCTCAATCTCTTGTGATCCCTAGTTAACATAGAAATCTCTATCTCCTCAAAACCCTTACAAATCTAATTGTGTTGGTTTCGACTCCCACAGTTTGGCTCCGACTAAGGGGACCAGAGAGTTTCTGACACACGAAAGCTAGGGTTCCGCAACACCGTGAAGATGTCAAGCAACAGCAGAAGCAGCGAAGGATCCTCTTCTCACAGAAACAATGAGGAGAGAGACAACTCCTTGGAGAACACCGCGCCTCATGCTACTAACAACCCCGCGGATCTCACGGAGATCAAGCAGATGCTCGACACTCTCATGAAGAAAGCTGAGGATCAGGAGAGGAACATGGAAGCCACAACGAGCGAGCTGCAAGCGCTCCAGAGAATGAAGCGCAAGAGGTCCCGTGTCCGACCAACGCGCCTCAGCTTTCCTACTCCCCGAACCAGTCGAAGGAACCGAAACGAGGAGCTGCAGCCTCGGACCAATCGCGCAGCTCCAGAGGACTTGCCTCCGCCACCGTCTCTTCATGAATCTGATGCAACTCCTGAGCGTGTGGTGGAGGATTCAGACGAAGATCACCCCCCCCCCCCCTCGAAGGCGTGCCCGAGTCAACACGGAGGTTGACCACGATACTGCACCTGCAGAAAGAGATGCGATCAGAGCAGAACTTCACAAGAGGGAGCGAGAGCGCTGGGCTCCGCGGGGCTCCCGAGGCGAAGGAGTCGCAGCACTGAAAGCCCAGCTGGATCAAGTCGTTTCCGATCTACGGACTACCAAGTTACAGATGTACCGGAGCACGGGACGAGCTCCTGGGGTTGCCTACGTGTTAGAGAAGGCAAGCAACACCCCTTTCATTGAAAACATCTCGGGGACCAGAATCTCCGATCCGGGACGAATCAAACTCCCAAGCTATGAAGGGACGTCCGATCCTGCCGATCATCTAATGGAGTTCGAGGTAGCCCTAGGGAGGGCAAATTTCAGAGAAGCCGAGAGAGACTTTGGCTACTGCAAGCTATTCGTGGAGAGTCTCAAGGGGCCTGCTCTCCAGTAGTTCTACAAGCTAGAGAAAAACTCCATTCATAACTTCCACCAGCTCTCTGAGATGTTTGTGCAGCACTACAACATCTTCGCAGAACGAAAGATCTACGACGCAGAGCTGTGGACCAACAAGCAAGGAGAGAATGAGAGCTTGCGATCTTTCATGACCAGGTTCAAGCACACTCTGTCAAAGGTGGATGGGATAAGCAACACGGCCGCTTTGGAGGCTTTAAGAGGAGCGGTTAAGTGCCCGTCTCCGTTTTGGCAAGAGCTTACTATCAACCCTCCAACAACAATTCAAGACGCTCTTCACCGTGCAGCTGACTTCGCCCGAAGCGAAGAGGAGCTCCGTGCCAAAAAGGGTGGGAAAACCAAGCAGGCGAGCGAGCCCTCTCTGGTTCCGACCCCAGCTGCAGCAAAGAAAGGTTATCCTGCCTTCATCCAGTACGAAGGAGGAGCAGGTGGAGCTCATAACTACCAAATTGACTCACCTGGTTATGGCAGAGGTTGAGGCCGCGGCTGTGGAAGCCTCACATTGGTTAGAAACTCGAACGAATACGACGAAAAGTTGTACTGCGAATTTCACAAAGCGACTGGGCATTCAACTGCGAGGTGCCGTAAGTTGGGGCGACAGCTGGCTGCTAGGCTGGCCGAGGGCACCCTTAAAGGCAACATCAGCCTGTCAGACTTCAAACCGGAAGAGAAGGTTCAAGATACTACCGATGTGCAGACGGAGAACCCCAGGCGACGGTGACAATCCCGAGAACAAGAACCCCCAAGGCACAATCAACATGATCATGGGAGGATCGTAGTATTGTGCTGACAATGTGACTACGATCGAGGCTTACCAGAGGTGCGCCGAAGTCTGTGCTAACATCTCTACATCCCCGAAGACGAAGCGGGCCAGTGATCCTATCTCTTTCAGCGAAGAAGATGTCGAAGGTATTGATTATCCGCATAACGATCTGCTGGTAGTCAACCTAACAGTCTACGATTTCAATGTTGCTCGAGTCCTCATTGACACCGGGAGCTGAGTGGACGTCATCTTCAGAGAGACGCTCGAGAAGATGAACATCGACCTGTCACTCATCACATGGCAGCCAAAGCCTGTAACAGGCTTCTCAGGCGAGACAACGTGGACAAGGGGAATGATCCGCCTGCCGGTTCAAGCTGGAGGCGTCAAGAAGATGGTCAATTTCGCGGTGTCTGATCATCCCGCCATCTACAATTTGATCATGGGAACACCATGGCTCAGTCAGATGCGAGTTGTACCATCAACGTACCACTTATGCTTAAAGTTTCCAACCAGCAGCGGCGTACAGACAATCTTTGGCAACCAGAAGGATTCCCGCATGTGCTTCTTAGCAGAGCACAATTTGCGCAGTCGCAAAGAGAACAAGGACTCCAGCGTGGGAGCTCACAAAGAGAATAAGGGCGACTCAACCTCACAAGGGCCGCAGAAGAAAGCAAGGATCGACTCCAGTCAGGCCAAGGACCTGACTAATCTCTTATAGGAGCCTTTCCAGGCCAAAGGGAGTTTCTTGGTCCCCACCGCACCACTCCTACCTTATCACTATCTCTAGTCTTCTCCACCAAATGAACTACGAGGCGACTTGATCCCTGCAAAGGGTACGTAGGCAGCTTGTCTTCGGATAGGTTCAGTTGCCCCCCTCCATCAAAAGGGGGGGGATTACATTTCACTTTAGGCTCTTCCGGACGAGCTCACATGACCTCCTCCGCCTTAGGGGGGGGGGGGGAGTGAGTGTTCTCACCAGTCTCTAGACGACTTCAATTCTCTCTTTCGTCTAAAAGGGGGGGAGTGGGGTACCCGTACGCCACTCCTTGACAACATCATTGACAGCATCATCATCAAACCACAAACACTCGACACAAACCTCTTCACGAGAACAGCTTGTCCTTTATGGACTTATCAAAGCTTTATTCGAGTACAGTCGTTCTGTATCTATTGTTGCTGGCCACAGCAATAGTGTAGAAATACGAACACAATGACATCCACAACGGATACATCACGCTATATAAATTCCAGTGTTCAGAATCGTCTCCGGACGAACTAAACTGATCACTCAGAAATCCAACAAACATCGTTGGTAATGCAGCTGCTAATGACCTCCGTTTGGCCTAGACCCTGAACGTGTCATTCTGAAACCCAGCACGCACTCTGGTCAAAGTCAAGGTGAACTTTCTCTCGGACAGACGCAAAGCCCAACATCGACGTTGGCAAACACATGACAAAAACGCATAAACAGCTCAGAGAGTTCCTAAGTATAGGAACAACATCAACAACACCTAAACCAAATACTAATATCTGAAACCATCAAGGTTCATCATGAGCAAAAAACAACAAAGTCATCCTGCATTCTCCACAATGCAAGGATCCAAAATAATAGCAAGGATACAAACCATCCAATGCTACAACCGAAAATCATCAAGTCCAACAAGAGTTTTCAGAAACAAGAAACTACAAATAAACTAAGTCATAATCAAAGAGAAATGATCACGTATCCTCATCAGCTACGTCAGCATCCTTTGCGATCTCTAAGGCTTGCCTCACGCTAGAGACAAGCTCATCAAACACGTCACGAGCATCATATATCGGGATCTTCCTCTCAACCAAAAGCCCCGCTACGGCATCCAAAGTCGGGCCATCAGGCTCACGGAGACGCTCGATGAGCTCCAGGCTCGCATCAATCTCACCAAGGTCCAGCATGTTGTCCTTCGCTGTCCCCTCAATCCTGGCAAGCAACCTGGTAGCCTGTCCAGTTCGGCAAGCAAAGTCACGAGCCGCCTCATCCTTGGCCTTAGAAACGGCCTCCTCAATCTCAGAGTCTCTGAGACTCTCAACCTCCACTAGCTTACTCCTAAGCGAGGCAAGCTCCTCTTTGTCCTTCGCGTGCCTCGAAGACACCCTCAACAGCTTCCCGCTCAACTCATCTGACCTCTTCTTCGCAGAGGCAACATCATCCTCAAGAGCTCGGTTCCTCTCGACAAGCTCAGCGTTGGCCCTCCTAGCCTCGCTAAGTCCATTATCACGAGAGCGAGAGTCCTCCTCAAAGCAAAAGGCCATGTGGTCCAAGTGAGTGGAGAGCTACATGCACAAAGAAAAATGAAAGGAACGCTGTCAAGAACAAAACGATGTAAAGTAACAATAGCAAATGCAAAGAAAAGAGGAAGATCGAACCTCTGCAACTGTGGCCTTCGCTAGTACAAGAGCCCTTCCGTCGGAGCCGGAAGTCGGAGAGTGCGGTGCTGCAACGCCATGGCCAGTCAGCTCGCTAACAAAGTCTGAAGAGGAACACGCCTTCTGACGTTTCGGAGGTGCCCCATCGGGAGTACCACCCGCCTTGCCCTCTGATCTAAGGGCTCTCTTCCGTGAATGCTCACACCGCCTAGCGATCTCGTCAGGGGTGAGGTCAGAAGTGCGAGAACGCTGAGCTGGTGCAGCAGGAGTCTTAGGCGCTGTGGTCGTCGGAGCACTCGTCTGCAAGCCTGCCCTCGCTAAGACTGCGGTGCTCGTCGACACCGCCTTCTCCCTCTCTGCTCGCTGGAAGGCCGAGACTCTAGGAGCACCTCATCCAAGGACCTCCCCTGGGAAGATCCTGGTGGAAAGCGCCTTCTGAATCCTTTGAGGAGTGAAAGACTTCACCCAATCACCGTCTCCAGAGGCAAGAGCGCTGTGGATAGCTCTTGCGTCACTCCGGCTGATTGTCTGAGATACTGGTCTCACTGCAAAAAACAAAGCAATACAAAAATCAGTACATAAGACATGAACATTATACAAAAGAAAATTTTCCTAAGTGTAGACTTACCTCTCTTCCTCCAACTCATCCTGACAATGGGGATGCAGTCTGCCTCAATGGTCTTCTCCGAGATCTTGACGAAGAAGAATCGACACTCAAAAAGATAGTCCTTGCTCGGGAACCCGTCAATGAGCGCACGACCCGGGCCCGGAGAAACAAGATACCTAAGCTCATCTGCGCGGCCCTTAGGCCTGAACTCCAGGAGGCTGGTCAGCTGCTCGGTGCTAATCTCAGCATTGCACTCCCTGCTAAGCACATAGATACCAATGACGTGCCTCAACCCCCTTGGGTTGATTTGAGCAAGGGAGATACCATTCGCATCTAAGAAGCGAAGAAGGAAGCCTGGCACCGGGAACCACAACAAGCAATGCTCGATAAAGTTCTCGTACAGGGTGAATTGCCCCGGAGGCAGAGCCTCAGCTCGCTGCGAGCGATCAGGAACAACCAGCACGATCTCATCTGAAATCTCGCACTTCTCCCGAAGACGCTGCAGTGACTCTTCGTCGCAAAAAATGGATCCTGGAGGATCCGGTCGCGCCTTCTTCTTCTTAACCGCTACAGGTCGGTCAACCCCATCACCATCCTCAGCATCGGAAGGAAGTGACCTAGAAGTTGAAGAAGAGCCAAGCGACGCGCCGGAATCGGCTGCGCCGTCAGCGAGCCCCGGATCCTCGTCATTAAGAGGGAAGGAAAGTCCAACTCCCCCATTACGAGCCATCAAATCCTCATCACCGCTAGGTCTCCTCTCCCCCTCAATATCCGCTAAGTCATCGAAAACACCATCATCACTCTCATCGAACTCACCAAGACTCACCCGCGGAACGATGAGCTTTCTACGGAGACGAATCCCGGTGCTCGCATTGCCAAGACATGCGACCGCGGGATCGGTTCGGCTCGATGATGCGATTACGGGATCGGTGTGGCTTGACAATGCGACCATAGGGTCGGTCCGGTTGGAAGATTCGACCACGGGGTCGGTTCAGGGTGATGGTGCGACCACGGGTCCGGCGCCACACAACGTCGCGGCCACGGGGTCAACTCGATGAGGAGACGAGACCACGTCTTTGGACCGATGAGGAGACGCGATTACGCCCTCGGTTTGGCGAAGAGGCTCGACCGCGAGCTCGGTGTCGCTTAAGGATGCAACCGCATGATCGACCCGGTCGGTCGGCACGACCACGGGCTCGGTTCTAAGCGTCACTTCGCCGCGATCAACCGGCTCAAGGTTTTGTGTTTCCATAACCACGATTTGACCTACAACGAGTCAACAAATTAAATCAAGGGTCAACAATTTTCATCCTTTACCAAGAACACATCTCAAGCATAAGTTCTATCCCTAACAAGCTTCAATGGGAAATCTCCAAAAGACTATGCAAATCCAAGTCTAAATTCCATCAACAATCAATAGCAACCAAAGATTCAAGGATTCTCCTAAGCAATCAACAATCCAACATAGCAAAGCTTGATTCCCCATGAAAAAGTTTAGATCTATGAACTTGGATTTTCAAGAAGGCTATGGAGATTTAGAGAAAAACTCACCAAGGATGTGCGAGCTCGGGTTAGGCAAGCGTTGCGAGCCTCCGATTGGGTGTAATCGAAAACGTGGTCGGCGGCGACGTGGCAATGTCGTGCTCGGCGGCAAGGAGAAGAAGAAAAGAAAAAAAAAATTTAGATCTAGGAGAAAGAAAGAAGGAGGAAGAAAGGGAAAGGAAGGAGAAAGAGTTGACTAAGTCAAATCTTATCCCTTTAAGGGAAAAAGGATCCTCTCTTTCTCTCACCACACGGGTCCCGCCTCCGTTCAAAAACACAACACAAGATTCTTCCCTCCGGAAATCACCTTGCTATAACTCGGAAACGTCATTGACATTAACAATCATAACACGGAGTCTTAAAATCTCCATAGGAAACACGGAGTCTTAAAATCTTCGAGAGAAAAAGAAAAAGTCTTGTCTGCAGAAAACGCAGCAGCTTCGGCAAAGGAAGCACGAAGTCTTAAAATCTTCGTAACATTTACAGAGTCTTAAAACCTCTTGCATAAAGTCACTCTCTACTACTGAAGCATAGACAAGCGCCTTGACTTCGAACGTTAACGCTGATATTCAACACATCTTTTAACTCGGCATTATTAGCTCTAACACTACCGAGCTGGGGGCTAACTGTTGGGGTCGGTTCTCACCCGCTCAACGTTAACATCCAAAGCCAAAGTAACTAAAGAAATGGCTCTCCGAATTCATAACAAATCACAGCGAGACAGCTCTTGGGTCTTCACGCGAAGCAAGTCTAGTAATCATGGAAGCTGTCTAGACAAGGTGAAGGGCCATTCAAGACTTGACAAATGGAGGCGTGTTCGGCCTTACCGAGCCGACCGTGGCCTCGCCAGAGGCAAGCGACCACGGGCTTGCTCCACTCAAGCCCGCGACCGTGCGATCGGCTCTCAACCGCGACCACAGGCTCGGTCGAGACTCGGGGTCGCCACCACGCATTCGCTCATCACCGACCATGGGCTCGCCGAGTCTAGGCGACCATGGCCTCGCCCAAAGGCTGATCACACCCTCTCCAATCGCGTCTTCAGCCCAATAACGTAAGGAGAACCCAGTCAAGACACGAAGCCCACATAGCACAACCGACTCAAGCAATTCCGTGAAGACTTAGGAGATTTAGTCAGCTTAGGAAACTATATATACGTCATTGTAAAAACCCTAAAAGGGATCCCGAATCTTTTTCATACACAAGCTTTGTACTCAACTTTACACAGCAATAAGAACAACTCTTTCTCAATCTCTTGTGATCCCTAGTTAACATAGAAATCTCTATCTCCTCAAAACCCTTACAAATCTAATTGTGGTTGTTTCGACCCACACACATACCAAAAAGATAAGAAGTTGCAACTAAAGCAATCACACATTCAGTTCATAGCTCTAAGACTGTAACATTTGATTGCATGAAGACATCAGAAACAAAAGAAAACAAAAGATCGAGACTGGATAATGAAACGAGAGTTAAGGATTCCTAAAGTTTGGATTAGAGGTTGCATCAAATACTCATTTCTTCTCCAAATCTTTACGCAACTGAAACTATTTCTGAAACTTGACAAAAATACATTAGTGATAAAGAAGAACCTAAAAACAAAGAGAAACATGAAGGGATTAAATTTGTTGTACCTTTACCCAACGATTCATTGAAATCAAGTTTTTCAAGCATTTGTGTTAAGGAAGCAATCTTTGCTTCAGCTTGAATCGAATTTCTTATCCATTGTTGTTCACATATCAAAGCTTCAATCATGTAAGGTGTCATGCAACTTCTACAAGGATCCAATATCCGACCACTAGTACGAAAATCTGATTCTGAAGCAACAGAAGAAACTTGATTCGCAAGGACGTCTCTTGCTAGCTCTGATAAGTTAGGATACTTACAATTGTTACGCTTCCACCATGATAAACATCATAATTGAATCCTAAATCATTTTCAACTCGTGGCACAGGTTTCTCCAACAAATATATGTCTAACTCATTGGCTGTTTTCTCATCTGCAGTCTCATTAACCATCTTTGAGTATACAGAATCTATCCGCTCATACTCATCATCATCCGATAAATCAAAAACATCATTTGGTAGCACAGAAACAGCTTGGCCACTTCCATTTCCAGCAATTTCATTCTGAGTCGGCTTGAGTCTCAATGCATATTCTTCATATAGCTTGCTCATAGCATTCTTAATAGATGAAGTAAGGTGATTACTTTCTACACTATCTTTACCATAAAGCGTGTCAAAGCATTTTGAAGCAAACTTCATCTTGTTCCTTGGATCAAAAACACTAGCAATAATAACTAGTGGATTCATGTTAAGAAGACCATCCCAATACTTCTCAAACTTATCCCTCATACTTGCTGCTTCCTGCCTAACTAGTTCATCTTTGTTACTACTTGATATCAGATTTCTTTCAATATGGACAATCTCATTGTAACAAAGAGAAGAAGTCACTGTCTTAGATGCTGAAAATGTCAAACTAGAGTTGAAAATGATTTTAAGAAACTTCACAAACCGTTTCACTTCATTCCAACAAGAAGCAGTTGGCGGTCCAACTCTTTCCTCTCCATCCTCATCCAATTCCAAAAAGTATTCATTGTAAAGCTTTTCCTCAACTAACATCTTCTCAAAAGCTACTTTTACTTTAATCGCAGCTGTCAACATAAGATAGGTAGAGTTTCAGTGAATGCAGCAATCCATGGTCAAGCTACCTCTAGAAATCTTTCCCGCATCCGCCTTCAATGTGAATGAATCTAATCTGCTACTGGATCCTCTTATATACTTCACCGCATTATGTATAGCAGTGACACTCTGTCTCTCATGTGCTAAACCATCTCTCACAATAAGGTTAAAGATGTGAGCGCAGCAACGCATATGAATATACATACCATCTCTAACAAAAGCAGTATCTCCCGTCAGCTTTAAACATTCTCAGAATACCGTCAGCGCCTTGTCATTTCCCTTAGCATTATCAACAGTCACTGTGAAGACTTTCTCAATTCCCCATTCTTCTAAGCATGATTCAAGATGTTTAGCAATGGTATCTCCTTTGTGATATGTGATAGGTTTAAAGCTGATGATCCTTTTCTGCAATTCCCAATTTGTATCAATCCAGTGAGCCGTCACCACCATATAATTGATAGATGTTGTAGGAGCTTTCCATATATTTGTTGTGAGCGACACTCTTCTCTTATCACATCCAAACAACTTCTTCAAAGATGCTTTCTCTTCCTTAAACATTGCAAATATGTCTTGTGTTGTTGTCCTTCTATAATGTACTGTGTACATAGGAATTATACTATGACAAAAATGCCTAAAGCCCTCTAATTCAACAAAAGAAAACGGCAGCTCACAAAGAATGATCATCTCATTCACCGATCTTCTAAAATCTCTTTATCATATTTAATAGTCATGACTAAAGCATTACTACTATCTCCAGCTAACACTTTCTGACTATCACTCTCTTGATAAGCCTTATACAACTTGCAGCGTCCATTGTGATTTCGCATAGCACTAGTTCTAGATGATTTAGAATCACAACCTATCTGTATACCATAATAATGACAATTACTAAGCGTACGATCACCTTCCTTTTCAATAAAGTGGCTCCATATCTCTGCTGTATGAGATATTCTTTTCCTTGGTTTTGGTGGAAGAACAGAACCTGGTCTTTTTCTTTTCTCTCCAAGACAACTGGGTTGTGGAGATTCTTCTCCAAAATTCTCATCATCAAGCATGCCATCATTCTAATACATCTGCAAAAACCGAAACACCCAATTTATCATTAGCCAAAATCATTCGTTCACAGAGTGGGAGAGAGATTAATTAACTTACCAAAATCAAAAAAACATAAATCAAAGTCTTAATTTCAGAGTATCTATTCTATGACCCTAAGCTTAGAGCTAAACAAAAAGCAATATAGAACTGGAAAGTAGAAACAAACAAAGAAAAGGAATAAATATACTTACTTAGGTTTATGGATATTGAACCTTGGAGCAATTGGAAGAAAACACGAAGAAGGAGATGTGATGAAGAAGATGAAATGAAGAAAGAGGTATGTCGGCGATTAGGTTTAGTCTTAGAGTTATTTAAACATAATTTTGGGTTTGCTTTATATAGGTGAGATTAATTTCGGTTAACCAAATTCCAAACTTTATTATAAATGATTCCGATCGGTTACAAAATATAATTTTACCCAAACGGAAATGCCTAAATCTCGGTTCGGTTCGGTTTGGAAATTTCAGTTTGGTTTTTAATACCAGGACTATTCAAAGGTGTTTGATGAATTGCTAGGGCTGTTCTTATTTAATAGGATAAAATCATTAGAGTTCTTCATCTTCGCTTGTGATTAATGCTGATTTTAGCGTCATGAACTAGAATCTGATCTTAGGTTAATTGATAGACACGCCAGTGTTATTGATTGCTTGAACTAGTCTTTGATGAGCAAATTTCCTATTTGCAAAGACATTTGGTTTAGGGTTTTGTGAACAATTGAACTTAAACTTTAATGCTTGCTTAGATCAATCTGATTTCGCAACGACAGTTGGTTGTCTAGGGTTTAAGCATAGATAATATTCGCAATGACAGTTAGTTTGTTTTACATTCGTGTTCATGTTTAGGAACTGAGCTTTAATATTCCTATCTTTTATTTATATCTGCAATTATGATTCACCTGAGATTTCCCTGAACCTAGCTTTTATCTTCATTGTTTTAAAGCTTATTATCCTATATCTTGCTCTTATTTTACTTGCTTATTCATATATTATATTTTGCCTAGCTTAATCTGAAAGTATATAATCTATTGTGTCCCTGATTCCCTGTGGATTCGATCCCTAAGTGTTTCAACTGATCTCTTAATTTGAGAGAGTAGCTCCAGATTAAATTTGAGCATATCAAGGAGAACACGATATATAGATAGAGCAGTTCGCCTGTTACCGGTTTTACGAACACCAGCGAAGTTGCAAGATACTTCTTAGGTTCCTGAAAAGTGGCTTCGCATTGTTCTATCCACTCGAAAATCTTCTTCCCTCGCAGAGTGTCATAGAAAGGTAAGCACTTATCAGTAGAATGAGATATGAATATGTTTAGTGCTGCCAATCGACCAGTGAGCCTCTAAACTTCTCTCTTCATCTTTGGCGAAGTCATCTAAATAAGCGCGTTGATCTGCATTGGGTTTGCTTCGATCCCGCGATTAGTCACCAGGTAGCAGAGAAATTCTCCTGATGTAACACCAAATCTACACTTAGTCGAATTTAGCTTCATGTTGTACATTTTCAACCTCTTAAACCATTCCGCGAGATGGCCCACATGGTCCTTCTCTTTAAGCGATTTGACGAGCATATCATCTATGTAGACCTCCATTATCTTGCCGAGGTGGTGTGCGAACATTTTATTTACCAGCCACTGGAAAGTGGCTCTAGCATTCTTCAGGCCAAAAGGTATGATTGTATAGCAGTAAATCCCGCAATCTATGATGAACGATGTTTTGTCACGATGGCCGGGGTGTATAAAAATCTAGTTGTAGCCAAAAATCGCATCCATAAATGATAGTAGTTTGTTCCCAGTTGTGGCTTTAACCAGGCGGTCTATGTGTGGCAGAAGGAAGCTGTCCTTTGGGCAAGCCTTGTTGAGATCCATGAAGTCCACACATACACACCACTTGCCATTTTTCTTCTTTACGACGACTGGATTGGCTAGCCAATTCGGGTATTTGACTTCGTAAATCGAGCCAAATCGCAGTAATCTTTCCACCTCGTCATTTACCGCCTAAGCTCTGTCCAACCCAATACTTCTTTGTTTTTGCCTAACGGGTTTGAATGTTGGGTCGATGTTCAACTCGTGGCTGGCTATACAGATATTAATCCTGGGCATGTCTTCGGCTGTCCACGCAAAAGTACCCATATTTTTTTTCAGAAAATTGACAAGGTCAAGTTTGATTGCCTCATCCAACATTGCACCAATCTCCACACATTTTTCCAAAAACTCGTCATCAATACAAATCGATATCACCAGCTCACAGACTGGACCCGTCCCTTCTTCTTCACGTGCCTCGGCGATCTGTAATTGCTATAAGAGGTCAGAGAGCTCTTTGACGGGCTCCCGGTCTGTCTTGAGCTTCTTTCATTTATCTTTCACAATCAGAATTATCATCTAACTCTTTAGCTTATTCGCGGCCATGAAACACGATCGCAATGCCGTCTAACTTCCTTTGATAGTCTTAATTCCTTCTGGGGTTGGAAATCTAAGGCAAAGATGGTAGGTCGAGGCGATTGCGCGTGTTGAGTTGAGTCAAGGGGTACCCATTATGACATTGTAAATAGACGAAATATCGGACACTGCGAAGTTGATTATCTTTGTCACCCCTTCTGCACACAACGGTAGTTTAATTGTCCCAAGTGTCATCGTCGTCTTGCCGTTAAAACCGGTCAAGGGCTTTGGGTGAGCTTCGATCCGAGAAGGATTAATTGCCATTCGCTTCAGGGCATCCACGAAGATGATGTCCACTGTGCTTCCAATATCAATCAAGATGCGAGCTGTGTCCCAATCGTCAATGAGAAGTCATATTACGAGCATATCGTCATGTGGTTTATCTATGTCGTCGACCTCTCTTTCTTCAAACTTGATAATATCGTTCGGGAATTCAGATAGAGTCGGCATGTTGGCCCCTACTTCAGCTTACCATTGAAAGGCTTTGATGGACGATATTATGTTAGAACAATAATGCGAGCCGCCCATGATCATATTACAGACTTTTTATTTTGGGACGCCTTGGCCCTCATTATCATTCCACCTATATCATTTTTTATTCTTGTTGTGGGCTATTTCTTCAGCAGCATCATTGAACTGCTCGAGTTGAAAATCGTTGACACTTATGTCGCCTTTGAGCTTGTCGGCTGCTAGCTTTACCACTAATCGAGAACCAAGTACTCTGCAATTAGCTTTTGAATGGCCACTTATCCGATGTAGATCACAATAGGCCAACTCGTCGTATTACGAGTTCCTTGTCCGGGTGTTACCAAAACTACGACCTGGAGTTCCTCTTATGCGGCCTCGCCCTCTACCTCGACCGTAGCCGGGCGAGTCTACTTGGTAGTTATGGGTATCTTTGAAACTTCCTTCGTGTTTGACGAAGTTACCCTGCTGCTTCTTCCTAGTAGTCGGAGCTTCTTGAGAATTTGAGTTTTTGGCCTTCCCATACTTTAGTACCAGAGTCTTTGTTTCCTCTCCACTTTTGGCGAAGTCGTTGGCACGATAAAGCACATCCTGAATCAATGTCGGCTTGTTGACAGTTAACTCTCTTCGAAAATCTAAATTATACCAGAGTGTTTTCGGTAGTGCTCCGAGCGCTGATCTGTCGTCTATTCCCTTGACTTGGATGAGTACCAGCTTAAAGCGTTTGATAAACTTGTGTAGTGGCTCGGTTAGTCCTTGTGACATTGTGTATTGATCTGCCTCTGAAGATCTTCGTTTAATTAGAATTGTGTATTGCTTCAAGAAAGCTTCGAAGAGTTGGGCGAAGTTGTCGATGGAATTCCTTTCCATCCCAGCAAACAAATGGAAAGCTGTCTCTTTAAGGTGCTCTACAAAGAGGAGACAGTAGCCTATGTTTTTATTTTCAGGTCAGAAATTAGCTCATCCCATAGCGATCGAGAATGCAGTGATGTGCTCAGTGGGATCGCCCTTTTCGTCATAGACCGAGACTTTGATTTTTTAGGGTTGGACAGTCGGGCTCTGGTAATTCATTCTATAAATTGAGTAGTCCGAGCTTCTTCGAGTACTTGGTCAATTTCTGAAGCCTTACTGGTTGCACGATATACCTGCGATCGCATCTCCTTAAGGTCGAGTGCGGTCTATCGCATGATTGCTCTAAGCTCATCCATCTCTCTTTGCTGAGCAGTGATAGTCGTTCTTCGCGCGGTTGTGTCTTCGGCCTGCTCCACCCATCGCAGATTTTCCTCGGTGTCGTCTTTGTCCTGTTCTTGTACGCAAATGATTCGTCTGTTGGACCGTACAACTCCTCCAAAACCATGTTCTTCTTCAAGGTTGTCAGTGATCTCGATGGCCTCGTCGGTTGCATTCGTGACAGGAGCTTCCCATCCATGACTGGTGTCGAGATCTGTTTGTTGCGAGTACTGCGAGCGGTCGTCATGCTGACTGGTGTGAAGAAAAAGTAGGGTGATGCGAGGTGCAGCCCAACGTTGACCTCTTCCTTGAGTTTGACCGGATGTTGACAGAGCCTTAATCTCGGCGGTCAGTTGGTTGTTGACGGTTTCCTGCTCCTTAGATTGCCTGAGTAGCTGCTTGAGCATCCCTTTGAGCTGGTTGAAATCTTTTAGCGCAGCCGCATCTATCGTCCCAGAGTTTGTCGCGGCTATCTGGTTGCCATTTGCTCTAGATCTGTCGGCCGTCTTCTCCAGAGTTGATTCATTATTGAGAACGTTGTTATGCCCATCTGTAGCTAGCTCATTCAGATCTGCACTACTGTCTGTGAGAGTGTTTTGCAGGGTCATTTCGTTCGTTCCACACATCTTTTGAGTTTGTCTGGGCATTTCTTACGTGTATGAAGCTTTTAAGAAGATCCCCTCCTTCTAGCGCCAAATTATGGGAGATGGATTCACATAATTGAATTTGTAAAGGTTCTTGGATGAGAAGCTTCTAGGGTTTCAAACGCAGAGACAAAAGCAAAAGATTTTGAATTAGGGTTTTATTCAAAGCTGGAAAGCTGTAAGATTTTTTCAGTCTTAGATTTATGCCCCCTTATTATGAGGATGTACAAGAGTATTTATAATGCTTTAAGTCAGTTGGGCCAAGCCCAAACAATAGGAAGTTTTCCTAAGTCTTCTAGGTTTTCCTTTTAAGTCTCTGTCACTAAGTCAGCCAGGCTTTAAATGGGCTTTATCTCTTGGGCTTGATAAAAGTTGCCGACTGAAATTGGGCTTCTGACTTAACTTCCTATTAGTTGGTTCTCGGGATAGTCGGTTTAATGTATACTTAGTCGTTTTAGGCCGTCGATTCTTCTAGGGGAGATTTGACCCCTACAAGACCTTACCTCCAAATAACAATCAGGAAAAGATTCGGAAACTAAGTACAAAGAGCTTTCCAACGACATATAGATCATCGCCTAATTCCCTCTAGACCTTTGGAAAAACGGCCTCAAATGGGTCTGATCATAGACCCACTTCTGCACCGATCTCTCTTACGAAAACAAAGATATCTTAGCATACAAAACTAATTGACAAACCAATTTACCTTACAGCTTCCCAAGAAAACGGAGAACTTACCCATAAAATTTCCCGATGATAAAAACTGATAGGATCATCCGATCCTCTTCTCCAACACACGGCAACAGAACTGCCTGATCTCGCAAAAAAATCCCTTCCTCAAGACCTACCCAGTCAAAACTACTCGTGATCTCCACTCGATTCTTGTAAACAATCCCACATGGACCAAAATCTTGACCTAATTCGAACAGCATCACTCCAGATTACCACTCGGTCCCATAAAACCATCTACCATAAACTAGAATCCTAACCCCACTTGGCCAGTACCATAAGAGATCCTCACCTGATCTTAGAAGCTCTCATCTAATCCTATGTTTATACGCATGTTTCAGACATTTATTACGTTTAACTCATCTATACACTACACGCACTCGTAGGAATGAATCCGTGGAGCTGTCAAAGCCTTAGACCACTCGTACTTTCAGGAAAAAATCCGCCAAGCACCTAGTTTCTAAGGAAACCACCGTCCCCTCGAGAGAACCACCATCTCTCAGCACTATAGAGGAAACCACCGTCCCAATATAGGCTCTCAGTACTATAAAGGAAACCACCGTCCCGGTATAAGTACACCGAAAAATCACCGTCCCAGTATAAGTATACAGGAAAATCCCCGTCTCTTGGAGAGAACCACCGTCTCTCAGTATGTATACAGGATACTACCATCCCAAATACACTCTGGAAAACAACCGTCTCCAGATAATGAGTCATCCGTAATAAATTCTAAAACACCTATAAACATCAATGACTAGATCTACCTCAAGTGGTCCAAAACTCGATCTTCCCAACCTGGAATATCCTCATAGGAATGACCAACACTGGTCAACACAATTATAAACACATATAAAAATCACACGTCTTATAAACCATAGGAAAATAAATAAGGAACTCCATCTTATAAATTTCTAAAAATGTATATCGTTTCAATACCAACCAAAATACGAAAATCCAAAAACAACAAACCAAAGCTAAAACTCTGAAACTAGAAATAAAACTGAAAACCAGTTCAATCCTCAACATGCTCTCCCAGGTCCTTCTTGATTACTGCAGTTGCCTCCACTAACTCCTCCCTCGAAGCGAACTTGGAAGCTCTGCCCGACCTTTTTAGCCCAAGTCGAAGTCCTCCCACGAACTTACTCATCTAGGCCCGCTCCTCATCCATGCCACTACCGCATAGACCACTAGCCTGCTGAACTCAGCATCATACTCACGCACTGATCGGTTGCCCTAAACCAGTCTCCTGAACTACAACTATAACTGGTCCACCACCTCTTCAGGGAAATACCTGGCATTAAACTTGCCAAAGAATTCACCCCAAGTCCACACTGTACACCTCTTCCAGGCATGAACACCAGTTCACCAGAGATAGGCATCACCATCCAAGAACTCTACCGTCAGATCCACACGGTACTCATCAGGACATCTGATAGAACGAAACATATGCTCTACCCTCAACCTCCACTTATTGGCTGCCTCTGGTCCCCCTCCCCCCGAGAAGGATAAAGGGCATATGCCCAACATCGTATATATCGTATATACCACATATGCTCTGATATCGGGGTGTCACAATCACCCCCACTAACAGATCGCAACGTTCTCGTTGCACATATCAAGATCATTACTCTGACAATCTGACTCTTCAGAGATGTCAGGGTTCGCTCTGATACCACTTGTAACGCCCCGACCTCCCCTTTCATGGGCCTCGTCCACTCTCAGGCTCGTGGGCCCACCTTCTCGGACGGTCGGTGCGTTAGTCCGGGAGGCTCGGAAGTCATGTTTACTGGCCGTGCAAATCACCACGTGATCTTTCCTCGTGTTTTGACCTCACTCACACGATACTAAAAATCACTTCCCAGTAGGTCACCCATCTTGAAACTACTCCACCTCAAGCACACTTAACTCTGGAGTTCTCTCAAGACTTGTGACCGAAAAAGTAAGTGCACTTTGGTGATATAGGTAGCCAAATCAATTCTTTTAAGCCTCTCCGCATATACCACATATGCTCTGATATCAGGATGTCACACACATGATGCTGAGCACGCCCTCTGGTCTGAAGGCCATGACCTCTGCCTCTACCACGACCTCTCGGAACTCTAGCCATCACGCACTGCACCTACCAAAAGCACATTCTAAGATACTAGAATTCACAGAATAAAGGTCAAACAATCACATACCGTGGAATCTCTTTGAAGGCTCGGAGAGAATGATCTAAGACTCTACAACTCACAGAATTAACTAACTACTCATAGTCAATTCAAACAACAGTCTCAAATCAACCAATTACTAACAGCTCTAGAACTGTAAGGGCTCTAATACCAAAATAAAACAATCAAGCTTTTTTTTTTTTTAAATAGTCCAAATTAAAATTTCTTAAATATTAAATTCTCAACGACTAACTTCAAATGAAACAAATGCATAAATACTCATAATTCAACTACAATGAACCAATAATACTACTAATACAATATTCCAGAATTCCATATTCGATCTAACGATTCTAGCAACCTAAACCAGGTTCTAAAACACTACACTATATCACATAAACTAGAGATCCTAATAATCCTCTCGTCCCAACCATGATTTCATGTTCTCAAACTTTTACCTGCAACACATGGATAAAAGAGTTGTGTGAGTATTATCACTAATACTCAGTAAGACGGTCATCCCGTCTACCGGTTACATAATAAGTGAAATGAATGCCAAACTACGCAACAACCATCAATCAACAATGTTCCAATTACCGCAATGATAACAAACGGCAATAATTCAATGATTCAGAAGCTGGTGTCGAGCGACACCCCTTAATGGTGTCGATCGACACTATAATGCAAGACACAGAAATTACGATTGGGTGTCAATCGATGCAACCACTAGGTGTCGATCGACACACCTTTGTTAAACTAAATTATTACAAACACAGAAGTGGGTGTCGATCGACACTCCCTCTAGGTGTTGATCAACACCTCTCGTAGAAACCTGAATCGAGTCAAATCCTTACACGACTTGTTCCTTTTCATCTTACGAGACAATTTCACGAAGAAACAATACAATCAATACACGGAAAACACATAACGACAACCAACCATGACAATTCCATTATAAATCAATCAATCGATAACCTAACATTCGATTCCCATAACCACGATTACGCACTCACCTCGTATACGGATTGAAAAGGAATTGAACACAAGGCTACACAAAAATTAGAGCCTCCTACTCGACCCAAAGCTACTGATTCTCCTTCTCTATCGCCTATAACTCACCATTAGGGTTTCCCCTAAAACGAATTAGGATTTTCTGGAAACAAATATAACCGATGCGCTAACTTCAAATCAACATTGAGGACAGACCTTACCTCCAAATAATGATCGGGAAAAAGATTCAAAAACTAGGCACAAAGAGCTTTCCATTGACATACAGATCATTGCCTAATTCCCTCTAGAAATCTGGAAAGACGGCCTCAAAGTGATCTGATCACGGACCCGCTTCTGCACCGACCTCTCTCACAAAAACAAAAATATCTCTTAGCATACAAAACCAATTGACAAACTGATTTGCCTCACGGATTTCTCAGAAAACAGAGAACTTACCCATAAAATATCACGATGATCGGAACTGATTTGATCATCCGATCCTCTTCTCCAACACAAGGCAACAGAACTGCCTGATCTTGTGCAATAATCCCTTCCTCGAGAACTCTCATGAATCTCTTTCTCTCTTCTATCAACTCTAATCAAACACACCATTTTCTCCTAAAACGATCAGAACTTGCGGCTGGATCCTTATAAAGGACTACCTAGGGCTGCGCACCCAAACCGAACCAAAACCGAATCATTTGATTTAAACCAAAACTGATCTAAAACCTTGGTGTCGATAGACACTCAGACCTAGTGTCGATTGACACCCCTTACCAAATAACCCAATTTGGTTTCTGGATGTTACAATTTATATATGTGATGGTAAATAAATGATGTTACATACCGCTTTTTTAGTAGTGCGATGAGAGAGAGGGGAGACAAAATACATTTCTGTAAAACCCTTCCTTTAGAAATGATCGACCAAATCATTTATCAGAATGAGAACCAATAAATTAATGACACTTGTCCTTTGCAGGTGTAGCTTGTACGAGGCGGCGATAGTCTGTGGAAATTTGATTTCATGTATCTGACTTATGCGCTCATACCAAGTGCATGTCTTTTTATTTTTTTTTATTGGGCTTGGAATGGGCTTTAATAGCTCTTCTTCTTCACACATATAAGACAAAAATTACATAACAGAACGGTGAAATACGTACGAAGCCAAAAAGATACAAAAGCTTCTCTTTTCTCACTTAACTCTAAGCTTCTCTATTCTGAACAATGGCGTCTTTTCTCTCTTCCTTCATCCCTCCTCTCTCCTCTCTCTCCCTCCTCTCATCATCCTCCTCCTCTCTCTCCTCTCTAGTACATCAAACTTTTAATATTAGATATTTTTAAGTGGTTACTTAAGATAATAATCGAGACTAAACATTACAAAAAAAAATTGAAAACACAAAATTTGATTTTAACACCACAAAACATTAATTTTTGTTTTAAAAAATATATTAGATATAGAAGTTTTTATTCAACTTTAATGAGATTATTTTGGTAAATTAGTAATCAGAAAAGTGTAGTATTCAAATTTAATAATTTAAGGTGAATTTTTCAAGATTTAAAACACAAATAGGGATTTTTCCAAATTTCCTCTATTGGGTAATTGATACGAACTTAAATGTTTTAACGTCATGTTAGATAAGTGATACAAAATATATGTTTTTTCCTTTTGTTTCATATCATTTATATATGTGTTGGTAAATAAATGATGTTACATACCGCTTTTTTAGTAGTGTGATGAGAGAGAGGGGAGACAAAAATACTTTTTTCTGTAACCCTTCCTTTAGAAATGATCGACCAAATCGTTTATTAGAATGAGAACCAATAAATTAATGACACTTGTCTTCTGTAGGTATAGTTTGTACGAGGCAGCGATTGTCTGTGGAATTTTTATTTCATGTATCCGACTGACGCGCTCATACCAAGTGCGTGTCTTGTAAATTTTTTTTATTGGGCTTGGAATGGGCTTTAATAGCTCTTCTTCTTCACACACATAAATAGACAAAAATTACATAACGGAGTGGTGAAACACGTACGAAGCCAAAAAGATACAAAAAGCTTCTATTTTCTCACTTACCTCTAAACTTCTCTATACCCAACAATGATGTCGTTTCTCTCTTCCTTCATCCCTCCTCTCTCCTCTCTCTCCCTCATCTCATCATCATTCCCCTCTCTCTCCTCTCTGGTACATCAAACTCTTAATATTATATATTTTTAAGTGGTTACTTAAGATAATAATCGAGACTAAAATTTACAAAAAAATTAAATAAAAAACACAAAATTTGATTTTAACACCACAAAACATTGATTTTTGTTTTTTAAAATATGTTAGATATAGAAGTTATTATTCAACTTTAACGAGATTATCTATCTACTATATAAAAGGTCTTGGACGGTCTCCAGCTTATGACAACTCAGCTCCACAATTTCCTCCTAGCTTGCCATGTCAGATTTAGTAAATTAGACTAAACCTATGTTGGACTCCAACCATATAGGCCCACCTAAAAACACTTATCTCAACCCAAACAATATTCTCTCTTCTTCCTCACGAAATACCCTTTTCTCAGACCTTTCATCTCCTCAACGCCAAATAGCCCTAATTCACAGAGCTGCTCATATTAAACGCTTCAAAACATCCTTCCTTCGAAGCCAAGCAGAAACTGTTTTGTTCTTTCAAATTCCTTTCTTATTTCGTCGCGATCTGTTTTCCATGTTGATGTAAATTAAAACAAAAACTTCAAACAAAAGAGTTGTTAGAAGCTTAATTCATAAAAAGGTTGTCGTTAATTCATCTTCTATATGGTTTTCCCTGCCATGAAGGTACGTGCTTAATTGTCGCTTTAAGTTAAATTATTCTTTTATCTCTACGTTTCTTCTGTGAAAAATACAATTTCCCATCTTTTGTTGAACAATGTAATGACTCTTACTCTGGTGGCTGAATTGAGTATCAATGTTTACCTATTAAATCTCAATTATAAAAAGCAATTGTGTCGTGATTTCCTTTCAAACAACCGTGTACTGCTATTTTATGCAATCAGATAGTAGATTTTTTTTCTTCCACTTTTAGCCATGTAGAAAACTGGCTCTGCGAAAAGGTGACACTAAGAACTGTAGTTTTCGATTCCCGTTTTAAGATCATTGGTTCTCTAATATCTTTGGTTCTCTGATATCTTTTGCAAATCTACAAGATTTTTCAAGAAAAAGCAAAAAAAAAAAAAAAAAAGCAAACCAACAGTCAGCTGGGTCAAAGAAAATAATAGTACTAATTGTCTTCTTTGGAAAAAAGATGTCTAACTTGAAATGTAAAATTGTTTGTGTGATTTTTTTACTTCTCGAAACGTTCAATGTTGTCTCCTTATGTTATTCATAGCCATGGAGAAAACGTTCAATGTTGGAGTTTGAAAGAAGTGAGCTTATAGGTCTTCTTATCTTTTGCTGGAATTTTCCTTTTGAATTAAACAATGTAATGCTTGAAATTGACTTCTATGGTGCATGTTTCCAACAGGTCCTCAACAAAGTCAACAAGATCACATGAACAAAAGATAAGAATCAAACAAGAATCTCTTCCTTTATTGTTCCAAATCCAGAGCAGATCAAGGTGCAGTCGATTTATGTGTGCCACAACTCCACTCAGCATGTACAATGTGAGACCGAATTCCCAACAAACTCCCTTAATTAGATGCCGAAGAAAGATTGCAGCATAGGTAATCACCTTAATTTCATTGGTTACGAGTTATCTGCCGTATAGTTTCACAAACACACATTCTACATAGGTGGTTATATGATTCTTACTCGGTATAGTGTTTTCAAAACAAATATTGATGGTTCCTGTATTGATTTTGAAGACGTTGTAGGATATGGTGAGATGGAAAGTGGATTATTTGTGTCCCTTTTGGTCAAATGACTATGATTTAATTAAATTGTGTCACTAACAAGTACACGTTGTCCATGGGGTTTTCCTCAGATACGTCTCCAAATTCATTCTGTGCTCTCTAAAACTGAGGTTTTACTTGAAGCAGTTCGTTGTTGATAATACAAAGTATCGACTCATGTTTTTTTTTTTTTTTTTTGAAAATTATATCGACTCATGTTCATTGTCTTCTTCTACTTTATATGATTACTTTAAGTATGATTACGATTTGTCCCATATGTAAGAAATTCGACACTAAGCTTGGTCCAGATTAGTACATTGAGATTTCACACTGTTTTTTGCAGCCAGATGATCAACCATGTACTGGAGAAGTACATTTATCCATGCACCTACTTGGCTTATATATAGATAGACTTCATAATGCGATACGCCGTACGAGGCTAATTACAACAGAATGCAATTGCACAAAACCACGGTGAGTAGTAGTAGTTGTAGAACTTCTATATGCATAGCTAATTTCAATTGTAAACAAACATGTGTCAAACCGTTTCAATGCTATAATTTGTTCCACAACAACAACAAATTTAAAAGCCTAACCCTCTTTCGAAGGTAAAAAGATTTTTGATAACTAAAAATAAGTTAAACAAACCTTTTCTTCTTTAAATGGATTTACTAATTTTTGCATGTCGATCTTTTTGAAGATTTTGCTTCAACTTAAAAAAAAAAGCTTTGAACAAGTAGTAAGGAGTGCTTTGAGAGATCGGATGAAGGAAGAACTACCATCTGTTCGTAGTTGAATAGGAGCCTAAATTTTTTAATAACAATTTCATGAAAATGATGGAACATAATTTTTTTTCCTTTTTCGCTAAACAATATGCCAAGAAGTAGTTGATACGTATAAAACATTGATTGGCATGATTGGATTATTTTAAGTTATTATTGGGAGGTTGTTAATAAAAGTATCTTATCAAATATAAAATTAATTTTTTTAATATAGTTTTAATTAAATAATTAAATTTCAAATAAAAAGCAAAACTCAACCAACCATAATTTGACATTTGTGAATTGAGTTTCTTAAATTTGTTTTTTAAATTCTAATTTTAGCAATTTTTTCTCTTCTCTGTGCTAAGTTTTTTAATTTCTATTAATTTTTTATTGTAAAAATCCCACTAAGAACCTCCCAATAATCATGCTCTAACCGTAAGATTGATACAGAAGATTAGAGAATTAAAGTGTAGTGTAGGTAGATTTTTTTTTTTTTTGGGCTAAACCTGTAGGAAGATTTTGTTGACATATTAAAGAGTGGCTTCTTCCCATTCGTTCTTGTCTTCCTCTTCATCGTTCTAACTTTCTGGGTTTGTTTGGTAATGACACAGTCTCAACATTGACATGAAGAAGAACTAGAGGACCAACGTTCAGTCACTCTCTCCGGAAGCCGTAATATTGCATCTATCTACTAACGTCTAGATGATCCGTTCACATAGCGTTTCAAAGTTGGTTTCAATAAATTGTCCGAACATAAAAGCAACCTACGTGTGAGTGAAAATACTTAAAAATAATCTAATATTGTGTTTTTGTTGTGAATCAAGAGAACGAATGGGGAATATTGTGTTTATTCATTAATCATAAGATCCTTTATATAGGATTATTACAAGAGAGAAAAGGAAAATTCCTTTTCCTAATGGGAAAAGGAAAGTACATAAAAGGAAAATCTTAATTCAACTAGGATTCATTAAACCGGCCTAAAGACTAAGTGTTAATGGGCCGTAAACGGACCAGAACTAGTTATGACAATCCACTATGATTTATAACACTCCCCCTTGGATGTCATAACTCTAATGGGCTTGTAATACGCTTTGGATGTTGCCTCATTAAAACCTTACCAAGTAAAACCCATTTTGGGACAAAA
Organism: Draba incana; assembly: GCA_963576765.1. Lineage (NCBI taxonomy): Eukaryota > Viridiplantae > Streptophyta > Magnoliopsida > Brassicales > Brassicaceae > Draba > Draba incana. The sequence goes on from OY755204.1 coordinate 44,290,954, forward strand.
CCGTGGTGAAGGAAAAAGAGTACAACACGTATTACTCCCCCTGTTCTGAACCTCACTGCAAGTCTTTCAAAAGACGCATTCCAATCTGATAAGTAAGTTTCTTGAACGTTGAGGTTGGAAGTGACTTGGTGAATAGGTCTGCTGAATTCTCACTTGATCGTACTTGCTGCACTTGAATTTCTCCATCTTTCTGTAGATCGGATGTGAAGAAGAATTTTGGCAGAATGTGCTTCGTCCTATCACCTTTGATGTATCCATCCTTAAGTTGAGCTATACACGCTGCATTGTCCTCGAACAAGACCGTCGATTCCTGCTTACCTTCGGCCATTCCACAATCCACTCTTATGTGCTGGGTCATCAGCCTTAACCAAACACACTCACGACTAGCCTCATGAATTGCCAATATCTCTGAATGATTAGAAGATGTAGCTGCAATGGCCTGCTTCATTGACCGCCAAGATATTGCAGTTCCTCCATGAGTAAACACATAACCTGTCTGGGACCGTGCATTATGAGGATCTGAAAGATAACCTGCATCAGCAAAACCAACTAAACCGTCCTTAGATTGGTTAGTATAAAATAGACCCAAGTCTTTCGTTCCTTGTAGGTAACGAAGAATATGTTTTATCCCGTCCCAGTGCCTTTGGGTCGGACATGAGCTAAATCTTGATAATAAATTCACGGCAAAACATATATCTGGCCTAGTGTGGCTTGCCATATACATTAAAGCTCCTATGGCACTGAGATATGGCACTTCGGGACCAAGGACTTCTTCAGAGTCTCTCTTAGGACCAAACGGATCCTTTTCTAGATCAAGAGATCTCACCACCATTGGGCTGGACAATGGGTGACATTGATCCATATTAAAACGCTTGAGTACCTTTTCAGTATATGCCATTTGATGCACAAGGATTCCATCATTTATGTACTCAAGTTGCAATCCCAAATAGAACTTAGTTTTGCCTAGGTCTTTCATCTCAAATTCTTTCTTGAGGCATTCAACTGTTTGGACGATTTCACCAGGGGTTCCAAGGATGTTCAAATCATCCACGTAAACTGCTATGATAACAAACCCTTTGTTTGCAAACTTTTTTATAAAAATACATGGACTGATGGGATCATTCTTATAGCCTTCTTTGACTAAGTACTAACTCAATCTATTGTACCACATACGCCCACTTTGCTTCAGTCCATAAAGGGATTTGTTCAGCCTTATGCAGTGTTGTTCTCGAGAACCTTTCTTATCTTTGAGCTCAATACCCTCTGGTAATCTCATATAAATCTCATTATCCAGTGGACCATATAAGTATGCAGTTACAACGTCCATTAACCGCATATCCAACTTTTCTCTTATAGCCAGACTTATCAAAAATCTAAAAGTTGTAGCATCCACCACAGGGGAGTATGTCTCCTCATAATCTATTCCTGGTCTCTGTGAGAATCCTTGTGCAACAAGCCGTGCTTTATATCTCACGATTTCACCATGTTCATTTCTTTTCCTCACAAAGACCCATTTATGTCCAACTGGTTTAATCTCATAGGGTGTCCGAATTATTGGACCAAAGACATCCCTTTTCCTTAAAGAATTCAACTCCACGTTTATAGCTTCTTTCCATTTAGTCCAATTTTCACTCTGAGTGCACTCATATATCGACGTGGGTTCTAGATCCTCCATAAGTTCAAGTGCTACCTTAAAAGCAAATATATCATCGATTTCCACACACTTTCTATTCCATTGTATTCCAGACATAACATAATTCATTGAGATCTCATTATTTTCAGGAACGTCAGAACCATGAAACTCGGCGTCCCGAGTCTCATTGCTTGGAACTATCGGTTCAGTTATGTCTGGGGTTCCATCAGATTCCTCAACCACGATTTCAGCACCTTTCTTTCTTTTCCGAGGATTCTTATCTTTGGAACCTATTGGCCGGCCACGTTTTGAGTGTGGTTTAGATTCTGTAGCAACTTGATTGTGTCCCTCTTGAACATCAATTCTAATCGGTGCATTAACAGCTGGTATGTAAGACTTAGTTACTCTTTTCGGGTCAGCAAAGGAATCTGGCAATTGATTAGCTAGCTTTTGTAAATGTATAATCTTTTGGACTTCTAATTCACATTCTTGAGTCCGAGGATCTTGCCATTTTAAGGACGTTTGATTCCATATAATTTCCTTTACCAGTCTGTTATCTCCTCCTAATGTTGGATAGACAGATTCGTCAAAATGACAATCTGCGTACCTGGCCTTAAACAAATCACCCGTGGTTGGCTCAAGGTACTTAATGATAGTAGGAGAATCATATCCAACATATATCCCCATCCTCCTTTGAGGTCCCATCTTTGTTCTCTGTGGTGGTGCAATAGGCACATGAACGGAACATCCGAATGTTTTAAGATGGGATATGTCTGGCTCTTGACCCGTTATTAACTGTGATGGGGAATATTTATGTTCACTAGATGGCCTGATACGAATTAGCTCTGCTGCATGTAAAACTGCATGTCCCCAAGCTGAGACCGGGAGTTTTGATCTCATTAGCAACGGTCTAGCAATCAACTGTATGCGTTTAATAAACGATTCAGCCAAACCGTTTTGTGTATGTATATGTGCCACAGAATATTCAACACTTACCCCCATGGACATACAATAATCGTTAAACGCTTGGGACGTAAATTCACCAGCATTGTCAAGACGTATAGTCTTTAAAGGAAAATCTGGAAAGTGTGCTCTTAAACGTATGAGCTGGGCAAGCAATCTTGCAAATGCCACATTTCTAGTTGATAATAGGCAGACATGTGACCATCTCGTGGATGCATCAATAAGGACCATAAAATATCTAAACGTCCCACAAGGTGGGTGTATTGGTCCGCATATGTCTCCTTGAATTCTTTCCAGAAAATTTATCGTTTCCTTAGTTACTTTGATTGGTGATGGCCTAGTAATGAGTTTCCCTAGTGAACATGCTTCACACGTGAGATTCTTTGGGATAACTCTCCTTTCTTTCAAGGTGTGCCCATTAGTACTTGCTAATATCTTTCGCATCATGTTAGCACCGGGATGGCCAAGCCGGTTATGCCAAAAAGTGAAATTCTCAGTAACTCTTTGTTTACCATAGCATTTGCTTCTATCATTCCGATCTTAGCACAATAAAGGCCCACAGAAATGGCAGGTATAGTCTCTAGGACTTTCTTATAGCCATGGACGGTTTCAAAGATTTGAAGAAATTCTTTGTTATTCTCGTCCTTAGTTTCAACATGAAGACCATTCATTCGAATATCTTTAAAGCTCAATAGACTTCTCTTTGAACTAGGTGAATATAACGCATTAGAAATTTCTAGATGCGTGCCCTTAGGTAATAAAATATGGGCTTGACCGTGGCCTTCAATTAAATTTGCTATACCCGCAATTGTGGTTACATTTGCCTTTTTAAGTGTAAGATCAATGAAGTATCTCTTATCTCTTAATATCGAGTGGCTTGATCCACTATCCACAATGAACACATCCATATCGTTCATACTTCAAAAGAGATAACAATAGATACTTTTAAATAACACTCTTTCATTCCATAAAGTTTAATAGAAAGCAATAACACAAAACCAAAGTATAAAGTGTAAAACGTAAAACAAGCAAAACACAAAACACCAAAACAGAAAATCAAAATCAATCACTTAAGTATATCTGAGGTTTCAAAATTCATCAAGTCATCTTGCTCATGATCGAAATCTCCTTCATTATCATGCTGGATCATATGAGTTTCTGGATTCTTCCCTTTAAGGCTCTCTTGATAGAGTTCAACCAGATGCTTGGGAGTCCTACATGTCTTAGCCCAATGATTACTCATTCCACATCGATGGCAAACTGATTTTGGGTTTGATTCTCGTGGTTGAGAAGTAATACCACGGTTATTACGATCATAGTCAGTTCGGTATCCGCGTCCTCGTCCTCGCTCGAGGTTAGAATGATCGTTATGGAATCCGTGGCCTCGGCCCTGACCTCGGCCGTATGGATTAAAATGGCCACGGCCACGTCCTTGCCATCTACCCCCACGTCCACGACCACGATGTCTATAATCACTTTGGACGTGGTTAATTTCTTTCTTTTCATCTGTGGCCACATTCGCTTCAGGAAGTGGGGCTGATCCAGGAGGTCTCATCTCACTGTTTCTCATTAGCAGTGTATTATTCTCCTCGGCTAGTAATAGACATGCTATAAGCTTTGAGTATGTCTCAAAACCTCTTTCACGGTATTGCTGTTGAAGCAACACGTTATTAGTGTGAAAGGTGGAGAAGGTCTTTTCCAACATGTCTTTCTCAGTTACCTTCTCACCACATAGTCTCAATTGAGAAACTATTCTGAACATAGCCGAGTTATATTCTTCCACGGACTTGAAGTCCTGGAACCTGAGATTCCTCCAATCATAATTGGCCTTTGGTAACAACACCGTTCTATGGTGGTCATATCTTATCTTTAATTCTTTCCAAAGGTCCAAAGGGTTCTCAATGGTTAGGTATTGATCCTTGAGACCCTCAACAAGATGATGACGAATGATCGATATCGTTCTGTATCGATTCCTTTCATTCTCATTATTATCCTCAATGATACATTCGCCAAGTCCTTTAGACTTTAGATTTATCTTAGTATCCAACGCCCACTGTAAGTAATTGTCTCCAGAGAGATTGAGGGCAGCATAATCCAAATTATTGATTTTCGACATCTGAAAACATTCATCCTATTCTCTAAGAACTATAAGATTTTAAAGTTTATGCATATGATGCAAAATAGGTCATGGGTGCTTATATAAACGGGTACGGATGCATGATGCTTATGAAACCAGATTTTTATGTTTAACAACCTAACATAATGTTTTTATATGCTCATGATGCAAGCCTAGTATTCAAATTCTAAACCGTATGATGATATGACCGGATTTTAATCAAGCATGTTATGTCTATATGATGCAATCAGTTTTAGTTTCATGTTTATCAATCAACGAATCAATCCAAACAAGCAAACAAACAAACGAGTTCAAATAAATATGCAACCAAATTTGGACAGAGTGTTTACTGTCGATCGACGGGTGATTTGTGTCGATCGACACAGTTTAATTCAAACAACAAATTCAGGCAGAAGTTTACGTGTCGATCGACATAAAACTAGTGTCGATCGACACGGGTACAGATCATGCAATCGGTTTGGATTTTAATTGAATTAGGTTAGGGTTTCAAGTTAGGGTTTCAAGTGATTACGAATCATGAATCAATAAACACAATCAAGCAAGCAATAACAATAACAAGCATGATTTAGATTAGGGTTTCTAAGATTATCATGAATCTAGGTTCTTTAGATTAGGGTTTCTTATTGTTTACCTTAACCTCCGTGAGTCTTCTAGTTCGCCGTAACCGTTGATAGGCTGTATGAACTTTCTTCTAGTTCGCCGTAACCTTAAAGGCTGTATGAACTATGATTTGAACAGTAACGCCGGATGAACAGTAATCGTCGATGAACAGTAATCGTCGATGAACAGTGCGCAATGAATAGTGCGCGATGAACAGTACGCGATGAACAGTACGATGAATAGTAACGATGAACAGTAATCGCGTTTTTTGTGTTTTTAGGGTTTAGGGAGCAACTCGTGCTGATAACGTGTTGTGAATCAAGAGAACGAATGGGGAAGATTGTGTTTATTCATTAATCATAAGATCCTTTATATAGGATTATTACAAGAGAGAAAAGGAAAATTCCTTTTCCTAATGGGAAAAGGAAAGTACATAAAAGGAAAATCTTAATTCAACTAGAATTCATTAAACCGGCCTAAAGACTAAGTGTTAATGGGCCGTAAACGGACCAGAACTAGTTATGACAATCCACTATGATTTATAACAGTTTTATGAATTACGGTAGCTTAGATATTTTAATTACATCCAAATAAAGTTTTGTGTTATCAAACTACAAATTCTTTTATTTCAACTGGACCAAACCGAACTATGACAAACCCAAATTAAAAGTAAGTATTACAGAAGTTGTAGTCTCACCGAAACCTAGCCACCATATATTGACACAATAAAACAATTGTAGCTCATGCTATACATTAAAATTCATAAAATAGCAAACAAATGGTGTCTAAATTGTAAACGTTATAGAATTTTCTGAAAAATGTGTATAGTATGGATATAATAAGTTCATAACATAATTAATAAACAAATTAAATGATTAAAAATGAGTATAACTTCGGATAAATTTACAACCTACTATCTACATTTTTTTTTTTAATGAACATAACTAACAACAAAAAATTCAATATAACTTTTATCACCATATTTTAATGCTATTTTAAATTGTATGTAGGACCCAATAAGATTACAAATAAAAAATATTATCCTCTCTAATAATCGACATCTCAATCAATAAAATTATAAATGTAGATCCTAATAATCTACTCCATATATGTGTGTCAATGGAAATTCTAGAAAACATAGTATATAACATTAAACAATCCAAAGATGAAAGCACCAAATTAGCATTACAAACTATAAATCTCATAGTTTCAACTAGGGGTGGGGAAAATATCTAGTACCGATCCGAAATCACTCGAACTAAATCTGAACCGAATGTTAAAAAATACCCAATGGATTTTAAGTGTTTAGAACCGAAGAACTAAAACCGAATCGAAAATCCACGGGTAACCGAAATATCTAAAACATAAATTAAGAATTTTTGTTTTATTTAAGACATTGTAATTTGGTCAGAAGAAACTTTGTGTTTTATTTTATGCTTATGAACTTTGTGTTTCATTTTGTGTTCCATTATGAACTTTAGACTCAAAACATTTTGCATAAAATATTCTTCTGTTTTATTTTCAACTAGACACTTGATTTGTATAGGTTTCGATTCAATTATTCAATAATAACCGAACCGAAATCAGTTCGGTTCTACTATGGACCTCTAATTCTAAATTGTGAAATCGAACCGAATAGAAACCGAAGCAAAACCGAACCAATACAAGTCATAATGTATTTGGTTCTATTGACTTATTTTTGCTATAACCAGAAAACCGAACACTCGAACGGAAGAACCAAATGCCACCTTTAACACGTGTGATTAAGCCATAAATTATAAACAGTAAAACAAAAATACTTATAGCTAAACCCGTGCGTATGCGCGGCTACTCACCTAGTTTTGGTTGATTAGTAATCAGAAAAATGTAGTATTCAAATTTAATAATTTAAGGTGTATTTTTCAAAATTTAAAACATAAATAGGGATTTTTCCAAATTTCTTCTATAGGTTAATTGATACAAACTTAAATTTTTTTAACGTCATGTTAGATAAGTGATACAAAATATCCGTTTTTTCCTTTTATTTCATATCATTTATTTATGTGTTGGTAAATAATTGATGTTACATACCGCTTTTTTAGTAGTGTGATGAGAGAGAGGGGAGACAAAAATACTTTTTCTGTAAAATTCTTCCTTTATAAATTATCAACCAAATCGTTTATAATAATGAGAACCAATAAATTAATGACACTTGTCCTTCTGCAGGTATAGCTTGTGAAACAACCAACACTTTTTTAAAAAAAAAAAGTCCAGATTAATATTCTCATAAATATTAATCCTCGACGACTATATTTCTAACAATTACTACGCGAACTCAACAACCGGATTCAGGAATGATAAATCTAGCAACCTAAAACAACAAGGTTCGCTAGACTAACAATAACAACAAGACCCTAATCATCCTCTCCCTAAAACCTTGATTTCGCAGTCACACTTCAGGCTCATGCAACAATAAAACACAACAACATTTATTTCACAATCCAGCCAAATACATATATTGCATTTGAAAACATTTCAGGAAACCAACAGGTCGTGTCGAGCGACACTAGCAAGGTGTCCATCGACACGACTCAAGTGCTCGTGTCGAGCAACACTAGGATGGTGTCAATCGACACGCTACTAGCACTCGTGTCGAGCGACACCCTCCTGGTGTCGATCGACACGCCTTTGTATCGACTAGAATCAAACTTCTCCTCTTACAGCTTGATTCCAGACGATACGAGTCGCAAACTTGCAAACGATCAAAATTTAGAGCTGTCAATCGGGTCTACAATCCGCGGGCTAGGCCCATATACGTCCATCACAGGCGGACTTGGACATAATTTTTAGGCCCGTTTAAAAGCGGGCCACACGGATCGGCCTGTTAGGGCTTGCGGGCTACGCGACTTTATCCGTTGCGGGTTCGCGGATTTGTGGATAATCCGCCAAACACTAAACTAAGATATGATTTGTGAACATTTTGTTTGAAATAAAAAGTTTTAAAGTACTAAATTTCTAATGAAACCCTTGTTTCTTTATTATTGTGTTTGTTCCAAGTAAACTCAAAAGCTACTCCGGAATTTTTTTTTAATAATCATAAATTTATAGACATAATTAACATAGAACCAAGCTACATTCAACCAAAACTGGAAACTCATCATGTTAGGTTATTGATTTAATTTTTTCTGATTCAAGTTTAGAGCTTGAAATCAAACTCTACAATGATTGTTTGTTACTTTCAATAACAAATCCAGTTTCGTTTGTTTTTTGATATTTTTCTTCTTAAATTGTAAATACCAAAGATAAGTTCGATACTTATAAAAAATATCAAAATCAAAACAATTCGTCTAAAATTCGGAGTATTTTACAATTCTTCTTTACTCTCTTTATTTCAAAACTTTTCGATTTTTGAATCTTTTTGACCTCTGCTTTTTCAGTGTTTTAACTTTTTACTACAAGAAAACAGGGAGATTGGCCGTCGGAAATCCGTCGGAAAAGCCCTTTTCCGACGGTATTCCGACCGTTTTCCACGGTCGGTTCTATCTCGTCGGAAATTGAGTTACGTCATAAATCCGTCAGAACTTCCGACGGATTTATGACGGATTTAAAAAAAAATTCCGTCATAAATCCGTCGGAATTTATGACGGCTTTAAAAAAAAACATTCCGTCGGAAATCCATTGGAAATTTCTGACAGATTTCCGACGGATTACTTTTTTTTTTTTTTCTCGGAATTAAAAAAAATGCAATCCGTCGGAATTTTCCGACGGATTTGACGTCCGTCGAAAAATGGCTTGTTTTCTTGTAGTGTTTGTTAGAAGTTTAGAATGAATATGAGAAGTTACTCTCTTGACTTCTTATGCTTTTATTTATGAAATTGCTAATAGATTTGATGAGTTATAGATGGCTCTTAAGTTATAAGAAGATATGATGCGTAAATGATGAAACTATGATTTAGATAAATTTTTTGACACATGATGGCTTTTGTCCGCGGGCAAGCCTGCTAACCCGCCGTATAATGCGGGGCGGGTTTGGACATATAATTAGAGACCACGGGCCTAGGCAGGCCGGCCCGCATCGATCCGCAAAAAATAAAAATCCACCGCGGGTGGCCCGTTTGGGAGCGGATCGGCCCGTTTGACAACTTTATCGAAACTATAATATCCACGAATCATACAGCAACAACCACAATCAATATAACACAAAATCATCAATCAAACCATCATAGCCTAGAAATCAATTGTCGCGAACTCACCTGAGACTAAACAAAAGGAAAACAAACGAATTCGAGACTAGCAATGTACGAACAGACTCTCTAGGGCTCGAATCCACTGATCCGAACAGAATCTACGATCAACGCAACGAGAAAACGATCACTACGCTTCTAAAACTCACCGAGAAACAATTATCTCGAAGATTTCTTTGCAACAATCCTCAGGAACTCGAATTTCACTCAATCTCTATATGTTTTCTCTGTTTTCCTCGTCAGCCACAACTCTCTAGAGGTTATAAACGTGTGCCCTAGGGTTTATTCCCTAAACCGAGCTAAAAATGCGTTTAAAATCATAATCTGGTTTGGTTTTGTAGAACTCGTGTCGAGCGACACCACAAAGCGTGTCGATCAACACTCATAAAACCTTCGTAACAATTGACACATCACCTTTGTCGCTCAACACGACCACCAAAAGACACTTTTCCGGTTCGCGAATGTTATAATTCTCCTCCACTAATTTGGATTTGACCTCAAATCCCAAAACACACGTTTCCCAAGAGACCAAAACTTGACCCCACTTGGTCAATACCACAAGAGATCCTTACTCGATCTCAGAGACTCACATCTAATCCTATGTTTATACACTCGTTTCTAGACATTCATTACTCTCAACTCATTATTGCACCACCTTGCTCTCAGGAACGCATCCTTTGAACAACCAGTGCACTATACCCTCTAACTCTCAAGAAAAAATCCGTTGAGCTCATGGTATACAGGGGAACCACCATCCCCTCAACAGAACCACCATCACTCAACAAACAAAACAAAACAGGAGAACCACCATCCCCTCAAGAGAACCACCATCTCTCAAGTCTTATACTGAGAACCACCATCCCAGATAAGTACGTAGGAGAACCACCATCTCCAAAAGTGCAATGAGTTATTCGGGGACACCGCTCTCCTAGAATAATAATTCTGAAATGCCTATAAACATCAACAATTAGATCTATTTCACGTGGTCTAAACTCGATATTCCCAACCCGGAATACCCTTGAAATATGACCCACACTGGTGAAAACACTCATAAACATCAGAAAAACACAATCTGATAACACAAAAATATAACGAAACTTCATCTCATAAATCTCAAAAAATGTAAATCGATACAACGAAACGACACCAAAGTTTGTGGAGTATCGCTCGACACATGTTGCAGGAAACCATACCAGATTAAGTTTTTAATCGCGGTTTTGGCTCGGTTTTCGCTATTTAAAAGCCCTAGGGCTGCGAGCAATGGAGGAAGCCGTCGAGAATTTATGAGCAGAGGAGAAAGTGAGAGAGAGGTTGTGAAAACTATGCGTTGTCGATCAATTATTGCAAAGAAATTGATCCGAGAAGCCTTTCTCCTCAAACATTAGTGTTTCGTATATCGTTCTTCGTGGTTGTAGTGTTTATCTGAGCCTGCTTGTTACGCCAGTAGGCGGGATGAGCAACTCACTAAGTATTTATGAAATACTTACGCAACTCATTTTTCCATGTGTTGCATGTAAAAAGGAAAATATGATCGCAGAATCAAGGCTGTAGGAAGAGGATGATTAGGACTTTGTGAGTTTGTTGTTAGTCTAGCGAATCGGTTGATTTAGGATGCTAGTTTATGATTTCTGAATTTGGTTATTGAATCTTGATTTGTGGTTTATGGGATTTATTTATTTCCTGAGAACTTCCGCGTAGTATTTGTTATGAATATAGTCGTTGAGGATTAATATGTATGGGAATATTAATCTAGACTATTTAATTAGTTATTATTTAAAAAAAAAGTTTGGATATTACAGAAGGCACTTTTCTAGTTTGCGGATGTTACAGCTTGTATGAGGCGGCGATATATCATGGTTTTTACTGGTTTTCAACCATGATATAAGTCCATTGTTCAGAGTCTTTTCGGTTTTTTCGAGTCTGTTGGTATTAATCTTAGGAACAAGGACGTTTTGGACTCAATTGGTGTTTACTGGAGCATTTTGGAGCATAAAAAGAGCAGTCAAAGTTGCAAGTTCATATTCAACATTTGGAAGCAGCATTGAGCGACAAGGATACTGGTGTCACTTGACTCCAAGTTTTAACAATTGTCAATCGACAGACTTAATGGTTGCTCGACACGACTACCGAACTGGCCAGAAAAACAAATTTTCAGAAGGTTTACTTTTTTTGCCAGAAAGCCCAGTTGTTTGCAATTGGGCCCATGACGGTTTTGTAATCTTATAAATATGTTTTCGCAGCCATTGTTTAGGCTTACGCTTTACTTTACTAGATTTTAAGAGAGATTCATATTAATAAAGATGTTTGCTTCTTTAATTATGTTTGAGTAGTTTCCCTGTTATTTTTAGGGATATTCAAAGGTGATTAATGAATTGCTAGATTTAATTGCATTATTAGGATAAAATCATTAGAAGTTTTTCATCTTGACTTGTGCTTATTACTTATTCTAGCTTAGCTAACTATAATCTAATCTTAGGTTAATGATAGACACGACTGTGTTATTGATTGCTTGACCTAGTATTTGATGAGCAAAATTCATTTTCGCAAAGACATTTGGTTTAGCGTTTTGTGAACAATTGAACCTAAATTTATTGCATGTTTAAATTAATCTGAATTCACAACGACAATTGGTTTTTTATGATTTAGACATAGATAATCTCTGCAGCGACATACAGCTAATTGGTTTTACATTCATGTTCATGTTTAGGAACTGAGCTTTAATTTTCCTAATTATTTGTTTATTCTGCAATTCTGATTCACCTGAGATTTTCTTTTGCCTAGCTTTTATTTTAATTGATTCACAACCATTTTCTTTGCTTGCTTTCTTATTACTTGTTTCACATTCATATTATCTTGCCTAGCATAATTCGAGCATTTAAATCTATTGTGTTATTTTGATTCCATGTGGATTTCGATACCCTAAGTATTGCATTCATCTCTTAATTTGAGAGAGTAGCTCTAGGGATTAATTTGAGCTTATCAAATTTTGGCGCCGTTGCCGGGGAGTTATAAACCATTTGATTATTATTATTAGGATTTTGTCTAGGTTTTTCTTTTTGTTTTTATTATTAGCTGGTTTCGTTTCTCTTTTTGTTTTGCGTTTCAGGTACATGCCCAATCGCATTACTAGAAGCAGTCAAGACAAGGAACTAGTGGGATTTGACCTTCAGGATCTAGCACGTTTAGAGCAAACCAACAGAAAAGCGACAAAAGAAGTTAAGAAGATGGTTGCGCAGACGATTCTGTTTCAGAGAGAGGATGGGTTGTTTGATAGAGAAGGAAATCGATACAACGACAAAGGATAGAGACTCGATGACGCTGGAAATGTGATCGTCGAGCAGATCGACGAGCAGCAGATCGACGAGCAGTAGCTCGGCGAGAAAGAAGATCAGATTGCTCGCGAAGAACAAGCGTGTGTCGAGCGACACAATCAGGTAATCGCTCGAGATGAAGAACAAAGATGTGTCGATCGACACATTGAAGACATTGCTTGACAGCAACAACACCTTCGTGTCGATCAATACGATGGAGGTGTCGCTCGACACGACCCTCTGGTTGCTCCATTACGAATTGTTAACGCTGCTCAGAATCGTACGCTTGCTGACTTTAATAGGCCTGAGCAGTTCTACGCGAATCAAGATGCGATTTGTCCACCTCCTTTTTAAAGGAATGACTTTGAGCTGAAGCCTGCGTATTTCTATCTAGTTGCTCAAGATCCTTTTAGCGGTTTCCCACATAAGCATCTGATGGTTCACATAGCGAGATTCGAAGATCTGGCATCTAGCATCAAGGCAAACAGAGTTTCTGAAGATTACATGTTCTACAAGCTTTTCCTTTACTCTCTACATGGGGAAGCAAAGCATTGGCTAAGGACGCTTCCTCCAGGCTCGCTTACTAATTGGGAAGACACGAAGAATGCTTTCTTAAGCAATTTCTTCGATGATGCCAAGTCTGAGGACCTAAGGTACAAGGTTAATACATTCAAGCAAGGAGACCATGAGGCATTCAAGGCTGCATGGAACAGATTCAAAGGCTACCAAAGCGATTGTCCACATCATGGGTTCAACGAGGTTCAGCTGCTCAGCATCTTTTTTAGAGGAATAGCAGTGCCGTACGAATTGACTTTAGATGTTGCAAGCAATGGAGACTTCAACACCAATTCTCCAGACGCCGCTTTTGATTGATAGAGAACTTGGCGAATAGCAACAGTACGAAGAACGTAGATCTCAAGAGGAGCCAGTCTGGAAAGAACATCAATGGTAATCAACTTGCAGAGGTTTCAAAGAAGCTGGACATTATGACTAGTCTACTAGCTGAAAGGAAGACGGTTCAGTTTGCTCAGGAAATTGAGATGTTCGAGCCAGAAGATAAGAATTACATCAATGGATCTGGATATCAGAGGTTCAACAACCAGCAGGGATATGGTTCAACTTACCAGAAGCCATTCCAGAGCAGTAGCTACACAAGGGACTATGGTTCTTCCCCATATCAGAATCCACCTCTGCCATCTGCATAAAGTAAGATGGAATCCTTAATCGAGTGAATTCTGGAAGGTCTGCAGACGATGAAAGTGGCATTTAATGGGAAGCTAGATTCTATCTACACAGACTTGAATGGGAAGATCAAGGGTTTGAGCATTCATGTGAAGAAGCTGGACACTCAGGTAGCTCAAACCAACGAATCGATGAAAAGGCATCACTCAAATATGATCAAATTGAAGACTAGAATAGAGAGAATATCTGAAACGAAGCGTACAGAAGTTAAAGGAGCTCATATTTCCAAAACAGAGTCCCTGTCGATCGACACTCAGATGATGTTGATCGACACTTAGGAAATCAGTGTATCGATTGACGAGGAAATTCGTGTCGCTCAACAGGAGAATATTTCAAGTGTCGATCGATGAGAAGATAGCATCGCTCGACATGCTCGGCAGAACGGTCCAGATTTTCCAAAATCTTCAGTTAATGCAATTGAACGCATCTACAAGCCACCAATTCTTTATCCAAGAGCTGTTATGAAGCCATTAGCTACTAATAGTGAGAGTGACGAACCATCAAAGGAGAAACAAGCTCAACCATCGCTGCGAGAGTTGACTAAGATAGAGAGTCCATGGCAGTTTGTTATACCATGTTCGATTAAAGGAATTGAGCTGGAGGATTCTCTTTTAGATATTGGAGCCAATGTGAATGTCATGTCTTGTGCTGTTGCAAAGAAGCTTGGAATTGAGGATCTGCAACCTTCAAAGACATATGTCGAGCTTTTTGACGCTTCTTCAGTGATTCCTACAGGCTTCATTCCTGATCTTAAGCTTCAAATTGGAGATTGTCATGTTCTGGCAGACTTCTATGTCATGGATAATGATAAGCCGATGGTCCTTGGTTCATCTTTCCTTGCTACTGTGGGTGCGATTGTAGATTTTCCTAACCAACGCATCTCTTTCTCCAAGATCAACAAGAAGGTCTTCTACCTTGCAGTACTTATCAAGGAGACTTCTTGTCTGACAGCCAATGAAGGAAGCAAGCTGGTTGATCAACAGACAGTCCCAACCCACAAACCTCCCAAAGAGCAATGGTATGAACTTCCTGAACTTAAATCTCCTTATTTCATCCATACAGATTTTAAAGTTGAAAAAGTTGTTACGCGCTCATGCAAGCAACTAGTTTCTCGTAAAATACTTGGTTTTTCTTCTGATGATTTTGCAGGATTACCAAAGGAGTGCAAAGAAGAGGTGCCTTAAATCAAGGTCCAGCACAAAAGACCTTCAAAAGCTTTCTCCAAGTTCCGTATTATCATCCCTTAAGAGGTAAAGGAGAAAGGAGAAGAACTTCTTCGCGCAAGGATGGAGAATATGCTGAAATTTTTCCTTGGAATTATTTTTGATAAGTCTGGGGGAGCTGGAAAGAAGGGTCGAACAAAGAACAGAGCTGCGAGTATCCTTAAGGATAAGGGACACTTCCCAAAGATACAAACGCCAGAGTCCTAACACAGTCAAGCTAATGACTAAAAACAAGCGCTTAGTGGGAGGCAACCCACTTGTGAGTCTAGCTAACTATTTCTTTGTTTTCGTTTTCTTTTTGCAATTTTATGTTTGGGTTTTTGTTTTTGTTTTGAGTTTCAGGAGATTGAACGTATGAATGCAAATGAGAATGCACTTTAGAACACTGTGTCGAACGACGAAGAATGCAGTGTCGCTCGACACCATAGGAAAGTTTGTGTCAATCGATTGAGGAACCAAGTCGCTCGACGCGACCCCAAGTGTTGTTTAAGTCTGGGGGAGGTAATCGCTAACTTTTGTGTTTTATTTTGAGTTTTTTGGTTAATTTTAAAAAATTTCGAGTCAAAACCTCTTTTTTACTTGCTTTGAATAGCACTCAAATGACCATTACCAATGGAAGATTGGTTGGTTTTACAAGGTGGGTAACTGGAAATAAGTCGGTTTAATGGAGTGAGTTCAGATTCTAGGAGAACGCCAGAAATGATGTTGCAGACCCCGCCCTTAATGAACTCTAAACTTCTTGTCAAGGGGCTTGGATATCGCAGGACTTGATTCCTCTTTCAACACTAGAACGCGCGGACAGAGAACTCTGAAATTTCTTCCTAAATGATGGTTACAACTATCCTAGTCCAAAAGAAGCGCTCGGGACCCTGTCTCCTACCATAGATTTAATTGATTCACAACCGTTTTCATTGCTTGCTTTCTTCTTACTTGTTTTACATTCATATTATCTTGCCTAGCATAATTCGAGCATTTAAATCTATTGTGTTATTTTGATTCCCTATGGATTTTGATACCCTAAGTACTGCATTGATCTCTTAATTTGAGAGAGTAGCTCTAGGAATTAATTTGAGCATATCAGTAGTTGATACAAACTTAAATATTTTAATGTCATGTTAGATAAGTGATACAAAATATTTGTTTTTTCCTTTTGTTTCATATCATTTATATATGTGTTGGTAAATAAATGATGTTACATACCGCTTTTTTAGTAGTGTAATGAGAAAGAGGGGAGACAAAAATACTTTTTCTGTAAAACCCTTCCTTTAGAAATGATCGACCAAATCGTTTATCAGAATGAGAACCAAAAAATTAATGACACTTGTCCTTCTGCAGGTATAGCTTGTACGAGGCGGCGATTGTCTGTGGAATTTTGATTTCATGTATCTGACTCACGCGCTCATACCAAGTGCATGTCTTGTAAAAAAAAAATTTTGGCATGGGATGGGCTTTAATAGCTCTTCTTCTTAACACACATAAACTGACAAAAAATTATATAACAGAGCAGTGAAATACGTACGAAGCCAAGAAAATACAAAAAGCTTCTCTTTTCTCACTTACCTCTAAGCTTCTCTATTCTTAACAATGACGTCGTTTCTCTCTTCCTTCATCCCTCCTCTCTCCTCTCCCCCCTCCTCTCATCATCATACTCCTCTCTCTCCTTTGTGGTACATCAAACTCTTTATATTAGATATTTTTAACTGGTTACTTAAGATAATAATCGAGACTAAACTTTACAAAAAAAAAAAAATAGAAAACACAAGATTTGATTTTAACACCACAAAACATTGATTTTTGTTTTTTTAAATATATTAGATATAGAAGTTATTATTCAACTTTAATGAGATTATTTTGGTAAATTAGTAATCAGAAAAGTGTAGTATTCAAATTTAATAATTTAAGGTTTATTTTTCAAAATTTAAAACATAAATAGGATTTTTTCAAATTTCCTCTATTGGATAATTGATACAAACTTAAATGTTTTAACGTCATGTTAGATAAGTGATACAAAATATCCGTTTTTCCTTTTGTTTCATATCATTTATATACGTGTTGGTAAATAAATGATGTTACATACCGCTTTTTAATAGTGTGATGAGAGAGAGGGGAGACCAAAAAACTTTTTCTGTAAAATCCTTCCTTTAGAAATGATCGACCAAATCGTTTATCAGAATGAGAACCAATAAATTAATGACATTTATCCTTTTGTAGGTATAGCTTGTACGAGGCGGCGATTGTCTGTGAAATTTTGATTTCATGTATCTGACTCACGCACTCATACCAAGTGCGTGTCTTGTAGTTTTTTTTTATTAGGCTTGGAATGAGCTTTAATAGCTTTTCTTCTTCACACACATAAACAGACAAAAATTACATAACAGAGCGGTGAAATACATACGAAGCAAAACAGATACAAAAAACTTCTCTTTTCTCACTTACCTCTAAGCTTCTATATTCTCAACAATGGCGTCGTTTCTCTATTCCTTCATCCCTCCTCTCTCCTCTCTCTCCCTCCTCTCATCATCATCCTCCTCTCTCTCCTCTCTCTCTCTTCATTCAAATTTCTTTGTTTTGAATTAATTTTGAATTCCGGCGACGATAGAGCAAGAGTATCAGAACCCTAGAAATTTGACGACGCACAATCACTAGATTCATCTTCAAATGAGGATGACGATTCCTCTACCATAGTCTCCTCAGCCTTTGCCTCTGGTTCCTTCTCACGGTTCTGAACTTCTCCAGAACAGTTCTCTCAGAGTCGCCGCAGTTGTTCAACTTGTCTAGAGGTTCTTAAACTCAGGCAATTCTATGTAAAATTAAATATTGTTTTCTTTTTATATAAGAGCATAAAACAAAACCCATACTTTTTTTTCTTTTGGAAGTTATTAAGCAAACCCTCTTAATTAGCAAAAATAACCAACAAAAAAATTAGAATTAATTATCTAACCAAAATTACTATTCATAGTGTATAAATATATATATATGGACGAAAATGCTCTTTTTAATTGGATAGAATATATACTGTTATATTCATATAGTATAGAATATGTTAACTCTTCTAATATTAAAAACTATTTTTGAATTTTAAATTTATTTATAAAGTTTAATGTTTAATTTTTTGGACTAGATTTTAATGCTTAAGTTTGTGTTTTTATTAGATAGACTATATGTTATTTTAATATAGTATAGAATAAATTTTATAATGTGGGTAATTTTGTCAGTTTACTATCTCCAATGGTAATTTACTACATGTTATTTATTACATGGTTAGTTTGTTAATTAATAATTCAAATTTGGCTAGTTTGCTAATTAACCCCTTAATAAATACAGTATATTTTACTTCCTAAGATATGGGTATGTTTCCCCACTGGGCTTGTTTATGTTTGTCTTATAGATGACGACAAAAAAAAATATTTGTCTTTTTTTTCTTGTCGGCAATGTTTGTCTTATACTCCCTCTGTTTTGTATTGTTTGATTTTCTAGATAAAAATTGTTTTTTTAAAAGATTGATTTTCTCTATTTTATATGCATTTTTTATGAAACAATAATGATAAATTGTAAATTTCAATGCATATTAATTGGTTTTATTGAAATACTATTGGCTTAGAGTTATGAAAAATTGTTTAGTGCAAAAAATAAGACATTTATAACTAAGCATTTATGTGTTCTCTTAATATAAGTGAATACTCTAAAAAATCAAACAACACAAAACGGAGGGAGTGGATTGTTTAGTGACACTTGGGTCAATAATGGTGATTAATTATTATATTTAAAGATTGCCTTTACTCTCTCGTTTCCACCATCGTCCTTAACAAGGTTTGTATTGCTGAAATCAGATGAGTTTTTTTTCTTAAGAAGAAATGGTGTCTTATTTTCGCACCACGGTGATGTTCTTAAGTGTAGGGATCTGAAAGTGAAAGGACATCAAGATCTGGTTTTTTTCTTGTTTTGTTTTTATACAAGTATTCTCTGGATTTGAGTTTCTGTGGAAGCTTAAAGCTCTAGATTTGGAAGGGTTTGGGTTATATGGATAACATAAGTCAGTTGCCTGATGCACTGCTCTTGAGAATATTGTCTTTACTGCCTGCAAAAGATGTTGTGGCCACACTGGTTTTGTCGAAACGATGGCTACCGCTTTGGGCACTTGTGCCAAAACTCGTATATGATGATAGCTACTCCCTCCGTTCTCTTTTGATTGATGTTGTAGGAAAAATAAATATTTCTAAAAGATTGATTTTTTACATTCTCAATACATTATTAATGAAAAAATAATGATGAATTGTAAATTCCAAGACACATTAATTTGTTTTATTGAATTACTATTGGTTTAGAGTCATAGAAAATTGTTTTTTGTAAAAACAAGATATTTATAACTAAGAATTAATGTGTTTTCTTAATAATTGTGAAAATACAACATCAATCAAAAGAGAATGGAGGAAGTATAAGAGTATTCTGTATGGAAAATTTATGCGCTATGTAAACAGATCTTTGCTTTTGCACGAAGCTCCAGTTCTAGAAATCTTTCACTTCATACTTGGTAGAAACTCTAATGCTATAGATATTGAAGTATGGACTAGAACTGCAGTTAAACGCTGTGAGCGTGAGTTGATTATTGAGGTTGACTGTTCTTTGAGTACAACTCCAGTTATAATTCCAAAGACTTTATATACAGGCTGTTCAGTGCTTGTGGCCTTGAAACTAAAGAGTGTGATTCTTGCGGATGTTTCTTCTTCGGTTTCTTTTCCATCGCTCAAAACTTTGAGCTTCTCATTTTTCAAGTATCTTAACGACGAGTAATTTTCAAGAGGCTTTTATCTAATTGCCCTATTCTTCAAGACTTGGTTGTGGAATGAAACCCCCCTAATGACAATGTGACCATTTTCAACATTGTAGTCCCTTCTCTAAAGAGTTTATTCTTGCGTGAATCACCACAAAGTGCTGTAGATAGTTCTCATGGTTTCGTGATAGATGATCCTTCTCTGGAATGCCTCAACATTGTTGATCACAGGGGTGGGTTTTGTGTGTTTGAGAATAATATGCCTAACATTGTAAAGGCTAATGTTGACGTCACTCATAGTCACCCTGGGAAGATTTTGAGTTGTATTACTTCGGTCAAGCGGCTCTTTTTATGTTTACGAACCTCAAATGTAAATAATATGTTGCTAACTTTTAAGATGTTGTTTGCATAGGTATTCTTGCTTTTCTTATTGGGTAAACAATCTCTCATTTACAGGTTAATCTGTTGGTTACATCGGTCGTTAACTTATGTTGTCTCTTATGCAGGATGCATATCCCGCTAGTTGCATTTTCTGCTGTCTTTTGTATTTAGAGATCTGCACATGTGAGACAGCGTGGTTGAATCTACTTTTGTGTCTACTCAAAGATTCTCCTAAATTACTAGCTCTCAAATTTTCCAGTTACATAAATTTATTTTGTTTCCTTGATCATGGTATATCAGTATTTATTAATGATCTCCAATCCTTTTAAATCTTATCCCAGTGCCATGAACCTCGGGATGAAGACCCACGTCCATGTTGGAATGTACCGAAATCAGTCCCTGAATATTTGTTATCGAGTCTTGAAACTCTCGAGTGGGTAAAATATAATGGAGCAGAAGAAGAGAAAGAAGTGACGACATTCATATTGAGAAACGGAAGCTGTTTAAAGAAGGTAACTATCCCCTCTAAGTCCTCTAACTCCGACAAGAAGAAACTTGAAATGCTCAAGGATTTGTCCTTGTCAATCAGGCGTTCACCTACATGTCAGCTTGTATTCAACTAATGGTTCGCGAGTGTTTGACCTGAATCTTAGTTTCATATTGATTTTAACAAGACGAAAGAACCATTGTTTTTTCCTGAATCTTAGTTTCATATCGATATTAACAAGAGGGAAGAACCATTGTCTTTTCCTATTTTTCTGTCCACTGTCTAAGCTTATTTAGCAGCATACCACTTCTGAGCACATTTTGCATCAACCGATCGATAAATCGACCAAGAGGATATTCCTTCTGTGAAAAGGTTTCGACATGCATTCCACAACTATATCCTTGGCGATTTTCTCTAACTCCATTGGTCTTTCCAAGATTACTTCATCATGGATCTGTAGAAGCAATGTCCAACCAAGCTCCTTCAACCGTTGATTGCTCGATATTTCCAACATTGCACACATTAAATTGCTCATATGAATCATATCCGTAGAGAAAGGGCAAGTGCTCATAGATTCCCGGCATATCAGTCAATTGCTCATATGAATCATATCGATATTTCCAACATTGCACACATTAAACATACACACTGAATTGTACTGGAGTGTAGATTGCTGGTGGCTTGTCTTCTCCCGGCTGTGGATGCCATTCAAGGAGCACTTGCCCTTTCTCTACGGCTTCACGAATATGTGGATACATATCCATAACGGTCCTCGAGTGGATATCTCCGCCTGCTTTGAAAACTTCAATCATGCTTTTGCAACCAGCGAGATGTGCCAGAATTCTAAGTTCCAACTAAAGATAGAGCAAGAATCACGGTCAATGAGTGAACCAGCTTATGAAATAGTTTCGAGACTACCAGACTCTAGAGTTTTTAGTATCTTTACCTGTCCATAAGCAGCGACAATGAGGGAGTTTCCAGACGCTGCTACATACGCTTTACGTATCTTGTACCGATTCTTCTTCAATGCATGTTGGTTCTAAAGAAATTCCATTTTCAGTAAGAAATGGCCAATGTGTTTCAGCTCGGTTGCACTTCCTTGACACTGCATGATACACAATATCTTTACTTGGGTATCTGGAGGAATGGAACCTTCACAAACCGACGTGATACT
The DNA here is from genome assembly GCA_963576765.1 of Draba incana. Lineage (NCBI taxonomy): Eukaryota > Viridiplantae > Streptophyta > Magnoliopsida > Brassicales > Brassicaceae > Draba > Draba incana. The sequence goes on from OY755204.1 coordinate 44,313,099, forward strand.
AGTGTGATAAATGCTCCTTTCAGATTGTAGTCTATGTTCTTAAGGTTAGTTCAATTCAATGCTTGGTCATGGATCTACTTGTGATTAGTATGTAGTCTATGTTCTTAAGGTTAGTTGATAGAGTTTCGGTTAAATTGACTTTGTGTCATTTTGCAGGAAGTGATTACATGACGGAGATGATAAGAAGAAACTGGAAGTGTGTAATGAGTTTCGGCTGTGTGTTTCATATTCAGCTTTGTGTTGTGTCTATGTTTCATATTTATTTTTCAGTTTCATCATCAGTTTGTGGTTGTATATTAAAATATGTTGTATATATTAGGGCATGTGCATTGAAGACTTTGTGCATAAGTGTCTAAAAACCTTTTAGAATTAAATATATTAAACTTTAGAGAGTTGAGTGTCTAAAACAAGAAAAAGGATCTTGAATCTTTTTCTGGTTTTAGACACTCAACTGTCTAAAGTTTAATATATTTAATTTTAAAAAGTTTTTAGACACTTATGCACAAAGTCTCCAATGTACCTGCCCTTACATCTTCACTGAAATAATCGTTCTATAATGAAAGCGACGTCGTTTCGTCATTTAAGGTTTGACTTTTTTTTTTTTTTTTTTTTGTACCTAAACGAACATGATTTATAAACCGGAAAAATCACGAACCGGTCGGTTCATAGTTAAACCCTTGCTTATCATTTAGGGGTTTTATTTGCCCTTTTCTCCCTCACCGTCCTCCTCCTCCGTTATTTCGTCGCCGTCGTTTTCTCCATGGCCAGAGGTGAAATGGCTACGACGGAGACAAATCCCGATTCGGTTGTTCCATGGATGCGAGCTCCGATTGATGTCAACCATGTCGATGAATGCTCTCTCGAAACCCTCCCTTGCCTTGATCCCAGGTAATTCCACCATCTTCATCAGTTACGCCTTAATACTTGTGATTCCTCATGGATTTGAAGCTTTCTTAGTTTAGGTTATGGAAATTATTGTCACTCAGTTACAGAATCCTCGATAATTTGTGTTATGGTTTTTGAAATCTTACTATGTGATAGGTTGAAGATGATAAGATCAAAGAGGCACAAGAATAAGATGAAGAAGTTTATATGTGTTATTCATTCTGGTAACTTTACACTCTTATATATGCAGAGACTATATTGACCTACTTGTCTAAATCACGAGATTGATATCAAATACAAAAGGAAACACATAGTAATTACTACAGAGCCAATCAAGGGATTGGATAAGTAGTAATGAGCCAATCATGAGATTGGTATCTCCACACCCTCCCTCAAGTTGGAGCGTGTAGGTCCGTAATGCCCAACTTGCTAATGAAAAACTCGAACTCTTGTTGGCCCAACGATTTTGTAAAAATGTCGGCTAACTGTGTTTTGGTCGAGACATGTCGTGGGACAATATTACCAGAAAGTATCTCATCTCGAACAAAATGACAATCGACTTCAATATGTTTCGTCCTCTCGTGGAAAATAGGATTGGTGCCGATATGAATTGCCGATTTGCTATCTGAATACATCAACATCGGTTCGGCATGCTTGACACCCAAGTCTTCAAGAATCCGTTTAAGCCACTTGAGTTCGGCGGTAAGATAGGCCATGGATCGATATTCGGCTTCAGCAGAAGAATGACTAACTGTTTGTTGCTTCTTAGTTTTCCATGTAATCGGAGAAGTACCAAGCTGGACAAAGTAACCCGTAACAGAATGGCGAGTCAATGGGCAACTTGCCCAATCTGAATTGCACCAACCATGTAACCGCATATCCGGATCAGATTGTAAAGGGATCCCTTGGCCGGGACTTTTTTCAAGTAACGAACAACCCGTGTAGCAGCATCCCAATGTTCTTCACGAGGTGCTTGCATGAACTGTGCTAACGTGTGGACTGCGTAAGACAAGTCTGGTCATGTGACTTTGAGATAGATCAAACGACCAACAAGACGGCGGTATGGTTCTGGATCAATCAATAAAGGAGTCTCTGATAAGGCGAGACGGTGATTCTGTTGGAGAGGGAATGTGGCAGGTTTTGCACCAAGAAGTCCCGTTTTAGTGATGATATCCAATGCGTATTTCCTTTGGCAGAGATAAAACCGGTTGAGTTGCGAGCAACCTCAATACCAAGAAAATATTTCAAGAGACCGAGATCTTTCATGTGAAAGCAAGAAGAAAGATAATCCTTGAATTGTATAATAGCTTCTCGAGAGTTACCAGCAATTACTAAATCATCGACATAGACTAGCACCCTTAACTCTGTTCCGTTGGAGTCAAACGTAAAGAGCGAGTAATCGGACAGCAATTTCTTGAATCCGTATTGTTCCAAAGCAGTAGATAGCTTTGCAAACCAGCAGCGAGGAGCTTGCTTTAATCCATAAAGAGATTTGTGGAGACGGTAAACCCGATTTTTCGCTGTGGATTGAAAACCTTGAGGAAGTGTCATATACACTTCTTCCTCCAAATCTCCATGGAGAAAAGCGTTATGAACGTCTATTTGATGGACTTCGTAGTTTCGACCAGCGACGACTCGAAGAAATAAGCGAACCGTATCCATCTTAGCGACTGGCGCAAACGTTTCTTCGTAATCAACACCCTCAATTTGCCGATTACCCAAAACCACAAGTCAAGCTTTATGTCTCTCTAAAGAACCATCAGCTTTGTACTTTAATTTATACACCCATTTACTACCGAGAGCCTTTTTTCCTGGTGGTAAAGTAGTGATGGACCATGTACGATTTGTTCTTGAGCTTTGATCTCTTTACTCATCGCATCTCTCCAAAATTTATCCTGAACCGCTTGTTTGTAAGAGGTAGGTTCAACTGCAGAGATGATAGCGACCTGAAAAGCTCGATGCGTAGCAGAGAAACTAGCGCAATTGATATAAGAAGCAAGAATATACTGAGATTTCAGTTGCAACTGACCAGCGCTAACCGTATTAGTGACGTATTGTCGTAAATTCACTGACGGAATTTTCTTTCGTTGACCAAGACCCAAAATTTCTGGTGGCGGAGGTGGTGGTGTATCGGAATCCGGAGAGGAGGACGAGACTGGTGTAGCAGGTGATGAAGAACGGAATCCAGAGAGGAGGACGAGACTGGTGTAGCAGGTGATGAAGAAGATGAAGATTCAGGATTCGCATCGTTTTCCCGTGAAGAAGATTGAGACGGCGATGGTGATGTTATTTCTTTAGCTAGACCAGTTTCTGTGTTAATGGGTTGGGCCGACTGCAATGGTGATTCTATGGGCCGAGTTGGAGTTTCTAATGGATTTATTGAATCCAAAAGCCAATATGTTTCACTCATAGGAGCCCATAAATTTTGAGACTCATCTTCCTCGTTGATTTCTTTAGGAGCTTCCGAAAATGGAAATTGTGTTTCACAAAATACAACATCCCTTGAGACGAAGAAGACACGCTTTTCCAAATCGAACAGTCGCCAACCTTTTTGCCCGTGAGGATATCCAACAAAGATGCACTTCCGTGATCTTGAAACGAATTTGTCGCCACCATGATTCTGGTTATGTGCATAACACAAGGCTCCAAAAACACGGAGATGACTATATGGGGGTTCCGTTGTATGGATCATTTGATACGGTGTTTTTCCTTCCAATATCGATGATGGAGTTTGATTAATGAAATATCCCGTGGTAAGAATACACTCACCCCAAAATTTGATGGGCAAATGTGCTTGAAATCGAAGCGCACGAGCAACGTTCAAAATATGACAATGCTTGCGTTCGACACGACCGTTCTGATTTGGCGTCCCTACACAGGACGTCTCATGATGAATTCCCTTTTCTCGTAACTGATTTTTGATGCACATAAACTCGGACCCGTTATCACTTCGTATCGTCTTTACGGTTGTCTCAAATTGTCGTTCGATTGTAGCTATAAAGCTCATCAAATGCGTTTCTGTTTCACTTTTCTTGACCATTAGATAAATCCAAACACTACGTGAGTAGTCATCAACAATGGTAAGAAAGTATCGAGCTCCTGAGAACGATGGTGTTCTATAGGTTCCCCACACATCATAATGGATTAAATCGAAAACTTTAGAACTTTTATTAATGCTCAAAGGAAAAGACTATCTCGATTGTTTGGCGCAAAAACATGTATCGCAAGCCTTATTTGAAATTTCAGAAACGACAACACCCGGAACAGAACCAACTACTTTTGGGGAGGGATGACCCATACGATTATGTCATAAATTGAAAGAGCCATCGCCGCTTGTCCGAACGGCAGCCACTGTCTTTACTCCACGAAAATAGAAGGTTTCGTTGTCTCGTTTACCCACTCCAGTCACCATCCTCGTAGTACGGTCTTGAATTACAAGGAAGTTATCAGCGAGTTGCATCACACATCGATTCTCATCCATCAATTGACCAATGGCTATCAAATCAGATTTCATTTCCTCAACATAAAAAACAGAGCACATAATTAGATGCGAACCAAGATAAACGGTGCCTTCTTTAACCGATATTCGTTCGGTTCCATCGGCTAAAATAACCAGAATGGGAGGCATGTCTCGAAGATCCAACAAACTCTCTAGCTTACCGGTCATATGGTGTGAAGCACCCGAATCAAGAATCCAAGATGGTTTAGAAATCATACCAGTGAAAGTCTCGGTTGCACCGCTACGGTTTGCATTGAGAAGATGAAGTACGGTGTGCTACTGCTCATCGTTTAAACCAGGCACGGCGTCTCTATCTCTGTCCGTCACCACACGGTTGGCGTGTTCCACCAAGTTTAAGCTTGATGCCACCGTATTAGCGTAGACAGCTCCGACTCCATTACCTTGATTTCCTTGTGGAGGTGAAGCTCCCCAACCACGTTTTGAAATCAATACTTCCGGTTTATCTACCGCTGTTAGATCAAAAGGTAAAATATTCCTTCTAATCTCTTGTCGTTCGGTTCACGTTCAGGTCGTGTTATCAGTGACGTTGCCATTAAGATTCGCCATTGATGTTCGATTTCATTTTCTGGGTTCGTGTTTTAGTCTTTTTTTTTTTCTTTTCGAGATTTAAGCGGAAAAAATGGATTCGTGCTCTGATACCATGATAAGATCAAAGAGGCACAAGAACAAGATGAAGAAGTTTATATGTGTTATTCATTCTGGTAACTTTACACCCTTATATATGCAGAGACTATATTGACCTACTTGTCTAAATCACGAGATTGATATCAAATACAAAAGGAAACGCGTAGTAATTACTATAGAGCCAATCAAGGGATTGGATAAGTAGTAATTATCCAATCATGAGATTGGTATCTCCACAGAAGAAGGCATTAGAGAAGACGGGTAAATCTTCACTTTATTCGGTGCAAGTTGGGGTTTGGAACGAGACGATAGGGCCGGGTGGTTTTGAAAGAGATATCTATGTTGCCTCTCCAACCGGCATTAGTCGTAGTCAGAGCCGGCTTAAACAAAGAAGGGAGAAATATTCATACAAGGAAACGCAAATACTCGAGGGTAAAGCCCTTGGTGTTGTTGATATGATCCATTAGCCTTCCCGGCGTTGCAACTAATATATCCACACCACTTTCAAGGTTTTGTGATAGATCCTCCTCAGTATCATAGCATATCCCGGCATCAAGTTTCGGTGTCTTGATGTTATAGGAAAATGTCATTGGAGGGTGAAATGTGAAGATACAATAGTTTGGGTTGTTTTGGTAAGGCCGTTGCAGACATTACAAAGTTCAGGGTCAGTTTTAGAAGAATAAATAAAGTGGAGGACTAAAGAAGAAAGAAGGAAATATAAGATACACAGAGAAGATCTTTTTCAATTATTACGTATTACATTTTAAAATTGTAACAAACTTTGCCTATGTTGAGAGCTTTTCTGTTCACCGATTACTGAGGAAGACCAGTCGGTGAGTCGGATCTCGTTGTTTCAGGAACGGCGTTTTCCGTTACTTATATATCGTATTTTTTCGTTATCACTTGATAAGCTCTGAGATTTCACCAGCTATCGAAGATTGACCAATCGCTAAACCAACAGATAATCCCACGGCTGGTGCTATCTCATTAAACACTTGCTTAACCTGCAAGGCTAATTCACGACCGGGGACTATGACCAGAGCCAGATTTGGGCACATGCAAATGACACATTTGAATGGGGCCCCCAATTTGTAGGGGCCCTAATTATTAAAAAAAAAATTTATATATTAATTTATGGAAAATATATTTCTTGTATTGAAAAAGTAAACATTTAGATAAATTATATGATAGAAACATTAAAACTTTAAGGTAGATTTTTCATAATTTTAATTTACAAAATAAAAAAAAATATGTGTATTATTGTTAAAAAAATTGTATTTTTTTCCAAAAGAAATATTTTATTTGAATACGTGTTTTTACATGGTATGTGTGTTTATGATCTCCTGTTTTTACAAAAATAAAATAAAAATGTAATGTTACTCACTAAGCCTAAATGTAATAGTAAAAAAGTCTCGGTTGTAAACAAAAAATGGTGACTGAATTAAATGTATACCCCATTGTTTTATATTTTTTGTACATGGTTAATATGAATTCATGAATTTTTTTTTTTATAATACTAAGTGGATATAAACCACTACATCCCTAAGATTGGAGACTAGAGCATTTTGTAATGGTTTCTTCTCATGTGTTATTCTAGCGAGCGATCTCTAGACTTTACTTGACATACTTTACCACATGAGCTAATGATTTTTGGTAAAATTTGAATCCATGATACCTTAATCTTTTTAAAAGTTTAAAACGTATTATGCAGCATGGTAATTGTAATGGAAACTAAATACGAATTCACATTACAAAGAACTAATGAATGAATATAGAAGGAAAAAAACATATATACTAGTCTTGTTTATGGAATGTTGTGTTTGGATCTAATTACTAGTATAGGTTAAGTATCATACGCAATTAAACATGCTATGAAGTCTCATTACAATTACGACTAGCACCAAACAGTCATAAAGATAAGAACAGACCCGGTTCCACTTGCTCAAAAAATCGACATCCCTTTTAAAGATTCCCACCCATTGTATTAAATATTTTTTTCATTTTGATAATGTTTGAAAAGGACTTTCAAAATCCTCAATGATACCAACACACACACAAAGAAATATAGTATTAATTTCTTGATGCACAAGTAGGTTTGACTATTCGCATTTTCTTGAGCCCCAAACATATTTGGCATGCTTCTCAAACACATCTCCATCTATATATATCTACACATAGGTGATTCCACAATTCATCAAGTCTCCAAAGCAAAACAAAGCAACCATGAAAAGAGGATGTCGTCAAAATGGCATCGTTGGGACAGGGATGATGTGAATAACAAGAAAAGACTGAAACTTTACTTTATTGATAACTTTCTCAACCACTTACAATATGTAAAAACAGAGACTTAAATAGACTTTGAGAAAACTAGGGTTTTAGCTAATCCTTATCCAGAGAATAGACAGCTGTGAATTTGACTAGTCAATCGATATGGATTGAAGAGAATCAAATATGTTCTTTAGCTCCAACGTCTCTTTGTTCTTTAACAACTTCGTCTTGTACGAGCAAGGAGGAGATTGAACCTGCGTTAACTCCTTTGTCTTCTTCTGATTTGAATATATGGGCTTTGTTTTGTTTTTCTGATGGAGGTCCATATTACACACTTGCAGCCCATTACTCTCAGATTTATGTCCTTACAAATGTGAAGTCCCATAGTAGATGTTCCTTTGATGTAGCGTAAAATTCGCTTGAGAAGACCAAAATCTGAGATTGTTGGAGAGTGCATTCTCTGACAAATGAAATTCATGGCGAACTGGATATCAGGCCTGGTGATTGTGAGGTACTGAAGCTTCCCTGCCAAGCTCCTGAAATATGTTGGCTCAGGAAACGGTTCAGAGTCTAGATTATCAAGACGTTGTGGCAGAGGAGTTGGCATTGGGTTGCAGTCCGACATGGCTGCTTGATGAAGAATGTCTTTCACATAAGCTTCTTGATGTAGGAAGAGACCAGTTGAGGTTGTATTGATTTCAACACCGAGGAAATATTTTGGACAGCCAAGATTCTTCATAGAAAATCGAGTGTTAAAAGCTTGTAGCAGTTCTTCTATGAGAGTAGAGTCACTTCCTGTCAATAACATATCATCAACATATAAGAGTAAGACCATTGATTTCCCATTCTTGTGATAAGTGAACAAGGAAGGGTCTGATTTGCTGCATATAAAACCAAGGCCAATGACAAAGTTACTTCCTGTGAGTGTTAAAAGCTCGTAGCAGTTCTTCTATGAGAGTAGAGTCACTTCCTGTCAATAACATATCATCAACATATAAGAGTAAGACCATTGATTTCCCATTCTTGTGATAGGTGAACAAGGAAGGGTCTGATTTGCTGCATATAAAACCAAGGCCAATGACAAAGTTACTAAAAGTATCAAACCAGGCTCTTGGAGCTTATTTGAGACCGTAGAGGGCTTTGGTGAGACAGCACACATGGTTAGGTCTGGCTGGATCAACAAACCCTGGAGGTTGTATCATGAAGACTGGTTCCTGCAATTCCCCATGTAAGAACGTATTTGATACATCTAGTTGCTTGATCTCCCAATTTTTGGTTGTAGCAATATTAAGTACAAGACGGATTGTTGAGGTTCTTATGACTGGACTGAATGTTTCTAGATAGTCAAGGCCTTCTTCTTGATTAAAGCCTTTAGCCACCAATCTAGCTTTGAGTTTATCTAGGTCTCCTGATGGTTATAGCTTTGTCTTGAACACCCAACGACAACCTAGTATATTCATATCTTCAGTAGGTAGTACTAGAGACCAAGTGTTAAGTATATGAATAGTTTCCATCTCATCTTGAACATCTAGATTCCAACCAGGATGTTGTAAGGCAACTTCAATGCTTTTAGGTTCTTCAGGAGTGAACTTAGAGGCAATGTTGATGTACCTTGGATTTGGTTTGACAATGCCATCCTTTGATCTTGTCCTCATAGGATGTCCTGTAGCTTCAGGCATAGATTGTTCTTCAATAGTATGAGGAGAATCAGCTTCTAAAGTAGCTTCAGTGTTTGTGTTTGATTCATTATCAGAGGGAATATGATCAAACTCATTCTCTGTTGTTGCAGGTTGGTCTTGATTGTGCTCAGGACTTCCTTGAGGTTCCTGAAGAGATCTAGGTGGAGGTGCAACTGTTTGAGAATCTTCTTGTTCAACCCTGTCTTATGAGCTAGCTTGCCAAGCTTTAAGCAGGATAGTACCATATTGAGGAACCAGAGACTGATATTGAAGCTTGAAAGGAAAAGTGTCTTCATCAAAGATCACATGACGAGAGATGTAGACTCTTCCAGTGGGAGGATAATAGCACTTCTAGCCTTTATACTGTGAGTTATATCCAAGAAATGTTAGTGTAAAATGTCCCACATCGGTTACAAAGATGGTTTCTGAGGCATATATAAGGAGTGGTAAACCTCCTCTTAACAAGCTAGCTTTTGGGAGTGAGGCCCATGAATTATTATCATGGTATCAGAGCCAGTCTAAGCCCTAACCGGCCCATGACCGATGTTGTCACCCACATTTCAGAAGTGGTCCTGAACGTGAGGGGGATGTTAGTGTAAAATGTCCCACATCGGTTACAAAGATGGTTTCTGAGGCATATATAAGGAGTGGTAAACCTCCTCTTAACAAGCTAACTTTTGGGAATGATGGCCATGAATTGTTATCAAGAAATACACACTATAAGGACCTGGGATCAAACTTATGACTGGTTAAGGGACGCAAACAGGGGTAGCAAGCAGATCCAAACACTCTGAGCATAGAGTAATCAGGTTTCTTGTGAAGAAGTACCTCATGAGGACTTTTATTATCTAGAGCCGATGATGGTAGAAGATTTCCCAAGAAGCAAGAAGTGAAAAAGGCTTCAACCCAGAATTGTAAAGGAGTGTGACTATGGAATAACATTGATAGACCAAGCTCAACTAAATGTCTATGTTTTCTTTCAGCTATACTATTCTGTTGAGGAGTGTAGGGACAAGAAATCCTATGTTGTATTCCATTCTCTAGAAGATGTTTTCTGAATTGATTGCTTGTAAACTCTCCACCCCCATCACTCTGGAAAACCTTTATCTTTTTATCCAGTTGATTTTCAACCATCTTTTGAAAGGCAATAAACACAGGAAGAAACTCAGACTTTGTGTGAAGAGGATAAATCCATGAGAACCTCGAAAAATCATCCACACATACCATATAATACTTGAAACCTTGTTTAGAACAACCAGTGAGGGCCCCCAAAGATCACAGTGAATCCGATCTAAGGGATACAATACACGAGAGTCAGACAAAAGAAAGGTAATCTTGATTTTTTCCCCATTTAGCAAGGTTCACAAACTGAGGAAGTACTGCTTTTATTGACTTGAATTGCCTTGCTGAGTTTGAGTTGTTGGAGAATATGGTTGTTGGAATGACCAAGCCTATGATGCCAAGTGACTTCAGAGGCTGCACATTGCCTGTTTGAGTAGAGAGCCACAACTTCCTTATTCTCCAACGCATAGAGTCCTTTACTTTGTGGTCCCTTTGCCACCACTCTCTGAGTATTCAGATCAATGATGCAAACCTTGTTAGCATCAAAATACACTCCACAGGGATAATCATCACACATTTTAGAGACTGACATAAGAGATTTTTGAATGGCTGGACAAACAACCACATCATATAACGGAATTATACCTGAAGTAGAAGAGATGGTGGTTGAACCGACATAAGTAATTGGCAAATAAGTACCATCACCTACCATAACCATATCACAGCCTTCATAGGGAGTAGTTGACTGAAGATTAGCATTGGTTGATGTAACATGAGTCGAAGCACCGGAATCAGGATACCACTCATTCCCATTCTCATCAGAGACTCTCAAGGATGAGAACGCCTGAGTAATTTTGCCTTGAGCTTTGCGGTCATACCTGTCATAGCATTTGATTGCAGTATGGCTAGTACGACCACAAATCTGACACACAGGACGTTCACCAGACTGAGACTGATGTTGAGGAAAGCCACGACCCCTTGTAGAGTATCCACCTATACCTCTAGACTGTCCATAAGAACCTTTGCCTCTGCCTCAATATCCAGACTTGTTATTGTAATCAGTGGTTTGTGTTTGAAACGCCATGTGAGGTGTAACTGAGGCTGGTTCTTCATAAGATTGCAGCTTTGAGTCAAACCCTTCTACCTCAGAAACCACATCACCAAAGGTTGGAGCAGGATATTTGGTAAGAGAGCTTTGAATAACCGTTGCAATAGGATCATACTCTCTGCCCAAACCGTTCAGAAAACCAAATATCTTCATGGAATCATCAATAGGTTTCCCAATAGAACTCAAAGCATCACAAATGCTCACAAAATCACGACAATAAGCAGCTAAAGTCTTATCCTTTTTGGTCAAGAGTTGCAGGTTCCTTCTAAGAGAGAATTCCCTAGCTATGCTACTTTTGTTAAAGTTTTCAGCTAAGGAGATCCATACCTCACGAGAAGTTTGAAGATTGTGAACATATCCAAGGACTTCCTCTGAGAGAGTACCGAATAACCAAGACCGGACCAACTGATTTGTGCAGAACCAGGATTCAAATTGTGGATTCGGGACAACTGTGGTTGTCTCTTCAGTGACAGTCGTTCTTGTAGGAGATGGAGCTGTAACAACACCATTGATGAAGCTTATAAGCTTTTGACAAGAGAGAAGGGACTCAAACTGAGTCTTCCACAAGAGATAGTTACTGTTTGAGAGTTTAAGAGTAACATAGCTTGAGACATGTATGTTATCAGGAAAAGGATAGGTCGTCGCCATTGAAGCACCTGTTAAGGTTTACAATGTCTCTGATACCATGTGAATAAACAAGAAAAGACTGAAACTTTACTTTATTGATAACTTTCTCAACCACTTACAATGTGTGAAAACAGAGACTTAAATAGACTTTGAGAAAACTAGGGTTTTAGCTAATCCTTATCCAGAGAATAGACAGCTGTGAATTTGACTAGTCAATCGATATGGATTGAAGAGAATCAAATCTGTTCTTTAGCTCCAACGTCTCTTTGTTCTTTAACAACTTCGTCTTGTACGAGCAAGGAGGAGATTGAACCTGCTTTAAGTCCTTTGTCTTCTTCTGATTTGAATATATGGGCTTTGTTTTGTTTTTTTGATGAAGGCCCATATTACACACTTGCAGCCCATTACTCTCAGATGATTCATCCATCGGGCTTTAATCCGCGGCTGGGAAGCCGGTTAGAATCACCACCACCATTTGGAGTATTCACCAAAGCGCCATCAAAACCTAACCACCATTCAAATTCATAGAAAATTGTGAACGGTCCAAATACAGTAATTGCCATGTGTAACCGGCTATAAAGTCCGGCAACAAAACTAAGGATCGTCGGTCGGGTGTGGATAAGCTAGACCGGTTTATTGGTTTAGACTCTTCTTATGCTGGATATAGTTTGAATACAATATGTGGTGAAGATTATGATGATCATATTTATGATCATGATGATGATTGTTAAATCATCTCGTTGGGATATTCGAAAGAATTTTGTTTTTTATGTGTTTATCCGAGGAAAATAAATATTTTCCTATGTAGTTTGAAAAAATGCTACTATGCATCATGTTAATTGTAATGGCAATTACTAGATACAAATTCACATAACGAAAATAGAAAAAAATAATAAATAAATATCCTATATATTATTTGAGGAGCATTTTGGGAGAACTTTGATGATGTGTCACTCTCACAATTTTTCTTACTTTTTTATTAAATAATTTAATGTCTCATATACTACTATCCAAACACTCTATTCTCCTACTATGCTAACTTCCAAACACTATATGATGACCTTAATCCAATCTCCAAATAACTCTAATTTAACAAACTAGGTAACTTGATTAATACTCTAATTTACCAAACAAACTACAAATACTATAAATTTCTGAATTTTTTGCTTTCTTTTTTTAGGTTAAACATTTATAATTTTTTACGCTTTATAAATTCATTTTTCTCAAAATCAAAATGAACGTAACTTGATTAATAAAATATAATTTTGAATCTTTCTAAACTTACCAAAATTAAAAATATTTGGAAATCTTAAACTTTCTAAAATTAAAATATTTCGAAAATTATAGATTTAAATCATAGAATTAAATGTGAACAAAATTTAACATATACACCAAAAAAAAAATTTGATATAAAATATAAAAAAAAAATTTATTATCTTTTGAAAATATATGAGCATGTAAAACAATTTTTCATATATATTTTTACATTTGTTGTTTTGTTTGACAAGTAGATGTTTTTAGTTTTTCATAGATACACCTTCCTACAAGTAAAATAATTATTAATGAAATTTGTTGATTTAATTATTTCACAAGTGAAACACATTAGCATACAAAATAATCGCAAAATTCAAATATATAAAATGGGTCTTAGATTATGTATAATAATTCGCCATAATTGTATTTTTAATTAAAATTATTGATTTTATTCGACAATGATTTTATCCCGCGTATAACGCGGGTAATTTTCTAGTCTATATATTAAAGGAGAAGCATTTTGGAAGAATTTTGATGAAGTGTCACTCCCACAATTTTTCTATTTTTTATTTATTTAATAAATTAATTCTACTAAACTACTATCCTAACACTCTATTTCCTAATATACTAGTATCCAAACATTCTACAATAGCACAATCTCTATAACTAAACACATTATCATCTTTTTCTACTTAATAAAGTAACTTTTACTATACTACTATCTAAACACACTATTTTTTACTATACTCATATCCAAACATTCTTACAAACCAATAAATTATTTTATGTATATAGTGATAAAATTATTAAAAAAACTCACAATACCAATTTATATATATAACTCACGATATATACCAATTATCATAGGTTATATGACGAATTATATATATTATCATCGATTTTTTTGAAAGTGTGTAAATAATTATTGTATTTGAGAAATTATTTTTTTGCAACTTAACATACTCCCATTGTAACTTCATCTGATTAGTTTATAAATATATATATATATATATATACATATATATATATTGTAATTTTAATACATTATCTTTAATAAAAAATATTCTACATATACATTCGTATAATAAATTAACATAAGTTTTGTTAATTACGAAAATTGGACAATCGTTTAACATCGTCATACAAAAATAAAAACTCACAATTTACATCAATCATTGTAAACAATGTCATTAACTAATCAAATATAGAGATTTCTAAATTTGATTCAAATCAAACATTTTTGTCTTCGGTCTAATTACACATAAATTGGATATTTAGAAAGAAAACCATGTAAATTGGAACAAATGATATGTCAATTACGTGATTTATTTTCTAATTGACTCAAATTAATTACGTGAATTTATTGTTTTCATAATTTGATTGAATTATCAATTAAGTTATAAATATTTCCTCTGAATCATTTCAATTTTCTTTGAATCTAATTACAAATAAATTTAATATTTAGAAAGGAAACCATGTAATTACACATTAAATAAGATGAAACTCAATATTAAGATATTTAACCTACCTAAATTATGATTATATGTTAAGATTTTGTGCGGTTTAACCTAAAAAAAATTGAACTCTATCATTTTCTATAAATAGATGGAATATTTTTTTCATAATTTCAATGAAGAAAACTCAACTCTGTCATTACTATCTTTATCATTTCTTTTCTATATTCTTAGCTTACTGAATGTGTTAGGTGATATGATAAAAGTTATATTTTGTGTTACACGCGAGAGTATGACAAACAGTTTGATCCTTTTATTTACATCAAATTTTTTACCATGTTTTTGGGTTTTTTCTTGATATTGTTTATCTTCTTTATGAAAGAGTATGTTAACTAATTGTATTAGTTAATTGATTTTTTTCTAGCTCATTTCTAAGATGTTATAAATTTGGCGATACTTTTTACGTGAGTAGATTGAAAACTAGATTATCAATCTCTAATACTCTCTTTGTTCATAATTATAAGATGTTTAAAGTTTCTACACTCCAGTTAAGAAGTTTATAAATATTTATAGTTTTTGAAATAAAACATCACTTTATATTTACCCAACACATTTCAACCAATAGAAAACCAATTGCAGAATTCAAAGAGTCAAAAACATTAAAAAAATCAATTAATTTCACATTGGTAAGTGAGAACATCCTATATTTGTGTTAAAAAACTCCTAAAACATATAATATTAATGAACAAAGGGAGTATGTTGGATACCCACTAATAATACGTAATCTATTATTCCATGTCGTAATTTGTTTTACCATTATTCAATAATATAATTTTGTTGTTTCACAAATAAACTTACAAATTAACTTATTTCGTGCATAGCACGGGTCACCATCTAGTATATATTGAAAAGCATCTCACAACTTTTCAAATCTATAAACTATCCATAAATATATCTCCAAGTAAGTGCCCCTTTATTTTTAGTGAAAACTCATCAAATAATTAAAATAATTAGATGCGACAAAAAAATGTCACATGTTTCTCTGACATTGTAATTTGCATTGTATTCCTAAGTTCGCGAATTCCATGGACTTTTCACGTGACAGCAAGTAATTAATTATTTAACAAACCATTTGAATTTAAAAAAAAAAAATTAATTATGCAAAGAAGGTTAAATTGAAAGCTATAAGGGTGTTCTCCTGCAAATAATTAAGCAACATGGATAGGATCAACATTATTCTCAATTTTCTTATTCCTCCGCTTACCATCATTTTCCTCTTTCTCTTTTACCCAATTTTTCTTTTGATCAAATTTCTGAATTTTTTTTGTAAGCATCTTTGCATTGAAAATGTCGCCGGCAAAGTAATTCTCATCACCGGAGCTTCCTCTGGCATCGGAGAGGTCAGCTTTGTTTATTCTTCGAGTCAATAAAGATCTATATATCTTTTCATATGCAAAAATAATTCAGCATGCAGAAAATGGTCACGATCTATCTATTTCGGAAGTAAAATAATTATGATGCAAAAATGATCTTTAGTTTACATATATATTTAACTAAAAGGTTTTTTAGCCTTTTTGACTTGACATGTTTTTTGGTTGAAATGTTTCTTGGAAAAAAGCATGTGGCATACGAATACGCGAAGAAAGGAGCCAGTCTAGCTTTGGTTGCTCGAAGAGAGGATCGTCTAGAGCTTGTAGCAGAGATATCAAGAAAATTAGGTTCACGTGATGTTATTATCATACCAGGTGATGTTACTAAGGTTGATGATTGCATGAAATTCATGGATGAGACCATAAGTCATTTTGGAAAATGTAAGTACTCAAATTACGAATGAATGATGCATCAAAATAACGCCAACTATTATTCTAGCTCAGTTATTATTATATTTCAATAGTATTTAACAAGAGATACTGAAATATAAAGTTTACGTTAGTCAAGAAATATTATTTACATTGGTATCATTATTTTATTTATTTGAATATTTAGAATTATTCTAATCGGGTTACATTATATTTTGACAGTGGACCATTTAATTAATAATGCTGGTGTAGCTCAAGAGATTTTGTTTGAAGATTTCTCTCAAATTCAAGATGCACATCCTATAATGGTAATGTCTTTATGAACCCACGTACGATTCTCATATAGTATACAGTTATAAAGTAAGTGAAATGTTCACCTTTATCAATAAATAAGAGAGATTGTTTTTTCAGAAATAAATATATGTAGTGTAAGAGAGATAGCCTAAATTTACAAACCTAGACTTTATATCCTAGTTCATACTAATTAAAATTCATGTATATTCTACAACATTTCCACGTAAAAGCCCCATATACTAAAATTACCGCTATAACTGTCGTTTGAATGAATACAATTTATGGAATATTTTGTTGGAAATGTACATAAATGACAAATAAAATCAAGGTCTCTATTTCCCCATATGTTGGACACACTTTCACTTACATGTTTTGTATTTGAAGGATACAAACTTCTGGGGCTCAACGTACATCACTTATTATGCAATTCCCCATTTACGCAAAAGTAAAGGAAGAATAGTTGTGATTATTTCTGCGACAGCAAAAGTAGCTCTCCCAGTTGCAACTATCTACTCGGTAAGAATTATTCTTCTTATAAAATATTAAATTCTCTTTTACTTAAATTTTTTGTTAACTAAACAAATCATTAATCAAAACTCAATAGTCTTAGAAACCTATATAAATTTGATTTTTGGTTATGTAAAACGAAAGCAATTTTGTTATTGTAGTATTAGGTTTCTGTCTTAGTTCCATAGGAATAATTTTCACTACTCAAACTCTGTTACTAGTGACGAGACTAAACCACACCACCCATTCATTACTTCATAATATATTTATCTTGATGTACTTGGTTACTATTGTAGGCAAGCAAATCAGCATTGTTAGGATTTTATGAGGCACTAAGAGCTGAACTTAATCCGGATGTAAAAGTAACACTCGTTTTTCCGGGGCTAATCTCTACGGATATGACAACTCCTAAGTTTATAGAAAGAGTAAGTAATTTTTGTTAAGTATTTTTAAGCAAATTCATTCTAACCTTTATATGAAATTAGCTAATGTGTTTTGTGTTCTTTAACATTTTAAAAATAGCTCGGTTCAGATTATATACTATCAGAAACAGTGACTAGATGTGCAAAAGCAATTTTTCAAGGTATTTGTCGAGGAGAATCAAATATAGAAGAACCAAGTTGGATAAAATGGGTCTTCTTAGTGAAGACAATGTGCCCTGAAGTAATCATCTCCGTCACCAACTACTCTTTTCTCCATTTTCTCAAACCTTATTACAAACGTGATTGACAAGGCAAAAAACGGACCCATTAAAATAAAATCAATTATTTTCAGTAATATATAGTTGTCTTTAAATCTTTTAAAATGTTGTGAACTAACTACATGAAAACGAATTATAATTGGTTTAGTTTTTCCCCTTTTCAATTTACAAAACTTTTAAAGTTCGTTTATTTGTTTAACTATTAACAATATTTCAAATTTAACATTTTAACGTTTAAATGAAACGTCCTCTCTGGTTGAATGGATAATCTCCCTTATGTCCCTATACGAATCTTTCTATAGATAAAAGAAGGAAAATATACTTCGTCTATAAAGTCTAGCTAGTGATGGGTCTCGCGAGTAGGTTCCCCCTGTAATACTCCTAATAATAATTTTTCGAAAAAATGGAAACTACCAACACTTTTTTTTTTATATAATTAGTCCGGATTAACTTTCTCGTACATGCTAACCCTCAATGGCTTATTTAATACTAATTAATGCGGAAATTATCAAACAATAATCCATTAAACCATTAACCAATCACAATTCCAGAACTCAGATTATTCGAATAATACAATTTCTAGCAACCTAACACTAGGTTCCTTAGAATCTAAACACATAATAAATAATCCTATTATCTTCTTCTCTGGCCATGATTCCACGATTACACATTCTTTTTACCTGCAACACATGGAAAAAAAGTTGTGGGAGTATTATCATAAATACTCAGTGAGACAGCCATTTCGTCAACAGGCTAAGTACATCTAAACCATTAACCATCAATGACCACATAACAATCAGACAACACAATTTCAAGAACATCAAATCACAAACACATACTAGTGTCGATCGACACAACAACTCGTGTCGATCGACACGACATCAACAGAGGTGTCGATCGACACTACGACTAGGTGTCGATTGACATTTCGATCACATAAACTGCAAAACGAGCCTCTCCTCTCATGGCTCATTCGTGCGATTTCCAGAAATTGAACTTGCACAAAACTCATATTTACAAACCATAGAAACTCGATTCTGTCATAGGTAATCATCAACAATCATCACATATCAATGCAACCAATAATCAAAACTAGCTAATGGCTTCGATAAGCCTACAATCGTGCCCTCACCTTTACCTAGAAGGGAGATAAGAATGAGACAACGAAGGACAACAAAGAACAGGCCTTCTACGACGCTAGAACGCGCTGATCCAAGAGTTTACCCATGAACTACGGCTCAACAATGATTCCTACACCTCTAGAACTCAAATAAAAACATTTTCTAAAGGATTTCTTTGCAATAATCATCAAGAACAACGAATCTCTCTCCCAATTCTATGTTTTCACTCTTTTTCCTCTATCACACGCGGCCACGAGAACAGAAGAACTTACAAACGCAAGTCTAGGGTTAATCCCTAAACCGACGTCGCAAAACAAATAATTTAACGCAAACCAAAAACAAACTGAAAACATGGTGTCGATCGACACCTACCCTTGGTGTCGATCGACACCCCATTCCAAAATTCACATTTTGGTTTCGGGATGTTACAATTCTCTCCACTACTCTGGATTCGACCTCGAATCCCATAAAACTGGCCCTCGAATCCCACAAAACTCGCCTACTAAAGACCAAACTCTGGCCTGCACCGGCATATACCACAAGAGTTTCTTACATAATCTCAGAGCCCCACATCTAATCCCATGTTTATACGCAAGTTTTTGGACATTTATTATGTTTAACTCATCCACACATCACATACACTCCCAGGAACGAATCCGTGGAGCTGTCAATGCCTCATACCACTCATACTTTCAGGAACAAATCCCTCAAGGAACCGTCTCTCAGTACTATAAAATAAACCACCATCTCCAGGTAATGAATTATCCATAATAAATCCTAAAACACCTATAAACATCAAAGACTTGGTTTACCTCACGTGGTCTAAACTCGATATTCCTAACCCGGAAACCCGATCCACACTAGTCAGCCCACTCACAAACCTCAGAATCACAATATGATAACATAGATATATAAGAAAACTCTATTTCATAAATCTCCAAAAATGTATATTGTTACCACGAAACGAAACATACATAACCCAAAAGACAACATCACAACCTAGAAGCACCCAGATAAAACAAAATTAAGTAGCAACCTGCTTGTCAGATCACTTGTCGAACCTCAATTAATCTTTACCTCAGGCTCCTAAGGCTCCTCCCCTGAACCAACACAACCCCATAAAAAAATCCTCAACAAAGGAATCTTCTTCCGACGCATCACCTTAACACTCCTCTTCAGAATCCTCGCAAGTCTCGCTGGTACAGATTCATCAGGCTGAAGATCTTCCGGAATCTTAGCCAACCACTCCTATGCAGGCACTTCTCAACGTAACTATCGTGAGATATACACAATCTCAAACTTTAAATTCAAACTCCTTCCTCCGCTCATTAGCATAACACTTCTCCCGATCCTGAGTTTTCTTCAGGTTCAGCCTCCAAAACATAGATCTTCTCCATCGTCCCCTGAATCTACTCACACCAAAGACACTCTGCTCCCCCACTTGGGTCTAGCATAAAGGTGTCCCACAAGGCCTTCTATACAAATCTTCCTAAAGGACCCTCTCATTACTTGCCGAAAAGCTGATTGGAATCCTCAAACTCAGCCCGGAATAAGTGATCCCTCAAAAGACCACACCAAAATTCTAGCACACACTTCCTCATTACGCCTCAAGTATCCGAATCGTCTTCACCAAGATTCAAACAGACATTTAGTTGGCACTCTAAGCCGCCTCACAATCTCCATCACTTACTTCCTAGCCAAAACCGTTGTTTCATCAACCTACGTCAAAATTTATCGCCATTCGTATCCTACTTTCACGCTGAAATAGGCACTCAAAAAAATAATGCTCAAACTTCACTAGCAAATATTTATCGTACGCCGTGATCCACCAAACCGAACATTAAGGTCAAAATCCCGTCGCATAGTTATGCCATGATCAGACATTGATTACTCTTACTCGCACCGATGTCATCATACTCTTAGGACGTCTCCCTAAGCTCTGACATATAGGAAAAATCCTTCCATTAGAGCAATTAATTCATACGTGTACAAACACATGCTGACTGGAACTACCTTTCGTGATACTAACATGCCTTACCAAAAATTCGAATTTTTCTCTCAAGACCGCCGAAGCTCATCACTAATCCGAAGTTTATACGGACGTTACAAACACTTATTACTCTTAACTCATTTCCACACCTCCTAACTCTTAGGAACAAATGGTGCACTATACCCCTCAAACTGTCAGGAACGAATCCTTTGAGCTCATGGTATACAGGGAAACCACCATCCCTACGAGAGAATCACTATCCCTCAAAAGAAATATAGAGGAACCACTATCCCCTCAAAAGATCTACTATCCCTCGTTACTTATACTGAAACCCACTTGTCACAGATAAGTAAGGATCCCTCGATACTTATAGTGAGACCCACTTGTCACAGGTAAGTATACCATTGAGAGAACAATTATCCCTCGATATCCCAACATAGGTGTACCCATCAACCTCTTCTTTAGTTTTGCAAAAATATTCTTGTACACCTGAGACCAGACCAATGGAACATCCGTTCCGGTTAACTTGTCGTAGACTGCACCATACTAGCAACTCCCTTAAAGAACTTCCTATAGTAACCTGCCAACCCAAGAACTCTTGATCACGTGGCGTTACATGACCTACGCTAATTCTTGATAGCCTCAAACTTAGTGAGATTCACCAAAACTCCCTCTGTAACATAATGTAACCAAGAAATTCCATCACGTGCTGCCACGAAGTATTCTTTCTAACTTAATAACAATGCTTTTGTTCCAGAAACTTTTTCGGAACCAACCCCCGATGCACTTCATCATTCTCATAACTTCACGAGTACACTAGAACATCGTCGATGAACAAAATCACCAAAAAATCCAAGTTTTCCTAAAACACGCCATTCCTCGACCTCATGAATTCTGCTGACGCCTTCGATAACCCAAAAAACATATCAATAAACTCAAAATGCCCATAACTCGTTCTAAACATTGTCCTATGCACATCTGTTTCAATTATCGGGATCTGATGATAACCCAACACCCATTCTATCCTGGAAAAATAAATAGCACCCTTCAGCTGACCAATAACTCATCAGTCCACGGAAGAGGGTACTTATGCTATATAGGGACTTGGTCAAGTCCCCGGTAGTTAAAGCATCATCAACAACTGCCATCCTTCTTCTTCATACATAATATCGGCACTCCCCAAGGTGAAGTATTTGGCCGAAAAGCCCTTACTCGCAAAAACCTCTAGCGGCTTCTTCAGCTCTACTATCTCTGTTGGAGCCTTCCCGTAAGATGCCTTAGATATCGGCTCTTCCCGGGCTCTAACTTAATCACAAAAAGATCAGACCGAGATAATGATAATCTCTTCGACGACAGAGAGACATCCTCGTAATCCCGAACAACCCTTATATCCCTCACTGCAACTTCACCAACAACCTCCAGTAAATAATCGTCGCTAGATAAGCCTCGCATCCTCGCTAAAACATTTGCTCCCCAGAAAGGAGGAGATCACGAGACTACCCGAAGATAGTCTCACTCCTTGATAAAATAACCTTACTCCATCACACTTGAACCTCACACGACCTTGATACAATCCAGATGTACCACGCCAATCAAACATCTCCAAGAAGACATCTTGCAGCTCCACATGACTAATAAATAAAAATGTTGGCATCGCCTCCCCAG
Source organism: Draba incana (assembly GCA_963576765.1). Classification (NCBI taxonomy): domain Eukaryota; kingdom Viridiplantae; phylum Streptophyta; class Magnoliopsida; order Brassicales; family Brassicaceae; genus Draba; species Draba incana. Next base: position 44,335,656 of record OY755204.1, read on the forward strand.
CAATCTGTTCATTAACTCCCCTCGCCCAGTCAGACGTAGCTAGGAATCCTCTTCCAGCCACTTTGACTATGCATGAACACTCACCAGCGCTGCTACGGATGCCACTGCTCTTTGCACGCTCCAGAGTACTATAGCAATTTGAAGCTCCAAAATCAAATAGAACATGAGACACGAAGCCTTATTCTAATAAGGTTCCTCTACAAATCTCCAGTGTTGAGAAACCCTAAACTTTTATAACCAAAACGCTCCACTTTAAAATTTCAAATTGAAATAATCGTTTCAACACTGAACGAAAATACAAAATTCAGAAACACCATATCCAAAGCAAAAAGTTTGAAACTAAAACAAAAATGAAAAGAAACATAACTCAATCCTCGACCCTCTCCCTCATATCCTCCTCAATCTCTAGAATTTGAAATATTTCGGTTTGATATGCCCCGACTCCTTGCAATGATAGCATATATAAGTGTCTTGAGCCTCGCCCTTCATAGGATAACTCGACAGCTTGTGCTCCATACTCCCGCACCCAAAACATCGGCGACCACTGTGACTCGACCTAGTGGCATCATCCCATCTCCTCTTCTAACCCTGCGTAAGCTTACCGCCCTTGCCAGAATCAAAACTACCATGTTGCTGCTGACTCCTCGGCTGAACCACATGAGCAACCACTGGCGCCTCAAACACAGCTACAGCCAAATACTCTGCAGGACCTCTGGTTACGAGAAAAATGCGCTCCTCCCTCATCCACCACTCATCGGTTCTCTTAGGTCCAACTTCGCTCGAGAAGGACATAGAACTCAAAAACTACAGTCCTCGAGTGCTCAAACACTGCAGCCCTCAGCTGTGCCTCTGCCACCAAAGGTACTACTGGAGGTTGCGGCAGAACCGCCATCAGAAACCATTCCAGCAACTGTGTCAGCAAGCCCACAATACGATCATCACGATTCAGAACTGCAGTAGTACCCCCACTTGGGCCCAATGCATCGCTAGCCAACCCAGTACCCCTCTTGGCACCACCAGTGCTCTCACTATTGCTCAAACTGGCCTTGCTCCCCTCATGATATGACTGTGAAGCTGCAAACTGACTCTGCGTCGTACTCAGCGTGGCTCCATTGACGGACTCACTCACTCATCCTCGATCATGACCTCTACCTCCACGGCCACTATCTCTACTAGCTCTACCACGACCTCTAGCACTTCCAGCCATCTTTCTGTATTTCCCAAAAATGCAGATAGATAAAAAAACTAAAAGCCACAAACAATTACAATAAAACTTACCGCATAATCTCTTTAAATGCTGAAGAGGATGATTCTAAGACTACTAACTGACTAAGCACACATAATCAATTAAACACATAGTCTCATATCATCAAATTATAACTGCCCTAGAACCGTAAGAGCTCTGATACAAAAATGGATTAACCAACACTTTTTTTTTAAATAGCCCAGATTACCATTCCCATAAATGATAACCCTCAACAGCTAATCTAATACTAAGCAATGCAGAAATTGTCAAGCAATAATTCATTAAACCATTGACCAATCACAATTCTAGAACTCAGAGTATTCGAATAATACAATTTCTAGCAACCTAACACCAGGTTCCCTAAAGTCTAAACACATAATAAACAATCATATCATCCTCTTCTCTAGCCATCATTCCGCGAGTACACATTCCTTTTACCTGCAACACATGGGAAAAAGATTTGCGTGAATATTATCATAAATACTCAGTGAGACGGTCATTTCGTCAACGCGCTAAGTACATCTAAACCATTAACCAACAATGACCACACAACAATCAGACAACATAATTTCAAGAACATCAAATCACAAACACATACTGGTGTCGATTGACACTGCCACTAGATGTCGATCGACACTCAGTTCAAACATAGTATCGATCGACACGACAACTCGTGCCGATCGACACGGCATCAACAGAGGTGTCGATACACACTAACACTAGGTGTGGATCGACACTTCGGTCGCAGAAACCGCAAAACGAGCCTCTCCTCTCACGGCTCATTCGCACGATTTCCAGAAACCGAACATGCACAAAACTCATATCACTACAAAAAAAAACTAAGTTATTATGACCAAAATTTGTGACAATTTTTTTTTTTTGTCACAAATCAGTGACTTTTTACATACAATATTGTGATTAAATTTGTTGGTCACAATTTCGTAGTTATTTTGTCACAATATTGTGACTGATATGATCGTAGCCGAATTTTGTTACAATTTGTGACAAAATTGTGACTAAAATATCAATCGTCAAAATTAAATCTACTATATAAAAGTTGCACGACTATATCCAGAGGTTGACAACTCAGCAGGGTGAAATCGCCACGTGGCACAAGATTTTTTTCTTTTGTTTTTGTGTTTTTCTTTGTCGATCCGAATTCTAAAACTCTTTGGGTCTCTTCATCTTATATATAATTAGGGAGTTCTCTCTCCATCTAGAATGTCCACATAGGCAAAACAATTTCTTAAGCTATTTAATTTTTATATTATGTTCATTAAATACATGCTAAATCATATTAAATATTTTTAGAACTAATAAATCATTGATTTAAACTAAAAACGTGAATAACTAAGTAAACTAAATGAAAATCAAAATTTATTTATATAAGAATATTCAAGATTTATAAGCAATAGTAATATGAATTTATTTCTTACGGAAAAATATATATTACACATATTAAAACAAAATATAATATGTTTAAGAGTTAAGTGATACATTAAAAAAATATAATGAGATAACCATATTTCTAAGAAGTTAACCAAAAATCAAATTTTCTAACTTGATTTTCAGATTTATATATTCCATAATATATGAAAAGTTTATTTCTTATTTTTCACCTTTTAAAAACAAAGTCTCACATTACATCCAACTTACATTTTTTCAACCACACATTATACTTATAAATTAACTTAGCTCCTTGATTTATGATCCTATTAGGTACAACAACGTTTACAAAATAGTATTCTAAAATCTTAATTATTTTTCTGTGTTAAACAAATATATGGTAGATTTAGAAGATAACATATACATATTTGATGAAAAAAAACAAAAAATAATTTATAAAGTACAATTTTTTTAATGAATAAATTAGATAAAAAGTTCATTTTATTTTTTTCCAAAAAAAACCTCAAATGGCTAATAGATAAAAGAATAATAACATGTGATAAATTTATATGAACATGACAAATAAAATTCATTGTGGCAATATATACATTCTCACTCCATATAAAGTAGAGAAATAATAAAAATTCATGAATTCATGTTTATTTACATTTATTTCTACTTATAATTATTAGAGACTAAAATTAGATTAAAACAAAAGCAAAAACAATATATACAAAAATATGAAATTATATAGGAATACGAAGCAAAAGTAGATGTAGGGAGAAAAACGATTATAGGTTGAAACATGACGAAAGAAATATTAGTGAAAAAGTGTACATAGAGAATTTGACTAAACCGTAGAAAACATATATTCATAAGACTACAATAAAATCTATAAGATTTTATTGACTGTCTACAATAATCGAGTTTCATAAAATATATGACGTAGATTATAAGATAGGGTAATCAAGTTTTAAGATAATTTTTAATTTATATTCTTCATATTGTATAACAAAACCTCCATTGCCACTAAATTAGATAAAACATTTACTGTTGATATACATGGATGTGATAGTCTTACAATTCTTAATAGCTACGCCGTGCTCTATATACCATTATATAAACATCAAAGAGCTAGCAAGATTTACATGCAATGTGAATACAATTATATCTACAAATGTCTATAGAAAATAATACAACTTATTAGCTAGAAACCAAAAACAAGATGATAGAGCAAAGAACAAAATTTATCTAAGACGCAATTCACTACAAAACTTAGCTTCAAGAAGCTTGATGAAATGATGAAATCATAAAAAAAACCACATGAAAAGCATTGAAAACTATATAATTGAAACACAAAATTAAGTACAATCGCAAAATAAGCTTAAATTAAATCAGCCAAAGAAAACTAACATTTTTTTTCCTAAAAAGGCTTCATACTAAATACAAACAAAACAAAAGTGTTAGCTAAAACTTTTTTAACAATAAACCCAAAAGAACTGAATACATAAGTGATATGAAGTATTGGGACTGTTAGGTGTTGGATGCTCTTCGTAAAATCAAAAGTAGATGACATAAATAGTTTTTAGTGCAGCTAAAGTATTAAACCAACATATATATATATATATATATATATATTTTATCTATTACAAATAATAAATACATATTATAGTGTTTTAGAGTAATTTGAAATATATAACAACTATATGTACCCATTAATATCAAGAAATGGATTTGTATAATCAAATATAATATTTAAATTGAAATCATAATCGTAATCACTGATGCAACGGAACTTCAAAATAAAACGACAATATTTTATTAAAAGCTAATGTTAATATATTATCTACATATAAGTAATGTTTTAAAATGTCGTAATATTTAACACTGATTATATTCGATAAAACTATTGCATATGTAATTTATAAATAAATTATACAAAAATATATTTTAAAGTGATTGGTTACGAAACGGAAACCATGTTAGACAAGTTACAAAAATACAAAGAGTAATAAACCCACGCATCGCGTGGGTCAATCTCTAGTTTTCAAAATGTCGTTCTTCTTCTACCTTCTCCGATGATGCATAACCATCGTCCTTTTTGTCTACAAAAATTCCATTTATATTTTGTCACTGAATCTAAATCCTCATATATGTTTCCCTTTATTCTTGTGGTTCAATAAACCATCGAGTTTCAATCGTAGATCTTGTTTCATTGGATCCCCATGATTGACTACCTTCTCGCCAAAACATAAGCCCTAGCTCTTCTCCTCCGCTCCTTTTTCTTCAGGTGGTATCATCAATCACTCGTCAATTCAGTCAATGAAGGTTACTTGCATATATTTACTTATCGAATACAAACACTGAAGTCATTCTGAGGCTAGCATAATTTGTTTTTCATAAAGCATATGAAGAAGGTCATGCTTCTATAGATGCGGATTCACAAGCTTATGGGTTTGTTTACTTATTTGATCTTAGTGAGTTCTTACAATTAACGGTGCGATAAATGTGAATTTTAGTGCACTTAGGAGGTTGCCCGACCTGTGGATTGTATCATAGTTTCAAATAAAAGAAGAAGCGTAGAATCTGAATATATGAATTGGAATACACTATTATCTAAATGAAGAATATATTTCATCACTTCAGCGCTTTCCTAACTCTTTTGCAACTTTAGTTCTTATATATGAACTTATTCAACTTTGTCTCCTTACTCTCGGGATACTTGCCGATTGAAAAACCTGTCCAAGATGTACACAGGCAATGGAAAAGAACCAGGGCTCTATGAACATGACATGTAAAATCCTGGGTATTTATTTGATCTTATTCTATTGGATATTTTCCAATCATTTGAGCTGATGTCTCTGAATATTAATATGAGTTCATTTTTCCCTGTTTTTATGATGAGACTGGGAGGCAGAGAGAGATGGCAAATAAAATGCTATAGAGATACACACATTATGAAGATTGTCGGGTAAGCAATCAATTTGGTTGCTCAATGGTATAGTTCTTATGCCTAAAGAGGTTATCTACGGTCTTCATTATTGATTTTTTTTTCCAATTTTGTTTCTATAATCATCTTTGAAATGAATATGGATGTGAATGGGAGGCAATAATTTTCTTTTCACTTAACTGAGTAACGACAATAATTTTTTATCCGATGGAGTCTGAAAACATATTGTTGCTTTGCTTTTTTTTATAGTTCTACATATGCCACTTTCCTATATCATAAAAATGGCCTACGCTTTATTGTTGTAATTTGGAAATTTCAGAAATCTCTGAGCCATTGGGAGAGATGGGTTTTTGTTTGGAGCAAATTGTGCTTCATAATGACGATGAAATTGGTTAACACTAGCCTATCGTAGAACTGTTTGATTATGAAGGTATATTCTCTGCAAAATCTCTATTTATTGGTATTTCAAAAGATACTTGAAGAGTTTCTTACTTGGTTATTGACTTTGATTGTTGACGCGGTCGTAATCGCTAGGATTCTTGAAGTTCATCTGGTTGTTCATGTATTGAAGTTCAATGTCATTTGGGGAAACGAAAGATACACAAATATATGTATTCAAATTTGATTTGAAAAAATAAAAATAGAACATATGTTACATGTAACATTGATTTCTCCAATGTTTTCAGCTCAACTTTTACTTGGACAATTTTTTTTTTTTTTTTTTGCAGTTAATTCACATTAAAAGATGGTGCCCATATGCTATACCTTTGTCTTCTCCCCATGAAACAATGAAACCTTGAGAAGAGAACTCCGCTTCTACTAATGTTCTACTTGGACAACTTCGCTCTTTATGAAAAATCAAGGTTAGATTTGTTTTCTTTGTTAGTTATGTTAGTTCAAAGACAATGAACTTCAGTCTAGGTTTATATGCCTTCTTCGTTCATTTACTAGGGAAAACCCAAATTGGTTTTAAAAAAAAGTTGCTTCCTAAAATGTTCCAAAAACTGAATATTCCCTCTGTTTGTTATTAAGTGATGTTTTAGGAGTAATATTTTTTTACAAATAAGTGATGTTTTCACTTACCAATGCATAATTAATTGATTTTTTGGTGTTTTTGACTCTTAAAATTCTGCATAATGAATTTTTATTGGTTAAAATGTCTTGAATAAATAAAATCTATTGTTTTATTTCAAAAATTAAGATAAATTTATTGATTTCTTAATAAGTGTGTAATAACCTTAAACATCATATAAAAGTAAACAGAGGGAGTATATGTTTTAGTTATTGTTGGGTTTTCTATCTGTGCGACTTGACGTCTCTCTATAGTTCATATTGCATATCTACATTATTCATTTATTCTGTTCCAGTAAATATGTTTATTTGGTTCCATAGATGTTTGTTTATATCCAACTTCGGTTGAAAAATATATATATATATACATATTTAACTCTTTTAAGCTTCTGAAATTATGAAATTTTGAGCCGTTGTTGGTGTTATCTTTCCATTGTTGCAGCCATTTGTTAAGAGGAGCATGCACATCCATGATACCATTTGAGTATCATGGGCATTATTTTAATATAAATTTTAATTTTTGTTTATTGTTTGAGATTCATTATGAAACTGCTTCTAGTGGTGAAACCGGTGTCGATATCAAAAAAAAATTAATTGTTTGCAAAATAAAGAATAATCAAAGTAATATATATATATAAACATAAGATTAAAAAATGGTAATATTACAAACCGTAAAAGCATGATGAAAAGACAATTAAGTCGCCTCTAGTTAGCTATATTTTTGCCAAATATGCTCAACCAAATATTCTTTCAATTGTCAATGCGTTCTTTCTTCACGAAGTTGAGATCGATTAAACCCCCACTACAAGAAAACAGGGTTTTTACGACTGCAATATTAGTAGTAATTTAGTCGCTAAATCATGAATTACGACTATTTTACGACTATTTAGTGCAGTCGTAAATCATTAGTCGGTAAATACATTAGTCGTAAATATAGTCGCTATTTGGCGACTAAGTTACGACTATTTCATGTAATCGTAACTTAGTCGTAATGTAGAAGCTTAAATTTACGACTACCATACGACTAGTTTGCGATTAATCCGCATGAACAAAAGTGATGTTGTTCCGGTCGTAGTATAGTCGTAAAATTTAGCGACTAGTTTACGATTACGTTACGACTATTTTACGACTAAGTAGCGACTGTTTGACTACTACTGTTTTGGTGATTTTTATTTTCTATTTGTATTTAAAATGTAAAAATTGTACGGTTTTTTATAGAGAAAATAATATTTAAAAGAAAAATTATTATATTTAATAGATGAATTACAAAATACACATATTATAGATAGAACATACACACATTTGTATCTAAACTTGTAAAAAATCATCTAGTATTACAAATGCTTGTTCGGACTTTGGACTGTAATGAGTCACTCTCAAACTTCCAGCACCTTGATTCATCAATTTCTTCCGCTTCTTTTTCCCCATTTTAGCAGCTTCAGTTTCTTTTCCTCCTCATCAAAATGTGCTTTACACATCATCTGTTTATAACAACAATGTTAAGAATCTTGGAGACTTCTTCTTCGGACCTAAACAATATTTAAGAGGATGGTGATCAATGCATTCCTTTTGTCATATAATATAACCAATGAAATCATTTAGCCGAAATGAATTTAAAGCACTCGTTTTTCACAGTTTTACAATAAGAACCATTCTCAACTACTGATAGTATTACTCTAGATCGTACAAACCAACCATTGTGCCAATATGTAGTCTCACCTTGGGAAAACAACAACATCAGGAATGTTTACTAACTTGTGGAAACTATTCTGGGGCTTCCCATGGAAAGACCTCTCATCGTAGTCCGTTGTCAAGTTATCCTTAAACAAAAGGAAAACAGATAGGCAGCTAAATTCAGAATCAAAACAATTTCTTATTAACAAAATTGCTATTCAAATTTTCAGATACATGAGAGCCAAGGAATTTTTTTAAACAGTGATAGACAAAACAAGATACAAATTTGCAGCACCTGGAGGATTGTTTTCAATTCAGTAATAAGCTCATTAGGAACTTGTTTGTATTATCCTTTAACTACAGGTTCAGTACTATCTTTTCCTCCAATAGTTATACCTCTGCAGGGAAAACCAAATCAATTTCCAAGACTTTTCGAAACTTCAAATTAAACAAAGAAGTTATCAAATTCACGAACCCATAATCCAAAGCCGATGATGATGATTCGCTAATAGAAGGATACGACTGGTTCAGTAACGTGAGAGAGGTAGCGGAAGCCGCAATCGCAAACGGAAGAAGAGAACTCGTCTACCAATTTGGGAATCTCCGGCGAAATGACTGTCGAGTGGAGCTGACGGCGAAATCATACCCAAACTTCTCAAAAACCCTAATAGCTTTTCGCAGAGAGAAGGTGATAGATGATGTTTCTTTTTCGATTTTTTTTCTATGTCGGCAGAGAAAAAAAAACAAGAGCGTGAGATTAAAGTGGGTTAAATGGTCAAGATTGACTATCCAAGATATTAAACGGACAAGATTAGATATCCAAAATTGTCATGTCATCGATCCTAGTGATCTAACTAAAGTGTTTTAATTGGCTTTCATCTTCTCAAATGTATTTTTTTGATGTGTTTTGTTAGTTATTTCCTTTAAAACGTATTATTTAATTTATAATAATATTTCAATTTTTTTTTCTTGTTTTGAAGACAAATTATGTATCCATAAAATATTTACAAATGATTGACACTATATCTCACTTATAATCAAATTCTTTTGCAAAATAGTTATATTTTGGTTAGTTTCGATAAGTTTTATGTGTAAAGGTTAGAGTTCATGGAATTTTTAGGTTATAATACTTATGTTATACAAGATTCCTAAAATCTCATCAATATACAAAGTTATGTATATGTAATGTTATTTCCTTTTTTTTTTTTTGATCAAACATGTAATGTTATTTCCTAAACTTAAATAAAACAATCATTTATCTAAAACATTAATTTCAACCATAAACCTTAAATCAAACACTCATTTATCCATTACAAACCAAAGTCCTAATTCAAAAGATATTATATGACGAAACAGATTGAATTTTTAAGAGAAAAATCCAATCTGTTTCGTCATATTATATAATCGATTTAAAATCATTACAGGATACAAAACCTTGAAACATAAATAAAATATGAAAAGGAATACATTGTAACGAATCGTTAGCAATTTCCAATTTTTCCACCACAAAATTTGCTTCTTCTCCTCTTGGTCTTCCTTGTTGGAAGCCATCAAGAGACATAACGGGTCTCAAGTGGTCTATGCTTCTTACATTGGTCACTAGAGAGATACCAGTCTACAAGAGAAGAAGGCACGTTGATGGACATGGCGGAATCATGATCTTGGTCGCAAACTTGAGGAACAGACAGAGCAGCACAACTCACGACCACATCAGGCTATAACAATGGAACAAATGTTGGTTTCAGACCAGATTCTTGTTAGGTAGGATTCTAAACCATTTATCTGGTAACTTACCCATCTAGGAGAAATGAGAGCAATTGGTACAAGAATTTAGGCGAAAGAAAGCATAATCGACATAGAGATTACGAAACCATAATCTGCCCAAAGTCCTGAGAAATGGAACAGAGTCCTAAACCGGAATTGAGATCGACGGGAAGGGCGGGGAAATGAGGAAATGCGTCGAGCAAGAGGTGAGTAAAAGCTTCCTGCAGTCAACAAAAGCAATCCATCAGCGCAACCATCTATACCCCATGAGCAGTAATAAAACCTACCACATCCTGCAATCTTCTTTACTTCCTCTCTGCATAGATTCAAAATTCAAAATAAATACATAACCATCTGTATCCCATCGAATGAACACAAAAAGAGAGTCGGTTTGAACATGTTTTTAAGAGAGCCAATCATGTGTCTTTTACAATTTCTATATGTACGATTCCGGAAATTCAATTGATTCGTTTCTCAGTCTTAGTCTAGAATCGATCTAGATTTTCAATTCCCAAATCAGAATCAAGCAATTAGCGAAGAAGAAATCAAAATTTGTTTTCTTAAGCAATTGAAACAAAAACCTAGAAGTAATTAGATTTGATAAGAAAACCCAGAAAAAACTAGACAAATTTTCTTAAGAAAAACCAACAGATGAATCGAGAGAGGCATGAATTGGGTTCGACTGTGAAAGAAGAAAGAAAGACAATATGAGTCTCTAAGAAGAGAGGAAGCAGGAGCAAAGGAAAGGAGGAAGAAGATGAAACTATTTTTTCTATATTACATATTATTAACTGGGACCATTATTAATTACATACAAATATATTCATATAATTTTTTTCTTGGAACGAAAATTTCCCTCCAAACTTTTTATTCGGACGTACAAAGAAATTTTTGTTTCCCGCTACATCTACTTTACATGTAATATTTGTTATAATAAATTAAGTTAAACTAAAAAAGTGATGACCAAAAAAATTAAAAATAAGCGGGATAAAAGATTGTTTTCGCGCCTAATATATTTAGTCGCCAAATTGACGACTGTTTGTTGACTATTTTTCCCCGTCTGACATATAGTCATAAATTAGTGGCCAATTTACGACTACATTTGGCGACTAATTTACGACAACATTTGTGCGGTCGTAGTATAGTCGTTAATCGGTAGCTAATTAGTCGCCAAATGTAGTCGTAAAAACCATGTTTTCTTGTAGTGCCCAAACTCAAACCCTAACCCCTAAAATTGATACCCTACTTTGGGAATAGTTAACACAAACCCAAAAATTTAATTTACAAATCAATTGAAAATCAATTTTTGTATTTGTGGTATTTTTGGAACTATTGAAAAATTGGTATTTTTGAAAAAATTTTAAAAAATGGTGGCATATTAGGGAATTTCCTAATATATAAAAACATAAGATTTTTTAAAATGTAATCTTACAAAAAAAAAAAAAAATCAAACAAACCAAATCGTGCCACGTCACCCACTGATAGTGTATCAACCGGATCAGTGGGGTGATACGTATCACGACCAAATCATCTCAGATCCATTTCTTTTCCTTTTTTAATTATGTTGATACTCTTAAATATCATGGGTGTACATGATCTAAGTGTCCAAAATATGGTCTACATGACCTTTCCAATCCCTAAAGAGGTATATAGATTTGTTTTGGATTTCTGAAGCTTAATAAATCTATTCTATTTTTTTTAGTTGTGTTAACTCTCATTTCGTTCATTGAATACACAAAACTTATTACCACGTTTTCTACAAATATATTTCTAATGGAGATATCTCCACAACGGCAACGCATATGCATGCGATGCTAAATGTGACATATTCTTTTTTTAATCTCAAGTCTTGAACTCATAACTCAGGTTCTTATAACTATATGTGTGATATATCATGGTTTTTATGGTTTTTACCCATGATATAAGTGCGTTTCCAAGAGTTTTTTTAGTATTTTTCGAGTTTTTATTGTTTTCATTAGGTACTTGGACGTTTGGAGCAGTACTAGTGTTTACTGAAGCTTTTTGGAGCATTGTGGAAAAAGAAGTCGAAAACGCAAGTTCGGAGTCGAGAATCAGCAAAGCTGTCGAGCGACACATATGTCTATGTCGATCGACATGAAGAAATCCAAGCTGTCGAGCGAAACACTTATCATGTCGCTCGACATGACCAAAACGTCGACCAGAATATTGATTTTGAAGATTTACAGTTTTGCCCCGGAAGTTCTAGATGTTTGCAGTTCTGCCCCAAAACGTTTTCCCTTATTATATATAGTTGTTTTAGGCCATTGTTTAGGTCACGCTTTACTTTTCATAGAGATTTTAGCAGAGAGATTCAAAGCTTTAGGGAGACAAGTTCAGACTTTTTTCAGAGATTCCTTCGAACCCTTTTTTGTATCTCTTACTCTATCTTTTTAATGCAATATTATTCCTCAATCATGTTTGCATTGATCATGTCTGAGTAATCTGCTAGTTAGGCTTTATGGTTTTTCAAAGGATGATGAAAGATTGTTAGAATTTATTTACTATTGGGATTGCATCATATTTATATTCTTCACCTTGATTATATTAAATCTGATTTATGATTGATCACCTTAGATTAGATATATTAGGTTGTTTAATAGATACGATAGTATTATTGAATAACTGGAACTGAATCATAGGTGAGCAAAGATTCGATTCGCAACGACAGTTGGCTTTGAATCTTTGTGAACAATCAAACCTGAACTTTAATGCTTGTTTAAATTAATCTGATTTCGCAACAACAGTTGGTTTTCTAGGGTTTAAACATAGGTAGTATTTGCAACGATAGTTGATTTACTTTACAGTAGTTTTGAGTTCTAGAATCGCACTTCATAATTATCTCGATAGTAACTTTATTCTGCAATTTGGAATCATTCCTGCGAATTTCCTAGGGCCTAGCGTTTGTCTTTTACTGAATTTAAATCGTTAACATTCACCTTGATTTACTTTTCTGCATTGTTTTTCATTACAATCATAACTGCTTAGCATAATTCGAACATTGAGATCTATTGTGTTTAATTGATTCTCTGTGGATTGACACCCTAAATACTGCATATTGAACATCTGTTATTTGCTCTTGTATGCAAATATACACCATTGGGTTGATTTCTTCCCGAGGTTAATTCAAAAGTTGCTCGAAAGAGTAACATGCAAGATATGGAGAAGCCTTCACCACATGCAAATTTTTAGAGCATTTTCGGTGATCAGGCACAAGAGTGTTTCTCTTTAGCAAGTTTATGTTGGCTCCTGGTTATAAGTTTCAAGAAATAATATCTGTAGAAAAATTTAAATGGCAAATCTAGGTTCCTTATTAGAAAATTTCCAATATTTCTACAAGTCTCTTTCAATGTGTTGTAATCTTTGATTTCGTCTCCAATTTCAGGTTGATTATGTTGCATGTGTATGTAATGTTTATGTGTACGTGTGCAGTGAACAAAAGTGTTACACATGATCCAAATGAAAGGCCAGCCAATCCAACAGAACAATGGTGGTTTTTGCGGTTAGTAGTTTATAAAATTTAGCACAAGTTCTGAAAAATAATGGTCGAAAACAAGTGAGACAACATAGTTCTTGGTGTAGTTGCGATATCAATGTCTTTGATATTATAAATATTTTCTTAGATTATATAATTGGAGTATATAACAACATAGTTTTGCATATATATAAGCCAAGACCGATCATTTTCATTGCAATTGAATATGATTTGGAACACTATGTCTCTAGAATAAAATGTAATGCAACATAATTCATGAATGTGAATTTAGAAGAAACATGATTTGTACTTCAGAGATACGATCCCAAATGAACTTCCTCCATTATTTTTTTTAACATTTAGTTTTCTCTACCAAGGTAATTTTCATATCTTTTTATCGCTGAATCCTGACCATGGCCAAATGTAATTTAACAGTTTGCTTCAATTTTTCTCATTCTTCAAATTGGATCCCAAAAAGGTGATGATCCAAGTGGTAGCACATGCAATCAGTTGTTCCTACATCACACAATTTAGTTAACTTTGGTGAGTAATAAACTAGACAACATTACGTCAACTAGAATATTGAACATAAAAACCAAACTGTTTATGTAATATCAAAGTATATATAGAACCAATATTCCAAACACAAAACTTGTAAATAACCCGCGCGTATGCACGGGTACTCACCTAGTTTGTTATAAAACTGTGATGAATTTATGAGTATTTGTTTGTAACGATATAATGACTAAAAATTAATCGTTAATTGATACATAATAACATACTAATGACCATTTTTATTATTAAAGAATAATTTACAGAGCCCGAACAACTTATTATTTTTTATGTTGTCAGTAATATTAGGAATCTCATATATTTACATAAGGAAAATATTAGAAACCACAGAGAAAATCAAACGTAAAATAAGAGAGACTACATGATAATAATCTTGGAAGAAAGCGACAAAAAGCATATAAATTTTTCTTAGTGCCAAGGAAACTAAAACTATATGAACGCTTGGTTTGATGTATGAAATATTAGTTTGATCAAACAACTTATAAGAGAATCCCGTGTGGATGCGTTTATATGATAAAGCAGCTTCGCAAATAGATTTAGTATGTATTGTACTTGTATCCACAAGTGAATTTGAAAAATGATCAACAATAGCAAAAATTATGATACAATCATACACCTCAAAAGAGAAACTGCTTGTCAATCAAAATTTTTATGTGTGAACTATAATACAATATATGAAATGATCATCCATGTGTTTATGTTGATTCCCTGCAAGTTGACATAGTAAAAAAAAAATGGTCTTAATTATAGAAGAAAAAAAGTCAAACATAGATCAAATGATGATATTAAACGAACAATCTCATATTGAACTATAACTATTTAAGTATTTGGATAATTTTCTACTCCACTTTCCTATTTCACTATTATAATTTAATTTAAACTGAAACTATACGTAATTTTAGGGAAATAGTTGTGGAAGTCTGAATTAGTTTTAAACTTTTATTATTATTTATTCAGAAAAAGCAGATCTGATATGTGAAAAAAAAAAACTCAGCAACATAGGCGGCAAAAATCTAAATTTTGGACTGAGTTTTTTTTCTTTTAAATCTAAAATTTGGAGTAACCCGTTTTAAATTTGCCAAAACCAAAACCGCCAGCTTTTAACCCTATTTAATAAAATAAAAACCCTCTCACAGAAAATAATTTCTCTCTGATCTTTTGATTTTACCTTCTCTCCCACCGAATCTATTGCACAACCAATAATTCAAGGTTTGTTTTTGTGTTATCCCTAATAATATGGATTTATGGGTTTCTGTTTGCAGTAGTCGTTAAAATCTTTTTATTCTGACATTGTTTATATCCTTTTGCTATAATGTCGTCTTGTCTAAAATCCAAGGAGTTGTTTATTATGTTCGACATCTTCTAACAAAATTGGATTTGGGGTTAATTGTAATCATGTTAGTTAGGTATAGTGGGGACGGTTAGATGATAGAACTTTTTTAATTCATTTTTTCCGCTGAAACAAACTATTTTTTTTTTAATAATCTAGTATCTGGGTCCCACTTAGACGGGCCCAACTAGCGCCGTGTCCAACTGGAATGGCGTGATCTTGGAAGTCCGAAAGAGCCATGTTAAATCTCTGTGGCCAGGAGTCGAACCCTGATGGCGGTACCCACATATGTGGTCCATTACCACCAGGCTACAACCACATGGTTGAAACCAACTATTTATTTAGTGTTTAACTTTTTTGGATTTGTTTGTTCTACTGATTTTGTTCACGAATAGTAGGTCGTAAAGGAGATGACCTCGTTCTCGTTCACGATCTACTGCTTCTCAAAAACTTTTTTTATCTTAGATTCTCGAGTTTAGAGGTTACAAACTCTTAACCAAACGAAGATGGGGAAGAACTTTCAAAAACGTCTTGAACATATTCTCCACTTAAGCTCGTAAGGGGTTTAGTGCGTTTGTTCTTACCTCTTAATTGAGTTTTTGTTTTCGTTAGTAGCTATTCTTGGCTCTTGCTTGCTACTTGATATTGTCAGATCATTTATATGTATTTGATAAGAGGCTTCTTATGTGAACAAGTTTACTCTGGAGTGTTTTTTGAATGTATGTAATTTGCTTTATATAGTAAAATTAGATTTGTTGTATCAGCTTTATAGTTAGAAAAAAAGTCGAACCAAAAGCTATAAAACGTGACAAAAAATGCATATGTCTGTGACAAAAATAATAAAGAAAATGATCAATTTTAGATCCAAACATGTAGCTAATTAAGATGGAACTATGAACGAAATTTTAGTAATAAAACGTGACTAGGTTACGACTTTTAAACTGTTGCAAAGTAATACGAAAACACGTTGATTTATTAGTCATCATTTGTGATGATTTGAGACTGTAGCACCGTCTTAATGAGTGACAGAATTGAGATATTATAAAAGTAACAATATGTGATTGTTTCGTGACGATGTTTTTAGTTTGTAATGCTTTAGTTACTCTTATGTTATGTCACTACTTGTGATAAAATAGTTACTAGATATATTCGTCACAATGATTGTGACGTTTTTGTTACATCTAAACATTTGCAACGATTTTATTGTAACTTTTTATAAATTGTCACAAATTTGTCATAATAATTTTATTGTTACGAATTTTATTTTATTGCAACAAAATATTTTGTCACAATATGACTTTTTCTTGTAGTGTATTTACAAACCATAGAAACTCAATTCTGTCGCAGGAAATCATCAACAATCATCACATATCAACACAACCAAAAATCAAAACTAGCTAATAACCCCGATGAGCCTACGATCACGCACTTACCTTTGTCTAGAAGGGAGATAAGAACGAGACAAAGAAGGACAACAAAGAACATGCCCTCTATGACGTTAGAACGCACTGATCCAAGAGATTCCCCACGAACTACGGCTCAACAATGATTCCTACAACTCTAAAACTCGAATAAAAACGTTTTCTGAGGGATTTCTTTACAACAATCCTCAAGAACAACCACTACAAGAAAACACGGATTTAGCGTCGAATTTTAGCGTCGAATCTAATTCGACGCTAAATTAGCGTCGATTTTGCGTCGTAATAGTGTCCACAACAAAATTCGACGCTAAATCGACGCTAATTAGGGACGAAACACTTCGAGGCTAAATCGTTGGTAAATCGCGTCGATTTAGCATCGATTTAGCTACGAAAGTCCAAATTCGAGGCTAAATCGATGCAAAATTTGCGTCGATTTAGCGTCGAACGCATAGCGTCGATTATAGCGTCGAATATAGCGTCGAATTTGGTTAGTATATGACACATTTAACACGGTCCACCTACTTATTTACCATTCGATGCAAAATCGATGCAAAATTGATGCTAAAATCACCTACTTATTCATATCCCAAGTTAAAATTTTTTATATATACTCAATTCTCAAATCAAATATACAAACCTAAAAATAATTTTAACAATAAAGTTCTAATCTTTACAATATAATAAATTCTCGATAGTGAATTGATTCCAAAGGGTGGATTTAGCCCCATAATCTACTCCTTACCACATTTGGCATTTAGAGTATATTATGAGGCTAAATCAGCTCTTTGGTATCAAAGTTTCTGTCGAAACCAAACATTTATAACAATTAAATAGTAGGGTAAAAGGAAAATTTCATATATTATATTGTAATGTCTAGGATTTAGGATTCATAAAACCTAAATAAAAAAAAAAAACTCTGTTTAAACGCTATCGATATATGTAGCGGATTTAAAATCTTTAAACGGTACCGAAAGTTTTTGTATATGGTACGATTTATTTAATCAAATCCTAAACATTTAAAACATTTTTTGACCAAAAAAAAAAAAAAAAAAACATTTATGTAGCGTCGAATTAGCATCGAATCACAAAATTCGACGCTAATTCGACGCTATGTTACAACACTTCACCTCTCTCACCGCCTCTCTCTCTCCCTCCCCTCTCTCTCTCCCTCTCCTCTCCCTCACGCCGACTCTCCCTCTCCTCTCCTTCTCCCTCTCCCTCTCCCTCTCCTTCTCCCTCTCCCTCTCCCTCTCCCTCTCCTCTCCCTCTCCTCTCCCTCTCCCTCTCCCTCTCCCTCTCCCTCTCCCTCTCCCTCTCCTCCCTCTCTCCTAACGTCTCCTGTCCGTCCTCGCCCCGCCGGATCTTCTCCTTCCGCCGCCGCCGGCTCAACGGTTCCTCCGGTTCTCGTTCCGACGATATGGTACATATTTAAATTTTTATTAAATTGTTTATATATATTTGTAATTTGTAATAAATTAGTTATGAATTTGATTTTAAAAATATGTGGTAATTAGATTAGGATATAGATTAGTAATTTTAAAAATAGTAGTAATTTGTAATAAATTAGAGTTTAATTTATATTTCCTTAATTATTAAATTGTTTTAAATTTTTTATATATTAGTAATGGAATTTGATGTGAAATAGATTTTCGGAAAAATGTAGGAAATATTTTAGGAGATAGAATTGAATTTAGATTTGATATGTTATGGAATTGAATTTAGATTTGGTAAGGTATAGATTTTAATTTAAATTTCCTAAATTAGTAATTTGTTATAAATTTATTATATATATTAGTAATGGAATTTGATGTTAAACATATTTTCCGAAATGGAATTGAATTTAGATTTGATAAGTTATGGAATTGAATTTACATTTGCTAAGGTATAGATTTTAATTTATATTTGATAGTTATAGATTTCAATTTAGATTTAATGAATTTTATTTATGTCAATTAAAGAACTTTATAAGTTTTCTTTAAAATTATAAATGAATTTACAAGTTATTTTTCGAAAATATAAAATTATTCCCTAAATGTTAAATTTATGGATTTATGTGTTTGTAATCATATATTATATATAATTTAAGAATCGATTAATTGTTTAAGCAACTTATTTTACAAGTTTTTAAATTATTTATCAATTTATATTTTACAAATGTTTATTTTCATACATTTGTTTTATTTTATAGGGGGATCGACCTCCTCGTTCATACGAAAAGTTATTTGCCGAGGATGATACGACTCCCAGATCCGGTGGTCGGCGCGGGTCCGGATCAGGGTCGGGTTCGCAATTTCTGATAGCTAACCTCCACGAGCTCCGCCACAAGGAGGTAATTTATAAGGTTCTTATATTATATTATAATTCATTTTTTATTATAACTTTATTGTATAACACTTCAAAGCAATTTATAACACTTTTATTTTATAGGTTGCACCAGAGAAGAAACAACGAACGATGGGTGTTGGATCCATCAACGATGTCCCGGCAGCTTCTTCGTCGTGTCAGCCGCATTTGACAGCTCAGTTGGAAGCTGCTACTGCAAAGATTGCGCAGCTAAAGACGGAACAAGCGAAGCTGGCCAGTCTCTTTGACATCCTTGCATTGGATAACCCGACATTAGCCAATGCCTTGCAAGGCATACATCGTCCTCCACCGCCTCCTACACCTCCCGGTCAAACGCAGTTCGAACAAGAATCCAAAGATATGATTTGAGAAGATTTCATCAACCTAAGGACCCAAAAACCGTCTACGAATTAGCGTTTTAATTTCATTTGTATCGGATAATTAAGATTTTAATTTTTAGTATATTTTATAATTAAAAAAGACCATTAAAATGAAAACCCACAGTCAGACCAGAGAAGAGGAAGCTTGAAAGCACATAAAGAGAGGGGGATTCTCCGGTGTTAACATCGAATTTGGGTTACAATGTTTCCGAACGGTGAACAGGTTAGTTAACGAACTCGAAAGCAAAAGACTTTTTAACTAACCCGTTGACCGTTCGGAAACATTGTAACCCAAATTCGATGTTAACACCGGAGAAACTTAATATAGCGTCGAATTACCATCGATTAAGCATCGGAAGCCTATGTTCGACGCTAAATCGACGCTAAATTTGCATCGATATAGCGTCGATTGCATAGCAACGATTTAGCGTCGAATATTGCATCAAATTTGGTAGGTAGATGCCACATTTAACACGGGTTCACCTACTTCTTTAGCGTCGTTCATAAACGATGCAAAATCGACGCAAAGCAATTCGATGCTAAAGCGATGCTAATATTCGATGCAAAATCGATGCTAAATTCTCCTATACATAGCCACCCACCATCGCAAAAATTTCAAAATCTAACAAGCTGAAATACTTCCGGATGCTAACGATGCAGAAAACTCCGAAGACGAGTTCGCAAACGAGAGTGGAGAAAGTACCGATGAGGATGAAGACAACTCAAATGACGATTCAGAGTGAAGCATATATGACTGTTTTTATTTCATTTGTATATATTTTTCCAATTCGTTTGATTGTTATCGTTTTATGTTATTGTAATTGTTATATGTGATTATCAAATTCTGGAAGTTTTTTATTATTCAAATGGAAGATAGCATATAAACAAAATATTAGTTTTAATATTATGATATAAACATATTACATTACACATTAAATATTACATTAATTAGAAATTAGGAAATATTATTACAGATAAGAACATTATTATAAACTCGTACTATGGATACTAGGGAATTATTAAACAGTAAAGCAACATAAAGCCTTAATTAAGCTTATTCTGAACCATTGACGGGTCGGATGTTTATTCATCATCTGAGTCTGGAACTGTTTCATATTCGTACCCAGTTGTTCCTTCATCTTCCTCATTGATAGTAGATACTTCGGTTGGTTCGTATTTGGCAATCATAGAATTGGCACCAATTATCTGTTTGGAAAAAGAAAATCAGTTTATAATGATCACAAATATTTAGAAATATATGGAAAATCCACCTTAACAATGTTTCGCTCTGTGATGTTGAGGTACTTAGAGTTCCTGTTGACACGGTATACGGTAACATTCTTTAGAATGACCACCGCACCTACAACAGTGGCTAGTTTGTACTCGTCATTTTTGAAGATTTTATGGTGCATGGTTCCCTCGATTTTGCCTGACGGATCCTTTAAGGTTACTAGGAGATCTCCCAGCCCGTTTGGGGTAATACTAGAGAGCATAGCCACAATCTGAAAATTAATAGAGATACAATTTACTTGTCAGATAAATTGTATCTGTAAATGGATAAAATATTTATCGAGCTCGAACGTCAACCTTTTGCACTTTCACAAATTGGGAATGCGGGGATTGCATTTCTGCAACCTGGGTCCATAATGGTGTGCTCCTGTTGTTATAAGAACCTACAGTTATGAATGATAGAGTTAGTATTTGTCATCTTCAGTCATTATTGTTAATTATATATATATATACCTTCACGGATTATGTAATCGATAGTAGAAGTCCACTGAGGTCTACTAAAATCGTCGTCGCCCTGTTCTGGCTCATTGATGACCTCCCGAATGAAATCTTGTGTTGGACGTGTCTGAGAACTTTCACCTCGCAACACCTTTGCATCGTGCGACCTCTTGCGAAACAGTCCTCGCCGTATGAGTTCGCCAGGTCCCGGTATTCCGGGCGGTTGGTTTTGGGATTGTTGAGTTGGTTGGAGTGAAATTGTCGGGAAAGCATCAATAACATTTAACCCATCGTATGGAGGGCTTGAAGGAACAAAAGTTGTGTTTTGAGGGGTTTGAATGGTGCCTCGGTTTTGCATATAGTAATTCCATAGATCGCTGTTTGGCATTTCGAAATTGAATATTTTATTGTTATGATTTTCTGTTGCACTACTCTGACTTATATAGTCAAAATGCATAGAATTATTTAGCGTCGAATTAGCATCGAATAACATGCATTCGACGCTAAATCGACGCAATTCAAAAAATATAGCGTCGATTTAGCGTCGAATGCATGTTATTCGATGCTAAATCGACGCTAAATAATGCCTGCCAAATTTGGTAGGTAGGTGACACATTTACCACGCGTTGACATACTTTGGTACCTATAATTCGATGCAAAATCGACGCTAAAAATGTCGATGCTAATCCGATGCTACTATTTGATGCAAAATCGATGCAAATTAAATGCTAAAATCGCCTACATACACATATAAAATCGGTAACTAGTAAACCCATGGAGAACACAAATTAAAAATGTCTTCTCCATCTCCTAATGAAGACGCAGAAACAACACCCGACCTTGATCCTTTTGGATTTCCAATAATACCAAAATTCTCGTGGGAAACCCAATCTTATTGCGACGAATCGTTTAAAGAGCTGCCCACTTACTCGTGGGAATTTGATACGTGCTCACCAATACATAAAGAACATTCCACATCAACAATAGTGCCGGACAGGCAGTGCTTGCCAAACATCGACCACATTCCTAAATTCTCGTGGGAAGCTGATTCATGCTCTCCTCCAAATGTTGGGAGACCCAAATTAGAAGATGGGTTCAGTTATTCAAAACACAACTATGATAACCAGCTAGAATGTCCTTACCAAAAGCGGGTTGTCAAAGCCGTCCAACCATATCAATGCACTGAACCGTCAGGTACTTACGGGGGAAGTACTTCAAATGAGTGTAAGGATCAGTACTATGATTTGATAGGCGCCCAAAGCCCAGAAATGCCAAATGCAAATGTAGATCTAGATGTTGATGCAATCAAAAGTTTATTGGCCACTGAACCGTCAGGTACTTACGGGGGAAGTACTTCAAAAGAATGTAAGGATCAGTACTATGATTTGATAGGCGCCCAAAGCCCGGAAATGCCAAACACAATTCTAGATCTAGATGTTGATGCAATCAAAAGTTTATTGGGAAAGGAAATTTGAAATAAATAGTTCAAAAAATTTCATTTCCCTAAATGCAAAATTTGTTTCATTTAGCGTCGAATTAACGTCAGATCACATGAACAATCAAAGGTAATCAGAGCATGGTGTAACTAACCGTAAGATTATTCTTGTATATAACCACATGATCCTAAGTGTGGTCACGTTCAGATCCATTTTTTTGGTGTTTATTCCTTTACCCAAAAGTGTGTTGACCCAAAACATGGAAGAAAGTAACAAAATTCTTCAGCTTTTTACTAATTTTTAAGGTTTGAAAAATAAAATATTATTTTCATTCGACGCTAATTCGACGCTATATTGAATTAATTTGATTTAACCAATGGTGGTTAACCGAATAAATTCAAATATTTTGGTTCACACCAACGGCGGTAAACCAAATTTATTTGAATTTAGCGTCGATTTTGCGTCGAATTGTTGGTCAATTCGACGCAAAATCGACGCTAAAATACTAATTAATTATGATCTAATGACGTCTGCGTGGGGAAGAGGAAACTATATTTTATTGCCATTCGACGCTAATTCGACGCTAAATAGCATCGAATTAGCGTCGAATCACTAATTAAAAACAGTGAACAAGTCTTCTTCTCCGTTTGCCCGCAAATCACTCTCTCTCCGGCGAAACACTCTCTCCGGCGAATCACTCTCTCCGGCGACGCTGTCTCTCCATCTCCGGCGAATCTCTCTCTCTCTCCCGGTGAAACTCCTCTCTCCCGCGTGTCTCTCTCTCTCCCGCGTGTCTCTCTCTCTCCCGCCGCCGGTCGCTCTCTCTCCCGCCGCCGGATCCTCCGCCGTCGGATCTCTCTCCCGCATCTCTCTCTCTCCCACAGTCGCCGGATCTCTCTCCCGCATCTCTCTCTCTCCCACAGTCGCCGGATCCTCCACCGTCTCCTCCGCCCGACCGTTCAATGGTAAAAATTATTATTTATTTTTTTTGGAAATTTTTAATAGATATTTTGAATTAGTTAAATTAGATATGGAATAAGTTAAATTAGATATGGAATTTCAAATGAAATTGATTTTGGAAAATGGATTTATGTAATATGTAGTAAATAGAATTTGGGAAATTTGGTATGAAATAGATTTTAGGAAATGAAATTAAAATTTAGATTAGATAAGTTATGGAATTGAATAAAGGTGGAATTGAATTAAATTTAGATTTGATAAGTGATAAAATTAAATTTAGATTTTATTTGAATTTAGATTTAAAAAAATATATTTATGTAAAGTCTATAAAATTATTTCCTAAATTTAAAATAGCTACATTTTTCCAAAAATTATTTCAGCACTATAAATATATTTCCTAAATTTTCAATTTATTTTCTACATTTCTAAATTTAATAAATTTGTTTTGATTTTATGTAAAGTAAAATAAAATTTTTAAATGCAAAACGAATTTAGAACTTATTTTACGATAATTTAAAATAATTACATAAATGTTAAATTTATATCAAAAATATTAAATTATTTCCTACATTTAAAATTTAGATTTTACAATTTTAAATTTAATAAATTTATTATATTTTATAGGCTGATGGACATCGTCCTCCTTCATACGCCCAGTTATTTGGCGACGATGGTTCGATTCCCGGACATGATGGTCGTCACAGATCCGGGTCAGGATCGGTGTCCGGTTCGCATGCGGCGAACTATCGTCCACGATCTCCGGCATCGGGACAGCCAGGACCTCCGCCCCGAGCTCCGCCGCAAGCTCAGGCACCGTTTCTTCAGCCAGACCCAGAAGAAGCCAAAGATGACCATCCCGGTGACCCCAATCAGGCCCCTCCACCGCCAAACGCGCCTCTTATGATGCGGATTGCTGAGCTTCTCCGCCAACCTGGACGTGAGACACGGCTTAGGACTATCCATCCGTTGAGGCCTCCGGGTACATTATGGTATGTTTTTATTTTGTTTCAATATTAGTAAACAAATTAGTTTTCTTTAATAAATTTTTAATTACAAGTTATAATTAAATTATTAACATTATAAATTTTTGTTTAATAGGTTTACGGATAACAAGGTCGCGCGTTCGGTCACCAACGCAATCAAGGCCCACTTCACTATGGTCCATCCTAATTGGAGCAAGACGCCGCAAAATGTTCGGGATATTTGGTTCGAGTCATGGGCGGTAAGTCAATTTTTAATTTAATTTTTTTAATTTAATTTTATTTATTAAGTTATTTCTTAACATTAATTTTAATTTATTTTTATTTATTAAATTATTTAATTTTTAAGTAAATATATTCATAACATTATTCGTATGTTTGTAGCAAGGGTGGCATTGGGACAATGATCATACGCCCCAAGTGCGAGCGGCGTTCGAGAAGAAGGCCCTATTGCGTCTCAACGGTTACGTCGGGAACTTGAAGAAAAAGTGGGGGCAGAAAGGAGATGAGGCGAAGCCGCTCGCGATGGATCCCGCTGTTTGGTTGGGTCTAGTGCATTATTGGCTGGATCCCAAAAATCAAGCTATAGCGGGGAAGTGTTCTGCATCCCGTCTAACGCCGGTGGCCGAAGGAGATGGACCTTCAAAGCATTGTGCGGGTCAATCATCGTACGCCACAATACGCCTTGACATGGTAATAATTGCATTAAATTAGTTAATTTGATTAATTTACTTTTAAATATTTATTTATTATATATTTTATTTTTATCAACATTTTTTTTTTAAAAGGCTAATGGCGGTGAGCTTCCTCCGATCATTAAAGTGATGGAGAAAACACATCGGAAGAAGGATGGGACGTTTGTTACCGCTCAAGCGGAACAAACGTTCAACGCGTACAATGCACGACTGGAAGAGCTAGATGAGTCTGTCCAGTCGACGATGGGTGTCGATGATTTCGATAAAATTTACGAGGAGGTAATTTATTAGGTTTTTATTTTATATTATAAACTTTTAATTATAACATATTTTTATACAATTTTTTATTGTCTTACATTTATACTTTTTAGGTTGCACCGAAGAAGAAAGGACGAACGATGGGTTTTGGGTCCATCCTAGATGTCCCCGCAGCTTGTTCGTCTTCTCAGTATTCTTTCACGCCGGGTTCGTCTGAGACGCATGTGACCGCTAAGCTGAAAGCTGCTGAAACCGAGATTGCGGCGCTAAGGACGCATCAAGTAGAGATGACGTCCTATGTCCGAACATTGAGCGGTCTCTTTGACATCATTGCAATGGACAACCCAGCATTAGCCAGCGCCATGAGAAGGATGCCGGATCAACCTCCAGCGCCTTCTACACAGGCTTCTACAACTCCCGTTGCATCGCAGTTCCAGCAAGACCTCGAAGATATCGTGAACCTAAGGACCGAACAACAGCCGTAGGATTAGCGTTTTATTTTTATTGTAACGGATAATTTTATTTTCTATCGGATAATATTTTTTTATAATAATTTTTAATTTATAGTTTTTATTTATGAATTTTTAATTTATAAATTTTTTTTTTATAATTTTTATAATAATTTTTTTTTTAAATAAAATAAACATTTCGATGGTAAATGGATGCTAAATCGATGCTATTTTAGCGTCGATTTAGCGTCGACACCTGATCATTCGACGCTAAATCGACGCTAATTTAGCGTCGAATTAGCGTCGAATGATCAGGTGTCGACGCTAAATCGACGCTAAAATAGCATCGATTTAGCATCCATTTACCATCGAAATGTTTCGACGCTAATTCGACGCGACTTTAGCGTCGAATTAGCGTCGAAACATTGTGTCGAGTTAGCGTTGAATTAGCGTCGAAATATTAGCGTCGAATATAGCGTCGAGAACCATTTCGACGCTAAAATAGCGTCGAAATAGCGTCGAAAGTGGATTAGCGTCGACGATTATGCGTCGAAGCACATTTCGACGCTAATTCGACGCTAAGTCGATTTAGCGTCGAATTAGCGTCGAAATATGCCGACGCTAAATCCCTGTTTTCTTGTAGTGAACGAATCTCTCTCTCAATTCTATGCTTTCACTCTTTTTCCTCTGTTACACGCTGCCA
The DNA here is from genome assembly GCA_963576765.1 of Draba incana. Taxonomy (NCBI): domain Eukaryota; kingdom Viridiplantae; phylum Streptophyta; class Magnoliopsida; order Brassicales; family Brassicaceae; genus Draba; species Draba incana. The sequence continues at coordinate 44,362,496 of OY755204.1, forward strand.
CAAGAACAGAAGAACTTATAAACGTGAGTCTAGGGTTAATCCCTAAACCGACGTCGCAAACCGAACGATTTAACGCAAACAAAAAATATGGTGTCGATCGACATCCACCCTTGGTGTCGATCGACACCCCCATTTCAAAATTCATATTTTGGTTTCGAGATGTTACAAAAATAATAATAATAGTAATAGTAACAGTTAATAAATATATATATATAGCTCGTGTGTATGAGCCTGACCATTTTGTATGTGTGACTATCAAAGTAGAAAAATCATTGGGAAATTTCGGACTGGGAGTTGATAAGCAAATGACATAGGTGCAAAGTATTTTCAAATCAACCAATGCAAAAATACAAAGAAAACTGATTTTTAATGATTTCAAAGGATTTCAGAGGATTCTTAGTTTCAAAAAAAAAAAAACAAATCTCATCGTTTTAAATTTCGTTTAAAGTTTGATTATAGATAATTTCATTATAAATTCTATAGTTACACACAAAATCATTAAATCATCTCAAAACTCAAATCTCATTTAATGTCATATTGAATTTGAATAGAGTTTTTGTTCTCTTGTACATGAATCCAAATCTTTGTTTTTTTTTTTTTGAATCTTTGTTCCAACATATTCTACATTCTTACATTCTATATCATTGAGAATTTTATACCAAAGAACAACGCAAATTAGTGGGAATATATATAACATGAACGCTCAAGTTAGTATGAGCAACTCCGTCATGACTATATATTGTTTAGCTAAAAGAAATTATGCAATTTTCATAATTAGTTGGGTATTATCGAATGTTTAGTCGGGCAATCTCTTCACTATATAAGAGGTCATTCCATCTAACGCAACGCAACATAAGCTTTCTTTCCAACTTTTTTTTTCTTTTAGATATATATTAATGACGATAGAAGTTGTGACCTAGGTGAGTAGGTGTAATCCTTTAACAACAAAAGAAAAGAAAAGAAAATAAATTTAGACGTGTCATACTCATCAACTATAGTCACGTACGTGATGTGAATATCTTAACAAACTATTATTTTGTAAATCTCAATACATATGTTGCAGATATATTTTACAACATTCGGCTGAGAAACCCTAATGGGGAAAGAGAAAAAAATGGTGCACGAGGAGAAGCTTCCATGGGAGATGATAGAAGAGATAGTCCATATACCTTGAGCCTACCTTGTTGAAGAACCAATCTGGTATGCATAACACAAATAAAAAGAACGTGCATGGAAAGTCGGAAACCACGCACGTACAAAACAAACACTACAAGAAAACAGGGTGATTTTTGACCAGATTAAAATGGTCAAAATATTTATTGATCTATTTTCGGCCAAAATATGATAAAAATTGGATTAGTCGACAATTGATCGAAAATTTGTGACTATTAAAAATGGTCGATAAAAAGTCAAAACATTTTGATCAAGTATCGACTAAAACAAATTTTGGTCGAAAACTAGTCGACAATTATTGACGAACAATACTTGATATAAATTGATCAAAACATTATCAACCAACTATCGACCATAGAGGTAGCTCGTCTAGAATGGTTAAAATAGGGCCAAAATGTTTCAACTATTGTTGATAAAATTTTACAAAATTAGTAATTTATTAATTAGTAAAATAGTTGGAGAACCATCGTTCAATGGTTTTTATTAGTCCTAGGTGCTGATTTGCTAATAGTATTACTTCACTTATTAGTTATCGAACCTTTTATGTTTTGAATTTTATTTTAGTTATTGAATCTTCAAATTTCGTAATTCCATATTTAATTTCATGATTTCATTTTTTTGTATTTATGAAATAATTTTAATAAAATGATAACCAACGTAAATAGACCTAAATCCACAACAACTCGATATTTCATGTTACAATTATCCCACATCGATTTGAGTAGAAGGAGAGCGAGAAGAATATTTACTATATATACTACTACTATGTTCAGCTTATATATATGAGTAAGGAAAATGCATAACTACATGTAAAAGCCTAGGCCCAAGTAAATATTTATGAATGTAGTGCAGAAAGTTGGTTTAATCGTTCTTAACCGGCCAATTATTGCTTATCCGCATAATTACACCGATTAGTATAAAATCGAGGCGGTTGATGTATATTTACCGAGTTTACGGACACCTAACCGGCGACTAAACTGAGTTTTAGAACATTGATTCCAACCAATGTTAAAAAAATCGCTAGGCGGCATCTAGACGTTCGATAGGGGCCTAGCGCTTAGAACGATTAATCGGGGTCATGAATTATTAATTTATTTTCATATTATTTTTCATAAATATCATAGCAAATCATAAATCTATAACATTTTAAATCTTTAAAACGTCACTAAACAGTTTTTATATTAGAAAAGAGGTTTAGTTATTTCTCTTATCTCTTAAAGTATTTAAAATCTACATAAATTTAAACCTACATACAATTAATATAATATATTTATATGTCATCCACTCGCTTGTAAAGAAAAGTTGATAACAAGGCAATAACATAAACGTCCCACATTGGTTTTGGCTGGAAAACAAAGACCGAAAACTTCTTATATATATCATTAACCTTTTACCTTACTATCAACGCAATTACACAAGGCTTTTATGAACTTCAGATCCATTACATGGGTCAAAGGTATTACTTTAAATGGATTAATCGGCTTAACCGGTCGATTAATAGTTGTTTAGTTTGAAGTAACAGGCCATTAATTGATTGACCGATTTAGTTGACCGAATTGGTCTCAGTCGGGGCGGGTGGTAGGTAACTAGCGATTAGGCGACACCTAGCCCGAATTTTATAACCTTCACCATTATTTTTGGTTAAAAATTTCATGACGGTTCAACTAATTATTTGATCAAAAATATTACGACCATTATTTTGGTGAGAAATTCCAAGATGTTTTTACCAATTGTTTGGTCAAAAATATTTTGACTGTTAATTTCGTCAAAAATTACTGATCGTTTATTTGGTCAAAAACATTTTGACTATATTTAGACCAAGCGTCTTGGCCAAAAACATTGTGACCATATTTAGACCAACCGTTTTGGTCATAATATTTTGATCATTTTTTTACGAGAAGTGATTTTCAACGAGCGTTTCTTGACGAAGGCAATTTGGTCAAAAAATCATCAAAAAGTGTTGTTATTGACCAAATATAGATCAATTCCATGGTCAAAAACCACTTTGTTTTCTTGTAGTTAAAACAAATACCAACAAACAAAATTAAAATCGCTCACCATAAAATAATTTGGTAAGATAAAAATCAGCAAGAAACTATATAAATAAAACAATGAACGATGAACAACGAATTAAAACCTAAAAATAAAAGGAGGCGAGACTAAATTTTATGAGAAAGAAAAGGAGGCTAAATTTTATGAGAAAAAGAGGAATAAAGTCGATATATATACTTTAAATAAACAAACGAAAAGGGTCGATGTACATATATAGTTTCTCATGGAGCCAAGTTTATAAATCTTGATTGAATATATAACTATACCAAATAAATTGTAAAACAATTGATTGAATATATCCATTTGTTAAATGAGTTTTATAAAATTCTAAAATAGTTAACTAAACAATCAAGTGGGTGTCACACATGGAGAGTTTCTAGACTGCAGAAAGATCATGTCCATCAGTGGAGATGTCGTACATGCTAAGCCGATCGCCGGGGAGAGTCTGTCCATCATGGAAGATGTCGTACATGCATAACCGTTCGTCGGGAAGAGCTTGTCCATCATAGGGGGTGTCACACATGGAGAGTTGCATCATGGGAGATGTCGTACATGGAGAGCTGCATCAAGGAGGCAAATGTGGAAGCTATTCACCTTAATCGTATAAGACAAGAGATAGATGAATATCATCATAATAGAACTAGGTCAAATATATCAAATTAGTCTAGTGATTATTCTATTATATTATTAGAGAGGTAACTATGTTAAGTTTTTATTACAATATATTTAAATGTTGTCTTTAAGTGAATTAAAAATTTAATGATATATTCTAATGTTGTCTCTAACTTATATATTTTAAACAAATATATTCAATAGTTCTTTTATAATTATTTTTATGGGATATATAACAATCGGATATTAAAATATTATAATTAAAATATTTTTTATAATTACTAAATAATTGGAACTGAAAACAAAAAAAAATCTTAGTCGATATTGCTAAACCAATATAAACTCTCAATCATGTTTTTATTGGCTAAACTAATTGATGTGTTTTTATTTTAGTTTTACAATTTATTTTATTATTATGGATACATGAAATTTGATTGTTTAATTAACTGTTTTAAATTTTTATAAAACTCATTTACCAAATAGATATATTTAATCAATTGTTTTACAATTTTTTTGGTATAGTGATATATTCGATTAAAAAATAAATTTCACTCATAAACTTAGCTCCATGAGAAAATATATATATATACATCGATCTTTATTCTTTTTTTCCTCATAAAATTTAGAATCACCTTTTTTATTTTTAGGTTAAAATTAGTTGTTCATCGTTCATTATTTATTTTGTAGTTTACTGCTGATTTTTATCTTATCAAGTTATTTTATGCTGATCAATTCTAATTTTGTTTGTTGGTTTTGTTTTTATAGGTGGTTTTCATGCATGTTCTTTTGATTTGTGTCATGCATACGATAATTACTTACTTTTTTTATTCGGCAACCAATCGTCTTATACCAATTCGGACAAAATCGCTGAGATGGTTTTTGGTGGATGATAAGATTAGATATTTTACTATATATACAAAATATGATTTTAAAATTCTACACTATGTTGATATATATCATGTTAAGTTATGTTAATTTTTTATTTTGTTAATAGTGATTGCCTTTCTTATTTATTGTAGGGTACGAGGATGCATGCATCGTTTTAAAAAGAAAAAAAAAATTGAACAGTTTAATGATGTTTTGATTAAGGGCCAAACAATAATCTTCCATGTATTCGACTGGAAAACAAAATTTTGGAAGGCTTTATTCGAAACATAATTAATCCTAATGTTTGTACTAGGATATCATCCAAATGTAATACTGAATTCTTTATAGTTTTTCTTGGTAGTTTTAGTTTTTTAGTTCTTTGTCGCTTTTGCTCATAAGCATATTTGAGCTTTTTATGCTATCTAAATTTCATAGTTTCAATCGACCTTAATAAGGTATGATTTTTCAATTCGATTTGGCTTCAAATTTCATTAGAAAACTTTCACATCATATTTGGGCTCCTCGATATTCTTTGTTAATGCGGGTATGAAGGTTTATCCTTAAACATCAACGCTTCGATATTTGTTCACTAATTCGTTTCATGACTTATAGAACTAGCTTTTGTTTTGTTAAATATTTGTTTGAAGTTTAATCATGGTTCAATTTTTGTAGGTGTTTTCAAGGCAAGTTTGATTATTCAAGAAGGTGAACAAATTTAATAGATGCACGTACTTACATGATTTTTGATTATCTGATTATAATTTGAAACAATAATATATATATATATATATATATATATATTAGTTCGACCATATATTGATAATAATTATCTGATGTGAGGTTGTAAATATGAAATAATTTGAGTCAAGCATGAAATAAAATTTTGAGTGAACCAGAGAATTTATTTGTCTTCAACAGAATAAAAAGTTATGAGTGAATTAGAGAATAAATTTACTAGATTAAACTGATAAATTCTATATAAATTAAAATATTAAGATAACTTTGGGCAAAAAATTATAATCGGCGCAAATTAAAAAATTCAAAATCACGTATATTTTAAGAACTTTAAATACATTAATGCCTGCACCGAGTGCGGGCAAACGAGCTAGTACATAATAAAATAATTTATAAAACTAAAATAACAACACATCGATCAGTTAAGCCAATAAGAAACATGTGTGTTTTTGTTTGTTAAATAATATCATTATATAAGATTAGAAATATGATCGAGGATTTAGGGTTTCCGTGAAAAAAGTAAGCAATTATCGAAAAAGATATTTTTTTGTAATAAATTCCAACTATATAGTAATTACCAAAAATATTTAACTATAAATTTCAACATATGTTTGTTATATATATCCGCTATAACTAATTATAAAAGATCTATTGGATATATCTATTTAAAATGTCGAAATTAAAGATAACGTTAAAATACAATACAATAAAAACTCTATTTTTCACGACCAAACAAAAAAAACTCAATTTTCATCAAATATATTGTGGAAGCTGGATTCCGCACTAAGAATTTTTTTATGAATTCGGGGAAGAACTTCTATGATTCTAAGAAATGTCAATAAGTCGGACCACAAATAGAGATTTAAGAACAATAAATGGATTTGATTTGATTATTGGTTTATTTACAACGATAACTCACCTGAAACAAGTGTGAATAGCTGAAAGTGTGTATAATTCCGAATATGAGAAAAGTTAGCCATTTTAGCTTTATGTCTAGCTATTTATATTCAGGTAAGCTGAACAGTTCCGCCCCTGATATGCTGCCTCATCTCCGAAGATCTCGACCACGATTTGATAACTGCTCTGGATATCTCGGGATCTTCACTTGACTTTGGTTAAGGAGTGGTTAAGTGAAAGAATTAACCTAAGCAAAAGAAAAATTCTTGGTTAAGGAGTTGTTTAGGTCAATTTTTGGCTAAGGAGTGGTTACTTAACCAAAATGTAGTTTTCTTTTGCTCCGGTTCGATTCAGGGTAATGCCCACTCAACTCCCTAATTCTAAAACATTCGAACCGAAATACTGGTTCTGCACCAAAATCGATGAATAAGTTATAAGCAAAAGAAAACTACATTTTGGTTTAAGTAAGTCTAGTTGAAATTAATTTGTCGAATACGGTTATGTATTTACTTTATCTTTTAACTCATCTTAATTCGGTTAGACTGGGTAGTACCTCGATTAAGAAAATCGAGGCTTCCAAAAATTGACAAGCAGGCCGAACCAAAGTAAAGCTAAGGCCCACTCGCCTCATTTAATATGTTCGTCAAAATTGGTGTTGGCACGATCCGCCGTCTCTTAACGATCATTGACGCATCGCCCCACCTCGACAGAAACGGGTTAACTCAACTAATATTAAACACATCCTTTATTTATAGCCCACAGAGAGAACAACAATTTATAAAACTTCCGATGTGGGATAAAAGTTCGTACAACAAAAACACAGATAATTGAGAAAAATTACAAAAAAGCAGAAAAAGTAATTTAAAAAGTCTTTTTCTTTCTTTTGGGGTTTATTGATCAACCGCCATAACTGGACTTGAGAGCCTCAGGTGGTTCTTCTTCCATGATTCCAGAACCAGAGCTGCTTAAATACTCTCTAATCGTCTTTCTTCGATCTCCCAAGAACGTATGATCCATAAAGTTATTGTATGCTTCATCTCCTAGATTCTTAGCTGCCAACACACTACAAAACACACAAGAACTTCTTCTTCTTCAACATTCAAAGAATCTTTAATCCAAGATCAAATAAAGAATTATCATTCATTTGAAACAAGTAGCAAGGAGAGTGTAGGTACCAGTGTCTTAAATAGAGACGACAAGGAAAGATATCGTCACGCCATATCTTTTCGATGTTAAACTTTCCGTAATGTTGATGGTAAATCTCTTTGTCCCCTGCATAAAAAAAATCAAAGAAGATAAGAATCGTATTAAACAATAGCTTCTGAGACATTTTGATTTCGAAGAAAGAAGGGCCTAAAACCTTTGCATCTTATCTGAAAAAACTCCTCATCGCTGTATCGAGCACAAAGTACCTATATTCATACCTAAAAAAAACTCAGACTTTGGCAAAGAGATAAATCTTCGATGATGAGAACACGAAAATCGAAGTAAACTTACCGCGGAATTGGCGTAAGGTTTTCCTTCCATTGTCTCAGGAACAACCTGTGTTTGTGTGAGGAAAGTATGAGCAAGTGTGACACACAACAAAAGGGAAGAAGAAGAACTAGTGTGACTCACAGCAAGAAACCGGAATTCAAGCTCCCTTTGCATAAAAGCCGGAATCTGTATTTCGAAATCATGAGTCTATCTATACCTATATTCATACCTCAAAAAAAAACTCAGACTTTGGCAAAGAGATAAATCTTCGATGATGAGAACACAAAAATCAAAGTAAACTTACCGCGGAATTGGCGAAAGGTTTGCCTTCCATTGTCTCAGAAACAACCTGTGTATGTGTGAGGAAAGTATGAGCAAGTGTGATACACAACAAAAGGGAAGAAGAAGAACTAGTTGTGACTCACAGCAAGAAACCGGAATTCGAGCTCCCTTTGCATAAAAAACTCACTTCTTTTGATCTCAAACACAGTCACTACAACACTCTCTCCTTCACATGGCTCTACACTCAAACTTGAAATCTCCTGTTTTCAAATCACAGTATACTCCAACTCAGTAAACACTACATACCAAGAAGATCAATACCCACAATTCAAAATCTTCTTTTGGCTAAACGATTCATAGAGATTCTAGGAACTCCGATACAGAACAATGGATACTAAAGAAACCCAGTTTGAGAAGCTTAAAGAGAGAGAGACCTTAGTTTCAGGATTGGCGATTCCACGTTCGAAGAAGATCGGAGCGGCGTGAGCGAATACTCGCAGGAATCCATCCAATTTGGCGATTCTGAAATTCTCCAAATCGGGAAATGTGCTCCGAGATCAAACCAGAGAGAAGAGAACCGAAAGCCGATTGATTCTCAGAAGAAACAATCTTGTCAAAAATCACTTTCTTTTTCCAAATCGGAACGCCAATCGCCGGCGAGCTAGTCGAAGCGACCAAAACGCAGCGTTGCATTACAAGACAGATTTGGGCCCATTAAGAAATGGTTACCTACCTGTAGCAATAATAATATTCGTAAGAGAGTGTTTTTAGTTAAATTTTTGTTATAGTTATAATTGAATGAAAAATTATAAATCTCTTTTACAATAATAATCTCCGTAAGAAAATGTTTTTCAAATGCTTTTCAATATTTATGAGCATTTTCTAAGTGTTGGTTACTTATTTTAAAAAAAAAATTTACCTTTAGTAGTTAAAATTCTAGTTTAGAAAAAAAATAAAACTTAAACGACGATTCATTTCTCTTTGACGCTTCCTCTTCGATCTTATCTTCTTGGCTCATTCATTGATGAACAAATTCTCCAAGGAATAATACCAATAGAGTTTCGAAATCCCATTGAAATGCTTGATTTTTTGAAAAGAATACAAGGTTGTTATCCAAACACCACCATTGCTTATTGAGTATTATTATCCATTGTGATATCATTTTCCACCGCATAAATTTTTTTTCAAAGTTGAAGCTGATAAAAATTATTTTCGGTCTATATTGTGACAAGAGAGATTGAATTGAAAAACTCGACAACGTGAATTAAATGAATGATTTGGAAGCAAAAATCTAAGGAGAGAAATATTTCAAAAATAAATTCTATTTATTGTTTTTCTTTTATTTTCTTACTAACTATTTAAATTTGTAAACTGTTTGATGGACTTTTAATGTGTTTATTTATTATTTAGATTACTATTTTTACAATATTGAAAAATGTACAAAAGGAGCACATTATTCGTTCAACTCAACCTCTCTCTCCTCTGATCATGTGCAAAACAGAGGATGAAGACATTTCACACAAAAAAAGAGTTTCTCACTCACACAAATCAAAAGGAGGAATTCCTCTCAAACACAGGAAGGAAAAACGATCTCCTAAGGATCTGGAAAAGATGAAAGTTTCTTGTGAAAGATTTTGGGAGGCAAGATTGTCCACCTTGAGTAAAAAGCAAAGAAAAATTGAGGGTCATAACTTTTTGTTGGCAATTATGCATCCATGGCATAAGAAGCACCATACTAAGACTTGGTGGATGGGCTCACTAGCACCTTTGAGGTTTTTGTAAAACATTGCGAAAATGGGTTTGATCTCCCGGAGGAAGAAAAGAAAAGAAGGTATGACTCTTGAATGGATATGTTCTCTTTTGTTTAATCTCTGAAACATTTAAATTTTACTGACTAATATTATTTGTTTTTATTTACAGGCTGGTAAGAAGAATTGATAATGATTGTATTTTGGGAAGAGATATTGAGTTGTTTAGTATTTGGATTTCGTTTTGTTATGAGTTGTTTAGTATTTGGATTTCGTTTTGTTATGAGTAAACTCTATTTTGGAAGAATTATGGAATAATGTATTTTTGAGGTTTGTTAATTTTGGAATAATTAGTTTTGTTAATTTTGGAATGGTTACTAATTATGCTTTGAGTTCGAGTTATTGATTATAGATTTTAAGTTGACGGGAATAAATTAAATTAAAAAAGTAATTCTTCTCACTCACTTCCTCCTCTAAAAAACGAGTATGTGCAACCAAAAATCCTTATTTATAGGAAGTAAATTAGAGTAATTATGAGTGGGTTATTATGTATAAATCCATTTTTTTTAACATCTACTTGCTTTATTAATGGGATATAATGTAATCTTCATGAAGAAGAAGAACAATACAGTGAGGAACATAATGATAATAAGTAAAACCGACAGTACTATCTATTTCTTTCGAAAGTCGATCCGCGACTTGATTACTTTGGCGAGATACCCATGATATCTCCACTTTTTCAAACTTCATGAGCCAATATCGAACTTCACTGACCCATTTAAATAATCCAAAGTGTGTCTCTAATCCTTGTACCAATGGCGGCACAGTTGCATTTCACCTTCAAAGATAACTCGTGTATACCCTTGACTCCAAATGATTTGGGAAGCCATTAATAAAGCTTGTATCTCAGCTTCCAAAGATGTAGTACATGCTCTGCCTACACTATGACCTGATCCAAGATAGAACCCCTTGTCGTCTCGGAGTATCCATCCCATTCCTGATGGTGTACCGTCCTTCTTAAACCGACAATCATAGTCAGGGCCGTTCCTGAGGGGAGGCGAGACAGGCGGTCGCATTGGGCCCCCATTTTTTCGGATTTTTAATGTTGAAAAGACCCCCAAAAATTATTTTTTTTAACAAAAAGGCCTCCAAATTTTGTAAATCCTACTAAAACTACCCAAATTTGCATCGGGCCCCTATAATCTCAGGGACGGCCCTGATCATAGTTGCATTTGACATAGCTTTGTTTTGGTTTGCTCCAACGTGATCGCGTTGAACTGGAAATCTTCCTAGGTGAGGATTGATCAACATTTGTGATCCATTCACGGGTGTCTCTTTTCGAATCGTCAACGTCTTGTACCCATGTTCGAGCTTGCTTTTGGTATATTAAAGTGTTCCTACTCTTCCATATCCTCCATAAAATCCATAAAGGCCTATGACGTTTGAAATCTGATAAGCTTTGATTATTCAAATTGTCTAGAAGGAACTGAATTTTAGTTTCAAAAGGTGAACTTGTATCCATCAGTGCCAAGATATGATTATTTGATCCTCTCCAAATAGCCTGAGCATGGCGGCATTGGAAAAATAGATGATCGAAGCTCTCTTCTTCGGTACAAGAGCGACGACATAGAGCATCCCGTATAATTCCTCTCCGTTTCAAAACAGTTCCAACTGCCATAGCTTGAGATTATATACGCCAGAGGAAATGTTTAATCTTTGGGGGCTGTTCAAGGTTTCCAAATAACATTCTTCATTGTTGTGTCGCCGATCGGTGGAGTTATTGCTTCTTGATCATGAACTGTGATAGAAAACCAATATCCTGATTTCACTGTGTAATTACCATCTTTTGTGTAATTCCATCCGATAAGATCTTGTTGTTGGTAATTGGTGATTTTGAACTTCAGGATTTCGTGCACATCTTCCGGTTGAAACAGAGAAATCAGTAGCTCATGATTCCAACTAGTGGTTCCTGATATAAATAGATCTTTCACTTTGACTACCTCAGTTTGTATCCCTTCTTGTAATCGAGCACTCCGTGGTGGGTGAGTATCTAACCAATTGTCCGTAAGAATATTTATTTCGCTGCCATCACCTATCAAACATCGCTGCTAGGTTCATGAAATCGTGTTCTCCAAACCCTCTGACCTGGTAAGATCTCTCTCATGATTGTTTGTTAGTTCGTAGTTAATTTGTGGACATAATTGGGAATTGTGGACATAATTGGGAATTGATGCAATCAAAATTAGGATTTTGATTATCATTGGGGATTTTCTAAAATTAGCCAGCTTCGGCTTAGTCTGTTTATCATGCAAGTTTTCACATTCATATATGAACACAAAATGTATTTTCGCTAAAAGGTTACAACATTTTCAAGACCAAAAACTAACCCAAAGGAGATTCTTCTTTAAATACTGGTGTTATGATTCTTCAGAGGAGTTCCACGTTTGTTCAGCTTCGTCAAGAGGTAAGCCAATGCTACTTTAGCACCTAAGCCTGAGTGACCACGAGACAAGCCCATAAGTACCAGACCTTTTGCTATCAGTTTCTTTGATGGCTTTCTCATTAACTTCTTCTGTTTGGCTACATGTGTCCGGGCGATCCGATCCCTGTAGTGTGGATCAAAGTTGAGATTGACGTATAACAGAGGAAATTAGTATATATATGATAAGAAAAATGTAAACCTGCACTGTAGTGTAGATTGCTTCTCTTTGGATATGATTCATATGAGAAATTGACTGAAATGCCGGGAATCTACGAGCCCTTCCTAATAAAGTGAGTAGAGCTTCTTTCTTACGCAAGTCTTGCCATTTCCTTACTTGTCTTTCATTGTACCAGAGATTGACTGTGTCCTGAGCTTTCGAATGATATAAAAAATGACAATAGTTGTAGCTTTATCTCACATCAAAGCAAATTTATATTAGTTTCATTGTTCTACCTTCCAATGTCTAGAAAGGCCGATCGTGGTATTCCCATATGCAATTGAATAGTTGAGCATCTTAGCTTTTTTTTCTCTCTCTAACGCAAACGCGTCCTGCGTATTAAAATCCAAGATTTACGACTCGTACAAAATCTGAGTTTAATAACATTTTCAAAGAATCTAACCTTTAATAATGGCAATGGTGGCTTGTCTTCTCCATGTTGTGGATTCCATTCAAGGAGCACTTGCCCTTTTTGTACGGCTTCACGGATATGTGGATACATATTCATGGTGGTTCTCGAGTGCATATCCCCGCCTGCTTTGAAAACTTCAATCATGCTTTTGAAACCAGCACGATGTGCCAGAATTCTAAGTTCCAGCTAAAGATAGAGACAAGATCATGGTCAATGAGTCGGGTCAAACCCGCCCACGAAAACCTTAAACCTATGTGGGTTTGGGTAAGGTCGGGTCGGGTTCCCATTTTGACACCCCTACTCATAATCTTTTTCCTAATAACATTGATCATAAGGTAACGCTCTTATTTATATGGATGTCTTTCTTCGTATGCTTATTCTATTTTTGTTTAGTTAGATATCTTCTTATTTAAATTTTATAAACATGACTATATAGTTTGTGTGTTTAATTAATTGGATGTGGTTTCGATTTATAAATAAAGAATAATTAAAATGGCGACGAGCAATTGGGACAAAACAATCTTTATAATATTTTAAGGTTTACAAAAGCCAACGAGCCATGAGAAGATGACATGTATCATTCATTTTTGTAACATTTATTCTTATAATTTATTTTAGTTAAAAAAACATTTATTTAGATGACTTTAATACTCCTTCTGTCTTTTTTTTATTGGATGTTTTGGTAAAAAGCTCAAAAATTAAGAAAAAAATTTTCATTTAAAAAAAAGTAAAAAAAATTATAAATAACTTACCCACTTATTAAAAAGACTGCAGAATACTATTGGCTGCACAATACTCAATAAAGGTAAAAGTAATATAAAAATATGAAAACATCTTATATTGTGAAACAAAAACAAATCTCTAAAGCATCATTTATAGAGAAACAGAGGGAGTAATTAATTATGAAAAATTAATACCTAAAATTAATGTGAGTTAATTCCAATGAATTACAATATACTTTTTTTCAAATCATTAAATTATAATTCGTTTTTATTTCTTTGATATTAACAAAAACATATGATTCCAAATTAAAAGAAAAAAAATTATTTAAAAAACTTTAATAATTAGTTATGACAAATTAATAGTTAAGACTAATGTGAGTTAATTCCAATGAATTACATATATTTTCAAATCATTAAATTATAATTCTTTTTTCTTTCTTTGATATTCACCAAAAAGTAGGATTCGAAATCAAATGTGTTGTTATGAATTTTTAATGGTTTGAAAATAAGATATTTTATTTACTAAACTTACCATTATACTATACAAACGAAAAGGTTTTAAACCCAAAAGAAACGAAATCAAATGTGTTGTTATAAGAAGAAGAAGAAGACGTTGATCTCAATCGAAGAAGACGTAACCGAAGGTGAGCTATGGGACGAACTGGACAAAGAGCTGGCTCGACAGGAAAACGAAAGAAAGTGAAGCATGGAGGAAGAAGCAGCAGCAGCAAAAGAGATAACAGAGGAAGAGACTGTCTTCACCGGTGGAGGCGACGTTACCACTGGACAAAACCAGAATCCGGTTTCAACATCTTCAACGGACTTCATAGAGAACCAGCGGTTTTACCCGCCTGGTAAGATAATGCACATAGTGTCAGTAACCGAGACCGAGTCTGCTTCTAACCCACAGCAAATAGTGAAACATATCAACTCACCATGATCAACAGCTGTTTCATCCTTCACCTCAATCCCAGACACCTATAATCACAAAGGTAAGAAAGCATTATTACAAGGAAATTTTCAGAGTTGTACTAAAATAGAAAAATAAGCCCACCACTGTATAGCAAGAATGCTCAAAATTTCAATATTGAGTCATAAGCTTAGCCACGACATTTTTTTTGCAGCCAGTACATTATCAACTACAAGAACCTTGTCATATAATTTCTTGAGATTTTCTTTATCAACGTTTCTAAATGGTGGAATATGGTAAGGGGCCCTGTACTTGTTTGTACCGTTTTCAGTATCGTAACCGCACTCGTCAAAGGTGTATTCAGCAAGATTTATCACTATGTCTTCATCGGCATCAAAGAGGTAGACTCGGTTAGAGGGCATGTGGGGAAAAGAGCTAGCAGGGATACAGAAAGGTTCAGAGTGTGGAAGGAAAATGCAGAGATTTCCGATATCTTCGGTGTAAACAGCGTTTCCTTTTTCGTCTACCTTGAATACCAATAAATGTTGGATTTCTGTTCTTATTGAGTCAACACACTTGGTCATCATCTTATGGGTCTTCTTGTACGACTTAACTAAGAAAGTTTCGCCCGTGGATCGTGACTCAACCAAGTGTTCTCTCCTGAAGAGCGAATTCAGATGCTTGCTCATGGTGTGCGGAATATAGTCAAGATAGCGCAACCTCTGCACCTTGGGTTTGGGGGGTATGTGCGAGGATCCCAGGATCCAATGATGTGGCCTCCAGAACAGGGAATGCGAAACATGTCATCTTTCTTGGAAAACATGACATGGGAGGAGAAGAAGCAAGGGTTTTCGATTTTAATGTTGAGCCGGTCTACAAAAACTTAGTTGATTTCCCAAGAACTTGATAGCCACAATCTTCATCCTCAGGAGATGATGAGGACATTGCCACGTTAGTGACTATTCGGGTTTGGCAAGGAGGCAGTGAAATAGATTTTGGGATTGAATCTGTTGCACACGTTAGGGACTAGTCTTGTAAGGATCTCATCCATCACCAAATCCATATGAATATCTAGTAATCTTGGAGAGAAAGTAATCGCCGAACTCAGAGAGATAGAGACACAAGTAACTATTTAGGGTTTCAAGTATATTATATATTATAGAAGTACTAATATTTTTCCCCTTTATTTTATTTTTGACAACCCTAAACCATCGACTTATCTCTCTTTCTCTCTCGGATTAGGAGATTTCGTCTATGGATACCTCAAAATCGATCCCTATGAATTTGGTAACGGAAGAGATCCTTACGAAACTGCCTCCTAAATCACTCATGAGATTCATGTGCGTCTCAAAGCTTTGGTCATCTCACATTAGGTCAGAATATTTCAGCAATCGTTTCCTCACTGTCCGATCCCGACCTCAACCTCGTCTTTACCTGTGTTTAGTCGATGTCAGTACTCAAGAATCTGTAATCCTATCCTCAGCTCCAGACAGTACTAGTACTGATCCGTCTTCCTTTGTAGTTGACCCTGATCTGACCATCCCACATATGAGAGGCTTCGACTTCCAAAACCTTGGTGGCTTCACGTGCTACAGCTATAAGAGATTACCGCGGATATTTAACCCTGCAACCAGACAACTTGTCGCATTACCCATCGCACTGATGAATAAAATTTGACTAAGTCTTCTGACTAAGTCGTTGTTGAGTCCGAGTCTTTAGGGTGTGTTTAAGTTTTTTATGTTTAAAGTAGTAGAATGTGTCTTCCTGGTTTGTAGGAAGCACGTTAGAGATAGGAGTAGTGGTAAGTTATTTCTGAAGTGCTATTTAAGAGACATAGTGTAAATTGTCTGGTTTTTAATGCAAACAACACGAAGCTTTTCCAGGCAAATTCATGTGTTCTTAGCTTCTCTGTTTCTGGTTTATTGATTCGGTGTTAACAAGTGGTATCAGAGCTTGTAATCCAACCTGTTACAAGTTCAAGTGTGTGAGAGAGAAAACAGAGTGCAGAGAGAAAGAGCGTGACAATGGGTGATCGAGATTCATTGTTGAGCATTCCGAAATTTGATGGTGATTATGAGCATTGGGCAATGCTCATGGAGAATTTGTTACGATCAAAGGAATGGTGGGATCTCATTGAGACGGGTGTCTCACAGCCGGAGAGGAACGTGATCCTAACCGGACCGCAACGTACGGAGCTTGCGGAGATGAAGCTGAAGGATCTTAAGGTGAAAAACTATCTTTTTGCTTCGATTGATAAGACGATCTTGAAGACGATTGCAAAGAAGGATAGTTCGAGGGATATTTGGGAGTCCATGAGGACAAAGTACCAAGGAAACACGAGAGTTCAAAGTGCACATTTGCAGCGGTTACGGAGAAACTTTGAAGTGCTCGAAATGAGGAATGGAGAAACAATTACGGAGTATTTCTCTAGGGTCATGGTGGTGGCTAATGATATGAGGAATCTTGGTGAGGAGATGCCGGATGCCAAGGTGGTTGAGAAGATTCTCCGTACGTTGGTAGAGAAGTTCGCGTACGTAGTATGTGCTATCGAAGAAGCAAATGATATCAAGACGTTGACTGTTGATGGCCTACAAAGTTCGTTGCTAGTACATGAATCAAACATGAACAAGCATAGCGGTGAAGAAGAGCATGCTTTGAAGATGGAAGGTGGTAGAGGACGTGGTGGATATGTCCGAGGCAGAGGAGGATACCGAGGAGGCAGAGGAGGATACCGAGGCAGAGGCACTACAAGCTTCAACAAAGATGAAATTTAATGCTTTAAGTGTCACAAGAAGGGACATTTCAAAAATGAATGTCCTACATGGGAGAAGACGGCTAATTACGCTGAGTTAGAAGAAGATGTGTTGCTTATGGCTCAGATCAAGCTCACAAAATCAGAAGAAGAACATGTGTGGTATTTGGACTCGGGTTGTAGCAACCACATGTGTGAAACAAGGGAATGGTTCATTGATTTTGACGATTCGTTTCGGCAACACGTCAAACTTGGCGATGATAGAAGAATGCATGTGGAAGGAAAGGGAAATTTGAGACTGGAAATCAATGGCATCGTTCAGGTGATTTCCTCTGTTTATTTTGTGCCAAACTTGAAGAACAACTTGCTTAGCGTTGGACAACTGCAACAAAAGGGTTTACGGATCATCATAGAAGATGATACATGTGAAGTTTGGCACAAACAGCAGAGGAGGCTAATCATGTGTTCAACAATGTCGGTAAACAAGATGTTTCTGGTATTTGCTGTGGTGAAAGGTCCAAGAGGAGAGATAGAGGCGAATCTTATGCAAAACACCACGGAGAAAGAAGAAGAAACTTGGCATAAAAGGTTTGGACACTTGAGTCATAGCAGTTTGAAGACGCTAGCTGAGAAGGAGATGGTGCAGGGGCTGCCGAAAATTCACATCGAAACCACCGTCTGCGAAGTGTGTATGAAGGGCAAGCAAAATCGAGTGACAATTCCAAAACAAAGTGCGTGGAGATCGAGTCGTGGACTTGAGCTGGTGCATAGTGATATTTGTGGTCCAATCTCACCTGTCTCAGAGAGCAGAAAAAGGTATGTGATTAATTTCATTGACGACTACAGCAGAAAGTGTTGGTCTTTCTTCCTCGCAGAAAAGTCTGAGGCCTTAAATTCGTTCAAGGAGTTCAAAGTAGCAGCAGAAAAGGAACTAGGGGAAGTGTTAGTGTGCTTGAGAACTGATCGTGGTGGAGAGTTCAATTCTAAGGCCTTTCAAGAGTTTTGCACCGTGAATGGAATCAAAAGACAGCTCACTGCAGCGTACATGATATGCTCAAATTTACCCTGAGCTACTCTCTCAAATTAAGAGATCGTAGTAGTACTTAGGGATCGAATCCACAGGGAAAAGATTCACAGAATGAAATTCCAAATTCGAATTATGCTAAGTAAATAATTATAATGTAAATGCAAGTAAGTAAAAGAAAGCAAACGATGGTTGTTGTTGTTTAATTCAATGAAACAAAGCATTAGGCATCAGATATTTCGCAGGCATGACTCTAAATTAAGCACTAAATTACTGTCGGGATATTTATTAAGAGCTGTTCTTGACCTCAAACACGAATGTAAAGCTAATCAACTTCCGTTGCAGAAACTATCTATCCCTAGATCCCTAGATTCCAAATTCCTTTGCAAATCTATTGAATCTAAACAAGCATTAAGTTCTAGTTTGATTGTTCACAGAATTCCTCAACCAAATTCCTTTGCATCTAGGTAATTCTGCTCACCTATGATATTGTTCCAGCTAACAAGTAATGCTATCGCATCAATCCATCAACCTATCATATCTTATTCAGGGGGATCAATCCTAAAATAGAATTAAAACTATCAAGGTGAAGAACTCATATTTGATTGATCCCAACAGTAATAAAGTTCTAACAATTTATCATCAGCCTTTGAAAACCCTAAACCTAACTAATGGATTACTCAGACATGACGATTGAAAAAAGCATAATAACTGAATAATACTGCATTAAAAGATAAAGATAGAGATACAAAAGGGTTCGAAGATGAAATCTCTGAAAAGAGTCTGACTTGTCTCCCTAAAAGCTCTTAATCTCTCTCTTGCTAAGTCTCAATAGAATAGAACTCTCTTTCATAAAAACCTAGGCAAAACAATATATACAAGAGGTAAAAATCGGATTGGGCTTTAGGAGAAACGTGTGGAAACTTGGGCCCGTGAAAGATCTGTCTTCATTAAAAACACGTGTCGATCGACAGAGGTGCCTGTCGATCGACATTGCCTTGATCCTTTAGCATTTTCTTTCTTGATGTTCCAAAATGCTCCAAAATCTTCCCTTTAGCTCCAATTCCATATTTACCTGCAAAGACTCTAAAAGACACAGAAAACACCCAAAAGACTCCAAAAATATACTTATATCATGGCTTTAAATGGGTAAAAACCATGATATATCAACTCCCCCAGACTTAGCTTTTTGCTTGTCCCTAAGCAAAACAGATGTAATCACTCCTTTAGGAACCACATACCTCTGCATAGCTAACCGGTGATATTTCGATGTGTCCCTAAAAGTTTAGCAGTCCTCCAGATTAAACTCATACCCCTTAGAAAATCTCAGACTCTTCTATTGCAAACCCCTTTAATCAATTAGGTGCGGTCTCATCAAGGGAATATCGATCGCTGGACCTTCTAGATTCTTTCACCTCCTTTAACACTTTCCTGCGTTTCACCCTCTCTCTTCCCTCTGAAACTGTATCCTCTTAAGGAATATCATAGAGATGCAATGCCTTTTTCTCTATTTTTTTTATTGGTGACCAAGAATATTGTGATAGCGGGTACCTCAGCAGAGGGTCCTTTACCATATGAGCTAGAAGCTTGCACTTTTCTGCAGAATTTTTTTTACTTTCCTTGGCATCTCTATGACTTCTCTAGATCACCTCTCATTACTATTGTTATATGAGGCTTTTGATGATGGCGGTTACCTCAGCTGAGGGTCCTTTACCACCAGATCTAGGACAGTTATATCCGTCACTGGGAAGAAGTTTCAAGAGCGGTCCTTCCTCGCTTTCAAGTGTTGAAGGCTGAATCAAGTCCTACGATAACCAACGCCCTTGACAAGAGATTTAAAGTTCATTAGGGGCAGGGTCTGCAACATCGTTTCTGGTGTTCTCCAGAAGTCTGAACTCGCTCCGTTAAACCGATCTACAATCAGTTACCCACCTAATAAAACCATCTAACTCGCGTTGATAATGGTCCATGAGTGCTGTTCAAAGCAAGTGGAAAGGGGGAGTTTCGACCCGAATAAAACATAAAAACTGGACTGACTCAATAAAGACTCAAAACAGAACACAATAATTAGCAACTACCTCCCCCAGACTTAAACAACACTGTCCCCAGTGTTATCTAGCCCGAGATTGGCGAAAGAAATCAAAGGAAAATGGAACTTGATTGAGAAGAACAGCTGTACCGTTTTTAGAAGACTCCGTCGATCGACACACATGACTGTCGATCGGCAGTGAGGTCTCTGTCAAAATTCTGCATGATGTCAAACCAGTTTAAAGGTTTGATCAAGTGTTGAAACTGCTTCTACATCAAAATAAACAAACGGTCAAAAGGAAAACACAAGGTAATCCATAAATAAAGATGATCAAGTTCTAAAATCCTGAGAAATCAAAACAAACTGACGCAAAAGAAAACAAAAAAAAAAAAAAAAAAAATGACTCAAATAGTTCAAAAAGAAAAGATAAAAGCAAAAAGAAAAAGGATAGAGTGAAAAGGAGATCTAGTCGTCCTCTTCCGTGGCTGGAGAATCTGGTGATGGAGATGAAGTACGAGGACGAACACAATTGGACCTACATGATAAAACATCCCAAGTCGACTGAAGTGCGCGAGTAAGCCACTGAAATCGCTCCTCCTCGTTCAGATTACCGCGTGGAGCTGAAGGGAAAACATGGAGGTGCTCTGGTGGTGGTGCAGAAGTGCTAGCGTGTGAAGGACCGGTTCCTCTAGTCGTCTCGTGCTGTCCGCGCCCCGTGTCGATCGACAGAGAGGCTTGTCGATCGACATTGACCTCTCTGTCCAAAGTTAGGTTTTTTTTTTTTTTTTTTTTTAACTGAATCTGAAACACTTAAGTAAAACGTTAGTAAAACAAAACAAAAATCAAAACTTAAATAGACTTACCAGTGGGTTGCCTCCCACTCAGCGCTTGTTTTCAGTCGTTAGCTTGACTCTGTCAGGTCTAGGCGACGGGTGCGTCGTCTAGAGGAACAATGTTCCCTGCTGGAATCTCGGCTTTTGCCCAATAGTGCTTCATCCTTTGGCCATTGACAATGAACTCATTCCTTTTTGGACTTAGTAGAACGATTGCTCCATGAGGCCTAACTGCCTTGATAGTAAAGGGACCAGACCAACGAGAGCGTAATTTGCCAGGAAAGATATGTAAACGAGAGTTATACAGGAGTACCTGGTCATTTAGCTCGAATTTCCTGGAGATGATCTTCTTATCATGATAAGACTTAGTGCGCTCCTTGTATATCTTGGAGTTCTCATAGGCTTGAAGTCTGATTTCATCCAGTTCGTTCAGTTGTATCAATCTCCTCTCGACAGCAGGCTTGATGTTGAAGTTCATTTGTTTCACTGCCCAGGCTGCCTTGTGCTCTAATTCCACTGGAAGGTGGCATGTTTTCCCATATAGCAAGTGAAAAGGAGTAGTTCCCAAGGGCGTCTTGTAAGCTGTCCTGTAAGCCCATAATGCATCATCCAGCTTGTTAGACCAATCCTTCCTTGTAACACTCACAGTCTTCTCAAGGATCTCCTTAATCTGCCTGTTCGAGACTTCCACTTGCCCACTCGTTTGAGGATGATAGGGACTAGCCACTCGATGATGAACACCATACTTAGTCAAAAGGTTAGAGAAAACCTTGTTAATGAAATGTGTTCCACCATCACTGATGACAACTCTGGGGACTCTAAAATGCGGAAAGATGATGGTCTTAAACAGCTTAATAACCACCGCAACATTGTTCGTCGGACTAGCAATTGCCTCAACCCACTTAGAGACATAGTCCACCGCGACTAAAATATACTCATTCCCATAAGAAGACGGGAACGGACCCATGAAATCAATGCCCCAGCAATCAAAGACTTCAACCTCAAGGATGAAGTTCTGTGGCATCTTGTGTCGCTTGCTGATCTTTCCTCTCCTCTGACAAGCATCGCACTGCGAAAAAAAGGCATTGGCGTCCTTAAACATCGTAGGCCACCAGAAACCTGCTTGTAGAACCTTGGAGACGGTCTTGAAAGTGGCGAAGTGTCTTGCGTACTCAGAACCATGGCAATGATATAGCACTCCTTGAGTCTCACTCTCTGCAATACATCTCCTGTAGAGACCATCTGAACAATGCCTATAGAGATAAGGCTCATCCCAGTAATACCTCCTAAGCTCTCTCATGAACTTCTTCTTCTCATAGCCTTTAAGGTCACTAGGAACATCCTCTGTAGCTAGGTAATTGGCAATGTCAGCATACCAAGGCCTATCGGATCCGAAAACTGCGCAAACAACCTGATATCCGATTTTCGCAGCTCGTGTCGATCGACATAGGGTACTGTCAATCGACAGCCTCGTCTCTGGAGAAATCTTGGATTCGAGTTTAAAATCCCGTGTCGATCGACACGGGTCCTCGTCGATCGACAGGTAGGTCTCTGGATCAATTTTACTCTGTCGAATCGCATCCTTGCTCGCTTGGGACCCAATCTCAAGAAAATGGACGTTTTCCTCTGGAAAATAATCATCAATGGGAATGCTGTCTTTAATCCGAATGCGCGATAAATGATCTGCGATACCATTCTCCACTCCTTTCTTATCCTTGACCTCTATGTCGAATTCCTGAAGAAGGAGAATCCACCTCAACAATCTTGGCTTTGCATCTTTCTTCTGCATTAGATACTTGAGTGCGGAATGGTCCGTGTGCACTATCACCTTAGCTCCAATCAAGTACGGCCTAAACTTCTCAAAGGCAAAAACCACAGCCAACAGTTCATTTTCCGTCGTCGCATAATTCCTCTGTGCTTCATCAAGTATTCTACTTGCATAATAGATAGCGTGAAGCTTCTTGTCCTTTTTCTGACCCAAAACAGCTCCCACTACGAAATCACTGGCATCACACATAATCTCGAATGGTAGATTCCAGTCTGGAGGTTGCACGATGGGAGCACTCACAAAGCCTGCTTAATTTGCTCAAAAGCAGATAAACAATCAGTATCAAAATCAAATTTAACATCCTTACAGAGCAAAGCGGTGAGCGGGCGAGCGATTTTGGAGAAGTCCTTGATGAATCTCCTGTAGAATCCAGCATGTCCAAGGAAACTGCGAATCTCCTTGACTGAAGTGGGCGGTTGAAGACTTGTCATCACTTCGATCTTTGCGCGATCAACCTCGATTCCATCAGCTGAAACTCTATGGCCAAGTACTATGCCATCTCTCACCATGAAGTGGCACTTCTCCCAGTTCAGAACCAAGTGCTTCTCCACACATCTAGCAAGCACCTTCTCCAAGTTCCCAAGACAGCCCTCGAAAGAATCACCATACACTGAGAAATCATCCATGAAGACTTCCATGTAGTCCTCAATCATGTCGGTGAAGATAGACATCATACACCGCTGGAATGTTGCAGGAGCATTGCAGAGTCCAAAGGGCATTTTGCGATATGCAAAGGTGCCGTATGGACATGTAAACGTAGTCTTCTCCTGGTCTTCTGGATGAATGGGGATCTGGAAGAATCCCGAGTATCCGTCAAGGAAACAGTAATATGGGTGATTCGCAAGCCTCTCCAGCATCTGATCAATGAAAGGCAACGGGAAGTGATCCTTCCTGGTGGCTGCGTTGAGCTTTCTGTAGTCTATGCACATTCTGTGTCCAGTCACAGTTCTCATTGGAATCAGCTCATTCTTGTCGTTCTTCACCACTGTAACTCCTCCCTTCTTCGGCACGACATGAACTGGGATAGATGATCCCGGCCTCAAGAAGTTTCAAGATCTCCTTCTTGACAACTTCCTGCAAGTTTGGATTAAGCCTCCTCTGATGCTCAATAGATGACTTGCTCTCATCCTCAAGATGGATCCTATGCATGCACAATTCTGGGGAGATACCTGCAATATCATCAAGAGAGTACCCAAGAGCTTTGCGAAATTTGCACAGCTTGTTCAGTAGTAACGCGAGTTCCACGTTATTCAAAGTAGCACTAACAATAACTGGATAAGTGGAATTTTGACCAAGAAATGCGTACCTTAGCCCAGCTGGAAGTGGCTTGAGTTCAAGCTTTGGAGCTTTTTGTTCACTCCAGTCACTATCCTTAGTGGTTTTCACTGAAGTCTCTCCCAAATCAGCACTAAAGACTAACCGTTTCAATTCCTTGCTAGCACTCAACATCCTTGCATATCCTCTCGCATCCTCGTCAAGCTGATCTTTCTCTATAACAGAGTTCACCAAAGTCCTTTCCAAAGGATCAATGGGATGCACCTCATTGAAAACTTCCTGTGCAAGGTCAGTGAGTGTGTCCACAAAGAATGTCTGACCATCTATGGTAGGTCTTCTCATCAGCTTGTCCATCTCAAACTTTATCTCAAGATCCCCCACACTTAAAGTAATACTGCCTCCCTTGCAGTCAATCATAGCACCAGCTGTGGCTAGGAAAGGTCTGCCCAAAATAAGTGGATCCTTTGGCTCCTCACTGTACTTCAAGACCACAAAATCAGTAGGGATCAAGCACTCTCCAACCTTGATTGGGATATCCTCTAGTACTCCTTCTGGGATCCTTACTGATATGTCGGCTAGGATAAGAGAGATCCTAGTAGGCTGGAAATCAGTCATTCCAAGCTTAACAGCAACAGACAGTGGCATGAGGTTGACACCTGAGCCTAAATCGCATAAAGATCTTGGGAACCTATCCTTGAAGATGAAATAATGAAACACAAAACTCCCTGGATCAGTGAGTTTCTCTGGAATCCTGTTCTGAATCACTGCACTCACTTGTTCTGAAATCATTGAAGCTCCTTCCTCAAGCCCCAAGTTCTTAGTGACCATCCTCTTCACGTATCTTCGGATCACTGGACTTATCTTAACTGCATCAATCAAAGGGAGCTCAACAACAAGCTTATCCATAATATCTTTGCACTTAGCATCCTCTAGCTCGACCTTAGACTTCCTCTCCCTCCTAGGGTAAGGCAACTTGGGTTTGTAGACCCTCTCCTCCGATTTATCTGAAGGTTTTGACAAAGGAGGCTCTGTTCGGGGGACGTGTCGATCGACGGAGGTAGGTGTGTCGGTCGACGCTTGAGTCTCTGGAAAAATTTCAGAATCGTGGAATTCAGGCGCTGTCGATCGATGCTCAGCCCTGTCGATCGACGGTGGAGCATCTGCCAAAATTTCTTCGTCCTCAACCTCTTGAAGCTCATCCAACTGCTCTGCACTCAATCCCTTAGTCAATTTCGGCCGTTGGAGAATCCTTCCACTCCTCGTGGTGATAGCAGCAACTGAATGCTTGGGATTGGAATCAGTCCTAGACGGAAGAAATCTCTCTTGTCTTCGCGAGTTCTCTACCGACTGAGCAAACTGAGTGTCCAACTTCTTGACATGGGTGTTCAACGCCTCAAACTTCCCGTTCAGATCCTGGTACATAGCATCCATTTTTCCATTGAAGTTCACAGTCAACTTCTGTTGACCCTCTAAAATCTGCTCAAGCATCGACTTCATCTCGCTATCTGGAGTCTTAGCAGGAGGCGTTTGGTAAGAAGAAGAACCATATGTCCTTGTGTAGTTACCGCTCTGGAAAGGTTTCTGAAAGTCATTCTTCTGATAGCTCGGGCTTGAAGGTCTCTGATAGTTGCTCTGAAACGGCTTCTGAAAGTCGTTCTTCTGGTAATTGCTCTGATAACCTCTGTTCCCATTCTGATTCCCATACTTCTGACTCTGAAATCCAGTTCCATTGACGTAGTTCACTCCTTCTTCTTCATTCTCAACCTCTGGTTCAAAAGTCTCAACCTCTGCAGCAAAGTGAACTGATTTCTTTCCCACTAGAAAGTTATGCACATCATCAATCTTGGCCTTGACTTCCTAAGCAAACTGACCACTACCTTTGTCGCCACTGAGCTTCTTCCTCTCGAAATCTGCGTTCTTGCTACTGTTGCTTGAGGCTAGGTTCTCGATGAGCGCAATGGCATCCTCCGCTGAGTTAGTAGTGAAATTTCCACTGCTCGCAGCATCTAAGGTCATCTGATACCTCCAATTAACTCCATTGAAGAAAATCCTAAGCAACTGGATTGGTGTGAATCCATGATGAGGGCAATCTCTCTGATAAGACTTGAATCGAGCCCATGAAGCTTTGAATGCCTCAGTATCATGCTGACGGAAAGTAGCAATCTTCATCCTCAAATCTTCAGACCTTGCATCATCGAAGAAGTTGTTGAGGAAGGCATTCTTGGTGTCCTCCCAAGTAGTCAAAGATCCAGGCTCGAGCTGCTTGAGCCAATAAGAAGCATCTCCTCCCAGTGAGTAAGGAAAGAGCTTGCAGAACATGTAGTCACTTGACACTCCTTGGCTCTTAATGCTTGATGCCAAATCCTCAAACTTCTCAAGGTGATCCATTGGGTGTTCGTGTGGAAGCCCATGGAAAGGATGCTGAGCTACAAGACTGAAGAATGCCGGTTTCAGCTCAAAGTCGTTTCTCTGAAATGGAGGTGGGCGAATAGCACATCGGTTGGCATAGAACTGATCGGGGCGATTGTAATCACCCAAAGTTGGACCACGTCCGTTTCTGCCACCTGCGTTTCCCTGAACAAGCGGTTGCATAATTGCGTTCCCAGCATCATCAAGCCTTTGCCCAGCTGCATTGTAAATGTTCCCTTCTGGGTCGCGCAGAACTCCGTCTGCTCCAGTTATCAAGACAATCGGTGGTATTTGAGCGTCTGCCATCTTAGATCCTCTAGCCGCTTTGTAGTTCGTTTGTTCAAGAAGAGATAAAGTATCAAGATCAAATCCAACGAATTCCTTGTATGTTGTGCTTCTTGTGACAGGCCTTGGCATACACCTGAAACCCAAAACAAAAAGAACAAAGGAAAGAAACTAGTTAGTAGACTAAAACAAAAAAGAAAAACTTAGACAAAACTCTAGTATTGAAATTCTAATCGTGAAATCTAATTCCCCGGCAACGGCGCCAAAATTTGATATGCTCAAATTTACCCTGAGCTACTCTCTCAAATTAAGAGATCGTAGTAGTACTTAGGGATCGAATCCACAGGGAAAAGATTCACAGAATGAAATTCCAAATTCGAATTATGCTAAGTAAATAATGTATAATGTAAATGCAAGTAAGTAAAAGAAAGCAAACGATGGTTGTTGTTGTTTAATTCAATGAAACGAAGCATTAGGCATCGGATATTTCGCAGGCATGACTCTAAATTAAGCACTAAATTACTGTCGGGATATTTATTAAGAGCTGTTCTTGAACTCAAACATGAATGTAAAGCTAATCAACTTCCGTTGCAGAAACTATCTATCCCTAGATCCCTAGATTCCAAATTCCTTTGCAAATCTATTGAATCTAAACAAGCATTAAGTTCTAGTTTGATTGTTCACAGAATTCCTAAACCAAATTCCTTTGCATCTAGGTAATTCTGCTCACCTATGATATTGTTCCAGCTAACAAGTAATGCTATCGCATCTATCCATCAACCTATCATATCTTATTCAGGGTGATCAATCCTAAAATAGAATTAAAACTATCAAGGTGAAGAACTCAGATTTGATTGATCCCAACAGTAATAAAGTTCTAACAATTTATCATCAGCCTTTGAAAACCCTAAACCTAACTAATGGATTACTCAGACATGACGATTGAAACAAGCATAATAACTGAATAATACTGCATTAAAAGATAAAGATAGAGATACAAAAGGGTTCGAAGATGAAATCTCTGAAAAGAGTCTGACTTGTCTCCCTAAAAGCTCTCAATCTCTCTCTTGCTAAGTCTCAATAGAATAGAACTCTCTTTCATAAAAACCTAGGCAAAACTATATATACAAGAGGTAAAAATCGGATTAGGCTTTAGGAGAAACGTGTGGAAACTTGGGCCCGTGAAAGATCTGTCTTCATTAAAAACACGTGTCGATCGACATTGCCTTGATCCTTTAGCATTTTCTTTCTTGATGTTCCAAAATGCTCCAAAATCTTCCCTTTAGCTCCAATTCCATATTTACCTGCAAAGACTCTAAAAGACACAGAAAACACCCAAAAGACTCCAAAAACATACTTATATCATGGCTTTAAATGGGTAAAAACCATGATATATCAGTACACTCCTCAGCAGAACGGTGTGGCCGAGAGAAAAAACAGAAGCATCATGAACATGGTGAGATGTATGTTGTTTGGAATGAGCGTGCCTCTGCGGTTCTGGACGGAAGCGGCTCAGTATGTTGTACACATACTGAATAGGAGTCCAACAACAATCTTGGAAGATGTGACACCGATTGAAAAATGGAGCGGACACAAGCCTACGGTTAAGCATCTTCGAGTCTTTGGATGTGTCGCGTTTGCTATGGTGCCATATGAAAGGAGAATTAAGCTGGATGAGAAAAGTATTAGATGCGTGATGTTTGGAGTCAGCAAAGAATCAAAGGCGTATCGACTTTATGATCCTGCAACAAAGAAAATCATAATTAGTCGAGACGTGATTTTTGATGAGAGGAGGCCATGGAATTAGGAGGAGAAATTTGAAGACAATACTTTCATCGATGTGTTTGGAGAAGAAGAAAAGCAGTCAAGCTTAGAAGAAAATATCGATGCTCAAGAAGGAAATTCAAACAACTCCAATGGAGAAGAAGAAGATGATGGCACTAGAGAAGAAGGGAATTTGAGCTCAGATAGTAATGGATCTGGGCCATTAAATTCTATTGGGCCAATAAATGTTGATGGTGGATCTGGGCCGATGAGTAATGATGATGGGCTTGGGTCTTCTTCTTCAAGTGGTGGAACTGGTCCGATGGTTACGAGAGATGGTGAGGAACAAACAAAAACCTGCGTGGATGAAGGATTTCGTTTGTGAGGGCATGAAATTGATCATAGAAGACGATGGAGAAGAACTCATAGCCATGTTTGTGGGAGAAGATGATCCGGTGAAATTTGAAGATGCGGTTGAAAACGAGAAATGGAAAAAAGCCATGGAAGCTGAGATCAAGTCGATTGAAGACAATAACACATGGGAATTGGTTGAGTTGCCTACGGGAGCCAAGGTGGTCGGATTAAAGTGGATTTACAAAACAAAATTCAACGAGAAAAGAGAAGTTGACAAATACAAGGCGAGGCTAGTCGCCAAAGGCTTTCATCAAACTCATGGGATCGATTTCCACGAGGTATTCGCACCGGTTGCAAGCTGGTCGGAAGCCTAAGGTACTTGACAGCCACTCGACCTGATTTGATTTATTCAGTTAATCTCGTGAGTAGATATATGGAGAGTCCAACTGAGCAACACATGATGGCTGCAAAACGAATTCTGAGGTATGTGCAAGGTACTGTCAATTTTGGGATACAATATAAGTGTTGTGGAGTAGGAGAATTGGTGGGGTTTGTGGATAGTGATTATGCAGGAGATGAAGATGATAGGAAGAGTATGTCCGGTTACGCTTTCATGTTTGGAGGAGGAGCAGTTTCCTGGGCTTCAAAGAAGCAGCCTATTGTCACATTGTCTACTACAGAAGCTGAATTTGTGGTTGCAGCAAATGGGGCGTGTCAAGCTGTTTGGTTATGGAATGTTCTTGCTGAGATTGGGTTCGATCAAGGAAAAGGAACTGTTCTATTTTGTGATAACAGTTCTACAATTAAGTTGTCGAAGAATCCAGTTCTTCATGGTAGGAGCAAACACATTCATGTAAGGTATCATTTTCTACGTGAGCTTGTGAATGAAGAAGTGATTGATTTGGAGTATTGCTCAACACATGAGCAATTAGCGGATGTGATGACTAAACCTGTTAAGCTTGATGTGTTCGAGAAACAAAGAAGCAGCTTGGGAGTATGTGCACGGGAAGAGTAAACTGGAGCTAAGCAGTTCCAGTTTAGGGGAGGTATTGATGAATAAAATTTGACTAAGTCTTCTGACTAAGTCGTTGTTGAGTCCGAGTCTTTAGGGTGTGTTTAAGTTTTTTATGTTTAAAGTAGTAGAATGTGTCTTCCTGGTTTGTAGGAAGCACGTTAGAGATAGGAGTAGTGGTAAGTTATTTCTGAAGTGCTATTTAAGAGACAGAGTGTAAATTGTCTGGTTTTTAATGCAAACAACACGAAGCTTTTCCAGGAAAATTCATGTGTTCTTAGCTTCTCTGTTTCTGGTTTATTGATTCGGTGTTAACACGCACCTCCCATACAAGCAGGTTACAAAAGTGTCTTCTTCTCTTTCGGACACGACCCTGTTAGCGACCAGTACAAATTGCTCTGCTCAACTGGTGTTCAGTTTAACTATTTTGAAAAGATAAGAACACAGCATTGGGTCTTTGCCTTAAAACCTAGATCAGGAGGTTCTTGGAAAAAGTTGGCTCCAAGACCATCCCCCGATTATCTTCTTCACGTTCCTGTCACACAAGGATTGTGTATCGATGGGGTTATATATTACTTGGGTCAGTTTGATGCGTTTTGGTTTGTGCTTGTGAGTTTCCACATTGGATCCCAAGAGTTCAAAACGATTCGATTACCATTCAAATCAGGTGTGCTGCCTCGACAAAAGTTAAAGAATTTTCTTATAGATTATGGTGGAAAAGTAGCTCTTCTTTGCCTGAAGAATCTTATAAAAAAGGGTAGGTTGGATTTATGGTTTGTGGAAGATGCAACAAACAAGGAATGGCCGAGGAAAACTCTTTTTTTGCAGCCTTCTGAGCACCGTTTGGTCAGCAAGTTGATGAGATCCAAGGTATATTGTACAACTCAAAACGTCAAGCTTTTCTTCATACCACAAGTTTTACTTTCTCCCTATCACGTTCTTTGTTATGATCTGCAAAGCAATGATATGAGAAAGATTGAAATCAAAGATGTACCGGAGCATTGGTTTAGTAAGGACGAAACAAACACACGTTCTGACTTGATTTTAATGGATCAGGGTGAGAGCGTCTTGCACTTGGAGACCTGAATCAATCCTTTCTAATTAATACTTCCCAATTCATTAATACATCCTTTTTTTGTGCCTCTACATTAAGAACACAACCTATTCATCATTGTTTATTGGTTTTATATGATAATTTAATACTAATAATTAAAGAGTTAATCGTGTTTCTTTCTTATACCTTCATATTTCTGTTACAAGAACTTACAAGTAAGATAGCCAGCTTCGGCTTAGTCTGTTTATAATGCAAGTTTTCACATTCATATATGAACACAAAATGTATTTTCCCTAAAAGGTTACAACATTTTCAAGACCAAAAACTAACCCAAAGGAGATTCTTATTTAAATATTGATGTCTGATTCAGAGGAGTTCCACGTTTGTTCAGCTTCGTCAAGAGGTAAGCCAATGCTACTTTAGCACCTAAGCCTGAGTGACCACGGGACACAGACAAAATTTGCTACATTATGGCATCACCAGTCAAGTTGATTACTCAAATTAAGTTCAAGCAATGTTGATTTGGTCTTTGTTCTTAAGGTTAGCTCAATTCAATGCTTAGTCATCTACTTGTGATAAATATGTGTTAATTGGATAATTTAATTTCTATTCATTGCTTTGTCAAACAGCGTTTGGCTTTGATAGAGTTTCGTTAAAATGACTGTGTCATTTTGCAGGAGGTGATTAATTGACAGAGATGACAAGAAGAAACTGGAATTGTGTAATGAGTTTCAGTTTTGTGTCTCTGTTTCATATTTATTTTCTAGTTTCACCATCAGTTTGTGGTTGTGTATTAAATTTTGTTGGTGTTTTAAATGAGTTTGTGTATTACAGTTAGTTACTCTTAGCAAAAGCTTTGTTGGCACAACCAAACACCACAAGTCATTTGGTTTTTGTATCACACGCCATTTGGCTTTTGTACCATAAGTCATTCTGCCATTCTATTTATAATTTTGGCTTTTTGTATCGACACCACAAGTTAACTAGCTTTTGTACCACAACCACAAACCTATTTTCCATAAAATCTACCAAGTGTTATATATATATATATGTGTGTGTGTAAGTGTAGTGAACAACTTGAAAAAAAATCATCTTCTTTTATCAGAAAAACTTCATAAATTCATCTCTTTCTATGTAGTCAATCTTAGAAGAAAAAAAATATGATCAAGCATTCGATGAAGTATTTGATCAAGTATTCGATGAAGCATTCGAGAATGTTTTCCATGATTATTGTGATCGAGCCTATATTTAAAGACAATGCGAACAAGAACACAATCGCTTAGAGGATGATTATTTTAGTGAAGATGCACGTACCCTGCTTTTATAATCCGACGCCGTTTCACCGAGTTTATTCATTTTAAAACGACATCACAATATAAAAACCGGGGTATGTTGCATCTTCACTGAATAGTCGTTCCATAAGCTGTTGTATCTTTATTCTTAAAAGCGACGTCGTTTCCTCGTCTAAGTACTTTTGACTTTTTTCACTCAACCGAATATGATTTATAAACAGAACAAATCACGAACCGGTCGGTTCATAGTTTAAACCATTGCTTATCATTTAGGGGTTTTGTTTGAGCCAACGCCTCTTTTGTCCCTTTTTTCCAAACAAAATCTCTTATATCCCTCACTAATCTTCATGTCCCTCTATTTGTTGAGAGAATGTGTAATTCTGTTTATACCCTTAATGAAACCAAAGAACGCTCTGCGGTTTTTGTGAGAAAAGAGTAACACCATGTAGTTTTTCTACACTAAAAACGTCACACACTCCACATGTATATTGCCCAATTTGAAAAAAAAATATAATCGACATCGGGAAAACGATTCCTCCGATTCCTCGTCAATCAAACCTCTCCACCCTCGTCATCGCCGCCGGACCGCCGCCGGACCTCCGCCGCCACCGATTCGTTGCTCTTAGGTTGGTCTCGGTTGGTATTGCTCAATGTAGATTAGGTTTTAGCAAATTAGGGATTGAGTGGATTTAGGTCATTTTTGATGCACAACATTGGGTGTTTTAGTATGAATTATGGGTCGATTAGGGCTATTAAGAGGTAACAAATGTATTTTTAGTAGTTGAATCCTACTGAATTGGAAGTAGATTAGATCCCCATTTGTGTTCTTGCGATATGGTAAAACTAGGTAAAACAAGTAAAATTGTAAATATTGTAAAACTGGTAAAACTGAGAATTATGAGTGAATTTTTTGTATTGTTTTTGACAGGATACGATGAGCAATGAAGTGGGCATATTCTTTAAATACCAAGGTCGCATGTATAGTATAATGTTCAATACATCAGTGAGGGAGATAACTTTGTCGATGGTGGAAGCTAGGATATTGAAGAAGATTTCGTTAGATGAAAGAAGGGTTAAATTGGAATTGAGTTATTTTCCAGTGCTGATGGGAAGAGATGAGGAAAAATTAGTTATTGAGGATGAGGAGGATATGTCTGTTTACCTAAGGTGTGGTGGTCAAGAGAACCGAAGATGTCTTTTGTACGTGGAGGTCATCGCTTCATCGGAACAGCCCGAGCAACTGTCGAGAGTAGATAAAAGTTCTATTGGTATGAACTTTGATGTATTGGAATCAAATGACGAGGAAATCAGAGGTAATGCCATTGTTCCGTATGTAGGCAAAGAACAAGCAAACGAACAACATCATGCGATGGAGGATGATGATGATAGATCACGTGATGAATGTATGGACAACGGTATGGAGATATCGGATATGCGTGAGTCATATATTGAGCTTCAGCCTGTTGTAGAACGTTGTCAGTTTATAGAGGAATGGGAAGACGGGTTGGGTCTGAGTGTGGGTCAAGAATTTAAAAATAGGAAGGCAGTACAAGAGGTGGTGGATAGAGGTGCATTTGCCAACAGTTTCGGTTATAGGATAATAAAGTCGGATAATGTGCGATTAGTGCTAAAATGTCCAATAGAAAACTGTAAATGGGCTTTAAGAGCTGCAGTGGTTACAAACACAGAGATTTTCTCGATTAGAACGTACACGAAGATGCATACATGCTCTCGGGCTAGTCAGAGTACAAGCAACACGAAGAGGAAAGGGTCGGCCCAATTGGTTGCATCATATTTGAATGAAAAGTATCCAGGACAAATGGATACTCCGAAGCCGAAAATTATCATGGGTATGGTTCAGAGAGATTTAGGTGTGCAGATATCATACTCCACAGCTCTGAGAGGTAAAAGTCTAGCTGTTCGTGATTTACGTGGTAGTCCCGAAGACAACTACAAGATGTTGTATCGTTATTTGTACGTGTTAGAGCAGGTCAATCCCGGTACGAAAACAAAGTTGTTATTGGATGATGTGGGGAAATTCAAGTATCTATTCATAGCGTTGGGAGCTAGCATCGAAGGGTTCAAAGCGATGAGGAAAGTGATAATTGTGGATGCGACCTTTTTGAAGAACGGATTTGGTGGTGTGCTTGTTTTCGCCTCAGCCCAGGCTCCTAATCGACACCATTATCCCATAGCGTTTGGTGTGCTCGATGGTGAGAAACTTCATAGTTGGACTTGGTTTTTTGAGATGCTGAAATCCGTTGTACCGGACTCTTCCGAATTGGTGTTTATTAGTGACAGAAATGCAAACCTCATCAGCGCCATAGAGAAACTGTATCCCCAGGCTCATCATGGGTATTGTGTATGGCATTTGTCCCAAAATGTGAAAAATCATACCTCGGGCGCCAACAAAGACGTAATCGCATGGAGATTCATGGAGTGCAGCAGGATATACACGGTGGGTGAGTTCGACCGTGCTTATGAGTCATTTAAGATGAGATATCCATCTGCGGCCAAGTATCTTGAGGAGAGTACCGTGAAAGAAAAATGGGCAAGGCCTTATTTTCCAGGTTGCAGATACAACCTAGACACAAGCAACGCCGTGGAATCTTTGAACAGCACGTTTGTGGACGCAAGGAAGTACCCCATAATACCCATGCTTGATACAATCATTAGAACATTTTCCCAGTGGCTTAATGAACACCGGAAGGAGGCCGCGGGTGGTACTTTAAATAATAAACTAGTGCCTTTAGTGGAGAACTGGGTGCACGATACATGGCATATTGCTGAGAAATTAATTGTTTCGGAGCTAAACAGTTTCACGCTTGAATACGACGTCACCGGTAGTGACGGGAAATCTTATTTGGTGAACTTGAGGTCAAGAAGTTGCAGTTGCAGGTTCTTCGATGTTCAGAAGTATCCTTGTGAGCACGGGATACGAGCGTTCATTGCGTTTAAAAAGAATGCTCCTCAAAATCGTGAAATCGGAGGACATGATATCCAATTAGAATTACATGAACTATGCTCGAAGTATTATTGGACCGAGTTGTGGGCGTTGGCGTATTCTAGGACAATTTATTTAGTGCCGCATATGTCGGAATGGATTATCCCAGACCACATCAATGAGTTGCAGATCATACCTCCGGATCGCGTGAAGAAGAAGGGAAGAAGGAAAACAAAGAGGTTTCCATCGGTTGGGGAGAAGCGACCAAGGACGAAAAACAAAAGGCGGCAAAGGCAACGACTCCAATGGTTGCTATTTGGATTTGGTAGCCCTGTTTGATTGTATCTTAAACGCTTGTGATGTAAAATTATGTATGGGATCTGTATCTTCAGGTAAAACTAGGGAGAAATGGTTTTTTGTTATGTAAAACTATATATTTTTGATATGATCGATTTAGGGAAAAAAACAAGGATCGATTTGAAAAAAACAAACAACAAAACAAAATATAATTACATGATATAAACGTTATAAATAGTTATTTTTTCTTGTACTAACATGAAAACTATATATTTAGAATTTTTGGGTCCATATGAAACAATCACACCAACAAATGACTTATACTTTTAAGATCACTATAGGAACAATAGCCAAGTTAGTAGGGTGAAATTACAAAAATGTAAAACTGAAACATATTAATGCACAAAACAATTAGAATGATAGATTAAAGGAGGAAACTCAACTGTAAAACTACAAATTTAAAGTTTAAGAGTGGGTACAACTGAATAAATTGAAAACAGCCAAAGTAAAACTATTTGGGACTTTCGTAAAACTAAAATGTTTGGTAAAACCATGTGTAATATTTGGGCGGCAAAACGAAAATTTCACCAAAATTTTTTGGCGCCAATACGAATAGAGACAAAAACGAATAGAGACAAAATCTTTTTTCTCTGACCATTTCTCCTTTCTCTCTGGCCATTTCTCCTTTTTCTCTGACCATTTCTCCTTTTCCTTTATAGACAAAATCCGACCATTTCTCCTTTTTATCTTTTAGTTCTCTCTCTCTCTACTTCTCTCATTTTCCAGTTTCTCTCTCTCTCTAATCTCTCTCATTTTCTCTAGTTCTCACCTTTTCCTTTATTTGCTCATCTCATGGACAAGATTTGTGAAACTGATCCGTGGTACACTGACATGAAGAGGTTGAAGAAGGAAGAGCAGAGAAGGAGGTTCCTCGCCGATGGTTGTGATGGCATACCAACAAAGTGTCCATGCGGTGCTCCAATCGTTGTGGAGCCTTCACACCTCTCTGGATCTGATGTAGGAAGGAGGTACCTTATTTGCAGTGAATATGAGGTGAGTGATGTTGTTGATGTCAGTAGACATTTATTTTTTTCTGGGTTCGGTCGTAAAACTGGAAATCTTGGAAAAACTATAGTGTGGTAAAACTGGAAATCTTGGTTAAACTATAGTGTGGTAAAACTGGAAAACTTAGAAAAACTAGCGTGTGGTAAAACTGGAAAACTTGGTTAAACTATTATGTCTTCTTGTGTAGGAGGATAATGACCAACACCTTAAAAAACTTTGGGTTCATGGACTCGAAGAAGAAGTTACAAAGCTTCAAAATGAGAATGCAAAGCTCAAAGAGGAGCTGAAAGAGGTTGCAAAGCTTAAGGCTCGCTTAGCTTAAGGCTCGCTTCGAAAAGACTTATCTCTTGGGTTTTAAGACTTATCTCTTGTGTTTTAAGACTTATCTCTTGTGTTTTAAGACTTATCTTTGTGTTTTATGACTTATCTATGTATTTTAAGACTTATCTTCTAATATCTTTTGTTTGTGTTGTAAGACTTATATACTAATGTCGTGTGTTTGTAAGATTTATCTAAGCATGTTAGACTTTGAAAACAACATAGTTTTACAAAGTTTTACGAATTCAACACATCATAGTTTTAACATTGTTTAAGCTTGTTTATCAAACCGAAACTCATCTACTCTAAAATCATGCTCCTCCTTCAAGTCATATATAAAAACCCTAACGCTTCCACCTTCAAGCATTCCTCTCACCACTCCTTTCCTCCAATTGTTCTCATAAAAAACTTCAACCTTATCCAGCAACTGCACCTAATCATACCAGAACCAACCAATCAAAAAAAAAACCAACCAAATCCAAACAAAACAACCAACCAAATATAGTCTTCACACATCAAATGTTTGTGATGGCTTTACCAATGGTTGTGATGGCTCCTCCAATGTTTTCCTTGACCTTGTCAATGGTCTACTCGGGTAATTGGCTACTTTGCCTCGGGGACGCTTACCACGCGTTATGCTGTCCCTATAATCATTGAGTGTCATTGTCTCCTCATTGACTTCCTCATTGGCTTCCTCCGTCCTATGAGCAGCAGCTGTTGTTGGTGGTTGGGCTTCAGTAGCCATCTCTTGTGCTTCCTCCTGCCAATCACCTTGATCTTGAGGTCTTTGTTCATTTACCTGAAATAAAAAAAAAATTAAAGTATAGTTCTACCAATTTTCCCAGTTTTACCACAACATAGTTATTCCAAGTTTTACACTTTTACCTCATCTAAATTCTCAAACACATAACTTTCCACCTTCTTAATTCTCTCATCAAACCCATCCAACTTTTCATAAACTGACTTGAACCCTAAGTCCATTTTTGCCTTCATCCCTTCCACAACCTGTGCCAAATCTTTCAAAGCATTCGCTTCTCCGGATGTTCCACCTACTTCTTCCTCAACTTCTTCTTTGTCAGCTTCTTTTTCCTCTTCCACTCGTGCAGCCACGTCATCGTTGTACATTTCTGGAAAGAAGATAGTATTTCCTTGATTGCAACGGGTTATCCATTCGCGAACAACCGGATCGTCACAATCCTCGACATCATCTTCTTGGAAGATTTGAGCAAGATCTACTTCTTTACGATTCAAGAGGATGTTATGAATGTCCTGCAAATGTCAACAGTTATGTTAAAAATTAAAACAAAAAACAACTATAAATAATTTAAATGCGTAAAATAACTGACCTTAGTTGTACCAAGTTTTTCGTTGATCATTGAAAGAGGAAACCCTCTCATCCCACTCTTCTTGAACTTAAACCTGCACATCCTTGGACAACCACCGTCTGCCTCTAGAATTGGCTCGAGGAAAGAACTCGCCAAATCTGGAATTGCTTCAAACGCTAGCAGCTGCACAACACACTTATAGTTGAAATAGTTTCAATTATTCAAAAGTTGCAACAATTACTTCCTAATTGTACATACCTCCAGAGGGATACAGAAACCGGGAATCGGCCTTAAAGTGTCTTCCTCGACGACTCCGTTAAATTTATCCAGCATGTGATACATCTGTTTCAGCATGTAATCAAAAGACAACCTCCCAAATGGATAACTCTTGCACAACTCAAGATCGTCAACAACTTTCAGGAAGAAATCGGGGATCGGAGTTGCATGTTTTCCACATTTTTCCTGAGCTATGATGATGCTGCAAAGAAAATACAACACAAGCATCCTCAACCTATCTCTATCAGCTGGCATCCCATCTTCTAGCTTCTTTTTGACATCTTCATATCTGACTTTTTTTCTACCAAACTGCCTCCTCACATACTGCATGTCACCCAACTCATAATTCACCTCATAATTTCTACAGTTTAATCCGGATATCAAGGCGTGCTCTCTCAGACCGTACCGGATAGGAACGCCATTAACCACGAACCACGCCTCCTTTTTCTTCTCAATGCGTGCGGTTCGGAGTAAAAGCATCCACATGCCTTGGAGCTTGTGACTGTGGTCCAAAACTCCCTTTGGCAAGTGGAAGATGTGTTTGAACTGGGGATGGCTTGCAAACCAATTCTTCTCAGCACGCGTAAGTGGAGGCTCCAAATTCTCCAGAGTTTTAGCAAACTCTTTGACGTAGCATCTCGTCGAGATCCTTATCTTTTTCTTGTACTCCGTTGGTTGGAAGTACATACTCAAAGGTCTCATAACCTCTCCTTCATCACCAGATCCCTGCATCAATCATTTTTACCAAGTTATTCCATTTATACATCTGTATATTTTTACAAAGTTATCCAGTTTTACCTCAAAATAGTTATACCAGGTTTGACCAGTTTTACAGCACTCTATTTACCAAGTTATCCAGTTTTATAGCACTCTTGTTTTACCAAGTTTTCCAGTTTCTCTTCAAACCCAACCTCTAAATTGACATGCTTTATTGATTAAATGTGTCAATTTCCTTGCAATAAAGATCAAATTGCACAAAACAAACAAATTCCCTTACTAAAACGAACTATTTTTCCCAAGTTTTCTCTTGTTTTACCTAACTAAATGGAGAGGAATACTTACTAAATTCGCATCGGAGCTGTCATGTTCTTCCTCTTCTTCTTCAGTCTCTATTCTCTCGTCGTCTTCACTTTCTTCTTCACTCGCTTCCATTTGCGCCTCTTCCTCCGCTACCGGTGCCACTACACTTTCTTGTTGACTCGCTTCCGTTTGCGCCTCTTCCTCCGCTACCGGTGCCACTACTCTATCTGGCGACTTATGACTCTTCTTCCTCCCTTTAGGATTCATCCCCTTAGGAAAAATCATCTTCGGCGGCATCACAAACAAATGTAATAACTATTTGGGACTTCAATTTGATGGAGTAGAGAGTGTAAGAGGAGACAGAGGAGAAAGGATTCAGAATTCTCTTTCCTGCCAAATTGGAGAATTTATATCACACACAAAATCGATTGCAATCGCTCACAACACGAGAAGTAAAACCTAAACCCTAGAAGCGAATCTGCAAGAGGAGATAAAAGGAGAAATTGACTGTCGCCTACCTTAGGAGAACTAAAATCTTCACCAGATTTAAGCGGAGAGCGCAGGAGGAGACAGAGGAGAAGGGAGAGAGGGAGAGTTGTCGAACGAAGAGGAATCGTCGGTTTGAATTGAGAGAGTAAAAAAATCTCTGTAATTCGGTTTTTTTTTTTTTACAATTTTCGGGTTTGACCCGTTTTATTGGGTGGGTGGGTTCTCGGGTGGGTTATACCCAGGTAAAGTTGTAATATCACAAATATGGGTTGGTTTTAGGGTAATTTTGTTATTTTTCCTATTAAAAATAAACTTAAAACAAAATGAGTGTTATAACAAAGATTTATAAGATTTTAGTCTTCGTTTGAGGGACAAATCAGACGATTCCTCGTTTTGTTTTCCCTTTTCTCCCTCACCGTCACAATTTGTTCTCCTCCTCTGTTTTCTCGTCGCCGTCGTTTTTCTCCATGACCAGAAAGGAAGATTCTACGACGGAGAAAAATCCCGATCCGGTTGTTCCATGGATGCGAGCTCCGATTGACGTCAACCATATCGATGAATGCTCTCTCGAAACCCTCCCTTGCCTTGATCCCAGGTAATTCCACCATCTTCATCAATTACGGCTAAATACTTCTGATTCCTCATGGATTTGAAGCTTTCTTAGTTTAGGTTATGGAAATTTGATGAATAATTTGTGTTGAATTCTTCAATTTATGGTTTTTGAAAACTTACTGTGTGCGAGATTGAAAAAGGCATTAGAGAAGACGGGTAAATCTTCACTTTATTCGGTGCAAGTTGCGGTTTGGAACGAGACGATAGGCCCGGGTGGTTTCGAACGAGATATCTGTGTTAACTCTCCAACAGGAAGTGGAAAGACACTAGCTTACGCTTTACCGATTGTGCAAATGCTTGAATCTCGTGCAGTGAAATGCATCCGCGCATTAGTCGTAGTCCCCGGTCGTGAATTAGCCTTGCAGGTTAAGCAAGTGTTTAATGAGATAGCGCCAGCCGTGGGGTTATCTGTTGGTTCAGCGATAGGTCAATCTTCGATAGCTGGTGAAATCTCAGAGCTTATCAAGACACATAAACTTGATGCCGGAATATGCTATGATCCCGAGGAGGATCTATCACAAAACCTTGAAAGTGGTATGGATATATTAGTTGCAACGCCCGGAAGGCTGATGGATCATATCAACAACACCAAGGGCTTTACCCTCGAGCATTTGCGTTTCCTCGTATGAATATTTCTCCCTCGTTTGTTTACCTCCTCGGTCTTAGTTTCAAAAAGCTTAATTGTTTTCAGGTTGTTGATGAAATGGACAGATTATCTAGGGAGGCGTATCAATCTTGGCTACCAACTGTTCTTAAACTGACTCAGACACCGGTTGTTCCTTCCGCTTTTGGTTCTCTTCAGACTGTTCGTAGACAGTGAGTTCCATCTCTCTTTTGTTATACTAATTTGAGTAACCCAAGCAAGTTAAAAGTGATTATAGGTGACTAATGTGGATCTAATTTCATATTCTCAGAAGTGTGGAGAGAGGTTTCAAGGGTAAGCCATACCCAAGGCTGGCAAAGATGGCATTATCAGCTACGTTCTCGAAGGATCCGAGCAAGCTTATTCAGTTTGATCTGCATCATCCGTTATACATGACAACTGAGTTAGTCATGACAACAGGAGAACGTCGTCGATACACACTACCCAAGAAATTGGAATGTCTTAGACTGGTATGTATTCGTCTTTAATGTTCTTTTCTCTTCAAGTTTGTGCTTTGAACATAACACTTATCTACAAAAGTCTATGTCCTTTAACAGATTTGTGAACCCGTGATGAAGCCTGTAAATCTAGTCGCTCTACTAAAATCATGGGAAGGTGAAAAGTGTATCGTTTTCGTATCCTCGGTAAAGAGAACTCGTCGTCTGTGCAAGTTACTCAGCTTTTTCGAAGACCTACACATAAAAATAAAAGAGTTTTCAAGTGGTCTTGACCAAAAAAAGCGGAAGTAATATTTGAATCTTACATCTACTAGTAGAGCATGTGTCTTTGACACTCATCGAATACGAAGTTTACTCATTTGTTGAACAACTTTGTTCATGCAGAAAAGAACTAAAAGCCTTTATAAAAGGTGATACTCAGGTTCTTGTTGCATCTGATGCTCTAACTCGTGGAATGGATGTTAAAGGAGTAACAAATGT
The DNA here is from genome assembly GCA_963576765.1 of Draba incana. Lineage (NCBI taxonomy): Eukaryota > Viridiplantae > Streptophyta > Magnoliopsida > Brassicales > Brassicaceae > Draba > Draba incana. Next base: position 44,404,919 of record OY755204.1, read on the forward strand.
CATTAACTATGATGTGCCTAAACATTCAAAGACCTTGGTCCATCGTGCTGGACGGACAGCTAGAGCAAACCAGGCCGGCCGATGCTTCACATTGCTGAGTGATCATGAGGTAAACTGAAACTATATTTGGCACAAACTCATAAACAAGCTAGGAGTACCTTAGATGATGGATACTAGATAAATAAGTGTGTCTGGAACAAAGAAAGATGTTAATAGTTTCAGAATCACTGAATCATCTCTTATCTGATTCTCAACTACTGTTGTAAAGCTCAAAATCTCCTTGACCATTTGTTTATTTTTGATATATATAAATTTCAGGTAAGGCGATTCTCGATGAAACTAAAGAAAGTTGGGGTTGATTCGTGTCCTACATTAACGTTCCCGCCCGCTACATTGGAACCCATTCGTGTTGCTTACAAAGCTGGTAATTTCCTAGCCTTTTTCAAATAGACATGAAAAATAAGCGGAGTTAACGACTGCGGATTAGATTCTAAACCTACTCTTGCTTAGATTTAGTGATTTTGAGTGTTGTGGAAGTCTATCAATGCGTAGGAAACATTCAAGGCCATTGATTCTGGTTTGTTTTTTATTTCAGCTCGGAAGAAGCTGGAGGAGTGGGATGAGTCAGAAAAAGCAGCTGGGAAAAGAAAACGAGCTTTTAAGCATAATTCAAGAGCCAAAAACAACTCAAAAACTAAACGCAACAAAACAACATCAGAAACATAGTAGTAACTTCTTCTGATGGGTCAACTACTCAAGACGGGTCGGCTCGTATCTTTTTTTCGACAGAAGCTTCAACGGAGGGAGTATTAATTAAAAAAAAAAATTAAATTGTTGTTGCTATTAATCGAATTTTGAGGTCTCTCTCTTTAGTTGAGCTGTGTTATTAGTTTCCTTTATCAACGCCTTGTAACGGGTATTGCTGCTAACGAGGACTTAAATGGCCTCCTTGTTTAAAGAGAGAAGAGAACGAAATTTTTTGAGATATGTCAAATTGACTTTTTCTGGAGTATTATTAATTCCGTTCTAATTGAAGAGTTGTTGTGGAAGAATCATTTTGACAGAAGGCTTTGATTGGTAAACAAATTGTAATAAATTGTAATAGATTGTATCAATCACAAAAGAAATACCAAAAACTTTATACTCAATTTTATTTTTACAATTTTATATTTGAAAATAGGAGTAATATAGAATGAAATTTAGGTTTAGAAATGTTTAAGAAATTATTCAACATTTTGGAGACAACAAAAATTGTGATTGTTACTTGATAGCTTTCAATAGTTTGCACATGGCTTCTCTGGCATAGTATTTTGTCTTGTGATATATATAATTAGAGTCAATTCTCAACCACAATCATTAGACCAACCAAATACTTATAAAGTAAAATTATTGTCCACATAAAGATATAAGATGAGATAGTGCTTATTCCTCTTCCACATTTCCTACCTTTTATCTTTAGACATGACCAAATCAATTTTCTTCCTGTTCTTCTCTCTTCTGCTTCTTCTTGTGATAATTGCGGAATCCGAATCTGCAAGAAACGTTACAAGTGAGCTGAGATACGGTGGATGTGCTCCCGGAGTTACCGTCGGAGAATGCCTAACGGCGATGAATGATGAGGAAGAAGAAGAAGTAGAAGTTGAGGCGGTGGTGAGGCGGATTCTGCAACAAAAGAGGTATTTAGGGTACAAAACTCTACAAAAGCAAGCAACTTGTAATGGTAAGATCGCTGGTAATTGCCTTGGAGCTGTATCTAATGGAGCAACTTGTACTTACTATGATAGATGCAAACGTTCCACTTAAATTAATGGAGTGGCTAATTTTTCATCTTTTCTTTATCATTGTACTTTTTATATGTGTGTTCATGGTTCTCCTGTTTATACAAAGATAAAATAAAAATTTAATGTTACTTACTAAGCCTAATTAAATGTAATAGTAAAAGACAAAAAAAAAAAATGTAATAGTAAAAATGTCTGTCGGTTGTAAACAAGAAATGTGTGATTGAATTAAATGTATACCCCATTGCTTTATAGTTTATATGTACATGGTTTATATGAATCCATGATTATTATTTTTTTTGGCATACTAAGTGGATCTAGACCGTACATCTCTAAGATCGGAGACTAAAGCATTTTATATGGTGTCCTCTCATGTGTCATTGCTGGTCTCTAGACTTTACTTGACATACTTTACCACATGAGCTAATGACTTTTGGTAAAATTTGTATCCATGATACCTTAATCTTTTTATAAAGTGTAAAACATATTATGCAGCATGGTAACTGTAATGGAAACTAAATACGAATTCACATAACAAAGAAAATAAGTTTTTCTAACGAATATCCGAGAAAAAAACATACACCAATTAGGCAATTACTATAGCTTAAATATCATACGCAATCAAACATGCTATGAAGTCTCATTACAATTACGACTTACACCAAAGAGTCGTAAAGATAAGAACAAACCCGGTTCCACTTCCTCCAAAAATCGACATCCCTTTAAATCCGACCCATTTTGTTAAATATATTTTTCATATTGATAATGTTTGAAAAGGACTTTCAAAAATCATCAATGATACCGACAAACACACAAAGAAATATAGTATTAATTTCTTGATGCACAAGTAGGTTTGACTATTCGCACTTTCTTGAGCCCCAAACATATTTGGCATGCTTCTCAAACACATCTCCATCTATATATATCCACATATAAGTGATTCCACAATTCATCAAGTCTCCAAAGCAAAACAAAGCAACCATGAAAAGAGAAGGTCGTCAAAATGGTATCATTCGGACAGGGATGATTCATCCATCAGGCTTTAATCCGCGGCCAGGAAGCCGGTTAGATTCACCACCACCATTTGGAGTATTCACCAAAACGCCATCAAAACCTAACAACCATTCAAAATTTACAGGAAATTGTGAACGGTCCAAATACAGTAATTGTCACGTGTCTCCGGCTATAAAGTCCGGCAACAAAACTAAGAGTCGCCGCAAGCTACAATCGACAGGTTGGTCGGGTGTGGATAAGCTAGACCGGTGTATTGGGTCAGACTCTTCTTATGCTGGATATATTTTGTATACAATAAGTGGTGAAGATTATGATGATCATATTTATGATCATGGTGATGATTGTTCTCGTTGAAATATTCGGAAGAATTTGTTTTTTTTATGTGTTTCAATTTGGATAACAGATGTAGTAATCCGAGGAAAATCTATATTTTTCTATGTAGTTCGAAAAATGCTATGCATCATGTTAAATTTTTTTGGTGAATCTATGCATCATGTTAATTGTAATGGCAATTAAAATACAAATTCACATAACGAAAATAAAAAATATATAACCAATCTGCGTTGGTCCAGTTGGTAAAAGAGTTCACAGCTGTGAGTTCCCCTACATGAATTCAATTCGGGTTGGCCATATTGCCGCGCCCTTTAGATTGGGATTTATGTGCAACTGGATGCAAAGCCTTGTGGGATTAGATTTTGTGTCTAGACAACCTTTGGGATTAGTCTTAGTAAGAGCATCATTAAAAGTGATACCTTTAAGGGTTCTTAAATCATTTTTTTAGTATTAAATTTAATATTAATCTAGTGTTTGAGACTCAAATAGTTTCTGCTAATACTTATGTGTCCAAGGATAAGACTCAAGTGAAGTTCTAAAGAATAATTTTTTTTTTTTTAATTGTTTACAAAATGAAAGAAAATCAAATTACTATACATAAATATAGAAAATTATATAAAAAGAAGTAATATAATAGGTTGCATAAAATTTTAAACATACATTACAATCTGTTAAAACAAACTGATTTCGTCTCTACAATTGATTTGACTTTGGTTTTGGATTCATTTCAAAAATAAAACCTTGTTCCAAATACAAAGTTACAAGTTACAACAAGAGAGCTACAAAACCCAAATATGATGGGCAAAAACACAAAATATCAAGTATCTCAGCCACCAATGGAACCAAATCCGTTCTAGTTTTCAAAGTTTCTCAAATCCGAATTCATAAGCAGAAGTATTGATTTTTCTCCATTTCACATATCTTTCAAAAACTAATACCAAACAAACTTTTGTGTCTTGTAAAAAGTTCTCTACATATCCAAAAGACTGATTTTTGAGTAGAACCTTCTTGTTTAATCTGGTTTTCCAATTTCTAATCATTACCAAAATCTTCTCAATTTTCATCATACGTGCCTCTAGCTTCAATGCTATCTCCTCTACTGAAAACACACAAAGAAGCTATTAGTGTAAAAGATAACAAAATGAAATACTTGAAGCAAACTAGTCTTCAGAAGATCTTAAGTGTCTACTTGCATTCATACCACAGATTAAACGAGCAGCGACCAATGTCCTCTGTTTTATGGCTTTCCTCTCTTTCAACCATGCCACCTTTCTTGCTGCCTTATCAATACGTTCCTCTAACGACGGTATCAGCACCTTCAGCTCGTGCAAACTCTTCTCGTAGGATTCATTATTCTCACCAATATCAGAGAAGGAAGGAACTGGAAGATTCTTCAGAGAAGGAGGAAGAACGGAGACAAAATCATCGACATGCAGAAGAAAGTAAAAGCAACAATGTTCTGTTTCAAAAATAAATTAAAAATTCCCCGACTCGGCCAAAAAACAAATCCACCCGGTCTTGACATGTATCTCGTCTCTAGAATCCCTCTCGCTTGAGACGTCCGAGCCAAAAACTCATCAAAAAATGTTTTTTTTATTTATTTTGAACCTCCCCTAGTATCACCGTCCCTTAATTTTTAATGAAATCTCATCCAAAGTAAAAAAGGTCACATGTTTCTCTGACATTGTCAGTTGACTTAGCGAATAATATGGTTTTTTGAATTTTCACGTGTCAGCAACTAATTAATTATTTAAGAAATCATTTGAGCATTTTTTTTCAATTTTTAATCATGCAAAAGAAGGTTTAATAGAAAGCTGTAGTGAAGTTCTCCTGCAAATAATTAAGCAACATGGATAGGATCAACACAATTCTCAATTTTCTTATTCCTCCTCTTACCATCATTTCCCTCTTTCTCTTTTACCCATTTTATCTTTTGATCAAATTTCTAAATTTTGTTCGTAAGCATCTTTGCATTGAAAATGTCGCCGGCAAAGTAGTTCTCATCACCGGAGGTTCCTCCGGCATCGGAGAGGTTAGCTTTGTTTATTCTTCGAGTCAATAAAGATCTATATATCTTTTCATATGCAAAAAAAAATTACCATGCAGAAAATGGTCATGATCTATCTATCTTCGGAAGTATAATAATTATGATACAAAAATGATCTTTACTTTACATATATTCTTAAGTAAAAGGTTTTTTAGTCTCTTTTAATTGACATTTTTTGGTTGAAATGTGTTTTGGAAAAAAGCATATCGCATACGAATACGCGAAGAAAGGAGCCAATCTAGCTTTGGTATCTCGAAGAGAGGATCGCCTAGAGCTTGTAGCAGAGACATCAAGACAATTAGGTTCGCGTGATGTTATTATCATACCAGGTGATGTTACTAAGATTGATGATTGCATGAAATTCATCGATGAGACCATAAGTCATTTTGGAAAATGTAAGTACTTAAATTACAAACAATGTAAACAAATGCTAGCTAATATTCTAAATTTTTATTTAATTAGTAATATATACTTTTTCGTTCTTTCTTGCAACAGTTGGTATTATTCTAATCGGGTTACATTATAATTGACAGTGGACCATTTAATTAATAATGCTGGTGTAGCTCAAGCGAATTTTTTTTGAAGATTTCTCTCAAATTCAAGATGCTCATCCTATAATGGTAAATTTTTTATACGATTTTCTCATATAGTATATATAGTTATAAAGTAAGTGAAATGTTCACCTTAATTATCAATCAATAATAGAGATTATTTTTTCAGAAAAAGGTATATGTAAGAGAGATAACCTAAATTTACAAACCCAGACTTTATATCCTAGTTCATACATATGTATTCTATGTAGTACGATAACATATTCTACAACATTTCCACGGAAAATCCCCATGTACTAAAATTACCTGTATATTTATCATTTGAATGAATACAATTTATGGAGAAATTCGTTGGTTATGTACATAAATGACAAATTAAATCAATGTCTCTATTTCCCCATATGTTGGATACACTTTCACTTACATGTTTTGTATCTGAAGGATACAAACTTTTGGGGCTTATGTTATATTATGCAATTCCCCATTTACGCAAAAGTAAAGGAAGAATAGTTGTAATTATTTCTGCGGCAGCAAAAATAGCTTCCCCATTGGCAACTATCTACTCGGTAAGAATTATTCTTCTTATAAAATATTAAATTCTCTTCTACTTAATTTTTTTATTAACTAAACAAATCATTAATCAAAACTCATTAGTCTTAGAAACCTACATAAAATTGATTTTTGGTTAATGTAAAACAAAAGCAATTTTTGTTATTGTATTATTAGGTATCTGTCATAGTTCCATAGGAAGAATTTTCACTACTCAAACTCTATTACTAGTGACTAGACTAACTCACACCACCCTTTCATTACTTAATAATTTGTTCATCTTGATGTTCTTGGTTACTATTGTTAGGATTTTATGAGGCACTAAGAGCTGAACTTAATCCGGATGTAAAAGTAACATTTGTTCTTCCGGGGTTAATCTCTACGGATATGACAACTCCTCTTTTTATAGAAAAGTAAGTATTTTTGTGAAGTATTTTTGAGAAAATTCATTCTAACCTTTATATGAAATTAGCTAATGTGTTTTGTGTTCTTTAACATTTTAAAAATAGTTCGGTTCAGATTCAATACTATCAGAATCAGTGACTAGATGTGCAAAAGCAATTTTCCAAGGTATTTGTCGGGGAGAATCAAATATAGAAGAACCAAGTTGGATAAAATGGGTCTTCTTAGTGAAGACAATGTGCCCTGAAGTAGCCATCTCTGTCATGAAGTACTTTTTCCTCCATTTTCTCAAAACTAATTACAAACGTGATTGACAAGGCAAGAAACGGACCCATTAATTAAAAATCAATTGTTTTCAGTAATATATAGTTGTCTTTCAATCTTTTAAAATGTTGTGAACTTGTACATGTAAACAAATTGTTATTGGTTTAGTTTTTCCCCTTCGTCTATTTGTTTACCTGTTAGCATCATTTCAAATTTAACATTTTAAAACTCATGTTTAAATGATTTGTCCTATCTGGTCGAATGGATCTAAGCTCCCTTCTGTCTCTCTATGAGTCTTTCGATATACAAAAGAAGGAAAATATACTTAGTCTGATAAAGTCTATGGTGACGGGTCTTGCGGGTTTGTGTATAGAAATCATTCCCCCCTTTTATAATACTATTGACAGTTAATAAACATATATAGCTTGTGTGTATGAGACTTACCATTTTGCATGTGTGTCTATCACACAGGGCCGGCCCTAGCTAATTGGATGCCTAACGCAGTTAAATTTTTTTTTTGCCCAGCAGTAATATAAATATAATAAATATGAGGAATTTTAGAGAGACAGTGTTCAAACTCGTTACTTGTTAGCCCATTTGAGCCAAACAAACCACTACACTACCGAGACTTTTTTGTTAAATGATGCCCTTTAATTAAATATAACATTGTGCGCACTGGCTTCTTATGCGTTAACCAAGAGCCGGCCCTGCTATCACAGTAGAGAAATCATTAGGGAATTTCGGACTGGGAGTTGATAAGCAAATCACCCAGGTGCAAAGTCGTGTACTCAAGGCTCCGGAGTCTAAACTGGTCTGTTGCTAATCAATATGGAGAAACAATGAATTCCTAACCTCGCCGTGTAGAGGGGCCTATAAACTGTTTTGGAGAGATATGTTGGGAACTCGTCACTGCTTAAGCTCAGGTCAACAAGAAACGGCCTCATAAAATCATGATATTGCGTGATTGTGTTGTGTATGGCAACTTTACTGCGGTTCTGAATTTGGAGATTATTGATGTTAAGAATACTATTTAAGGTCATGGCTACCATCCGAAGATAACCTTAATTGTTGATACAAATATCCTTCATCCGTATGAATTTGATTTCTACCTTGCAGTAACCCAGGGGACTAGCAAACCGATTCTCTCTTGAAAATAATAACAATTGTCATTTGCGCCTAACAAACCATACAAGTTAAAATGTAAAGTAGAGACAATGAAAATCAATACCAGATAACTTCACCATACATTGTTTTATGTATTTATGTGGAGATTTTATAAGGCATCGACATTTTGTTTATAAGGGGTTTGTGCACGACCAAAATTAGGCTTTGATTGATGAAAGTGAGGATTTCCTATTTAACGGCATCGTAACAGCAGTGAGGGGTTTCTTTGATTAGCTTGTTATATAGTTCATTAGGTTAGGAATTTTTTTTTTTACACACATTTGGCTAGCAGTTGTGCTATTTTCCAAGACAAACTATGAAAAACTTATGTAAAAAACTATGAAAATAAGAAGGTAAAACCTCTTGATCTATATATTTTTTTCTCACTTAGGGGGGATTTATTCAATCTACTCATCTGGAGTTATTTGTTTTAATTTGTCAAATTCTATTTTATTGAATCATAGATTTTTAAAAAAGTCAATTAAATTTATTGTTGTTGAACTAGTGATATGATTTGGAAAAGTATCTTCAAATCAACTAGTGGAAAGATACGAAGGAATTAATGATTACAAAGGATTCTTTAGTTAGAAACAAAAGGAGCCAAATCTCATCGTTTTAAGTTTGACTGCAGAAACTTTCATAATAAATTTTATAGTACACACAAAATCATTAAAATCATCTCAAAACTCAAATCTCATTAAATATCATATTGAATAACCGATAAGTTTGACTGCCGGCGTCGTGGCTTTATTTAGTTGTTTTTCTTTGTTTTATGTTTATAAATCTTTTGTCTTTCCTATCTTAGATCGGAATGTTTATTCCGTTTAGCGGATATAACCTTCGGCTAGACCGATCAGTTCTCAGACTTGTTCCGATCAGTTTTACCGACGGTTGTTCGGTTTATCATTTCTAATCCCTCATCCTATGAGCTTTATCTTGTCGATTTTCACCGTTTTTTTTCTAAAATCTCTTAGTTTTCCCCAATTTTGTGGAGTAGTTTCTTCATCATTACCTTAAGCTCAGGACACAAGAGCTTTTAAGGGATCTAACTACATCAAAATGGGTGTAGTCGGATGGAGCTTCCAAGAGTTGGTGATTTCTTGGAGATTCTTATGAAGCGTTTTTATGGATAGATCCAGTAGATTCGGCGATCTCATGGGTTGGATTAGGGATTGGCGGAAGGAACACGAGGTTCACCGTTCGTGGATTAGCGGCGGCTAATCGGAAACGGAGGTGGTGTGAAATGACAGACGGTGGGACAAGAAATAAAGACGCGTGGCTATGAGAAGAACAAATATTTTACACGTGTATGCTGAGTCATGTATTCATCTATTGAATAATCATGATTTAGATTTGAACTGTCTTAATTTTTGATAATCCTCGTTGTAATCCTTCTGTAATTGTCATTTGGACTTAATGACATGATAATGATTTGCCGGCAAAAAAAAAAAAAATCATATTGAATAACTGAATAGATTTTTTGTTTTCTTGTAACATGAATCCAAATCTTTGTTCCAACTTATTTTACCTTATTACATTCTATATCATTGAAAAATTTACACCAAAGATGATAGACTCCTCGTGAGGATCTATGTCCGATGATCACTTCGAAAGGTTTTACGGAATTGCGGAATGAATGAAATGGGGTAGATGAACGGATGCAACGGAAGATGAACGGTTTGAACGTGAATGATGAAGGAATCAATGGATCGATGCGTACTTCCAAGAGATATGACGATCTCTAGGACTACAAAGCTTCCTCTAATCTTTGATATGACACACAAAGAAAAGAAGGAGTATTTGATATTACACACAAATACTATGATCAAACAAATTTGAGAGGTTTTTGAATAAAAAAAGTTTGATGATCTTATTCATGAAATTCGGCCACTATATATAAGAGGAGGAAGTGAAAGGACAAACCCATTCCACTACCACTTACACGGAAAAACAAGAGACATAAATGAAGAAGTTTGAAAGTCTAAAGTGTGAACACATTAAACCAAGTTTGACTCAAATTAAAACAAAGTTTTAAATAAAAATCTGAAAAATACTAAGGCATAATGGGCTAGCCGAAAATCATCAAATGGGCTTCAAGAAAAACCCACAAAATAGTATAAGTGTGATAATGAGGAAATGAAAGAATATGTGTGCTTGCCTCATTAAAACCCTACTTCGGAAAACCCATTGGGACAAAACCGAAGATAGGGAAAAAGAGTATGAGCCCACATACCTCTCATTATCACCCTTCCTTAGCTCGAATCACAACCAATGCGGTTTGATGAGAAACTAAAGGAAGTTGGCCGGTTATTCTCAATACAAACATAGAGACGGCTTGGTTGAGTTGTCTTATCCTCGACCTAGTCATCGGTCTACCCGGGATTTCCAAGGCCGTTGCGTCTTTAAGAACCTCCACAATTCCAAGTTGTTCCTCGGCTACAAGCGGTTCCATAGTTCCTGTTGGCGTTGGATTTGGTGTATACGTACAAAATCCACAAGACGTACAACTCATATAAAAGACGGTGTTTAGGCTTGAAGTAACTTTTGAGTCAGTCCAAGGTACATGTGGCCCATTTAGGAGAGTCCAACGGAAGAATACGGTCCACGTCAAAGATATAAAGTTTTCAAGAGTCAATTCTTAATTAGAAGAGGAAAGTATGATATGCAGATCAAGGAAGAAGGAGGAATGAATGTGTAACGTTACTAACGTGCATGATTGCAGCAATTAAATGAATTAATTTAGGAATTGACAAGAAGACGTAATGGAAAGACGTGATAGATGGGGAAAGTCAAAGATAGGATTTAATAAGAAAGAATGAAAGGAGACGTAACTTACGGGAGGACTTGAAGATGGAGCATTAAGTGGGAGAGAAGAATGTGATCTTTGTATTTATAGAAAATGAGAGAGACAAAGAAAGGGTCTGCAATTTTGACGAGAGAGAGAGATTAAATAAACGTTTTCTTTTGATGATCAATGGTTCTTGTTCATTTTTGATTCATTAGTATTGTTCATCATTCAAATCAATATTTCTTGTTTAAATAATCATATTTCTTGGTGTGATCTTGATCGTTCGAGATTAAGGACTCACATTTTGGCGCCGACTAATGGGATTCGAAGGAATATCTAATATTTTTTGGATCGTACGATTCTAAAACGATGACGGATCAAGCCGTTCTAGCCGAGATAAAAACGATGTTGGCCGAATTAAAATCCGCTGTGGAGCAGCAAAAAACTTTTAACGATGTTCTTGTAACACGTTTAGATTCTCATGAGGTGCAAGTCACTTCTCAATTGACCAATATGACCACGTTGCAAACGACGTTGGAGGGACGCGTCAATGCACTCATAACGCAAACCGATGAGAATTCAGTGGTTAATCCAGTTCGCCGACTCGACGTTACGTCAAATGATCCTAATACTACGGTGACGAGACCTTCCGGTTCTGGTGGAACCCAAAATGCTCGTTCAAACGAACAAAACCCAATCGGTTTCATCACACCTACGGCGAATACCCAAAACATGTCTATACCAACCAGAGGGAATGATGGTCCGTTTCACATGAATCAACAAAATTCGACTCGCCATGAATCAGAAAGTGATCATGCTGGTGATCCGATTACTCCAAACTCTGAGAGAAATGGTGTCGTATCGGGAAGAATTCTGGTAATACAAAGTGGATCGGAGTACGAAACTTTGCGCAAGGACCTCGAGAAAACTAATGCGGAACTCATGGTGATGACTTCTAAAATGCATAAAGTTGTGAGCGCAGCTCCGAAGATTGTTCGAGTTATCGAGGAAACTGAGAGAACTCCATTCTCTCCGCGAATCGCTAATGCGCGTATCAAAGATACGGGAAAGTTGAGGCTTCCAATTTATGAGGGTAATTCAGACCCAAAAGCTTTTATGACAGCGTTTCGAATCGCCGCAGCACGAGCTCACTTTAGTGATGAAGAGAAAGACATCGGTATTTGCCGATTGTTTGCTGAAAATCTCGAAGGCCCGGCTTTAGAATGGTTTACGCAAATTGAAGAAGGGTCCATTGACAATTTTAATCAATTGTCTACCGCATTCATTTATTTTTATGAATAAAGGAACATCAACCGCCGATCTCTAGAATTTATCGCAAAGCGCGACGGAACCTTTACGTAATTTTATCGAACGATTTAAAAATGTTATAGCTAAAGTGGCTGGAGTTGATGATTCAACCGCGTTGCAGGCTCTAAAAAACGGTCTTTGGCACGAATCTCCATTTCGTTTTGATTTGGCAGTTCATAAAGCAGAAACAATTGAAGACGCTCTTCATCGATCCACGAATTGGATTGATGCAGAAGAAGAAAAAACCGCTCTCGCCAAGAAGTTTAAACCTCAGAGGTCGGTGCAGGATTTTTCCTCTAGTCCGAAGAAATTCGAAAGCAGAGATAACAGAGACTCTCGAAATTACGGTGGCGGGTCTCACGCTTTTAGTTTGTCACGAGATACAGAAAAAAAATATTCAGGAGCTTGGCCGAGAATATTGGGTCGCGATGAAAACGCTTTTTGCGAAATGCACCAATGCAAGGGACACGCGACACATGATTGCTTTAAAGTCAAGAATTTTCTCGCTGCTAAGTTTGCGGCAGGAGAGCGTGCAAATGACCTTGATATCGAAAGTCTAAGGCGTGAACTGTTAGACGAAAGTCAAAACAACTAAGAGAATTCGCCTATTGCGAATCGAGGGAAATCTCAAGAAAAACAGGATTCTCCTAAACAAACGCAAAAGATAAAAATCAATTTTATTATGGGAGGGTCAAAATATTGTCGTGATACTATTAGCTCCATAAAGAAGCATCAGAGAAATGCTGACTTTGGCCAAACAAGATTTGCTCCTGATTCAAATGTCGAAATATCATTTTCCGAGAAAGACACTATTGGACTCAATAAACCACATGATGACGCATTAGTAATCCAATTGGATATTGGTGCAAATTGTGAAGTTTCAAGAATTTTAGTTGACACAGGAAGCTCTGTTGACGTAATTTTTCTTGATACATTAATTCGTATGGGAATTGACAAGTCCGAAGTGCAGGGAATTCCTACCCCACTAACAGGATTTAATGGGATAACTGAGATGTCAGTTGGAACAATTTGGTTACCTGTATCAGCTAGTGGTGTGCTCAAACTGGTTGAATTCACGGTCATTGATCGTCCCGCGACTTATAACGTTATTTTAGGAACTCCTTGGATATACGCTATGAAGGCAATTCCATCGACGTATCATTAATGCGTTAAGTTCCAACACCAAGTGGAGGGAGTGGGAGTTGTACATGGTAGTCAAAAGGAATCACACATATGTTATATGAGTGGGCATAAGCTAAAGTTGCAATAGCGATTAAACCTCAACGGGAAGTCATCTTCAGAGAAAAAAAGTTAACCCTGTAGACTTCCCGAACAAGCTCAACAACACCTATTTCGTGATCATGGAGCGCCACTAGTAAAAAAAAAGCAAATACCCACGAAAAACCCACGAATTTTTTCGTGGGTAAAGCAAAAAAGCCACGAATACCCACGAAAACCCACTATGAACAGTATATGCTTACCCACGAAACTATTCGTGGGTTTTTCGTGGGTAGTCGTGACTTTTCGTGGGTATTAGTGGGTAAATTTGTACCCACGAAATGGTAGTGGGTTTTCGTGGGTAATTTTGCCACGATTACCCACGATTTTTTCCGTGGCAAATCCAATACCCACTAATACCCACGAAAAAATTCGTGGGTTTTGTAATACCCACGAAATACCACGAAGTTTTCCGTGGGTGGTGCTTACAAAATGTTAGAACTATACGGTTCCGATTTGTTTTTAACATTGACAAATATATTAACCTTATAATGGTTTAAAAACTTATTAATTAGATTTTTGTTAATTCAAATGGAAGCTCAATAAAAAACAAAACATTTGTTATATAATATTGGTTTATTTCATTAAACATATTAAAATATTACATTACACAACAACATTATTATAAACGCGTACAATAGATGGTAGGAAAATAGTAAACATTAAAGCAACATAAAGAGTCTGGTGTTTAACCAGCTTATTCGTAAACATGGACGGATCGGATGTTTATTCACCATCAGAGTCTGGGACTATTTCATTTTTGTAGCCAGTAGTTCCTTCAGCTTCCTCATTGATAGTAAATGGTACGGTTGGTTCGTATTCAGCAATCATCGAATTAGCCCCAATTATCTGTTTGAAAAAAGATTTTAGTTTATAATTATCAGTAATATTTACAAACTTATGGAAAATCTACCTTAACAATGTTCCGCTCAGTGATGTTGAGGTACTTAGAGTTCCGGTTAAAACGGCCTACGGTCACATTCTGTAGAATGACAACCGCACCTACGCCAGTGTTGACTCTGTTCTCGTCATTGTTGAAGATGTTACGGTGCATGGTTCCCTCGATGATTCCAGACGGATCCTTTAAGGTTACTAGAAGGTCTCCCTGGCCGTTGGGGGTCGCACTGGATAACATAGCGACAAGCTGAGAATAAGATAAAATTAACTTGTTAGATACATTGTATATGTAAAATTAAATAATATTGGTCGACAACGTAAACCTTTTTCACTTTCACAAACTGTGAATGCGGGCATTGTATTTCTACAACCTGGGTCCAGAATGGTGTGGTCCTATTGTTATAAGTACCTATATTTATGAATTACAGAGTTAGTATTTGTCATGTACAATCATTATTGTAATGGTAAATGAGTACATTATATGTCTATACCTTCGCGGATTATGTAATCGATAGTAGAAGTCCAGCGAGGACTATTAAAATCTTGGTCGCCCTGTTGTGGCTCATTCATGACCTCACGAATGAAATCTTGTGTTGGGCGTGTTTGAGAACTTTCCTCTCAACACCTTCCTATCGTGAGCCCTCTTGCGAAACATTCCTCGCTGTATGAGTTGGGCAGGTCCCGAAATTACCGGCGTTTGGATTTCAGATCGTTGTGTTGGTTGGAGTGAAACTGTCTGTTGAGCATCAATAACATATAAGTTATCGTATGGAGGGCTTGAAGGAACACGGGTTGTTTCTCGAGGGTTTTGGACGGAGGCTCGGTTTTGCATATAGTAATTCCATAGATCTCTGTTTGCCATTTGAAAATTGTTTTGTGTGTTATGATTTTGTGTTGAATTACTCGGACTTATATAGGCAAAACAGAGTGATTTTTTAGGCTTAACGTGTCGATGTATATGTGGATAAAAGAAAGTATGAAAACATTATTTGACATTACATATCAGTGTGCAATAAAGACATCAAGTCCGTGAATGACATTGTCTGCCACTGAATCATAAATAACATTGTGAATGACACTGTCGGCCACTAGATGGTGAATTGACATTTCGACAATTAAATGAATGGCGTGTAGGTATTCTACTCATGTAAACAATCACGGGTGTTATAAATAGGGCTAGCTGTTATAACTGTTTAGAAAGATACAAATTATATTCCACATAATATTATACATGAATCCACAACATATTTTATTACAAACCACTCGACGGATAATAATCCACTACTTTTATAAGACGTTAAAAACTTAACACAGCCGAAAAAAATATTACATAAAATACTAAAAATTAAGGATCGCGTTGATGCACAATTTTCATTCATCTTCATCATTGGAATCAGCTTGAGAACATTCGTCATCACTTAGCTCATGCTCGGATGTGTACATGTCGTTTGTATGTTGGTCGGGTAAATCATCATAATTGTCCATGTCTTCAACATTGAGTGCCTCGACCCTTAGGAGCCATGAAGGTGCAACAATAGTATTCCTAGAATCCTCTTGAAAGACATGTTGTAAAGCGTCTGTAACATTTCGAACACCTCTAGGTACCACTTTTACACATGCTAACCATTCCGTCCCATGCCTCCTACTCACCTTTGGGTATGGTAAGTAACAAACTTGATCACACTGTTCAGGAGTAATAAACGGATCATATTGTCGATACTGCTTGTTTGCAGCAACATCCACCAGTCCTGAACGACTTCTACGCATTCCACTTCCACTAGTGATGTCGTACCAAAAGCATTTGAAGATAACCACCTTCAACCCGACACTGCCGTCGTACTCAACCAATCTGATGTCTTCCACAACGCCATAATATTCCGTATCAGTAGTTCCCCTCACGCAAACACCGAAATTTTGTGTCTTTTTGTTTGCACTCCTACTCAATGTTCGGAATAAGAACCCTCTTGTTGCATACGAGGGCCAGGATGTGTAAGCACGACGTGGACCTTGTACAAAATCAATGAGCCATTGTGGCACTGTTGATACCATCCTTTGATTATTAACCTGTAGTAAAATAAATACATAAGTTGAACATTATATTAAAAACGGCCCAGTACAAAAATACTTACATAATCTTTGCACCAGCGTGCAAAGTTATTGTCTTTCAATGATTGTAGGTCAGTGGTAGACAATGTCGGATATGTAGTTCGCATGAAATCTTCAAACATCCTATGTATACAAATTATGTAATTAAAAAGTATTTAACTATTGAATATAATGTTTTGCGACGGTTACTCATACCTTTCATATGGTGCTAACTCGGGACAGTTATTCATGAGAAACGTTTGCAAAACGTTGTACTCTTCGTCTGTTATCCATCCCTTTGAATGTTTACCAATGAACCTTCCTTTCTGTTTGAAATTTGTTGGGACATCGTCGAATGCGTAGAAGTATATGTTTTCACCATGCCATCCTTCATTACCTGCAGCGATCGGTTTTCCAAGCCAATGGGTAGCTAGCGCTGATATTTCTTCTTGTACACAGTGTTCGACGATAGACCCTCCGATTTGTGCCTTGTCATAACCTTTTTTTTTAAGTGGTACATGTACCGCTCAAATGGATACATCCACCTATATTGTACCGGTCCACCTAAGATTGCCTCGTCCGGAAGGTGTACCGGTAGATGCTCCATGACATCAAAAAACGAAGGAGGAAATATCTTCTCCAAGTTGCATAATTTTACTGCTATATTTTCCTTCATTGTTATAACATCTTGTTCTTTTAATGATGGGGCACCAATGTCTCGGAAAAACAATGCGATTTCTGTGTAATAAAAGTAACAACCTAAATTAGTCAGTCATATTTGTGTATCAAAAAAATTAAAATTTTAATACCTGAAATCGCTACGTGTACAGACTTGGGGAGTAGTTCCATCAAAGCAAAAGGTAGAAGCCTTTCCATAATGACATGACAATCATGGCTTTTGAGACCAGAAAGAGTCGCATTAATTTCATTGACACATCTACCAAAGTTGGAAGCATACCCGTCTGGAAAACGAATTTCTTTCTTCAACCAACTTAGAAATTTCTTTTTCGCTTCCTTTGACAATCGAAATATTGGAACTGGAGCAATATTTGGATATGTAAGCTCCAACGCTCTACGGTTGCATATTATCGCTATATCTAGCCTAGATTTTAAGTTATCTTTTGTTTTCCCCGGCACGTTCAAGATAGTTTTGATAATATTATCAAAAAAGTTTTTCTCTATATGCATAAAATCTAGGTTGTGTCTAAGCAATAGATTCTCCCAATAAGGCAAAGACCAAAAAATAGATTTTTTGTACCAATTATGATATTGACCATAACCATGTACCGTTTTAGATGGATCGTTGTGTCCGTTGCCACCACACTCGGCACTCATTTGCAGTCCGTCTATACTGTTGATGGAGTCCAATATTGTTCTTCCAGTACGCCATACCGGTGCTTCATCATGGACATCTTTAGACTTAGTGAAGGCAACTACATTCCGCCTATATGGGTGGTCGCTCTTCAAAAATTTTCGGTGACAGTCAAACCAACATTGTTTTTGTCCATTCGTCAACCAGAATGAATTGGTTGAATCCATACAGTTTGGACATGCGAGGCGTCCGTGAGTCATCCACCCCGATAACATCCCATAAGCTGGGAAGTCACTAATCGTCCACATAAGCGCCGCTTTCATCTTAAAAGAATTGTGTGTTGATATATCATATACATCAGCGCCATGTGTCCATAGTTGTTGTAGTTCGTCGATTAAAGGTTGAAGGTACACGTCCAGACTTTTCTTCGGGTGTGTTGGACCAGGAACCAAAATCGAGAGGAATAAAAATTCTCGGTTCATACACATACCAGGAGGTAGATTGTATGGTGTGACTATCACCGGCCAGATTGAGTGTGCCTCGCCACTCATGCCTAGTGGATTAAAACCATCTGTTGATAATCCAAGGTAGATGTTTCTTGGTTCAGAAGCAAACCCCAGATAAACGCTCTGGAAATGTTTCCAAGCGGCCCCGTCTGATGGATGATTCATTTCGCCTTCAACATTCATATGCTCGGCATGCCAACGCATATGTCCCGCAGTTGATTGACATTGGTATAGTCTTTTCAAACGATCAGTAATGGGAAGATAAAACATTCGTTGTTTTGGAATCTTTTTACCTTGCCCATTCCACGGATGATATCGGTCTGTTTGACAGAAGCGACATTTCTCGAGCGTGGCATCTTCTCCTCGCCAAAATAGCATACAATTGTTCTCGCATACATCAATTTTATGAACGGGTAAGCCAAGAGTCTTCGTAATCTTTTTGGTTTCGTAGTACGACTCCGGAGTAGTATTCGGGCCTGGTAGAATCCTTTTGATAGTACTAGCGATGTCGTCTACAGCACCCACTGCTATATTGTGCTCCTTCTTCCAACGTAAAATACATGATGCCAAATATAATTTGGTATTCTCTGCATTGCACCCTTCGTATAAAGGTTGATTAGCTTCCATGAAGGCCTCATACGACTTGTCCACGAACGCCGGAACTTCGACTTCTTCCATATATTGTTGATCTTGCATCTCTGAAATATCAGCAACATCTACGAATCCTTCATGAAATGTTTCTTGTACAGCAACATGAGGGTGATGATAACGCTCTTGGTTGGCACTTCCATGAAATTGTGTTGCAGTAGATGATTCTCCCATAATCATGAAAGATTCTCCATGATTACTCCAAACATAGTAATTGCCTTTGAATCCAACTGTGTAAAGATGACGCACCACCGTCCTAGGTTTTGTTGGTGGCTTTTCATTCTTGCACCGTGCGCATGGACAAAGGAGTAATCCAGTTGCCTGATATGATGGTTGTTGACAAGCAAATGTGATAAACACATTAATCCCATTAGTAAATTCTTCGGTAATAGTATTTGTTGACGGATCAATTCGGAGATCCATCCATCTTCTTGGATGGTTTGAGGAAGACATAACAAATATACGTATTGATTCTTAAAAGATTTGGAATTAGATGGGTTTGGTGTAACAAATTTGGAACACATAAGGCAAGTATTTATAATACTATGGATGGTATAAGTTGTCCATTATGCAGGTAAAGGTAGATACAAAACTGATTTGATAAGACACTGTAATTGTCTTTGAAGAATCAAAATATTTAATGTCTCACACACCATTTTCAACGGCCAAGATCAACTCTGCAAAAGTATTCAGCAAAATTGTGGCCAAGATCGTTTGATACGAAACTGATTTGACAAGACACTGTAATTGTCTTTGAAGAATCAAAATATTTAATGTCTCACACACCATTTTCAACGACCAAGATCAACTCTGCAAAAGTATTCAGCAAAATTGTGGCCAAGATCGTTTGATACGAAACTGATTTGACAAGACACTGTAATTGTCTGTGAGGAATCAAAATATTTAATGTCTTACACACCCATTTCAACGGCCAAGATCAACTCTGCAAAAGTATTCAGCAAAATTGTGGCCAAGATCGTTTGATACGAAACTGATTTGACAAGACACTGTAATTGTCTGTGAGGAATCAAAATATTTAATGACAACTCATTACCGATACCAACACCGAATTCACTCTGAATTGACAATTCACTCCGAATTGACAACTCAAAACCGATACAAAAATTGACAACTCATTTAAATGTAGACCAAAAATTTATATGGACACAAGTGAATCGGATACCAAAACTGAATTGACAACTCATTTGAATGGTTGATATTATAGATTCATCATTCAACGGCCAAGATTTATTATGGTAAAGTTGTTATTTATGTAAGGCTATTATATGTAAGGCTTTTATAACAAAAATATTGTATCAAAGTTTCAATTATCTTATTTTCTATTAATGTGTGATTCTAAAATTATTTGTTTCTATGTTATAACTTGAAACTTTGATGGACCACATATTCATGTAATTGAAACATGGGGATACAATCGTTACAGACCAACGTGATTTGACAAGACAGTACATCTACTATAAATAAATATGGAGTGTATCTTTTACACCCATCAATAACAAAATAATGTCTTCTAGCTCAAGTGATGAAGACTCTCAATCAAAAAACGTGTCAAATTTTTACCCTCTTCCAAAATTATCTTGGGAAACCGAAACTCTTTGCGACGAATTCACTCAAGAGATACCTACTTACTCGTGGGAATATGATACGCAATCACCAATCTATGCAACTGATGGTTCTACATCAACGATAGTAGCGGACAGCCAGTTCTTGGAAAACATCCACCACAATCCAAAATACTTGGGGGAAACTGGAACTCATTTGATTGTCGATGATAAGCATCCAGAAGGTCATGACCAGAAGCGGGTTGTCGATGATGTTTTGTATAGGCAAATCGAAGACGTACAACCATCTCTGTTGATTGAAAAGTCAGATACTTACGGTGGAAGTCCTGCAAGTGATTTGGAGTTTGCACAAATGCCAGAAAGCCCAAACTTAAATCTAGATGTTGATGCAATCAAAAGGGAATGTTGTGACGGATTTTCACATACCTACGGTGGAAGCTCCTCATATGAAAACAAGGATCAATACTATGATTTTGAGTTTGCCCAAAGACCAGAAAGCCCAAACTTAAATCTAGATGTTGATGCAATCAAAAGGGAATGGTGTGACGGATTTTTAAATTCTCCACCAAAGAAACAGAAAGGAAAGAAAAGTTTCTGGTAACTTTGGAGTGGAAAAGAGACAAATGCAATCAAAATTTAGTGCCTAATATGTACGTGTACCATAACCATTGTATGTTTAATATTTCCCAGTCTTTTATCTACCAGTTTAATAGTTGTTTCAAATTTTATGTTTCATTAAATGTAATATTTTGTTGGAGTTGCATAATCAAATTATCTTTTAACTTTGCAAAAGGGAATATTTAAATAATTATGTTTAAATACTATTAAATGTTGATGATCTATAAGATTCGTCAACACCATAATTTGATGGTTACTTAAACTTTCTTTAATAAAAATTCAAACCCGTATTCGAATAAGTTGTTGTGGAAAATATTTTTAAAAATTAAAGAATTTACCCACGAAAAAAATCGTGGGTAAACGTGGCTTTTTTGAAATACCCACGAATATAATCGTGGGTTTACGTGACTATTTTTAAATACCCACGAAAATAATCGTGGGTATACGTGGGTTTTTTTAAAATACCCACGAAAAAAATCGTGGGTTTTCGTGGGTACAGTCATTATTTTCATCGAAACAGATCCTTCTCCTCCATTCGACAAAACCACCGAACTTTCCATCTCCTCCGGCGATTTCGACGCAGACACCGCCGACGAGTCCACGGCGAAGCTCAGGCGACCCACCAGCGACGAGTACACGGCGATTTCGACACCCACCACCACCAATTTTGCATCTCCTAAGGTAAATTCCTTTCCTCTCTTTAATCCTTTGTTTTTCTTCAATTTTGTTTCGGGTAAATCATCAAAATTTGATTGCCTCTTGATTGTAATAGCTTTGTGTAGTTTATGAAAAGGAAATTTGGATTGATTTACTTAGATTGTTAAAAATTTGCTTAGATTGTTAAAAATTTAGGGTTAGTGTATACTTTAGGGTTTTTTTAATTTTCCAAATAATGTTTTGTTTGAAAAACTTAAATTAAAAGGTTTGTAGAAAAAATTGTTGAGTAGTTAGTGTTTACTAATAATTAAAAGAAAATTTTAAATATGTTTAGGTATTTAAAATTAATTTTGTGGATTTTTACATACAAATTGCATATTTTATAAATTTAGTATTATAATTTAGTTTGAAAAAATAATATAAAACCTGAAAAAATTAGATAACAAATACCAAAATTATATAATTGAAAAAATAAATCTAATACAACTTGTATTGTGTAGGGCTTTTTAATTTTCCAAATAATATTTTGTTTGAAAAACATAAGTTAAAAGGTTTGTAGAAAAAATTGTTGAGTAGTTAGTGTTTATTAATAATTAAAAGAAAATTTTAAAATTGTTTAGGTATTTTATATTAATTTTGTGGATTTTTACACACAAATATTATATATAATATTAGTATTATAAATTAGTGAAAAAAATATATAAAATCGGAAAAAAATTAGATAACTAATACCAATATTATATAATTGGAAAAACATATCTAATACAACTTGTACAACACTTATATATAAAAGTGTCACTTGTTAACAAATTTTGAAAACATATTAATGCCTTCAAATCCTAAATTCTTGAAAAACATATATGAGAAAATAAGTTATAAAATTAAAAGTTAATGGCTCTACAAAAATATATGACAAAATAAAGACTTGAAAATTTAAAATATAAAACATATTAATGGCTCTAATTTTTTTTAACAAAAAATCAGAAAATATTATTAGTGTAAGAAATATTAGATGTATTATTTTTTGCATGTAGTTATGTCTTCGTCTACCGGGACCGGCTCAGTTCGAAGCAGACCCCGTTTCCATCTCCCAAAATCTGCCATAGGTGCTTCTGCAGAGTATCGTTACCGTTTACA